>CAWUFW010011702.1:0-595295 GCA_963921515.1 Calotriton arnoldi
TCTCTGCCAACTAGAGACCCCCAGTTCTAACAGTGGTGCTTTATTCTCTTTGAAATAACTAAGAGCAGCCGCTCTTAGTACTTTTATTGCACGAACGATGTTACAAATACACTGCTCCCGAGGCATTTATTCATTTAAAATTCATTATCAATGCCTCCAACATCATCAAGAAATTAAAACTTCTAATGTACGTCCATAAGTAAATGTAAACGTGCACACCCAAATGTAAGACTCCGGCCCCTCCTACTGAGATTGATCACATGTCGGAGCCTTCACAGAACAATGTATATCAGGGATAAAGGGTATAGTGGCCACATTTTTTCAACCTCCAAACCCTGAGCTAAAATAAGCCAGTCCAGTCCTACTTCCTAATATTCAAGGGAAGGCTGTGTAAGACTAAGACGTTCCTCTACTACTATGGATCCAAACACTGAGATGGTAACACTGGACCTTTACACTGATGGTTCCCATATTGCTTCAAAGGTATAAATCATATTATATATTTTGGAGGCTAGACAGTTCCAGGTGGATTGGAGTTACATCGCAAATAAGTGCACCCGGGACTGGCTTATCTTGATTATTAATACGGCTAGAAGACTATGTGAGGAGCTGCTAAAAGAAATTCTAGAGCTCGAAGAGACAATCAAAAGGGACACTACTCTCACTGACACCAAGGAGCAGTTGCTGCGTATTCAAGGGGACCTTGCAGATTATAAAAATTACATGGTCAACCAGAAGATCAAAGGGCTTAAACGTAACATAGACCGGTACTCCCATGAGTGGGCATTTCCCTACGTGGAAGATAAATATTACCAACCGGGTAACGAGCAAGCACAACAGCCAAATTATCAGAGGGGTGGACGCCAACAGGCCAGAAGGATTCTTCAAAACTGGACATTTGATAACACCAGCAGCGAGGAAGAAGAAACAGGTGCACAATCCCCAAATCAGAATAGAGTTAGATTCAACCCTCAGACCAGGTCCAATGAAGATCTAGGAGCTCTGTTGAGGTCTTTTTTAGGACAGAACCAGAGAGGCAACAGAGGAGGAGGATAGAGAGGCAGAGGTCGGGCACGCCAGAACCAAGATCAGTCATGGCAAACCTACTCACCACGAATAACCCGCAGTCGGGACAGGACTCCGCAATGAGTAATATAGTGGTTAACTTGTCTGACCATGTACTTACACCCAGTGAATTGCGAGTTCTGAATAAAGGTTTGGGATACGTACCCACTCCTCAACATGATTCTTTTAAATTTAGGATGGAATTTCATGAGGTTATGAGGAAGATCAAGCTTAAGTTATTCTTTGCAACTAAGAGCTCTGACACCCCTTCACTATCTTCGACAAATTTACATCGTCCCTCGCAGTTCTGTCCTCCAAGTTCATCTGTAGGACCAGAGGTACTAGTGTTTGAGCAACGGGTGCTCAATGACATTTCAGTATTGGAACAGTCTGAGAATCAACATACGTGTAATAACATGAGCCGTGACGACTGGCATTCAATCAAATCCTTACAAGATAATGAGGCAATCACTATAAAATCTGACGATAAGGGCGGGGCGGTGGTTGTATTGAATACCAGCGACTACGAGACTGAAGTCTTGAGACTCCTTGGGGCGCTGGAAAATTACCAGCCACTTCCCAGGGACCCTGTTGGTGAACTTCAAGATCTCATTAAAACATTGGTTGAACAGGCTAGGGAGAAAAAGTGGATTACTGGTAAGGAGGCTGAATTTTTAATGAATCCTAAACCTAGGACACCAGCATTTTATATACTGCCAAAAATTCATAAGGTCCAACGCCCACCTCCAGTACGCCCGATAGTTTCGGGGATACAATCTGTCCTTGAACCATTGTCTCAATTTGCAGATTTTTTTCTGAGGGAGTCGGTGTTAAAACAACCTTATTATGGCCAAGATACGACGGATATCTTAAATATTCTCAATGAAGTAGAGTTTGATCCTACATACCATATCTTGGTGACCATAGATATTGAGTCACTGTATACTGGCATACCCCAAGATGCCACGCTGGTGGCAGCAGCGCGTGGTCTTGGGGCCCAAGACTGGTTTTATGACACCCCCCAGTCTTTTGTGCTACAGTGTATAGAGTTGGCCTTAACGAGAAACTATTTTGGCTATACAAAACAGTTGTTTTTACAGGTGTCCGGAACATCTATGGGCGCAACATTTGCGCCCAGTCTGGCTTGCATTTATGTGGGCCAGTTTGAGGAGAACCACATCTATCACACATCAAACCCCTTCTAGAGGAATATTTGCCTTTGGAAGAGGTATATTGATGATGTTCTGTGCATTTGGAATGGACCTGAAAGTAGACTCATGGAGTTTCTGAAGTGGCTTAACGAACTAGACAATTGCCTTAAGTTCACCTGGACAATGAGTAATCAGATGGCAGTATATTTTGACTTGGATATCTCAGTGGTTAACAACAAATTATGTACCACTGTTCATGAAAAGCCTACAGACAGAAACTCGTTGCTCCATTACCAATCATTCCATCCGAGGGCCCTACGGGATAATCTTCCCGTGGGTCAGTTTTTGCGGTACCGGAGGAACTGCTCCTCTACAGAAGTGTATATGGAGCAATCTGAGAATCTGGCTGATAAACTGGTACAAAGGGCAGAAAAAAGAGCCCGGAAGAGAGCTTTGAATACACCCCGTGATGCTCTACTTGAAAGAAATGTTAGACAGAGTAGTGATTGTCTGCCAGTAGTCATGACTTTTGACCCCTTGTCGACAAAAATACGACAAGCTATTAGAAAACATTGGTCATTGTTATCTACAACTGAATTTAAGATGCCACCACCCAGATTTCCGTTCAAGCGAGCGTGTAACCTAAAAGATAAATTGGTGCACACCCGTCCGGTTCAGCGCATTAAAAATTCAACCATCCCGCCCGGACACTACCCTTGTGGCAGTTGTTAGGTGTGCGATCTGACGGAAAAGACAAGTAGTGTGCAGTTGCTGAATGGTGAGATATGGCATTTGAACAAATTCAGCAACTGCAATACTATCAACTTGATATACAGACTCACTTGTGAGTGTGGTTTACATTATATAGGTTTAACCACACGAAAAATTAAAGTACGAATTCAAGAACACCTGAGCACAATAAAAGCTGGAAAGCTAACCACATGACTGGTACGCCATTTTCAGGAACAACATCATGATTTCAGAGCATTAAAATGGACTGTTCTAGAAAGAGTAGTGTGTGAGGCATGCAATGTAGAAGGAACGCTTGCAAGAAAGGAGGCCCATTGGATTTTTTCTGAGAAGGCAGAGCACTCCGGCCTCAATGATTCTATTGAGTGGAATAAGATCAGCAGATAAGTAGCTGACGTTTAAGAACTGGTTCCATTCACCACTGCAAGTTCCCGTGTAGGGAGATGATGATTGCAACCTTGGTGTCATTGAGTATGCTTGACTGACTACGGCTGATATTTGATTTGATTGATGAAAATTGGCAGCTCTATATAATATGATTTAAACCTTTGAAGCAATATGTGAACCATCAGTGTAAAGGTCCAGTGTTACCATCTCAGTGTTTGGATCCATAGTAGTAGAGGAACGTCTTAGTCTTACACAGCCTTCCCTTGAATATTAGGAAGTAGGACTGGACTGGCTTATTTTAGATTAGGGTTTGGAGGTTGAAAAAATGTGGCCACTACACCCTTTTTCCCTGATGTACATTGTTCTGTGAAGGCTCCGACATGTGATCAATCTCAATAGGAGGGGCCTGAGTCTTACATTTGGGTGTGCACGTTTACATTTACTTATGGACGTACTTTATAAGTTTTAATTTCTTGATGATGTTGGAGGCATTGATAACAAATTTTAAATGAATAAATGCCTCGGGAGCAGTGTATTTGAAACATCATTCGTGCAATAAAAGTACTAAGCGTGGCTGCTCCTAGTTGTTTCAAAGAGAATAAAGCACCACTAAAATATGGCTCTTCCGGGGCTTGCTATTGAAAGTAAGGCGCGACGGGAGCAGGAACACGCTGGGACAAGACAGAGCACAGTAGCCGGGTACACGCGGTAAGAGTGTGGTTGTAACCTGTGTGGGCAGTGAGAGAGCCTTGAGGCATGACACGCTCATGGAATCTGCCAAAGAGGGGTTACGCGCTTCTATGATTATGACAAATGGAGTGTGTGGCATAATTTACAAAGCTCTATTGCGGGTGAGTCGGCAAGGGACAAAAATTTTAATTTATCCCTGCTCAATGTGTGTAATCTAAACCCGTGGGTCCACAGTGTTGTTTGGAGCACGGAAAAGATCTGGTTTGGGGAGATATCGCTACCCATGGGAACAGAATAATTACTGACTGCATATGTTCACAGGTATATTAACAGTAACGGACGTTGCCGTTGGGGGAGTCACGGTTGAAGGAAACACACCCACTGACACGGTGGGAAGCTGGTATGATTGCCGTGGGCTACCACCTGGTAAATATATACGGAAACTTGTGTTATATAAGTCAATTTTTGGCTTACCGTTCAGTAGATGATATGGAGAATGTCCTAACTGGTTGGGAGTTTTAATCAGTGTTTTGTTTGTGTTTATCAGTCACTCTACATATAAAACTTGATGTCCAGTGAGGTGAACTTTGACCTCGAGCCCTGACGAAATTGCCGCAACAGAAGGCAGGCAATGAAACATGTTGGCCCACCCTAAAATAGTCTGTAACATGCAGTGTGTTTTTAAACTTTGAGTAAGCTCACAACTTTGAATAAAATTGGAATATTACACATGTGAGTCTTAACTCAATTTTATTTGGAGAAACACTTTATTCTTTCATACATTACGGGTCTTCTTTGACATACATATATTATTGTCTTCACCTCTATCCTTTTTACTGGACACTTTTCTTCTTCTCTTTTTCACGGGTGAGAAAGTCACTGATGATGAGAAACGTGGGCAAACTGTTGAGCACCTACCAGTAGCTCCTCCTGGTGATACGTACGTGAGGGACTTTCTCACCTTCACACAATTTTTTGTTTTGTATACACTTTTCATTAAGGGGTATATTTATATGGGGTTGACTGATAAATGTGTTCATAAAAATAAAAATAATTTTTGGGACATTTGAGACTGGATAGAGACTGGTAAATTGTTTGAAACCAGCGGTTGGGTTAAGGCAGTAGCCCCCCACCACAAGTTCTACAATAAGAATTGCATTATGTCCTTTACAATCAGGTCTATTTTGTTTGTTGTCGCTTGTGAGTGGAGGGCGACCTAATTGGTATTTTCCCTCATGAGCTCCTTATTGTGGGTGGCTACTATACACCTTACAAATGGTTTAGTTTTGACCAAGATGATCAATTCCAGTGGCAACCCCCACTTTAGCTGGTGAATTGGGGACCTTCTGTCAAGTTTAACAAGTATTAGGCAGCCTTGGCGGATTCATGAACCTATCAAACACAGCACGGTTGTTTGCTTTCTTAACGAAGCCTCTTATCAGCAGATTGAACTACTTTTTGAAATGCTGTTGTTGAAGTGCCTTATAGTGAATGCCTTGGTTTTTTTTTGGACGAGCTCTGGGAATTATTTAGCTTGTAAGCAGTGGTAGGGCAAAGATATGTTAGAGGGGGGTAGAGGGGAGCTATGCTAGCACTGTTTTATAAATCTGTTTGCGACCCCTACTTTGCCCTACCAAGTCCGCACTAGGCACTACAACTTTTGTAGTTACGACTAACGACCAAGGCACAACGAGCCGCTCCTCATCATTTTCCGTATAATTTTCCTACTGCCAGTCACGGTTGCATCCATGGCTGCTCATATGGCTGAATCAGGTGGCAGAATCTAAGCAATCTAACTAAGCTAAGCAAATTCAACCTCTCTACTAATTCTCTAGTAAACACCGCCATCCAAAAACAAGAGTGCTGCTCAGGGCTTTAAGTGGGCCGACTCTCACCGGTGCTGAGCACCGGCAGTTTTTAGGTCGAGCCCTGAGCCAGCGCACAAGCGCTGCTCTGGGGTTGATCTGGGGTAATTGAGTACGGGAGAGAAGCCACGCCCACTCCCCCGCCCATCTTTTTCATTGGCTTGTGTCTTTGTCCTTTCTAAATGCTACCTTCCGATTAGTTTATAGGCTTGTCAGTCTCTCCTTATGACGGCCATGTCATCATTTGTATCCTTCCATGGCTAGTGGCCCCTTTACTTTGGGTGTTTCACGGTATGTGTTATTTAGATTGTGAGCACTATTTTCTTCCCGTGCCTTCTCCCCCCCCTCCCGCAGTCCGTGCCTTCTCGCCCCTCAGCCCCCCGCCGCCCACACTCCCGTTTGCAATGCAATAGGTGTCGCGTAAATGCGAGTCCTATTGCATTGCAAATGCTTGTTCGAAGAGCCACCCACCCTCTTCCCCCACACCGGAAGTTCAGGCTGCGTAACCCCCGGAGCTTAATAGCTTTCACATTATCCGTGTGATGTGAGCATTTGTGGGACAATTAATTTACTGGACAAAATGCTGAAAACAGCTCTCTGTTCTCCCAGCCAAAGACTACAGTGGGCAGCTCCAGGATGTAACACTAAACTGTATTGTCTAAGGGGCGCCGGGCTCAGTTCTAAGCCTATGCGATTGTTTCCCTCTCTAAAAAGAATTCTTGGGCCCATCGGACAATTGCATGCTGCGCTGGATGCCGCCTGTGGTCACCTCTCCGCCCCTTTGGGCATTTCCGCCGAGGGCCTGGCCTTGTCTCCCGCCCTTGCTCCTCCCATGAGGATCGGAAAAGTTTCAGAGCCCTGGAAGCCACTTCTTCCGGCAGGTGGGGAGCTGAAGCGACTGGAGGCGGCTCCGAGGTCAGCAGGCGCAGCACACCTGAAGCCGCAGTTGTGAGGGGGAGGAAGCTCTCCTAGGTATCGTCGAGAGTCCCCCGCTCTGCAGCAGATAACGCAGCCACCTCTTCCCTTTCATGGGGGTGGGTGGTCCTCTCCCCCTCCCAGACCGAGAGAAGGCACCGGCATGTCAATGCCGTTGCTACCTCCCCGTGCATCTCTCTCGCTGGAGTGCTTCCGACCGTCACACCTTTCGTCTCTTTCCCTCAGCCCGCCCATGACTGCAGTCACGCACAACTTCCTGAAAAAGACTGTACTTTTCTACCCTTTTATAAAACACGGGGTGGGCAGTGTCATCGGCGCATCGGTGAAGTGAGCACGGATAGCTGTTCTCCCTCCCTTTCAAATTCTCCAGCTTGCCGAGGGCTGGCGGCCAGGGGATGTCGCCTCCTGTGTCTTTTAGTGAATTGCTGCTGTAAAGTTTATGTTCTAAATGTAATACCCGGTTTCTGCCGGTTTCGGTTCTCTGCTGGGGCAGGGAGAGTGGCGCTTCTGCCCCTCCTGGCACCGCTGCTGTTGACTACTCCTTTTGTTTTCATTCCTTTTCTCTCTCTCTCTCATGGACTTTGCTCTGGAAGGAGCACTGCCGCTGCTGCAGGGTTGCCTTATCTGTGGAGTGGAGCCGCTGCTTCCCTCTGCCGGCGCCCCGACGACAGCAGACCTGGGGAGACGCTGCCTGCTTCGCCCCACATCCTTGGCAGCCGCATCGCTGCACACCTGACCATAACGCTATCCGAAGATCGCTACACTGCCTTGTCACCATTAGCATATATATCCTGCCCGGGATAATTTACCCTAGGAGTGTCCACAGAACCCAGCTTCCCCTGACCTTTTACCCTGTGCTGAATAAATCCTCTCTACTTAAATGCTGAACTCTCAGACCTTGACTATCCTATAACCCCCACTCATACTGTGGCACCAATTCCATTTCTCCACTGTCTACATTACGCTGGAGATGTAATCCCCCCAATGTTTCAACCTAATATCTGCTCCTTTTAACTACTTTGCCTTTAATCGTATCTCACACCAAACCACTACATCCCCTGACTTCTGAATACCCAAATCCCTCAAATACACTGTTACTGTTGCTGCACACCTCTCTGAAAGCACTGAGTGCCATACCACTACCACGCTTCAATACTACTTAATTACTGTCACTCCTCAGGCCACTCACTACCCATCTGCCCAGTGCCAACATATCCCTGAACTGAGACTCTGCGCTGCTGTACCTCACCAGGCTGCTGCACCTCCGCTCTCACCAGGCCACTCTTCTTGGGCCATCCTTGCCCCTTTGGAGCAGCATGGCAACTGGAGGCTACAGGCCCCCTACAGCCACCTCCGCAACTACTGACTTTCTTGAGGAATGGAAGGCCAAACGGGAGAAGATGCGTGCCCGACTGTATGGAGAGGTCCCAGGTAGTGTGCTCTCTGCCCCCCCCATAGGAGGGACTGGAGGCCCAGAGAGTGGTGTTAAGCCGCCAGTGGTAGTTGTCAATGATGGAGCAAGGGAAACAAAATATTTTTTGTATACCCCTTGGAAGTTAATGACCTCATAACGATTAATGATACTAACCATTTGAAACGCATGAACTAATCAACAAATGCACCTTTTTATTAAACATTACACGTGGGCAACCTGCTGGCATTGCAAAATCTAATTTATTTACAAATATGAAGCAAATTAACGTGAGTATTGTGATTTGCGTAGTAAATAGAGTAAATTGCATGATATGTGTTGTGTAGTAAAATTGCACAGTGGCAAAGAATGCAGATGGTAAGTAAAATGGCTTTAAATGTCGCTTCTGCTAGGTAATACTTAACACAGGTTATTAGAATGGCGGGTGGTGAACAGAAGGCTTATTTTCCATGTTTTAATTTCTGTTGTGTTTGTTCTTATATTAGTTTCGTTCGGGCCTGCTAGGCCATGCTTAAAAAATGGCCGCGGGAAAGGACGAGATGGCGTGCTCTGGATAAAATGGCCCCCGGGCATGGGCAGTGTAAAGGCTCCAGTCACGTGTATGCGGCCAGGGCCCGGAGTGAGAGATGTCAAGGCCAATCTGACCTGCAACGAGGATTGTGCCAAGAGTTCAGCATATATGCATGGGAACGGATGAGAAAATCGAGTGACAGGGGATGAACTAATATGTGACCATCAGAGTTTGTTACAAAATGGATTAACAAATTGGACTACTTTTGGACATCGTGATCATGAGACTTAATGTGTGCGTTATTGTCCCCAAACTGGTTCGAACAAGGAGGGCAATGAGGTGACCATCACCAACCCTCCAATGGACCAATTAGCGTGATTCTTGCCCCTAAAGATTGCAACTTTTAAGTGTAGAGAGCCAGAAAGTAGGGTATAAGAGAGTCTGCTCTTACGTTGTGAAAAAACCTTTTTTGTTTATTCTATCCTGATGCTTTGAGAGACTGTCATTTTGGACTACGAACTTTGACTGGGGAAGGAACGAGACCGTTGCGGGAGTTTGCCCGGGAGGAGATTGCGTACGAGGAGGTTAGCGGGACAGTCAGTCAGTTTTGGGAGTCCATCCTGTGATCTGCGGTTCATCTTTCTTTCCTGATGAACCATTCTTGTCATCGCCCTATGGCCAAGGGTAATGAGTATTTCTCATCTTTATTCTTAACCTTTTTACTTAAATGCTTACTGATATAATAAATGTATTTGCCTAAAAACGAGTTTTACTTATTTGCTTAAAGAATTTCGATAAAACTATATGCTAACTTTAAAAGAGTCTGTGGTTCTTTAAATAAAATTGTGATTTATAAATGCTAAAGGTTTTAATTGTGATTGAGCTGGCCTTAATCGCCATCAACTGATTCTACTAGTTGGTCCATCGACCGAATAGCGGAGTACCTTGATGTTTAGAACCGACAGGATCCAAAGTTAATGTATATAATGTATAGGTTATAATTCTGTCATTTTAATAAGGTATCCCGCTTGTCCAGCAATTCATTTTTCCTTAGCGCTTGATCCAGAAAATTGAATGAATGTATGTATGCGGTGTTATGGGCCCCACCGACATAGGTTTCAAGTGATAAAGGTTGCGTAGGTGTTTTTCTGGATTAGTGTCATAAGGAAAAATTTATATTAGCCGCGCTGGATCAGATTTCTTGGTAGCAGAGTTATGGTTACTATAGATTAGTTTGGTGATTATTGATTACTGATTTTTCGTGTCTTACACTCTATGTTGAGTTTGTATTACGTTATGTGTAAGTCGAAATTGTGAAGCTTCCGGGAAGTAGGAAGTGGACACGTGTGGCAAGGGAAGTCACACGGAATTGTGCATTGTCTGATTTCAAAATTGGTGATAACACATGACTGTGTTATGTTAGGGAATGTTATGTTAGGGAAATTTCATGTATGAATTCTATTTGAGTTAAATAGCAACAGGTTTTCTTGTGAAACTTTGGCCTTAATTCTCAGGAGCAGTGTAGTCTCCACATGTGTTTTATCCCCAGAGAAACGGGTTTACCTCTTGCTTGAGAGAAGGGTAAGGTAGAGAGAAGTGCTACACTTATCGAACGAAACAGTATTCTTGTAAGTTGGAATAAACTATCTCTTTTTGTTTAGAGAAACAGACAATAGTAATGTGTTTTACGTTGTAACTAATCGATTTAGTTGAAAAGAAAAGCTAAGAAAACTGCAGATAATTTTTGTAAAGGAGGGGTCAGTAGAAGCAGGAGTAGAACTGACGTCAACAAGAACCGCGCTGGGATTGGCCAGTTGTGGAAGAACGAAGAGTTTCCTGATTGGTGTGTTAGTGTGAGACGCGCTGGGATAGGTTAGTGTGAGAGTCACGTAAAAGCTTTCTGATTGGTGCGTTGGTGTGAGACGCGCTGGGATAGGTCCGAATAGCCGAGCAGTAGAAAGAACCGATTGGTGAAGGATTGTGTGAATTGCTTCGGCAAAACAACAGTGAAATGGCTTATTATAATGAATATGATAGAGAGAAACCGTCATGGTTTGCGAAGCATAAAAATCTTTTAAGAAAGAGAAGAAGGTTGTGACTAGGGAAGGAGAAGTACTTCCTCCGCCAAAACGCCAGCATCTTATATGATGATGAAATATGGCTATCATACTTGCATTTGGTTGGAAAATTGGGCGAAGTATACCAAAGACGATGGAGTATTGGCATGTCCAGAAAATGGTTCGTTTAGCACAGCGGTACTTCAGAAATTTGAGAGAAAAGATGATGAGACTTGAACCGAGACCTAGACCGACACAGTTCGAAGCCTTCGGTGAATGGGAAGATGAGATGTATGAAAGGAAAGACACAGAGGTGCAAAGAATTATAGTTTAATTCATGGAAGAGTATGGGGTTTGAATCATGAAGACAGGATGAGACGATGGCGGTATGCTAACATGACGGATGGCATGTTTCCTGTCAGAACAGTTGAAGAATTTACAGGGAAAAAAGTGTACGGAGAAAAAGAAGCATGCAGTAACAGAGAGATATGGGTATGGAGTTAGCGACACAGAGGATGAGTTGCTGGAGGACATTTTAAAAAAAGACCCCCTCCATATCATCAGGATTCTGTGATGGTGACACCAAATGCACCGTCAATGGAAACTGTAAGAAACCAAAACCCTGAACGATTGTCTGAAATAAAAAGTCCATTTAATAAACTAGAAACACCACAGACTGTGAAACATGATAATGGTAATACAGCTGAATTAGCCAGAACCACAAGAGAGTTGACTGAAAAGATAAGAGAACTGACAAAGAATATGGAAGCTTTGACTGTGCCAGTAACCATATGGCCAGTAATCCCAGTATTTGAAAATCAAAAGATAGATGAACACTCCTTAACAATTCCATTAAATTCCAGTATGCAAAAAGTAAGAGAAGGGATAATTCCAGAAAATAGAGAGAAAGAAGATTCTGTTGGTCCATTTAGGTCAAGTCTACCTGTAAATTTGACAATTAATGAGAGTCAGATAAATAAGATTCCTATGGGAGCCGAGTCAGCAACTGAAACCCCGGAGAGATGTTTATGTGTAAAAGCAACACTTGGAGAGCTAGGAACTTGCATGAGAAATTGGAAGAAACAGCGAATGAACTAGGAGTAGATTTTGCAAAAATTAGGGGATTGCAGAAACCGTACAGGGTAGATTTTAGTGAAAAGGACATAGAAAATCTGAACACTTCAGGACGACTAACACAGATAAAAGAACTGATTGTTTTACTGAGAAAATGGGGAGATGTAGACAAATGGAGAAGTAGTTGGATAAGGAGAAAGGAGGGAACAACTGATAAAGCATCATTGGCTTTTCCAGTAAAAGAGAAAGAACCAACGGTAATAGAATGCCCAATGAGAGAAACTCCAGGAGGAAGTTATGTACATGTCCCATGGTCCAGACAATTTATATTGTCATTTACAAATGATTTTCCAAGATTGAGAGAAAAACCTGTAGAATGGTATAGACAGGTAAAAAGGTTGTAAAAGTTTCAAAAGTGTTGTGGGAAGATCTGGATGGATTGTTTGAAATTGTTGTTCCTGCAGATTTATGGACAGAGTGTAAAATTACAATTGACTGGCCGAAGGAAGAATATCGTAGAGATGCAAAAACAGGAGCCCCAGGTTCAGAAGTAATGAGAAAATATGAACAGGCAATCACGTTTCTGAAAAATAAAATTCCACCAAAAGAAACGGACTGGGTAAAGATTGATAGAACAACTCAGGAGAATAAGGAATCTGTACATGCTTATTACGAGAGATTGCTTTTGGTCTTTAAACAGTATAGTGGATACGAGAATTTGAGTGAAAAAGACATGAGTCATTTTGTGTATAGATTTGTGTATGGCTTGAGACCTGAGATAAGTGAAATGATTAAGCAGCATATGTTATGTTGGCAGAATAGCACAGTAGATGAGGTACTACGGTATGCAAAATATTGCAGTGACGATATTGAGTGTAGACAGTGTAAACTCAAGGAAAAGGCAATGTGGGCACAAGTAAAGGTTGTAGAAAAGCAAGAAGCTCAGATGAATAATCAGTCTAGTGACGCAGGACAGACCAAGTCCAAACCGAATATTGGTAAGGGAAAAGGTCAGATGAGTATAGAAGAAGCTAAAAAGAAATGGCCATGTCATAATTGCGGAAAATTAGGGCACTGGAGAAACGAGTGTAAATTACCTCCGAGAGTTAATACCGAGAATCAACCATTAAATCCACAGGTGCAGAATGAGGTGAGTTACCAACAGCCACAACAGCCGCAGGTAGTTACTCAACAGTGTCAGGTGCCACAACCACCTCTTCCAAAGAGTGTAAATCCTCAAAGATACAGTACAGAGGCAGGATTCTACGGAGGAGAGCAGGTAACAAAATTGCCGTGCGCAGCTGCAGTTTCGCAGTATTGGTTACGGCAGGATGGAGATGAATCGGATGAAAGCTTATGACGGTGCCTAGGAGAGGAAGAGGAGTGCGTGCTTGGCGCAACTCTAGAGGTAGATCAGTCAGGTCAATTTGTGGATGGAAAGGTGAATGGTGTAAATGTTTCATTCCTTCTGGACACTGGTGCTACCCGTTCTACTGTTAGATCAGTGGAAATTCCAAACCTTCCTCTCTCAGGAGAATACATCCAAGTTGTAGGTGTTTCAAACAGGCAAATTAAAACCCCTCTTACAAAACCAGTAGAGGTGGAAATTGGTCCATTTAAAGATATGCACCGCTTTGTGGTGTGTGATTGTAGTACTGTAAATTTATTAGGACGCGATCTGCTTTGCAAAATGAATTGTACCATCTACTGTACTCCAGA
This sequence comes from Calotriton arnoldi, assembly GCA_963921515.1. Lineage (NCBI taxonomy): Eukaryota > Metazoa > Chordata > Amphibia > Caudata > Salamandridae > Calotriton > Calotriton arnoldi. The sequence goes on from CAWUFW010011702.1 coordinate 13,638, forward strand.
TGGTATTGCTTTCCAGACACCAGATGATGATGTTCTGTATAAAATGACAATGGCAGGACTAGAACCAGGAGTGAATGATATGTTTCCTGTGTTTGATGCGGAGAAAATCCCTATTGAATTGAAAGGAATAGTCAGGTCTGATGTGTGGGATTTCACAGGTGAAGATATTGGACTAATGAGAGAAGTTGATCCTGTAAAAATTACTGTAAAAAAGGAACAATTACCCAAATACCCCATAGTACAAATTGACGCCAGAAATTATTGAACGAATAACACCTGTAATTAATAATATGATTGAACAAGGAATTTTGAGAGAAATAATGAGCAGTCCATGTAATTCTCCGATAATGGGATTGAAAAAGCCAAATGGAACATATAGAATAGTACAGGATTTGAGAAAGGTAAACAAAATTGTTATTCCTTGCTGCCCAATTGTGCCAAACCCTGCTGTAATACTGTATCAAATCCCTCATGATGCAGAATGGTACACAGTTATTGATTTGTGCCATGCATTTTTCTCTATCCCATTGCACCCTGACAGCCAGCCATTATTTGCGTTTCGGTTTTGAGAGCGTATTTTGTCATGGTGCCGAATTCCTCAAGGGTATACTGAAAGTCCTTCTATTTTTAATCAGATTCTAAAGAAATCCTTAGAAGATTTGAAAATGCCTGAAAAATCTGTGATGGTCCAATATATTGATCACCTATTGGTGGCATCAAAGACCAGAGAAGCATGTGTTACGGACACATTTGCTTTACTGAATCATTTAGCAGAAGGAGGACACAAGGTGTCCCCATCAAAACTGCAATTCTGTCAACAGGAAGTACAGTACTTAGGTCATAAGATTGAGAAAGGGATGAGAAAAGTGACAACAGAAAGAATAAGGATTACTAAAGGAATGAGAGCCCCAATGACACAAAGAGAGGTGAGAATGTTCCTTGGAATGGTTGGTTATTGCCGACAGTGGATAAGTGAATATTCAGTTATTGCAAAACCTTTACAGTGATTGACAAAGAGGGATGTCAAAGATCCGATTGCACTGGATGAGGAGGAAATGAAGGCTTTCGAGGAACTGAGAACAAGTTTGTGTGAGGCACCAGCATTGGGAATGCTTGATTATGAGAAAGAATTTGAGCTGTATTGTAGTGAGAGAGATGGATGTGCACTTTCAGTATTAGTGCAACGGCATGGAAGAATGAAACGACCAATAGCTTATTTTTCAGCTGTTCTAGATCCGGTGGCAAAAGCGTTGCCTGGATGTCTGAAAGCAGTAGCTGCTACTTGTGTGAGTCTGGAACAGAGTGAAGGCATTGTGATGGGATATCCTTTGAGAGTATATGTCCCACATTCAGTTGAAATCCTTCTGACTCGAAGAAAAACCCAATTCATGACAAATAGTCGGCTGACTAGGTATGAAAAAGTGATCTTGGGTGCAGACAATGTAACCATTGTAAGATGCACGAGTGTGAATCCTTCCACCTTACTGCCAGATGCAGTAAATGCAGAAGTCAAAGATGACGTTGATCATAACTGTTTGGATGTGCTTGAATTTTGCACAAAGCCTCGCTCTGATATCAGGGATGAACCTTTAAAAGAGTCAGATTATGTGATGTTTGTGGACGGGTCATGCCTGAGGACAAATGAAGGAGTTTTAAGTGCTGCATATGCTGTATGTACAGTGGCAACCATAATGGAAGCCTCCTGTTTGAGAGGAATACGTTCAGCCCAAGTTGCTGAGCTGATTGCTCTGATTCGAGCGTGCAAACTGGAAAGAAATTTCTGAATTACTGTGATCACAGATAGCCAGTATGGCTTCGGAGTGGTCCTTGATTTTGGACAGATCTGGTCCCAGAGGTGATTCCTGACTTCCTCAGGGTCTCCTATTACGGATGGTGAGTTTGTGAAGAAGTTGCTTGAGGCGATACAGCTGCCTAAACAGATTGCGGTGGTAAAATGCACTGCTCACAAAAATGGAACTGATTACATTGCAGTAGGTAACAATTTTGCTGATGAATTAGCTCAATATTGTGCCAGAAATATGACCTCAATGAATCGGAGAAGGGAAAAAGAAAATGTTTCATGTCCCTTGCTGTTTACTAACCCATGGGGCACAGGGTCAAGACTGATTTGCATATGGCTGGGTCCAAACTGGGGTGGCGTAGTGGGAAACAGAACAATGGATTTAACCCAGATCTTTTGACTGGGGGAGAATGTTTCCATTGTCAGCATTCCGTCCATCATTTGTTTGCTGTAACACTTTTCGCCCTAAGTGGGCTGGGTATGCCCAGACGTGGGTCTCTTGCTCACTGTGCCACTGGATTCAAGCTAGCCTGGCTGAAGAAGGGTGACATACCCTGAAACCGGTCCCAGGATGCTTGTTTCCGGTCCAGGGAGGACCTGGCCTGGCAGTTTGGTCTGGACTGTTCCCATGGGGCACAGGGTCAAGACTGATTTGCATATGGCTGGGTCCAAACTGGGGTGGCATAGTGGGCAAAAGAATGATGGATTTAACCCAGATATTTAGACTGGGAGAGAATGTTTGCATTGTCAGCATTCCGTCCATCATTTGTTTGCTGTAACACTTTTCGCCCTAAGTGGGATGGGTATGCCCAGACGTGGGTCCCTTGCTCACTGTGCCACTGGATTCAAGCTAGCCTGGCTGAAGAAGGGTGACATACCCTGAAACTGGTCCCAGGATGCTTGTTTCCGGCCCAGGGAGGACCTGCCTGGCAGTTTGGTCTGGACTGTTCCCATGGGGCACAGGGTCAAGACTGATTTGCATATGGCTGGGTCCAAACTGGGGTGGCGTAGTGGGCAAAAGAACGATGGATTTAACCCAGATCTTTTGACTGGGGAGAATGTTTGCATTGTCAGCATTCCGTCCATCATTTGTTTGCTGTAACACTTTTCGCCCTAAGTGGGATGGGTATGCCCAGACGTGGGTCCCTTGCTCAATGTGCCACTGGATTCAAGCTAGCCTGGCTGAAGAAGGGTGACATACCCTGAAACCGGTCCCAGGATGCTTGTTTCCGGTCCAGGGAGGACCTGGCCTGGCAGTTCAGTCTGGACTGTTCCCATGGGGCACAGGGTCAAGACTGATTTGCATATGGCTGGGTCCAAACTGGGGTGGCGTAGTGGGCAAAAGAAGGATGGATTTAACCCAGATCTTTTGACTGGGGGAGAATGTTTGCATTGTCAGCATTCCATCCATCATTTGTTTGCTGTAATACTAACCCAGTTGAAACATGGGAAGAGGTGAAACAATTGCAGGAAGAGGCAGGTGATGAGGAAAAAGATGTTTGGATAAAATCAGGTTGCAGACGGAGAGAGGAAGATGAAGTTTGGGTTTACAGGGATGAAAGACCAGTTATGCCTGATGGCATGATCTCTAACATGGCACAGATGTACCATGGACAGGCACACATAGGTAGAGATGCCATGATCAGACTTTTCAAACAGACCTGGTATAACGCAAAGTTTAGGGCTATAGCTGAAAGTCTTTGCCAAAGATGCCTTATATGCCAACAGATAAATCCTGGAAGGAAAACAGTAGTGAGTTTGGGAACAATAGGACATGAAGGAGGTCCTTTTACCAGAATGCAATTAGATTTTATTGAAATGCCCCCGAGTAACAGATTGAGGTATGTCCTGGTGGTTGTCTGTTTGTTTTCTCGTTGGGTGGGGGCCTATCCGACAAGAAGGAATGACGGAGTTACTGTAGCTAAGCTCCTACTGAGAGAATTAATTCCTAGATATGGCTTTGCAGTAACAATAGAAACGGATAGAGGAACGCATTTCCAGAATGAAATCATCCAACTGATATGTGAAGCACTAGACATTCAACAAAAGCTGCATTGTGCCTACAGACCAGAGGCTTCTGGAGTGGTAGAGCAAGTAAATGGCACAATAAAGAATAGGTTAGGGAAAATGTGTCAAGCCACAGGACTCAAATGGCCCGATGCCTTACCATTGGTGCTAATGAGCATAAGAAGCATACCAGACAGAAAAACAGGTCTGAGTCCTCATGAGATAACAATGGGACGAGCAATGAGACAAGCATACGTACCTGTCAACAAACTGCTGACTATAACTGATGATCTCATACTGGACTATTGCAAAGGATTGGCTGATGTGGTGCATTCTGTGTTTCATCAGGTTGGGCCGGATGCGACTACTCTTGAGAGAAAACCAGCTCATGATCTGAGTCCAGGAGACTGGGTCCGCATAAAAGTTCACCGAACAAGAAATTGCTTGGTTCCACGCTGGGACAAGCCACGTCAAGTGATTCTGGTGACAACAACTGCAGTAAAGTGTGCAGGTGTGAAAAATTGGATTCATGCTAGCCATACTATCAGAGTTCCAGATCCTGAAGCTCGACCTGTAAGTCGACATCTGGAAATATCAGATACCAGTTCAGCATCTGAAGCAGAAATTGAAATGAACAGAGTTCCAGATCCTGAAGCTCGACCTGTAAGTCAACATCTGGAAATATCAGGTACCAGTTCGGCATCCAAGGAAGAAATTGAAACAATCAGAGTTCCAGATCCTGAAGATCGACCTGTAAGTCGACATCTGGAAATATCAGGTACCAGTTTGGCATCCAAGGAAGAAATTGAAACAATCAGAGTTCCAGATCCTGAAGATCGACCTGTAAGTCGACATCTGGAAATATCAGATACCAGTTCGGCATCTGAAGCAGACCAACCTGAATCCAGTGAAAGACAAAAGGAAGAATCCGAAAACAAAAGAACCGATATTGAAACAGGAGAAACTGAACCAATAGACAGTGACGGTGAACAGCCAAGTACAAGCTTTGGGGAAATTCCTCCGGAAATTGTAGAGGTAACTCAAGAAAATTTAGATTCAGATAGAGAGATTGGGGAAATTGCGGAAGAAACACGAGGAGGATTAGATTCAGAATTACAAGCAGAAGAAACACAGGGAAATTTAGATTCAGATAGAGAGATTGAGGAAATTATGGAAGAAACACGAGGAGGATTAGACTCAGAATTTCAAGCAGAAGAAACACAAGAAGATTCAGACAAAGAGACTGAGATCATAAAGCTCAAAGTTAGAGGAAGTGAAGTGAGATCTGAGACAGAATCTGAAGAAAGTGAAGAAGAAAGAAGGCAAAGAATAGGACCAAGAAAGAGAACTTGGAGAGCAGAACGAGGAGAAAAAGAAAGTGAACTGAAAAGGCCAAGAAAAGGAGACAATTGGCCCAACGAAATTAAAAGACTGAGATATAAACTAATAAATTTGAACAAAGACAATGCAGAACAAGTAAATGAAATAACAAGTCAGCAAAGACAAAGAAAAACAAGTGAAAGACAGTTGCAAAGACCAAAAAGAGTGAAAAGACCTAACCTGAAATACAAGTCACCTGAATGGGTATACATAGCACTGCCTGATATTAAAGAAGTGGATAGCAGACACAAGAACCAAGACAAAGACTGTGAACAAGTGGGTGAGAGTGAACCGCGCCCTTCCTGAAGAGGAGAAAAGAAAACCAGACTAGAGACACACAAACTGATAAAGTCAAAGAAAATTTCTCAAAAGACCGAAAGGTGCGCCAAAAGCAGTTGATCCCAGTCAACACTTAGAGAAAGGGTAAAACGGACTAGACATTTGAAGTGTGGAAACACATTTTCTGTACATATATTTAGATAATATTTCAACATGGTAGACACTGAGAATAGAAGTTCTAGATGTGAGTTTTTCCGTAGATGGTGTAAGATGTGTTTCTATTGTACAGGTTTACTAATGCTTATTTGGTTCATATTAGCAATAATAATTCCACTTAGATTAGTTGGAGAAAATACATCTGTAAACATGAATGACACGAATAGTGACAAGAAATCTAACATAAGGAACTCTGCAACACTGGTAGATAGTACTGAATTTCATAGGGATAAGTCAATAACTGATTTCTCCAAGAATGTCTTTACAAAACTCTTATATGAATATGTAGAGACAATGGATGTGAGAGATTGTTATGTCTGTATGCAGTTACCTGCATCTGTAACAGAAGGTGTGACGTATCATCACCTTCCTTTGACGTATGGAATAAGCTGTAGTGTTTTAGCTAGCTTATTTTATAAAATAGGTAAATTAGAGTATTACTACACTGACACAGATGCTGTTTTTGCTAAAGTTCCTGTAGTCCCTGAACTAAATAAGGTAAAATATGCAAAGATTTTTGGAGAATTTTTCTTAGAAACAAAAGAATTTACATTAGAATATGCATTTAGACATAATCTTACTTGTGGGTTAAGAAAGGAAGAAAAAGTTTTCTTAGACAAGGTAGAAGACAGAAGGGTTAAGTTTCAAAGAAAGGCAACAGGAGAAAAGACAAAAACCCCACCTTGGGCGTTTGAAGAGGGAAGTTATGACAAACGCGAAACAAATGCAGCTATGGTTTTAGATTGGCCCCAACAGGGAAAATTGTGTATTAGTAGAGATAACACTATGTATGATAACTATTTCGTGGGTTCTAGTGAGTGCCGAGATACATACAAAATTCTAGGGGGATGGGGATTCAAAGGAGGAAAGATCCAGTATTTCCAGGGATCTATTATATTTGCGGAAATAGAGCCTATTATAGGTTGCCAGACCATTGGTACGGAACATGCTATTTAGGCCTGGTCTTTCCAAAGATTTTTCACGTGGAAAGAGGAACGAAAGGAATTCATGGGATAGGTAAACCATTAACCCGTAGGAGAAGGGAAAGCTTCTCAGAGATAATAGGTTACATTTTTGGAGCATTGATACCAGCAGTGGGTATATCTTTGAATGCATACAAGATTTGGAAATTGTCTACAGTAGTAGATCGTTTATCAACGAATACTGCTGGAGGGTTCTTGATGGTAAATACCGAAATGGTTGCCATGAGAGCTATGGTAATGCAAAATCGACTTGCCCTTGACATTCTTTTGGCAAAGAGGGTGGAGTCTGTGGAATGCTGAAGGTACAACATTGTTGCACTTACATTCCAGACAAAAGTCAGAATATACAGAAGTATATAAAGAACATTACTGATTTACATAAAGAAATTGCCCCACTGGAGGTTGAAGGTGCTTGGGAGAAACTTGGTAAAGGATTTTCCTCAATAAGGAAATGGTTCACCGAAATAGGTAGTTCTCTAATTGGAAAAATACTAATTCCAGTGACTTTAGTAGTAGTGATAATACTATTATTGAGATTAGCATATGTGTGTGTTAAAAGAAGAAAAAGACAAAATAAAGCAAAAAGAGAAAATGAGAAAAATAAAGAAAGAGAACGGGAGATGGGAGAGATCGAATTGGAAGAGTTTAAAGAGAACATGTACAAAAGGTCTAAAAGACAAGATGAAAAGAACACGATTGTCTAAATTAACAAATGCAAGTGGACAAGAAACATTTATCTGATAAAATTTGTAGGGATAGGTTTTAGTGGTGATGTTATAAATCACCAAAGGGGGAATTGATGGAGCAAGGGAAACAAAATATTTTTGTATACCCCTTGGAAGTTAATGACCTCATAAAGATTAATGATACTAACCGTTTGAAACGCATGAACTAATCAACAAATGCACCTTTTTATTAAACATTACACGTGGGCAACCTGCTGGCATTGCAAAATCTAATTTATTTACAGATATGAAGCAAATTAACGTGAGTATTGTGATTTGCGTAGTAAATAGAGTAAATTGCATGATATGTGTTGTGTAGTAAAATTGCACAGTGGCAAAGAATGCAGATGGTAAGTAAAATGGCTTTAAATGTCGCTTCTGCTAGGTAATACTTAGCACGGGTCATTAGAATGGCGGGCGGTGAACAGAAAGGCATATTTTCCATGTTTTAATTTCTGTTGTGTTTGTTCTTATATTCGTTTCGTTCGGGCCTGCTAGGCCATGCTTCAAAAATGGCCGCGGGAAAGGATGAGATGGCGTGCGCTGGATAAAATGGCCCCCGCGCATGGGCAGTGTAAAGGCTCCAGTCACGTGTATGCGGCCTGTGCCCGGAGTGAGAGATGTCAAGGCCAATCTGACCTGCAACGAGGATTGTGCCAAGAGTTGAGCATATATGCATGGGAACGGATGAGAAAATCGAGCGACAAGGGATGAACTAATATGTGACCATCAGAGTTTGTTACAAATGGATTAACAAATTGGACTACTTTTGGACATCATGATCATGAGACTTAATGTGTCAGTTATTGTCCCCAAACTGGTTCGAACAAGGAGGGCAATGAGGTGACCATTACCACCCCTCCAATGGACCAATTAGCGTGATTCTTGCCCCTAAAGATTGCAACTTTTAAGTGTAGAGAGCCAGAAAGTAGGGTATAAGAGAGTCTGCTCTTACGTTGTGAAAAAACTTTTTTTGTTTATTCTATCCTGATGCTGTGAGAGACTCTGTCATTTTGGACTATGAACTTTGACTGGGGAAGGAACGAGACCGTTGCGGGAGTTGCCCGGGAGGAGATTGCGTCCGAGGAGGTTAGCGGGACAGTCAGTCAGTTTTGGGAGTCCATCCTGTGATCTGCGGTTCATCTTTCTTTCCTGATGAACCATTCTTGTCATCGCCCTATGGCCAAGGGTAATGAGTATTTCTCATCTTTATTCTTAACCTTTTTACTTAAATGCTTACTGATATAATAAATGTATTTGCCTAAAAACGAGTTTTACTTATTTGCTTAAAGAATTTCGATAAAACTATATGCTAACTTTAAAAGAGTCTGTGGTTCTTTAAATTAAATTGTGATTTATAAATTCTAAAGGTTTTAATTGTGATTGAGCTGGTCTTAATCGCCATCAACTGATTCTACTAGTTGGTCCATCGACCGAATAGCAGAGTACCTTGATGTTTAGAACCGACAGGATCCGAAGTTAATGTATATAATGTATAGGTTATATTTCTGTCATTTTAATAAGGTATCCCGCTTGTCCAGCAATTCATTTTTCCTTAGCGTTTGATCCAGAAAATTGAATGAATGTTTGTATGCGGTGTTATGGGCCCCACCGACATAGGTTTCAAGTGATAAAGGTTGCGTAGGTGTTTTTCTGGATTAGTGTCATAAGGAAAAATGTATATTAGCCGCGCTGGATCATCAACGATGAGTTGAACAACAACAACAGCTCTTGTAACTTGGTGGCCATGCCAGACCGAACTGGCGGAGCAAATTGCATCTCAGTAAACACCACTTCCTCCTTGGCAAAATCTTCTTCATCTCCCTCCCTTAGGAAACCAGAGGAAGAGCAGCATGTACCAGTTCGAGCTCCTTCTTCCGCCTTTTTCCACGTCACTGGAGGACGAGTCGCCCCTGAGCCAGCACTTAAGAAAGCATCGGAGAAGGTATTGTCTGCAGCTCAACAGCCCCAGGAAGATGCTTTGGAGGGGAATGGTGCTGCAGAGGAGGCTAGCAAGGACACCCCAGCCAAGGCCAAGGAGAAGGCAAAGAGCTCCGGCCCCAGCCCAAGGAAAGCAAAGGGCCAAATCGAGAAGAGGAAGATGAGGGAGAAGAGGCGGTCCGCAGGTATTGTCAACATTCCATCCTTGAAGGTAAGGCCTGGGCTCTGTTTGTTTGTTTTTTTCCTTTAAAACTCAGTGCGGCGCCCTCTTCAAGGACACCGTGCTCAGTGTTAAAGATAAAGAATTTAAAAAAACGAGCGCGGTGTCCTTGAAGCGGCGCCGCGCTCAGTTTTAAACGTAGCCATTTGCAATGCAATAGGTCTCGCATTTACGCGAGTTTAAGCTATTGGCATTGTAAATGACAATGCCTTTTATTTATGTTTTAAAAAACAAAAATAATAGGCATTGTCATTGACAATGCCAATAGCTTAAACTCGCGTAAATGCGAGACCTATTGCATTGCAAATGCTTGTTTAAAGGGGGCCTCGAAACGGGTCTCTATCAGGCTCTGTTTTGTGCCCTGGCACAGGCGGTCCGTTTTTTTCTGGACTGCAGTGACAGCAGGCACATCGATGTGCGCTGCTCACACTGCTCACTTCTCACAAGTGGAGAAGTTACGGCATGACGTCATGCCAGGTGAGCGTTATAGGGGAAGGGAAATCTTTTATAAGAGAGTCATTTTCTCTCTGGATTTCCATTCTCTTTTTGAAAATAAGGAGCAGCAACATTGTCGTGGTGTCACCAGGGCTTTAAGTGGAAGTTTTTTCAATATTATATACAAGCCAAAGTTGCTGCTTATTTATCTTATGCAACAAACAACCATTGACAAAGCCAATAGTCCTGACTTGTTGTAGGTATGATGTTACTTGTTGTATCATGTATCTGGATGCATTGATAGAAACCACAAAATACAAGTCGGGCGGCACACTACGCTAAGCACAGATTTTTAGCTTACATGTTTTTAAGCCACGCCCTTAATTACACTGGCCATGTCCTTTTGTGAGCCCTCCCCCCACCCAGTTTTTTCATCCCACTTAAAGCCCTGGTGCTGCGACAGGTACGTGATCCAAATAAGCTCTGATCTAGATCCTGAGATCCAGACATCAAGAGCAGTTCGTGGGGGATGCGTCCCCCGTTTATGCCCAAAATAGAGCAAATGGTTTAACCTGCACTGAGGGCATATGCAGCCATAAACGAAGGAGGGAAGGAAACAGAGAGGTAGACTCGGGCGAGCTTCAGCAGCAGGCGCATGATGCTGGTGGGGACGTGTTTTCAACCATTCGGATCAGTGGTTAAAGGCGCTGCAGAGAGCGCCCCCCCACCCCTCCGGTCACAGTACGGGGAGGGGTGGAGCACTGGCTTGCCTTATGTGTGTGTGATCGTGAGTCACAGGTTTCAGTCTCAGTAAGAAAGCTTGGCAGGTTAATGCTCCTGCTGCAGTCAGCTAGCTGTGACCAGAGGGTCACGGGTTCCAATCTCAGTATGTCAAGTGGGTGAGTTAACGTCCCTGCCTTAGATAGTTGTTTTTGTAGAGAGCTGACAGGGACTGTGAGAAATGCACAATGCCTTCAGCCCCAACTTCAGAGCTCTCAATCAGATCCCTTTATAAATAAAACACTGTTAATGAGCCATGATTGAGAGCTTTGCCCAAAGGCATTTATCACAGTGCCTGTGGCGGGGTTAAAACACCCACTTCAGTCCAGCACCCCCCCACTCCCCACTTCAAAATGTCACCGCCTGCCACTGGGGCCCATATTGAAAGCCATCCCACAATCATACAAGAGCAGCACCTAAGAAACATAGGTGTTGCTGAGACAGAAGAAGCCACGCTGACAGAGTAGGTGATGATGATGAAACTGTCACTGCCCTGCTCTTGTTGCTCATAGTCTGTATTCAGTAACAGCAGCAGCAGCAACCTCAGTTTGGCACAAGAGAAAGAGGAATATTATGGCCACTACAAAGCATCCAAGCAGCATATCTCTATGGAAATCACTTGTAGTGTAATATTCTCAAAAATGACAGATCGCTATCAAGGCTATGATGAGTAAGGATGCATTGTACCACACAACCATAATTTGATCCATTTATAAATGTGAAGCTGGCAAAAATGTTGGCGCTTAATCTCCTCCCCTTTTCTTAGGTGGGCGGCAAGTGGTTTCTGAATTTTGTGGAGGTCCTTTGTCCAAGGAAAGTGCTGTGGGGTCCATACCATCTCACTTCAGGCACGTAAACTAGTTGTCAAGCTGTGGACTATGGATCTTATTCACAAAGGTATTCTCAGCCGCAAATATATGTTTTCATCCATAAATACCTCATTTCCACCTACCAGGAATTCACAAAGAGTCTCTTGGTGGGCATAAATGCATTTACTGCAGTAGATTTCTCTGCCACAAGTGTAGAGAAATCTGAAACTGTAAACTCCGCCTAAGCACAAGGTGTGGAATTGGTGCATTCTGATTAGGGGTGGGCAACATTTTCTGGTGAATTACAAAACAGCTGTTCCTAAGAGGATAGAGAAATGCGGGTAGGAGAATACAGGGGAGAGAAAGAAAAGCTTCCTTATTAGGAAGTGTGTTGCCCTCACACACCTGTGATGGTGTAATGCTTCATCATTGGGTGTTTTTGCTCCTCGTGGGGTCAGCACTGCAGTACCCCACGGGCCCCGCGAGAGGGCTCTTTGGCGAAAACCTTTTAAAGTGAAAAACGCTTTGATGGTGAGTGCAAGTGTGAGGAGCGGGTGAGACTGTGGATTAAAAATACCACGAAGGTACCCAAAGGGAGAAATATATTCCTAGGTCCCCCTGATAAGGTTAACAAGTATTTGCAATGCAATAGGTCTCGCATTTGCGAGAGTTTAACCTATAGGCATTGTAAATGACAATGCCTTTTATTTATGTGTTTTGGTAATTAACACATAAATAAAAGGCATTGTCATTTACAATGCCAATAGCTCAACTTCTTGTAAATGCGAGACCTATTTCATTTCAAACAAGCGGCCGCCATTGTCCCATGCTAATTGGAAAGTGAAAGCGCGTATTGCGCGCTTAATGTTGCAGGAAAGTGCGTCGTGCCTGCACTAGGAGAGACTCATTAAAGAAAATAGTGCTTAGAGACTAAATAAGACATACCGTGTAACAACAGAAGTAAAAGGGCCAGTGCTCATGGGGGGGGGGGGGTTACAAATGAAGACAAGGTGGTACTAAGGAGGGACTAACAAGCCTATAAAGGAATCAGAAGCCAGCATTCACGAAGGACAATTACACAAGCCAATGACAAATATGGGTGGAGAGTGGGCGGGGCTTCCAGTCCATATTCAAATACAGCATGCCTCGCAAGCTCGACCTAATAAAAACAAAGTTCCATTTCCATTAGTAATAACACCTGCTGTTTATATTACTAGAGAGTAATATACCTGTGACACACACGCCATATAAAAACAAGTTGTTATTATGATTAAACTCCAGGGACCATATAAATAGACTGATTCCAGATATGGAACGCGATAAATAATGTATTAATTTTGTGAATTTAATATGAATTTTCTAGTTCTGATACTAAATTTGTAAACAAATAAAAGCTATGTACAGAAAGAAAGTGGACTTTGTAGAGCACAGCAGGTTTAAATACATTTTCCTCATGGTGCATTTTGTTCCATAGTGTTATTGGGAAATATTCTAAACTTTCTGCTGCAAGAATATCACAGATATCAATATTTTAATAAGCCACAGAGGGGCATATATCCCAATTCCATTTCGGATATCGCTTGGAGTCATGCCCACAAATGATTTCCTTTGGAAACTAAGGGGCAGATTTACAAGCCCATTGCGCCACTTTTGCATCACTTTTCCCATGTTAAAAACGATGCAAAAGTGGCGCAAGGGCCTTGTCAATAAGCCCCTAAATATTCTTGCCCAGTCGCTCTTGGCTTGTCTGCAATTATTACACTGTGGCTAGAAGGGTTAGGTTAGACCCCAGGGATTTGCTATGGCATGCACTTCGTTCAATCTTGGCAAAGATCTATAATGAAAACAGTTTCTCAGAAATTTCTCAAGAGAGGTCGAGCAAGCAAGCGTGCCAGCGACAAACCTTTTAATCTGTGATTTGTTGCTAATATTTGCATGATTTCACACTTTTAAAAAAAAGTTTAGAATGCTTTATTAAAATAATAAAGCGATACCAAAGGGGATGATGGACGGAGCGCTTGAGCTAATCAAACACTCACCCCCAGTCAACTGATCTGGGTTTAATCCATCATCATCATTCTTTAGCTCACTCCACCACCCCAGTTCAGACATGGCCATATGCAAATCAGTCTGACCCTGTGCCTCATGGGAACAGTCCAGCCCGAACTGCCAAGCCATGTCTTCCCTGGACCGGAAACAAACATCCTGGGACCGGTTTCTGGCTATTCAGCCGTCATCAGCCAGGCTAGCTTGAATCCAGTGGCAAAGTGAGCAAGGGACCCACGTCTGGGCATACCCTGCCAACTTAGGGCGAACAAAGCGATACCAAAGGGGATGATGGACGGAGCGCTTGAGCTAATCAAACACTCACCCCCAGTCAACTGATCTGGGTTTAATCCATCATCATTCTTTAGCTCACTCCACCACCCCAGTTCAGACATGGCCATATGCAAATCAGTCTGACCCTGTGCCTCATGGGAACAGTCCAGCCCGAACTGCCAAGCCATGTCTTCCCTGGACCAGAAACAAGCATCCTGGGACCGGTTTCTGGCTATTCAGCCGTCATCAGCCAGGCTAGCTTGAATCCAGTGGCAAAGTGAGCAAGGGACCCACGTCTGGGCATACCCTGCCAACTTAGGGCAAACAAAGCGATACCAAAGGGGATGATGGACGGAGCGCTTGAGCTAATCAAACACTCACCCCCAGTCAACTGATCTGGGTTTAATCCATCATCATTCTTTAGCTCACTCCACCACCCCAGTTCAGGCATGGCCATATGCAAATCAGTCTGACCCTGTGCCTCATGGGAACAGTCCAGCCCGAACTGCCAAGCCATGTCTTCCCTGGACCGGAAACAAGCATCCTGGGACCGGTTTCTGGCTATTCAGCCGTTATCAGCCAGGCTAGCTTGAATCCAGTGGCAAAGTGAGCAAGGGACCCACGTCTGGGCATACCCTGCCAACTTAGGGCAAACAAAGCGATACCAAAGGGGATGATGGACGGAGCGCTTGAGCTAATCAAACACTCACCCCCAGTCAACTGATCTGGGTTTAATCCATCATCATTCTTTAGCTCACTCCACCACCCCAGTTCAGACATGGCCATATGCAAATCAGTCTGACCCTGTGCCTCATGGGAACAGTCCAGCCCGAACTGCCAAGCCATGTCTTCCCTGGACCGGAAACAAGCATCCTGGGACCGGTTTCTGGCTATTCAGCCGTCATCAGCTAGGCTAGCTTGAATCCAGTGGCAAAGTGAGCAAGGGACCCACGTCTGGGCATACCCTGCCAACTTAGGGGCGAACAAAGCGATACCAAAGGGGATGATGGACGGAGCGCTTGAGCTAATCAAACACTCACCCCCAGTCAACTGATCTGGGTTTAATCCATCATCATTCTTTAGCTCACTCCACCACCCCAGTTCAGACATGGCCATATGCAAATCAGTCTGACCCTGTGCCTCATGGGAACAGTCCAGCCCGAACTGCCAAGCCATGTCTTCCCTGGACCGGAAACAAGCATCCTGGGACCGGTTTCTGGCTATTCAGCCGTCATCAGCCAGGCTAGCTTGAATCCAGTGGCAAAGTGAGCAAGGGACCCACGTGTGGGCATACCCTGCCAACTTAGGGCGAACAAAGCGATACCAAAGGGGATGATGGACGGAGCGCTTGAGCTAATCAAACACTCACCCCAGTCAACTGATCTGGGTTTAATCCATCATCATTCTTTAGCTCACTCCACCACCCCAGTTCAGACATGGCCATATGCAAATCAGTCTGACACTGTGCCTCATGGGAACAGTCCAGCCCGAACTGCCAAGCCATGTCTTCCCTGGACCGGAAACAAGCATCCTGGGACCGGTTTCTGGCTATTCAGCCGTCATCAGCCAGGCTAGCTTGAATCCAGTGGCAAAGTGAGCAAGGGACCCACGTCTGGCAATACCCTGCCAACTTAGGGCGAACAAAGCGATACCAAAGGGGATGATGGACGGAGCGCTTGAGCTAATCAAACACTCACCCCCAGTCGTGGGTCCTGGGCTCACTGTGCCACTGGAATCAAGCTATCCTGGCTGAAGAGTGGTGAAACCCCGAAACCGGTCCAGGGAGGATCTGGCTTGGCAGTTCGGGCTGGACTGTTCCCATGAGGCACAGGGTCAAGACTGATTTGCATATGGCCAGGTCTAAACTGGGGTGGCATGGTGAGCAAAAGAATGATGGATTTAACCCAGATCTCTGGACTGGGGGTGAATGTTTTGATTTGTTCTGCATTCCGTCCATCAATTGTGTGTCTTTTGCTTATTAAGATAATAGACCAAGTAAAACATCAATACAGAATCATGAAACATGAGGATAACTATATAATGTAAATATGTGATTATAACTGAAACAAAAACATCCTCATAAAATAGAAGCTGTACAAAGAAACAAATTGCATTTTAACAATTTTAAGAATAAGAGAGAAGAAAAGGAAGAGAGGGAAAAAGAAGAAAGAAAGAAGAAGGGGGAGGGAACATCAGAACAAATATTGAAACCAATAAGGTGGTTAAGCAAAAAATGATTAATATTCTATAGTATATAGGACTAAAACTATTGTTCTAATATACATAAAATTAATTGTTCAACCTAGAGAGAAATGATGTTAGTGGTAACCATAATAAGTCTTTTTGATCAGCAATGCTGTAGAGGTGGCATAAGCACGGTCTAATCTATGGTGATGACAAAGCAAGTTCCACCAGGCTTAGAACGAGATTTTTGAAGTGTCCTTCCAGTTGGTGGTGATAATCTGAAAAGAAATGGCTAAAACTAAATCAATAAATTTTCCCACATTACTATAAGTGGCCCAAACAGAGGAAATGCTGCCCAAAAAAACATGTATAATGTCAAAAGGGACATTGGTCAATAAAATTTCATTCAGCTTCCGCCTAATACGGGACCAGAAAGAGTTGACTAGAGGGCAGTAGAAAAACATATGTAGATAATCACTGTGTTCATGGGAGCATGACCAGCATTTTGGGGAGTCTAAGAGTTTGAATTTATAAAGGTCCGAAGGAGTAAAAAAAAATCTATTATAAAAATAATATAAAGTCTGTGTTGTGCTAGCAGAGCGTGAGGAGGTATGAATTCTTGACCAAAGGGAGTCCCATGTTTGAAAGGAAAGATCCAATGCAAGATCTCTTTCCCACAAAAGCTCTATGCTGGATTTGATTCTAACCTTATTTGAATGGGATAATATCTTGTAAATAGCAGCAGCTTTAAATTGAGTGGAAAAGTCAATAGAAGGGGAGGGAGTCTGATTAGGCAAAACAATAGGACTTTCAAGGAGGAAGAGACGAACAAGAGAGTCCTTAAGAAAAGGGTAGTGAGCAGCATGAGAAGAGGAGATGCCATATAAATGTTGAATATCAGAAAATTCCATAAAGGACTCATCCTTCCTCAAGGGTACAGGTGTGAGAATGCCTTTATCAATCCATTCCTTCCAAAATAGGGCTCTGTTATTAATCTTTAGATGCTTATTATACCAGATAGGAATGTGCGAGGTTAAGTCAACTGAAGAGAGTTGGGTATTAAGCAAGGAGGTGGCTAATGCCTTGGAATGAACAAAGATAGGGGAAGAAAAACGCTTCGGGGGCTGAGAAAGACGAGATGCTGAGATAAAGGAGAAAGGAGAATATTGAGCCTGTTCTAACGAGCTCCATGCTGTTGTAGAGGAAACTGAGGGTTCAGATAAAAAGGTCCAAATCTGCTTAAGGGTAAATGCAGAATGGTAATGTCTGAGGTTAGGGAAGTTAACTCCTCCCAGTCCCTTAGGTAATTGAAGACGGGCAAGTGAAATCCTGGGCTTACGATTATTCCAAAGAAATTTGGACAGAGAACTATTAATAGTACTGAAAAAGGAGTTAGGAAGGGAGACAGGAAGCATAGAAAGATAGAAATTAATAATTGGAAGAAGCATCATTTTAATTGTAGCTAATCTACCCCACCAAGAAAGAAAAAGTAGAGACCATCCATCAATGAGAGCAGAGAGTTTCTTGAGTATATCAGCGAGGTTAATTTTAATAGTTTCTCTGATGTTGTTCGCATAAAGGATGCCTAGACACTTGATATTTCTGGAGTTCCAGGCGAAACCAGTATCTTGAAACATAAAAGGGAGACAGAACTTATTTAAGGGCAATATTTCAGATTTGTCAATATTTAATTTATAACCAGAAACTTTGGAATAGTCCTGTAAAAGAGAGAAGAAAGTCGGCAAAGAGGTGGAAGGATTAGAGATATACAACAAGATATCATCTGCATACGCAGTAAATTTTATATCAATATTATTAAATTGAAGACCCGTATAAAGTGGTGAGCGTTTAAGTTTTTCCAGAAAGGGTTCTAATGCAAGAATAAATAGGAGAGGGGAAAGGGGGCATCCCTGTCTAGTCCCCCTACGGAGGGGGAAATACTGTGATTGACAGCCGTTCACCCAAACAGAAGCCATGGGATCAGAGTATAACAGCTTGATATATTTAATAATGGGAGGACTAAAACCATTGACAAAAAGAGAGACACGAGGAAGAAATGGGCGATTATCAGAAGGTCCAGCATACGTGCCCAACTACCATAGACAAGAGAAGCAGTATGCAGTTCCTGTAAGGTTCGTGTAAGTAACCTGCAGAGAGAGGCTACAAAAAGTTTATTTAGCCAGAAAGGGGACGGGGAATTCCTCCTTTCGGATAAAGTGCCCTCACACACCCAGCCCGCTGGGTGTCATGCTTCATCATTGGGCATGCTCCTCGTCGGGTCGGCGGTACAATACCCGACGGGCACCCTCTGTGGGGGCTCTTTAGCGGAGATCTTTTTATCCTTGCCGTATGGTGCGTGTGTGTGAGGGGCTCTAAAGTGTAGAGGTGTAGTATGTGAAGAAGTGCATTAAAACAGGGGACGGTGGTCAGGGCCACTTATTTAATAATCCTGCCTCCTACCCTGATTAAAAAGGTGTATGGCGGCTAACTACAGTGATGTTGCAGCTAGTGGCTATATTAAGGTCAACATGTTTCTTGCCTATCAGTCCCGAAACGGGATCAAGCGGCAATTCTTCAGGACCAGGGAATAAATCAAAAGAACAGTGGTACGAGATCTACAATAGTGTCTGGTATGGTGGTGTAATAACCTAGAAATTACCAGTTCACTTACACCATCGGCTGGAGGTCCGTAGGTGCTGTAGCCAATCTAATCAGTAATTGGAAATGGCCTCATCGGTCATCGGCAATGAAATGGGCGCGTTTAATCAACGCGTGGTTTCAGAGACTCGCGCCCACTCGGCGGAGAACCTAACCCAGATTGCCGGACCCGGAAGGTCTAAAACCATGCCATTTTAATGCTCCAAAGATAAATTCCCAATTAACCCTATCAAACGCTTTCTCAGCATCTAATGTAATAGCGGCGACGGGTGAGTCGATTTTAGAGGCCAGATGGATAATATTAAGGAAAGTACGTGAATTGTCTATGATTGAGCGTCCCTTAACGAAGCCTGATTGATATATATTGACAAGGTCAGGGATTACTTTATTGATGCGAAAGGCAAGTAATTTGGCGAAAATTTTACAGTCCATATTAATCAAGGAAATGGGCCTGTAAGTTTTACATAAAGAGGGATCCTTATCTTTTTTGGGTATTAGACAAAGCATTGCTTGGGTAAAAGAACCTTGTGAAGCACCAGTGATAAGAAAATGATTAATCAATGAAAGCAATTGAGGGACCAGAAGTGATTTAAAGTGAAGAAAGAATCGTGCTGTAAAACCATCAGGGCCCGGTGTTTTATCTTTGGGCAAAAGAGAAATTGCATCAATGATTTCTTGTTCCGAGATAGGTATATCCAAATATGTAAGGTCAATGTGACTCTCAGGGGATTTAGGAATATCTTGGAAAAAGAATCAATTAGATCAGAAGAGGGGAGGACTCTGGGGTATAAAGGGAGGAATAAAAATCAGTGAAGCATTCAAGGATTTTGGCATCAGAAATATGCCGAACTCCAAATTTATCCGTGATAGCCACAATTTTCGATTTTTGTTTTTTGATTTTGAGATAGTTGGCTAAGGATCTACCTGCCTTGTTCCGCCCACCGTACATTTTCGCATTGAATTTGAGGAGATTATTACAGGCGGAGTCCCATGACTGTTTATTATATTGTATTTTTGCTTTAATCAGAGATGACAATGTGTCGGGGCAATTGGTGGTGAAGTATTTGTGCTCTAAAGTTCTAATTTGCTTTAGGAGAGATGCTGAATCTGAAAAAGCCTTCTTTTTTTCCGGGACACATAATCTATTATGAAACCCCTAGCAGTCGCTTTAAAGGCGTCCCAAATAAAATGATATTGAGAAACAGAGGAGAGATTATTGTGAAAGAATTCTTGAGCAAAAAGCAGGAATTGTACGACAAATTGAGAATCCAGAAGAAGGGAATTGTTAAAACGCCATCGCCGGGATGTGTGTGCAGATGAGGGATAGTCCTTATCCAAAATAACTGGGGCATGATCTGAAATGAGAATGGATCCAATTTCTACATTGTTCGTAAATTGCAAAGCTGGTGATGTGAGAAATATATAATCTATACGTGAATGAGATCTATGTACGGGGGAAAAAATGAAAATTCTAAAGCGTCTGGATGGAATGTTCTCCATGAATCAACCAAACCTCTGGAAGTTATAGCCTTGTAAAAAGATTTTGCATCCTATTGGGGATATATTTGGTTTGAGATTTTCGATCTAAAAAGGGTCCATAAGTTGGTTACAATCCCCACCCACAATCAGATTTTCCTCAGCATGGGAGGAGAGGAGAGTAGAAAAATCATGCCAAAAAGATAAATCAATACCATTAGGGCCATAAACATTGCAAAAAGAGAATTGAGTATTATTGACTTTAGCATTCACAAGAATCCATCTACCATTAGTATCTTTAAATTCATTTTGTAGGGTGACATTCAATGATTTGTGAAATAAAATAACTACACCGTTTTTGTTATTCATAGCCGGGGAGCAAAAAAGCTCACCCACCCACTGTTTACGTAGCGAATGTAGGTCTTGTAACTTAAGATGCGATTCTTGTAAAAACGCTACCTGACATTTCAATCTAGCAAGGTGAGACAACACACGTTGTTTCTTAACAGGGTTACGGATACCTTTGACATTCCACGAAATGATGCGGAGACCTTTCATCAAAGAAATTTGTGTAAAATTAGACAGATGAAAAATATAACACTTTAGGAATGAATAAAAAAGAAAGATGAAGAGCCACAAAAAAGAAAGATAAACCACTAAGAGGGAGAAACAAATATAGATAGAAAGAGACCCTGATGTATCAATCGGACATAATGGACAGCGAGTGGTCGAAAGGAAGGAGAATAGAGACTCTAGCTTGTTGTAACCATAGAGTTGAGCAAAGAAAAGAACAATAGCATAATGTAAGGAGAAAGTAAAAAGATTTAAGAGCCGTATGTATAGGGGCAAAACCGCAAAGGAGAAAGAGGAAAAGAGAAGAAGAGAGAAAGGATATGGAGAAGAAGGAAAAAAAGAGGGTGAATAAACGCCCAATAAAAGTTATAAGAAAGAAGATGACAAAAAGCCAAGAAGCTTTAGCCATAAGAATCAACGATAAGAAGAACAATAATGAGGGAGGGGGGGCGGCAAAGAACCAGGACAACCGGACCAGAAGAAGAACATCGAGAATAAACATGTCTACCATGTGGTAATAGTATATAGAGAAAAAAAAAGGGAATCCAAAAACAAAATAGCAGACAAATGAACAAAAAGGAAGGGAACTTACCAAACATTAGGGAACATTGCAGCAAGGTGAATCTTACATTACAAACACAAGGGCAACGAGGGTATAGACAGCGGCAGCAAAACTACACAGGGGAGACCTAGGAAACAAGGGAGAGAACAAATAAGAAACAATTACAATTTGAACACTTCTTGTTAAAAAGCCAAGAAAACATGGAATAGAACATAAAACATAACAATTAGGGTTTGGTCAATTCCATAAGTTCTCCTTTATGAGCATGTATGAATTTGCGAAGGTCGGCTGGATCTTCAAAAGTAGAAGTTCTGTCCTTATAAGTCACTTTGAAAAAGCAGGGATGGATGAGACCATATCGGGCATTCATGGATCTCAACGCTGGTCTGAGATCGAGAAATTCCTTTCGCCGGTTAGCAGTTGGTTTAGAGACATCCTGACTGAAGAAGACTTTGTGGCCACACCAGAGCATCTGCTTGTGTTGTTTGACAGCACTAAGGATCGTCATGAGGTCTGAGTATAGTAGAAAGTAAGCAATGATACCTCTTGGTTTAGCTGAAGAAGATGCACCTTGGGGCCCCAGTCTATGTGCCCTTTGGATATTGATATCCATTGACTTTGGAAGGCCTACAATCTGCAAGACTTGAGTTTTGAGGAAAGATATCATGTCCGAACCCTCGGAACCTTCCGGAATTCCATAAATGCGCAGGTTGTTGCGCCTATTGCGATTTTCCAAGTCTTCTGTAGTCTTTTTGAGTTGAATAACTTCTTTGGAGAGATTGTCAACTGTGGCGGCAACATCCTGCACATCACTGATTTTTTGTTTGGCGTCTGAGAGTCAAGAGTCTAAGCCGGACCATTTTTCCTCAAGCCTCTGGAGGGTAGCATTTGTGTCCGAAATGAATGGTCGAATGAGACGCAGTTCCTCCATAATATCCTCTAACGTGAGGGGAAGCGGTGATTCTGATGGAGAGGATGGATTTTTCTTGGCGCGCTTATTGGTGCACACAACTAAATCCTTACGACCTCCCGAAGTGGCCCCCCCGACCCAAGAGGTTTACTTGAGCGTGGAGAATCCATGGCAAGGTGCTGTGTAGAGCGTGGCAATGGATATATTCCACTGAGGCAAGAAACAGACTCCAAGATAACCAATAGTGTATTCACTGAGAGAAAATACTGAGTAAGTCCTACACCACAGGTACCAAGCTGAGACAGTTAACTGAAGGCGCTATACCCTTGGGTCAGAAATGGCGCACGTTTAAAAAGTGCTGTGAGGAAACTTATGAAAAAATGACATTCTGGAAAACCCACATTAGTCAATACTGGTATAGTTGCTCAGTTCCACAGGACCGGGTGCAGACGAAAGGAAAGTCTGTTTATATACTGAGGATATGTCATAATCTTAAACGCTGTATTTCCTCACCATGCACGATGTAATCCACGAAGTCGGGCCTTAATGCAAAATAGGTTCAAGCACTCATCAAGAAAAAAAAGGGTGGAGAAGAGAGTAGACAAGAAAAATCTGCATTTCAGCCAGAAGAATTCATCGCGTCAGAAATAACCAAAATGGCGGCCGCATTAAATGCAAGCACTGAGGCAAGGCAGAATGGAAATGCCAAAAAAAAGAGTGGCAAAACGACCGTTTCTCGGTCTGAAAACTTGCCTCCTCATTCACTGCCATTTCCGATGCGCGGAAACATCTTTTCCGCGATGTATCGCTGGGGAAAAAAGATCCATTCGGCGCTGAGCGTAGCTCGACGACACGGAGCTCCTCAGGTGGCGGCCATCTTGCGTCGCCGCAGCCGCGCCCTCTCCATGATTTCACACTTAATCCATAGAGTTGAAGATGTGCCACATAATTAGCTAAGTGATGTGCACAGATTTAACTGAAAAGGCAGAGACTGCATTTTAAAGAGGCCATGTGAACAATGAAGCTGAGTTTTTAAAATGAGTTTAGATGCAGCCCATTAACTGAAAGAGCATCCTCAGGCCTTCGATCATCCTACGTGTTTTAAATGTTCAAGCAAGCCATCTCAGGTAGCTAAGCTGTGTTCCAAACTCGGCAGGCCTGCATATTTAACTGTAAAAAAGGCACATCGGGACAGTCATTTGCTTCAAATATGAATTAAACATTACAATTTATCATTTCCGTAAAGTTTATTTCTTGCAACGTTCATTAAACATTATAATTCAGCATTTCAGTTCAGATTCTCAAAAATGTAAAAAATACAAGGGGAAAGGTTTAATATGTGCCAGCACTTCTGCTGGTTTTTCCACCCTTGACGCATTGCTTGGACCCAATACGGAAGCAGGCAAACTTTACATCGAGGTACTAAGTGACAAGACACTTATCAGGGACTTGAATTACAGGACCTAAATCAAATTTTTCAGTCTCGTTTTTGCCTGCAATGGCACAAGGCTCTCCCTCCTCCTCGACTTCTGGGCCGTTTAGGCAAGATGAACCATTGTGAAAAGGTCTGATCGATCAAAGACGGTAATGAAGAAGCACTTTACATACATTACGTCATTCTTAGAAAATTGAAAGAAACAATTAAGAATATCATTCTTTACTGTTTATAGAGACTCAGGAGACATGAAAGGTGCATCGCAAAACGCCCACACAGCGTGTTTTTAGAAGTTGAAAACTGCACCGATTTGAAAATGTGGGACATTTTTTTAGGAATCTGATTCGCCATGTGGGGTCTGTGAGAAGTTGGCCTGGTATATGCTGTCCACTAATTAAAGTGGGCACCTTGCACCAGTCCAAACGACACTTATGATGTATGAGGTCAAAGATAACCTTTAGAAAGTTATCCTAGTGGTAGCTGTGGAGAGCAGCCTTCAGGCTTAATCTTGAAGGAATGTAAAGCAGCTTCTTTTACCAGAATATCACCTACTGAATGACTAAATTTTGTTGCAAATGCCATAATTCACTTAATACAAGCTTCACAGTTTGCTGCTACATCTTCTTCTTTTCCCATCCTTTTTGTCCTTGGAGTTTGGCAAGCGTTCAGCTCCCTCTGTGTCATCGGTCATCGCATGGGCTCATTGCTCATGCGCAGCTTTCGCCCTCTTCTTTTAATATTCACTATTAATAAAAGAATCAAAAACAGATATTATTTTCTTGAACATGTAATTCTCACTGTTCACCGCCCACTTCTACTCTATCCCATGTAATTATTATTACTCTTGGGCAAAAGCGTTAATAGCAGCAGCTTTCTTTTTAATCAAGCAAGCATATGCCGAGCATGCGGTACCTCAAGACCGCATTTCAATTCTTCTTGCGCATGCGTGAGGGTTTTTTCCTCTCAAAGCGAGTTAGTCACGTTATTCTATGCGTCATTTGGGTTCGCACATGCGCAAAGCGTTTTAGCAAGTTAAAGTGGGTTTTTAATCGTGCTGCGCTTTTATTTCTCATTAATTCAAGCATGCGTAAGCTTTTCTCCCCATGTTTCTGTGTTGGGTGCATGTTAGTTTCACCTTAGCAATCAATTAATTAAGCCTGGGCGGTAAATTCCGTTCCGCTCGCGGAATTTGGGTAATTTGGGTAATTTCGCGTTCCGCGGAGAACGCGGAATTGCCAAAAATTCCGCGGCTTCGTGGAATTTTTTGCTTGTTTGCGCTTTCAAAATGCGTGTTCGCGAGATATTTCTCCCCGAGCACGCAAACAGCGTTCGCGAACAGGAAAAAAGCATTGCGAATGGGCGGAACAAGCAATTCCGCGTGTTCGTGGAACTTTTGCGTGCTCGCGGAGATTTTTTACCGTTTCGCGGAGCTTTGCGTAGCGCGACTACGCAAATTCCGCCCACCCCTACAATTAATGCTAAGTAAGTGTTAATGGAAGATTTTATCGAGCCAGTCTCATTTTCTCGAGTCCTTGCTCCATCAATCCCCTCTGATGGCATTTTTGAGCCATCATAAAATACCCATCATTACCAAGTGCCAACTTTTATTCATTTAGACTTTTAGTGTCTTCCTTTCTTTCTTCTAATTCTTGTATTCTCCTTTTCATACCTACTCCTTTCATTTTATCATATAGACTTCCATTCATCTCTTCTAACTCGATCTCTTCTCTGTTTCTCTTACTTCCCATTCTTTTATTCTTTATTTCTGCTATCATTCTTGTTTTTGTTTTATTCTTGCAACATCTGTATGTCATTATCATCAGCAGAGCTACTATTGTTAAAGAAATTACGGGTATTAGGATTTTTCCTAATAAACTACTCCCTAAAATAGAAAACCAGCTACCTATACTGGAAATACCTTTACTATGTCTTTCCCATACACCGCTAACCTCCAGTCGGGTCAAATCGTCATGAATCTTTGTAATATTCTTAAGATATCCCTCAATGTTTTTACTCTTATCTGGGATATATATACAGCAATGTTGGGCTTTCAACATGCCACAGACTCCTCCCTCTTTTGCCAATAATATAGCAAGAGCAAGTCGATTTTGCAAAACCATAGATCTAATTGCAACCATTTCAGTATTAATCATTAAGAATCCCCCAGCAGTATCTGTCGAAAGACGATCAACTACTGTTGACAATTTGCGTATCTTATGTGAATTCAGTATGACTCCAACTGACGGTATCAGTGCACCAAATATATCACCTACTATTTCTGGAAAACTTGTTCTTTTAGTTCGTTTTAGTCCTTGACTTATTACATTCATTTCATTGTTCTTAGTAATGTGGTATACCTTTGGAAATACTATCCCAAGATAGCAACTTCCATATCACTGTGTTGGCAACCTATAATAGGCATTTTTACCACACACATAATATATTCCTGGAAAAACAGGATCGGTTCCACCTTTTAGTACCCATCCCCCATGATTAGGAAGGTATGTTCACAATCACTAGAACCAATGAAAATATTGTTATAGTCTGTTTTTAGTCTATGTAGACAGAATTTTCCCAACTTTGACAAGTCTAGGGACATTGCAGCATGAGTCTCGCCTTTCTTATAGTCCCTTTCCTTATTAGCCCATGGAGGTACATGTGACTTCTGTTCAACCGCTTTCTTTTGGAAATCCTGTCTTCTTTCCTCTACTAAATTTAGAAAATCTTTTTCTTCATCTCGTAACATACATGTTAAGTTATTTTTATGCGCATATGTTATGACTATTGGGCTTGTTGTCAGGAAAAATTCACCCATAAATTCTGCATCTACTGGGTTTAGGTTTCTTCTAATAGGAACCTCTGGGAATACTAAATCCATATTTGAATAATAATACTGTAATTTGCCTGTTCTATAGAACAGACTGGACACAACACTACATGACACACCATGTGTTAAAGGGAGATGATGATAAGTCACCCCCTCTGAGACAGACGAAGGTAATTTCATGCAAACATAACAGTCACTTACATCCATTGTATCAACATATTCAAAAAGAAGTTTAGTAAATACATTTAATGACGAATCACTATTTGATCTGTCATGTTGATACAGAGTCTCATCTATTTGTTCTAAATTAGTAGCAGTCATTCCTTTAGTACCTGTATTCACTTGATTACTTGTATTAGTATTATTTTTATCGTTATTTACCATTAAAATAGGTATCACAACGGTTAGCAACAACCACATTAACATTAGTGACAAAATACTGCACAAACAACATTTAACACATCTTTGCTTTAAACTAGATTTTGGATGTTCAGTCACTTCTGCTTCTGCCATTTTTAGTATTCTAAATTTACCTATCTCTAACTTGTCTTCTACATCCTCACTTATGTTAAACTAAAATATGTATAAATCTTTGTGTGATCCCACACTTCAACAGCTTTTAATCTTTTACTTTCCCCTTTATCTTTTAATTTCTTTTCTTCATCTGGTTGTTTTATTTTCTTCTTTACTTGTTTGTAAAATTTCCACTTTCTGTGTCACAGTCTTTCTCTTAAGATGGTCTCAATTTTCTTTCATCACTTCTTTCATTAGTAACATTTTCTTGTTCTTCATTCAAATCAAGATTCTCAAAGTCCTCAAGTATAACGTAAGTCCATTCAGGAGCCTTATATTTTCTATTTGGAGTTCTCTCCCTTGTTGATTTTTGCAAAGACTTTCTTCTTGAACTTTCTTCTTCTGTTTGACTTGATATTTCGTTTACTTGTTCGAATCCTTTTCCTGTTCTTCTTTTTAATATATATCTTAGTCCTTTTACTCCACCTGGCCAGTGATCACCTTTTCTGATTCTTTTTGTTTGAACTGCCTTTTCACCTTCTTCATCAATTTCTAATGTTCTTTTATTTTCTCTCTCTTTTAAATGAGCTTGTTCTGGGGTTTCCGTATTTTGTCTTTCTGTCGTTTGATTTTCTTCTTGATCTTTTAGTTCTTCCTTTTCTAATTCTGATTGATCTTGATCTGAGTTTCATGTAGCAGGTTCTTTTGTGGACTGAATTTGTCCCGAACTTATCAGTCTCTCATTTTCTTCTTCTTCTGATTGAGCTTGATCTGGATTTTCTGTTTCGATTAGTTCTGGTCTTTCACTCTCTTGCTCTTCTTCGGCCAATACAGTATCCAGTGTCCACCCTACTTGACTTGTACTTGGTTGTTCATCATCGATACGTTCTTCAGAGTCTGGTTCTCTGACTTTTTCGATTTCACAACTTTCAGCTTCTGGTTTTTTTCTTTGTTCCACCAGTTGCTGCTCTTGTCGTTCAGGAGGATTTGGGACTCTTTTGGTATGGCTTGCATGTATCCAATTTGGCAAGCCAAAACGCTTCACTGCTGTTGTTGTGACCAATATGATTTGTAGTGGTCCTTTCCACCTGGGTTCAAGACACTACTTTCTTGTGTGCTTCTTTATCATAACCCAGTCTCCTGGACACAAATCATGAGCTTGATTCGGTTGTGCTGTGGTTGCATCTTCTCCAACCTGGTGAGACACAGAACGTACCAGATCAGCTAATCCTTTACAATAGTCCAATACTAGATCATCAGTTATAGTCATCAGTTTGTTTCCAGGTACAAATGCTTGTCTCATTGCTCTTCCCATAAGAATCTCATGAGGACTCAATCCTGTTCTTCTGTCAGGGATGCTTCTAAGGCTCATTAAGACAAGGGGCAAACCATCAGGCCATTTCAGTGAAGTGGATGCACACACCTTCCCTAACCTGGATTTTATTGCACCATTCAGTGGCTCGACCACTCCTGATGCTTCTGGTCGATAGGCACAATGTAGTTTCTGCTCAATTTTGAAAGCTGTACAGATTAATCGAATTATCTCATTGTTAAAATGAGGTCCTCTATCTGATTCCAAAGTGACTGGAAATCCAAATCTAGGGATGAGTTCTCTTAAGAGCAGTTTAGCAACCGTGAGACTGTCATTCTTTCTTGTTGGATAAGCTTCTATCCAACGAGAAAACAGACACACGACAAGAACATACTTCAGACCGTTGCACTGTGACAACTCTATAAAATCAAGCTGCAGTCTTGTAAATGGTCCTTCTGCCTTTCCTATTTTTCCACAACTGACAAATGTTCTTCTTCCTGGGTTCTGCTGTTGACAGGTCAAACAGTGCTGGCAGAGACTCTCTGCAATAAGCCTAAACTTGGGATTGTACCATGTCTGCCTAAAGTGTCTAATCATAGCATCCATCCCAATGTGTGTAGCTCCATGATATACTCTTGCCATTTGTGATAACATACTGTCTGGCATTATCAGTCTTCCGTCTGGACACACCCATACCTCATCATCTGTTCTTCTTTTGCAACCTGTGTTGATCCAGAATTCCTTTTCCTTTACAGCTGCCTCATCCTGCAACTGTCTAACTTCATCCCATGTTTCAAAAGCAGAGAAAAACATTAGTTGGCAATTGGTAGTTTCTTTTTCCAACCCTCTGTTCAAAGCCATTGTATTTCGAGCACAAAATTGTGCAACCTCATCAGCATATTTGTTGCCTTGTGTCACATAATCATTTCCTGACTTATGTGCGGCACACTTGACCACTGCAATTTCCTTTGGCAATTGCAATGCTTCCAATAATTCTTTGACATTTTTACTGTTTCTGAAAGGAGAACCTGAAGAAGCCAGAAATCCCCTTTGCATCCATAGTTGGCCAAAATCGTGCACAACCCCAAAACCATATTGACTATCCGTGAAAATGGTTATTCTCAATTTTTTCCCAATTTTGCAAGCTTTTGTTAAAGCTACCAATTCGGCTATTTGTGCAGACTTGACTCCTTTTAGACAGGATGCTTCTAGAATAGCTGATATAGTACCGACAGCATAGGCAGCACTCAATTCTCCATCTTGTTTCCGTAAGCATGACCCATCCACAAACAATACATAATCTGATTCTCCCAAAGGGACATCGAAGGTGTCTGGCCTGGGCTTTGCACACATTTCTGTTAAATCAAGACAATCATGATCAACTTCTTCCTTTACTTCTTCACAGAATGGGTCTGGCAACAAGGTTGCTGGATTCACTGTGGTGCATCTTATCACACTTACATTTTCAGCACCCAGAATCACTCTTTCATACTTAGTCAGCCGACTAGGGGTCAAGTGTTGTGTTTGAGTCCTTGTTAAAAGAATCTCAACAGAATGGGGAACATATACCTTCAAGGGATGTCCCATGACAATAGATTCACTTTGCTCCAGACTCACACAAGTAGCAGCTACTGCTTTTAAACAGCCAGGCAATCCTGCAGCCACTGAATCCAGAGTGGCTGAAAAATATGCCACTGGACATCGCATTAATCCATGTCTTTGGGTCAACACTGAAAGTGCACATCCTTCTCTCTCACAACAGAACAAAGCAAATTCTTTCGTATAATCAGGCATTCCTAATGCTGGTGCTTGACACAAACAATCCTTCAATTTTATGAATGCGTCCTCACTTTCATCATCCCATTCAATCGGGTCCATCACATCTTTTTGTGTCATTTTTATTAGGGATTTTGCAAGCAGTGAAAATCCACTGGTCCACTGGCGACAGTATCCAACCACTCCCAAAAACATTCGTACTTCCTTCTTAGTTCTAGGTAGGTTCATCTGTTGAATCACCTTTATTCTCTCTGGTGTCACTTTTCTAACTCCCCTCTCTATCTTGTGTCCCAAATATTTGACTTCTTGTCGGCAAAACTGCAATTTGTCTGGTGACACTTTGTGTCCACCTTCTGCCAAATGGTTCAGTAAAGCAATTGTATCTGTGACACAAGCCTCTCTTGTTTTTGACGCGACCAGTAAGTCATCAATATACTGAACCAAAACTGAATTTCCTGGCATAACCAATATTTCCAAGTACTTTTTCAAAATTTGATTGAAAATTGAAGGGCTCTCTGTGTACCCTTGAGGAACTCGGCACCATGCCAAAACACGGTCCTCGAACCGAAACGCAAAAAGATATTGGCTATCTACATGCAACGGAATCGAAAAGAATGCTTGACACAAATCAATCACTGTATACCAATGTGCATCCCAAGGTATCTGATAAAGAATTACTGCTGGATTTGGTACTACTGGACAACAAGGTACTACTATTTTGTTGATTTTCCTTAAATCTTGCACTATTCTATATTTGCCATTAGGCTTTTTAAGCCCCATGATTGGCGAATTACAAGCACTGCTCATTATTTCTGATAGAATACCTTGCTCAATCATTTGATCAATTACTGGAGCAACTCCTGCTTTTACTTCAGAACTCAATTTGTACTGTCGGGTGTTTGGATAAACTGCACCTTCCTTCACCATTATTTTAATTGAGTCTACATTTGCCATCAGACCAATTTCTTTTCCTGAAAAATCCCATACATCTGATCTCACTGTGTCTCTCAGCTCATCAGGTAAACTGTTTTCAGTTAGAAGTGAAAACATCTCATCCACTTCTGTTCCTTGTTTTGCTAGCATCATCTTAAAAGCGATATCTTCATCGGGTGTTTGAAAAGCAATACCATCAGGTGTACAATAGATGGTACAATCCATCTTACACAACAAATCCCTCCCTAACAAGTTAACTGGACTTGAATCACACACCACGAACCGATGCATGTCTTTAAAATGTCCAATATTTACTTCTATTGGTTTAGTAAGTGGGGCTTTTATTTGCTTATTTGAGACTCCTACAACTTGGTTAGTTTCTCCCGAGAGGGGTAGGTTTGGAATTTCTGCTGCTCTCACAGTAGAACGGGTAGCACCAGTATCCACTAGGAAAGTGATGTCATTACCTTCCACTTTTCTGTCAACAAATGGACCTGACTGATCTACCGTCAAAGATGCGCCAAGCACGCATTCTTCCTCCCCCCTCAGGCACCGTCACTGGGAACCATCCGAATCACACTCGTTACTGAGCATCCAATATTGTTGAACCGCTTGTGTATTCATACCACTCTCTCCACGAAATCCGGTATTCCCACTGTATCTCTGTACTTGAGGGTTCATACAGTTGGGCATAGGAGCGTGTGGCACCTGTAACTGTGGAGTAACTACCTGCTGTTGTTGCTGCTGGTTCACAACCACCTCATTCTGCATCTGTGGATTTAAATTTTGATTTACCCCATTATTCTGTTGAACATTTCTACACTCATTCTTCCAATGCCCATGCTTTCCGCACGCATGACAAGGGAACTTCTTTTTTGCTTCTTCTCTACTCATTCGCCCTTTTCCTTTATTCCCATTCAATCCTTGACTATTCTGATTTTGGTTATTCGACTGATTTTCATTTTGAGAACCAGTACTCGCCTCTTGATGTTCTGCTAACTTCACTTGTGCCCACATCATCTTTTCTTTCAATTTCTTATGTTTTGCGTCAATATCGTCACTGCAATACTTCGCGTACTTCAAAATATCATCAATGGGCTTACTTTGCCAGCAAAGCATATGCTGTTGAATCATCTGACTAATTTCCGATCTCAATCCATACACAAACCTGTACACAAAATGTCCCATATCCTTATCACCAATATGTTCAAATCCAATATACTGCTTAAATACCTGTTACAACCTTTCATAATACGCATGCACTGACTCTTTTGGTTCCTGAGTTGTTCTATCTATCTTAACCCAATCTATTTCCTTTGGAGGAATTTTCCCTTTCAAGAAAGTAATCACTTGCTGATACTTTTTCATCATCTCTTCTGAAGGTGCACCTGTCTTTGCATCTCTTGGATATTCTTCAGTTGGCTAATCAACCGTAATTTTACATTCTGTCCACAAATCGGTGGGTACTACTATATGAAAACCCATCCAAATCCTTTAATAATACTTTTGAAACTTTCACAAACCTCTCTACCTGTTTGTACCATTGAACTGGCTTTTCCCTTAATCTGGGAAAATCATTTGTAAAAGACAAAGTATCCTGTCTGGACCATGGAACATGAACGTATCCACCTCCAGGGACTTCTCTCATTGGACACACTCTTTCAACCTGTTCTGTTTCTCTTAATGGGAATGCAGATGCTTCCTTTGTAGCTGCCTCATCCCTTTTCTTTGTCCATCTACCTCTCCATCTGTCTGCATCTCCCCATTTCTTCAAAATATTAATCAATTCTTTGATTTGTAATCTTCTTCCTGACGCTTTCAAACTTTCTAAATCCTTGTCAGTAAATTCTGCCCTATATGGTTTCTGCAATAATTTCGATTTTTCTACATCTCTTCCAAATTCTGAAGCAACCTCTACTATTTTCTCATGCAGATTCTTTGCTCTCCAGGTTATACTTTTACACAAACACAACAATTCTTCATCTCTGTATGTACCTAATCTCTCTGGGCTTATTGTACCAATTATCATTTCTTCCAAATCCACTTTCAACTTGGCTACATCTATACTTGGTGTCTGAGGTCTCTTTTTGTCTAATCCTTTCGCCCACTCCTCTAAATCATCTGGTGAGAATCCTTTAGAATTTCCTGCTATGGGAGTATCAATCAATTCCTTTCTCCTTTTATTCACAGGTGAACCTCTCCTCAGTGTTTCAGCCACTGTTTCAATATTAGGGAGATCTAGTAATGAGTTATTTGAATCACTCTCACTGGTTAGATCTTCTGACATTACTACCTCTTTTCTAACATTAATTTGTGGGACTGTCACTGTTTGTAATCTCGGGGTGTCTCATTTATCCCCATATAATGGAATAACCGGACCTATCGTTACTGGCACTGTCATGGCTTCAGCATTTAAACCTAACTGATTTATTTTCTGAATTATCTCTTCTTTTGTTTTATTCAATGCATCCCTTTCCTTCTCCTGTAACACTCGGGTAGCTGTTGGATCATATAAAACCTACGGAACTAAGGGAGTTCTCATCATTGGTGCACTTGGAGTTGCCTCTCCAGCATTTTCTTGATAAGGTGGAGGTCTTTTAACTAAAATGCCCTCTAATAATTCATCATCCGTTTCATCACATTCTGTTCCTGCCATACCTGTATGCTTCATTTTTTCTTTGCATTTACTCCCTACTTGATCTTCAGCCATCAATACTGGATACAACCCTTCTGTTACTACAGCTCTTCTCCATCTTTTCATCTCATCTCCTCGAGTATCAAACGGATATCTTGGGAAAAATCCCCTATTTATTCTTCTGCCTCCTCTGTATTTTTCTCGCTCAAATGCCTCAACCTCCCATTCCTCCAAAGCTTCATACTGCTTCAACCTAGGACTAGGTTCTAATGTATTCATCCGATTTCTCAAATTCTGAAGAACCCTTACATTAAAGGTACCATTTTCAGGGAAAGCTAAAACACTATCACCTTTCGTATATTCCACCCAATTTTCCAACCAACCACACGTATGGTATCCTTGTTCCAACATCATAAAAGAAGCAGGTGTATTAGGGGTGGCATAGGAATCCCTTCTCTGGTTACTACACGCTTATCCTTTTTATAGAAATTCTTGATTTTATTAATCCACTTCATTCTGTAACTAGTTATTTTCAACAAGCTAAACTAGAAACTCTTCCGTATTCTTATGTATCCTGTTTCTCAGCACTCGTCCTATACCAGTGTGACTCACACCAACAGTCCAATAAGGGCTCACCAAGTATTTTCTTTCACAACCAATATCTGTGCGGCTCTTGTCTACCAACCAATCAGAGCTTTCCACACACCCTCTTGTTGCAACCAATACCAGCGCGGCTCTCTGTGACGTCAGTATTACTCCTACTACTGACCCTCCCTTTACAATTTGCACTTGTTACCCGCCCGCTGTCTCAACCAATACCAGCGCAGCTCTCTGTGACGTCAGTATGACTCCTGCTACTGACCCTCCCTTCACAAGGTAATACGGCAGTGTTTTCTCTAAACTTTTCTTAATATCTTTTCTGTTAGTAACAACGTAAAAACAGCACTACTCTGTCTGCTCCGCTAATTAAAGATAGTTTATTCACTTGCTTCAAAAAGAAAATACTTCCTTATACTACGAGTAAAAACCACTGTTTACCCTTCACTTAAGCTCGGGAAAACCTATTACTCCTCTAGGGATACTCCTCCTTCGGGTAAGGCCAAAGTTTCACAGGTAGACACTTCGCTATCATTCACACTCTACTCTTATACGATATAGTTTCTAATTTAACACCTACAGCCCTCCGTAGCTTTTAGGTATTATGACAACAGACGAGTAACTTTCTGCAGTGTGGTTTCCTTCCCACACTCTTCAATATTCAATTCCCGGGATTCCCAGGTATCTCCGTACCTGTACTTCCAGACAACATAGAACAAGACACTAACTTTTCATGTTAAGAACATATAGTCAATAATCAATAATCAATAATCACCAAACTAATCAATAATAACCATAACTCTGCTACCAGAAAAACTGATCCAGCGCGAAGTGGCCAAAGTTGGATATCTTACACACCAAAAACTGAACTTTTCCAATGGGCCCATATACCTTTATCCAAATACCTTTATTTGTTTTCTCCTTGGCCAATTTCCTGCTGGAAGGGGTTTGATTTCAAATAATTCCACAAATTCTGATTAGTTATTTCCCTGTAATCACAAATCAGTTACAATATCGTGACTAACTAATCTTCACGAATCAACACTCTTCCTCTGGTCGATGGACCATTAGTTGAGTTAGTTGATGGTGATATTAACAACTTCTTAACTAAACTTCGTAATGAAATAACCACAGACTCTGAATCAATGTTCCCTCTAATTTCTTTCCTCTGTGTGCGGCAGTGAATGGTCTCTGTGCGCTGCAGCCATGGCTATGTGCGCCAGGAAACAGACCGCGCTTGTGCGCAGCGCCAAATATCACTCCAAACTTTTGCTTAAAAAACTGAAAAGACGGTGCATTTCCACACATACAACCCACGTTAAGGGGCTTAAGGCAGATTTGCAATTTGGATACACACACCATGACAATAATGGAGTAATGGAGAAATTGGTAAGAGAGGGACGGAAAGAGAAAGGCAGCCAGAAAACAAAGGTCACGACCAGACGAACTTCTATTATGGTCGTCCTATGCAGGATTTATCATACCTGCAAGTATTCCAGTTTGTTCAAGTGAAATACACTGGACTAGAATACACAATTGACTATCCGGACGC
Source organism: Calotriton arnoldi (assembly GCA_963921515.1). Lineage (NCBI taxonomy): Eukaryota > Metazoa > Chordata > Amphibia > Caudata > Salamandridae > Calotriton > Calotriton arnoldi. Next base: position 49,476 of record CAWUFW010011702.1, read on the forward strand.
ATGATTACTGACACTGTTTACCCAACAGGTTCCTTACACTGGCTTCGAGAATCTGGAAATATATTGGGGAATTCTCGCAGCACTTGCCATTTTTTAATTCTACGCTTTGGCCATCTGGATTATTATTATCCATCCTTTATTTTCTTGCCCTGATGAAGTTCCCAGTGAGGGAATGAAACGCGTTGGCTGAGCCTGTCGTATTGCTGACTTATGAATTTAAAATAAAGAACTATGTTTACACTACTATTTGACTACTGGACTTCATGACCTGGCACACCCCCATTTCATTAACTACAAGAAAGGCAGCCAGAGGCTTTGGAGAACTGGGAGGGAGAACAGAGAATGGAAAACCGGTAAGAGAGAAAGCAAAGAACAGGCAGCGAGAGGGAAATGGAGACAAGAATGGGATGGGGGAGAAGGGGAAAGTGGATAAACATGGAGCGGGACTGTTATGAGGAAGAAGAAAAAGAAGAAGAGAAGGAGACGGCGAGAGCAGCTGGGGAGTGGAAGAGAAAAGGACAAAAGATATGTCAGAGAAGACAGCGAGTGTGGTATGGCAATGCTTCAGAAGAAGCGTCTCTGCATATCGACGTTGGGGGGGTTCTATAAGGAGCCTTTTTCGCCATCTTGTCATTTCTAAACGCTTGCTCTATGTAACTGTGCTCACCTGAACTAACTAAGAAGGGTGGAAGGCTGGTTAGGCCTTGCCAAGATTTTTAATCTTGCCAAGATGCAGGTCTGAGCAAATGGCAGCTGCAAGTGTGTAAATGACTGATCCATCTGTCGGGAGTATTCTCTTCACTAACACTTGCTTCCCTTTTCTTTTTGAAACTCAAGGGCAGCAACATTGTCGTGGTGTCACCAGGGCTTTAAGTGGAAGCTTTTTCAATATTATATAGAAGCCATAGTTGCTGCTTATTTATCTTATGCAACTAACAACCACTGACAAAGCCAATAGTCTGACTTGTTGTAGGTACGATGTTACTTGATGTATCATATATCTGGATGCAATGACAGAAACAGGAAAATACAAGTCAGGGGCACACTATGCCAAGCACAGAAAAGTTTAAAAAGTCACACAATCACCCCACAGCCCAGCTCTATTATGAAGAGAAATACAGCAAGTCTACAAACACGGTGTGTGCTTTACACGCCATGTTTGTAGAGTTGCTGCAGTTCATTTCTTAATAGAGCGCAGCTGCATGGTGATTGTGTGCCTTTGTTGAAAGTTTTCAGGTTAATCGCAGCGCCCGTCTGGCGCTGCAATTAACAAGAAAACTTTCAGATGAAGTGAAACAGGATGACTTAGAGTGGGCAGTGTGCTTAGAGGCTTTTATAGGTGAGAAAAGTGATCACTGAACTGCTATGCAACTTTCAAATCCTTGAAAAAAATACAAACTTAGACCAACATTACAACGCTGACAAGAGATCTGTGAAAACCTGCACCATCACTGCACTGGTACATCACCTAGTCCCGTAGAATGCTCAGGTCACAGCTCATCATGCATAAAAAACACACTCTTTCTAGATGTCAGTTTCTCAAGACAATAATAGAACAATATTTAAGACCTTAAAAAAGCCTCTGCTCCTCCACTGCTCGAGACTACTGTTACCATCATCAGTGTCTCACTGGGTCAAGGTTCATCTAGTCTATTCTTCAGACTTGCCATAATGAGCACCTACATTAAAAAAAATAGAGAAATACCACATACATTTCCCCTTTCTTCCTTCCTCTGACCCCATTAAACCTGGAAAGAATAATCACCCTACAATTTGAACAATATTTAGAAGCAAGCCAGCTGTTGAATTCCCATCGGTCACTTCTTCTGTCCCAACCACAGTACGGAAGCTGCACTACTAGATGTATGGCAAGCTCCTATCACAAGACAGTCTGCTTAACCTGATGAACTTCAGAGCTGAGTTTTGTACAGTACATCACCCCCTTTCGCCCTAATATATGCAAGTACAAAAATGTGGATCTCATTAACAGTCAAACTGCTTCTTATTAAAATGTCACATTTTGTCTAAAGGGGTAGTTAAAACTGTACTATCAGCGGGACCATAACAGACACTCAAGCAAGTCTGTCATTGGCAGCCTCATCACAACTAGAAAGATGGCTGGAGAGTTTCGCTGTTTTCAAATTCAGATGGATTTAATTTATACAAGCCATTGTTGCTGCGTATTTATCTTATGCAACTAGCAACCACTTACAAAGTCAATAGTAAGTATGATCAGGGCTTTAAGTGGGCCGGGTCTCACCAGTGCTGAGCACCGGCAGTTTTTTAAAGGGGGCCTCGAAACGGGTCTCTATTGGGCTCTGTTTTGTGCCCTGGCACAGGCGGTCCATTTTTTTCCAGACTGCAGTGACAGTAGGCACATCGATGTGCGCGTGCTCACACTGCTCACTTCTCACTATTGGAGAAATTACGGCATGACGTCATGCCAGGTGAGCCTTGTAGGGGAAGGGAAATCCTGTAAAGAGAGTCATTTTCTCTCTGGATTTCCCTTCTCTTTTTGAAACTCAGGCGCAGCAACATTGTCGTGGTGTCACCAGGGCTTTAAGTTCAAGCTTTTTCAATATTACATACAAGCCATAGTTACTGCTTGTTTATCTTATGCAACTAACAACCATTGACAAAGCCTATAGTCCTGACTTGTAGGTATGATGTTACTACTTGTATCATATATCTGGATGCAATGACAGAAACAGCAAAATACAAGTCGGGCGGTACACTATGCTAAGTACAGATTTTTAGCTTATGTGTCTTAAAGCCACGCCCTTGATTACACTGGCCACCCCCGTTGCGAGACCCCCCCAGTTTTTTCATCCCACTTAAAGCCCTGGGCATGATGTTACTTGTTGTATCATATATCTGGATGCAATGACAGAAACAGGAAAATACAAGTCGGGTGGCACACTATGCCAAGCACAGAAAAGTGTAAATCACACCACAGCTGCGCTCTATTAAGAAGAGAAATTCAGCAAGTCTACAAACCCGACGTGTGCTTTTCACGCCGTGTTTGTAGAGTTGCTGCATTTCTTTTCTTAACAGAGCTGGGCTGCGGGGTGATTGTGTGCCTTTATTAAAGATTTCAGGTTAATCGCAGCGCGCGTCTGGAGCTGCAATTAACCTGAAAACTTTAACAAAGTCACACAATCACCCGCAGCCCAGCTCTGTTAAGAGAAATTCAGCAAGTCTACATAAACGGCGTGAGCTTTACATGCCGTGTTTGTAGACTTGCTGAATTTTTTTTGTTACATAAGCGCGGCTGTGGGCAGATTGTGTGCTTTTGTTAAAGTATTTATTTAATCGCAGCTCGTGACGGCGCTGTAATTAACATGAATACTTTAACAAAAGCACACAGTAGGCACCGCAGCCGGGCTCTACATATAAAAGAAGAAACCAAGTGCCCAAGACTTTGAGGGGTTGGGCGTGCGCAGGCAATGAAGTCCAAGAAGTCAATGTTTAGTTTTTCAAATGAGTCTTTATTTTCACTTAATTAGTTCTCACAGGATTGAAGATTTTATGGTCAGCCAACGCGTTTCGTTCTCATGACGAGAACTTCGTCAGGGCTCAGTAGGCGAATATCATTCCTTTGATGTATACTAGGTAAGTTTGGCCTGGTTCCAACGTGACCTTTCGTGTAGGATTCGAATACGCGATCCCTTAACCAAGTCGGTGTTCCAGGTAAGTAATCTGGAAACACTCAGGATATCGCAAGGCCTCAGTTGGCCTAAGTAGCAAATCTCAAATTGCGAGTTCTCCTGCCAGAATGAGCGCTTATTCTGGCAGGAGAACTCGCAATTTGAGATTTGCTACTTAGGCCAACTGAGGCCTTGCGATATCCTGAGTGTTTCCAGATTACTACCTGGAACACCGACTGGTTAGGGATCGCGTATTCGAATCCTACACGAAAGGTCACGTTGGAACCAGGCCAACTACCTAGTATACATCAAAGGAATGATATTCGCCTACTGAGCCCTGACGAAGTTCTCGTCATGAGAACGAAACGCGTGCTGACCATAAAATCTTCAATCCTGTGAGAACTGATTAAGTGAAAATAAAGACTCATTTGAAAAACTAAACATTGACTTCTTGGACTTCATTGCCTGCGCACGCCCAACCCCTCAATTGCTTAGGATCTGACGTACAGAGGCATCACCCGACGGCTGGTGGAAGGGCTAGTTGCGCAAGGAACCTGATTTAACTGAAACTAGTGTGAGGTGCAGAAACAGCAGTCCGCCGTCAAAGTATCGTTGTTAAGTGCCCAAGACTTACCTGCTGCTCCCTCGCCTTTTATTGACGTCAGTCTATTCCGCCGCTCTGCCGGGAAACACCCGTTTTTCGCGCCGATCGCTTTTTAAAAGCAGCGGCGCGAACGCTCTAGCTGGAGGTGCTGTGTGTGTGCGCGCTCCACACACAGCACTGCGCGCTACAGGTAATAGAGGTGAGCACGCGCGCATGCGCGCAGGTTATTGGGAACAGTGCTCTGAATATAATAATTATGATAAATGTATCTAAAATTTCAGTCATTAAGTTGAACGCTCATCAATTACAAATACACAGTGCAAACTCCATTTTTATCAAACGGAAGAGAGAGCAATCATAAATCACAATTCATTCAATTTCACAAGCTTCCAACAAACATCAAATGCATAGGAGTGGATAGATAAAGAGACAAAAGGCACATTAAATACATTTGCAACGAAATATGCAAATACTGGATAGAATGACATTTACCTAATGAGGATAACTGGAAAACCACCCCTCTGGCCAAAGGGCTGGTGGAGGTCCCCTGACTTAGGATCAAGAGACAAAGATCAAAGGATAAGATCAGGACAGGTTTGATACTTACTAAACTTCTCTACAATCTGACGCACCAGGGCGATTCCCTCTCTTTCACTCTCTCCCTCCTCAATATTCTTCCGCAATCTTCAATTCTAATCAGGCAATAGTCTGGATCTTCTGAGTCTACACTCGTCTTCCCTCTCTCTCTCTCTTGCTCAGTTCCCAGCAGCGTTGTCCGCATCATATCATCATCATCGTCAATATCAGCAGCAGCCTACCTTCTCAATTCAAATCACTCTAGTTATAGTCTTTATTTCTTCATGTCCCACCCTCAAGGGTTGCAACTTCACTAAACTACGGAATATGATTGGACGGGGTTAGGGGTGTCTTCATCATCCCAAGCTGACGTATTGATTTTATTAGTCAAACCTATTGTTTGTTAATCCTGCCCCTTCTACTCATTCATAATTTTATTTGAAACATGCATATTTTGTTGCAAATGCCATAATTCACTTAATACAAGCTTCATAGTTTGCGGCTACATCTTCTTCTTTTCCCATCCTTTTTGTCCTTGGAGTTTGGCAAGCGTTCAGCTCCCTCTGTGTCATCAGTCATCTCATGGGCTCATTGCTCATGCGCAGCTTTCGCCATCTTCTTTTCTAGTCAAAGACCAGTAGGCCCAAATATTCACTATTAATAAAAGAATCAAAAACAGATATTATTTTCTTGAATATGTAATTCTCACTGTTCACCACCCACTTCTACTCTATCCCATGTAATTATTATTACTCTTGGGCAAAAGCGTTAATAGCAGAAGCTTTCTTTTTAATTAAGCAAGCATATGCCGAGCATGCGGTACCTCAAGACCGCATTTCAATTCTTCTTGCGCATGCGTGAGGGTTTTTCCCTCTCAAAGCGAGTTAGTCATGTTATTCTATGCGTCATTCGGGTTCGCACATGCGCAAAGCGTTTTAGCAAGTTAAAGCGGGTTTTAATCGTGCTGTGTTTTTATTTCTCATCAATTCAAGCATGCATAAGCTTTTCTCCCCATGTTTCTGTGTTGGGTGCATGTTAGTTTCGCCTTATCTATCAATTAATACTTAGTAAGTGTTAATGGAAGATTTTATCGAGCAAGTCTCATTTTCTCGAGTCCTTGCTCCATCAGTATAACAGTCACGACTGAGATCAAGACAAGGTCTGGAGCACGTAGAATCGCTGGGACTCCAAGGAACCACCCAAGGTGAGTAGACAGGGACCCCACGGAGGCCGGGTGCAGTGTGGGAACACGACCGCGGGCTCCGTACAATTCTATGGGGAAGTCGCGGTTACACTTTTGAAGTTTAAGGACCCTTCTAGGAGGACTTCGAGCGAACCCGTTGGAACTTAAGAGTTTGAAGAGCCACCCCACCCGTGGATACCGAAGTACCCGAGTTACCTATCCCAGAGGAGCCGGGTGCATAGGTCTGAAGTGGTGTCGGAAACTGCCGTCGTTCTCAATGGAGAGCTGCAAAGAAGTACTGCTGCCGTGAAGGTGAAAAGGGTCCGGTGGAATCCAAGCCTAGATTCAGGAAGGAAGGAAGGAACCTGAAAGCAGAGCAGACAGAGTCTGGGTCACTTCAGAGTGACCAGGGATTCGGTAGACGAGTGCCCACCGATGTTGGGTGCTTCAGGTGCGAAGAAGGGATTATTGACTCTGCAGCCAAGAGGACCAGGAGACGTCGAGGATAACCAGGAGCCGGAAGTGAGCTGTCCCACAAAGGATGTCGAGTGCTGGGGGGTCGGTGTCTGGCGGGAGCACCAACAAGCCTTGGCAAAAGCAACCCACGCAGGAAGGTCAAGCAGGTTACAGTGTGGACCAGCAAGGTCCAGGGGACTCCCCAAGCTATGGAGAGTCAGGGCACGTCTGTAGCAACCAGGAAAGCCCAACAGAAATCAAGATGACCCTCAGGAGGATCCACAGGCTGAATGACCAGGAGTCACGAGGGGACCTCAAGCAAGATTGCAAAGTACCAGCCCACGGAGCACTCGGTGTGAGGAGGCCGGAGTTCTTTGGTGCAAATACTGCTCAGGGTCAGGACTATACGGAGTCCAATGCACAAGCTCACGAATTGCCAACAAGCATATGCACTTGCAAATGGACGCAGTGCACAGGGGTTCAGGTTATGCAGTCCCCATGAGGGATACTGGCCTCAAACTCAGTGAGATGGCAGATCAACCTCAGGGATCTTTGGAAACCCACCTCCTGTGTTGCTGAAATCTTCGGAGTCCGCAGGAGCTCAGGAGCAGCAGACCAGTCAGTTGCAGTTAGGTGCCTGCGAATGCAGGGGAGTGACTCCTTCACTCCAAGGGAAATTCTTCAGTTGTCTTTAGTGCACCACAGGTTCTGCACGGAGCCTGTATGGAGCACAGGCACAAACTAAGCTTCGGACGGAAAGGGGGACGAAGTCGGGCCCAGTCGAGGTCCAGCGAAGTCCAGAGTGTCCAGACGGTCGAAGGTCAGTGGTTTCTTCTTGTAGAATCTTGTCCATGTAAAATCAAAAGTCTTACAGCCAGGTAAGCCCTTTTGTACCCACGGGAGAGGGTTGGACAGATTCAGGGGACCCTCCTAGGGGAGGGGCAGGACAGAGGGGTGGTTACACCCATGTCCTTTGTCCAGTTTCACGCCAGAGGAGGAGCCAATGGCTCCTAGAACTGGTTTGAACTGGACTATGCACAGGGACACCAAATGTGCCCCAGGTGCAGACTTTCAGCAACTCTCAGAGTGCACCCACCCAGCCCCAATACACTAAACCCTGTCTGGGAGGTGGTCACACCTCCCTGGGACAGGATGACTATTGTTCTGCCTTCCTCTGCTGGGGCTTGGCTCAGCAGCAGGAGGGCAGAAATGTGTATCTGGTCGGCAGCATCAATTTTGTCCTGTCCGGGTCGAGAAGACTGGCACCGGTTAGACCAGTGACCCCACGAAGCTCGCTTCTGAAGGGTGGAATCATACCTCCCACACGGTATGATTCCAAGGTGTTTGATACCAAACACGATATGTTTCTATGCAGGCGTTTTCGAGATAGCATTTACCGCGAGGTTATAATGCTCCTCTACCTATATGTCCGGCTGAGTCACAGACAACCCGGGAGAATGGTCTCCGAAGGCTGCAGAGGGGCTCTGCTCATGCAGGGGCACCCTCTCACTAAAAACCCAGCACCCTGCCTTCAGGATTGTTAAGGCCTGCTATAGGGGTGACTTATAAGTTTTAAGTGTAGTGACCTATAGATATAGTGAACCTATATCTAAAGTAAGTGGTGCAAGCACCAACTTACACAGGCTGCTGTAGCAGAGCTGGAGTTCCATTTTGCATGGTCTCTCATGGGTGGCATAATACATGCTTCAGCCCATGGGAGGCCTCTGGGGTACCTATGCCCTGGGTACATGTGTACCATATACTAGGGACTGATAAGGGTACCCCAGTATCCAATCCGGAGTGTACCAAAGTACATGTCACAACCAATTTAGGAAGAAAGCAGATAGACTGGGTTCCTGATTAGCAGGATCCCAGTCAGACTAGAAAGAAACCAGCAAAACACCAGCCCAAAAGTGTGGGTAACCATGCTTTCAGATCCTACCTTCCTACAGGGTCACTTCTATTTTGGTGCTTGTGCCTATTTTCTGTCTCAGCCTGACCCTAAATGCAGGCTGAAAAACACCCATCTAGAGGCTCCACAGAAAAAACAAGCAGTGTAAAACAATATGGCTGGCCCTGCTGGTGGGTGCAAGTGTTAGGTATTCTTTTGTTTGAAATGTAAGCGATGTTTAAGGGAACGAGGCCGGCTGGTGGGTGCAAGTGTTAAACATTGCGTGCATTTTCAAACAAAAGCATGCCTAACACTTACACCCACTAGCCAGCTCGTTCCCTTAAACATTGCATGCATTTTCAAACCAAAGCTTGCCAAAGGGAACAAGCCGGCTGGTGGGTGCAAGTGTTAAACATTGCGTGCATTTTCAAACAAAAGCATACCTAACACTTACACCCACCAGCCGGCTCATTCCCTTAAACATCGCGTGCATTTTCAAACAAAAGCATGCCTAAGGGAATGAGGCATCCGGTGGGTGCAAGTGTTAAGCATTCTTTTGTTTGAAAATGTAAGCGATGTTTAATGGAACAAGCCGGCTGGTGAGTGCAAGTGTTAAACATTGCGTGTATTTTCAAACATCCACCAGCCGCTCATTCCCTTAAACAGTGCGTGCATTTTCAAACAAAAGCATGCCTAAGGGAATGAGGCGGCTGATGGGTGCAAGTGTTAGGCATGCTTTCATATTAAAATGCATGAAAAATATGAAAGCGGATGCCATGCTTTAACAAAGCACGGCGCCCGTGCAGATACATAAATGTTAGGAGAATGGCGGCCCGTAAACAAGCAGCCATGCTAATACAAAACTAATTAAGAAAGTGGGCGCCGCGCTATAACATGAAGCATGACACCAGCGCATATTAAATTTATGCACATGGGGCGATACAAAACTAATTATGAAAGCGGGCGCCGTGCTCCAACATGTAGTGCGGCACCTGTGAATATTAAACCTATGTGCATTGCAGCCCGTAAAGCGGGGGCCATGGTGAAAAAATAAAAATAAGCGAAGTAGTCCTTAAACTAAACAGATGCAGCCCTACAGTGTAATTAAACTGTAGTTGGTCGGTGCTGCTTCCCATGAAACGAAAGCCAATAAGGAGCCAGGAAAGCAGAGCAACATAGGAGGAAACCAATGGCAAGCAGCAGGCAGGATGGTACTCCGTATATGGATTACTGCAGGTCTTGCAGACAGCGCATGCGCTCTGCCTCGGCTCGACCTAAAAAGCAAAAGCCAAACTGTTACTTCCCAGCAATGAGGAAACACAGTTTAGTCGTGAGTGCAAGTGATGTGGGTCAGGTCGACATGTTTCACGCCCTATTGGTCCAGGAGGGATCCATGGCATTTCATCAGGACTGAGAGGTAGTGTAATAAAATAAGTATCTGTCCCTTCCCAGATTAAGGAATGGGAAAGTCAGGGTGTAGGTATCTATAGATTACCAACCTGCACACTCGTCAAAATGCGAGTGGTAAATTTGGTGAAGGAAAAAACCTTGGTGGTCAATCACCTAAAAACTATATATATCCAACCTGTAAGAGAGGGGAGAAAAAATGAGGTAAGAATAAAGCCACCGGAAATTATGTACAGTGGCTAAAAAGTGTGGGCATGTTTTGCAAATAACATGCTAGAGGTGCAATAAAAGGATTTTTCTTTCCCTCGTGCATTTGGACTTACACCAAGCTTATAGATGAAGGATACTCCTCGGAAGCAAATGTTAAGTATGAATATAGTGAAGATATTACAGGAGTACTTGAATGACCAAACACAACTTCCGGTAGATCAAGAGACAATCTATTGCCTGCATAAAATGGAACAGTGGCCATAACTTTGCGGGCTGAAAATTACATATTTAGCATGTCTTATAGCCAGTGTACACTCTGAACGGACAATGAGCAGTACAGCTGAGGCAATTGTCATGGTCAGAAGGAGCAGTATGTCTCCTCAAAATACGAAGATAGTCTTGATGATAAAATGAAAAACATTTAATTCCAAAAATTATGAAGCTCCATAAAACACAACATTGGAAGAGGCGGATGAGGATTCCTCAGACATCATGAGTCTAATGAATAATCGTTCAGTGGAAGCTACTGGATACAGGGATGAACAGTACAAACTGAACTAGTAACAATGCAATATGTTTGCTGTCAAAAAAGAGTTCTTTTAACTGAAGAGAACTTCTTTGTTTTATATTCCGTGTTCCAAGAGATGTAAATATAGAATGGACTAGTATGCTCAGTGTGCAAGGCACAGATAGATAATTAAGACATGGGTCCACTGTAAACTGTGTCAATGGAACCAAGCTATTCGCGCTGATGAGCCCATAACAAGGATGAAACCGGTCCTGGATTGATTGTGTTCTGGTTCAGAGAGGACCTGGCTTGGCAGTTTGGGCTGGACTGTTCCCACTTGCGGAGGGTCAAGACTGATTTGCATATAGCTGGGTCTGTACTGAGGTGGCAAAGTGCGCAAAATAAAGATGGACTAGGATGCGGCTCCGAGTAATTACCAGTGGCTGAGATTAATGTCAACAAACAAACAAGTTTTCCAGTTGACCAATTGATTTATTGACATAGGGAAATGGAACAGCAGCCTCAACTCAAAAACCTGAAAGTAAAATATCTGGCATCCTCTGTAGAAAGCGGATCCTCTGAGTTGGTTTTCAGTGCAAACATAGCAATTGTCGAGCTCAGAAGGACTAGTATCTCTTCCCAAAACATTTAGAGGCTTGATGATCAAAATGAATAAACATCGAATCCCAAACAATTAGCAAGCTCCAGAACACATAACAGTGAACTAGGTGAATTCTCAGACATCTCAAGTGTGCAAGTGATAGTCCGCCAAATTAAGTCCCTGTATATGAAGATGAATTCTACATACTGGACTAAAGTAAAACTATAAGTAACAAAACAGAATGTCTACTTTACAAAAACATAACTTGCTTGTATTATATTTGGTGTGGCAAGAAATGTAATAAACAAAAATTGACTAGTGTTGAAGAAACAGACAGATAATCAAGGATGCTGTCATTCTGCCCTGGCGACTGAGTGGCAACAAACAAAGACAACTAATTCAACCTTATTGTCAACTATAGCACACACTTTACAATGGACAATGCACCCTCAAAATCTGCAATAGACCCTTTCATTTCCTAAAACAACAAGGCGCCTCCCATGGCTAAAACTTTCTTTACATGCTGAGCTGTCAGTGAAGATTGAAAGGTAGTTCAATGCTGTATCTGACTCTGTCTCAATGTTTTCCTAATTCCATCCAGCTATCCACTGATTGATTCCATAACCCCCTCACCCCAGTTGTGAGACCTTGTGCTGTAATCTTCTTATGCATTTGGTTCATTCTATGTGTTGTGCTTCTCTTATATCACAGTTTGAGAATGTTAGAAGTGGCAGTTGGTGACAGAAGGCAGCCACTGGTTAAGGGACAATTTATCTGTTCCTGTTTTGTAATAAATATATACTTAATATTACACATTCTACGTTGTGTGGATTCTGCTTTGCTACTCATATTATGCTGTTTGTGCATTAATATATTCCCACGATTAACAGATCTCACAATAGGAGGGGCAGATATGAATAAGCAAAGCTAAACGGTTGTATGACAGAGGCATGCATGGCGAAACCACGTGTGCCTCTACCACACAGCCTTAACCACGAATAAGTCTTATCCATGCATTCCTTTACCACGCATGCCTTTACCACGCAATTTCGTTGTAAAGGCATGATTGGTACGGGGGTATGCAGGGTTCAAATCGCCACTACTCCGACCCCACCTGCCCTAAGATCTAAAATTCTACCCCCCACCTCACCCCCCCACCCTGAGGACTAAAACCTGCTCTGCCCCTAAAACTACCCCTTCCCGTCCCCTTGCCCTACCATAAACTACCCTGACTCCAGCACCCTCCACCCTCCACCCCGAGCCCTAAACCTTAACCCTGTGCTGTCAATAAAACTACCCAACCCCTTCCACTGCCCTGAGGCCTAAATCCCTGCCCTCAAAAATAAATTACCCCAACCCCCCTGCCATGAGCCCTAAAACCACCCCACTCCTAAAAACTCCCCCCCAAACCCAGCCCCAGCCCTTAACACTACCCCGCCCTCAGTGGCGTAGCTGGCTGTTGTGCCACCAATTTCAGTCACTGCATTTGCCGCCTGCCTGGCAGCTGCATGAAGAGCGGGGGGTGCTGGCGAATCCCGTGATGGCCGCCCCACATGGCCTCAAATAAGAGCGGGGGTATCCGCCCCCTCTTGCTACGCTACTGCCCGCCCTGAGCCCTAAATCCCTGCACCCTTCCCAAAAGTACCCAACCCCCCACCCTGAGCCCAAAATGCTCACTTACCTGTCCACGTCCGGTGGATCCTGTTCCGATGCTTCCTCTTCTTCTCCCCGCCCATCCTGAACACTAGACCGGTATCTGCCTTAGCCATGCATATACATGCTTAAGGCAGATGCATGGTTCAGGCAAGTGTGTCTGCGCTTGCGTTGGAATGGCACGCTTGGCTCTGCCTGCGTTGTTCTGGCAGTGTCCCAAGCGAAACCGTTGAACCATAAAAATAATAGAAAGTCACGTGCACCATTCGCCCCTCCACTGTCCATGAGGCATCCATTCCAGATGCTGAAAATAATACTTCATGGTAGGCTACGGCCATATGGTGTCAGGAAAATCTAGTTGCTGAAGGAAACTGTCCCTCACTTGTAATCAGGTGCCTATATTAACAATTCATACTTTGCCTACAACTTACATTACATTATATTTCTTTAGACTGCATTTAAATTGGAAAAATAATATAGAGCCCTTTATTTATGAAGTCCTCTGTCTTGAATTTTTACTCAATTAGCCTTGTTTCATGTTGCTGAGCAGTTCATCTGCTCCATTCGAAGTAAGAAACCTCATTTGATGTGATGTCTTCCCGGTTTTGGCCTGTTAGGCCAACCAGCAGTTAGTGTCTTGGGCAAAACCGCTGCACCAACAACAGCTGCTCACAGACACAGGGTGAGATGATGGACATTCCTGCTCAAATGAGGAGGATAGAGAGGTTTAGCATGGAACGGGGTAATGAGATATCTTTGTTAAGAGACTGCAGAAGGGAGTACACTGCTATTACTCATGGAGGGAGACTCAGGTGACAGTTCATGAAGAGGGGCATAGTCTTGACATCGTCAGTTTTCTAACCCTAATTGCAGGCGGCTGGTGGCCAAGTAAGGAACCTCATGATGAATAAGTCAGAGAGAGGAACATGGAACTTCTTTTCTCTTTGTGATGAGCAAGGTTTGGGGGCAGGGCCTCTGTTGGTACATTGGGTGACCTTACAACAACCCACCACTTCCCTAAACCCAAAAAAGCACAAAACTAAAGCCACCGGCTCTCCAACTCATCCTACCCACATCGCCCAGAACAAAATCACCCCCAAACCCTAAAAAGCACAAGACTACAAATACTCCTTCCCCATCTCCTTGCACACGTGCTACATGCAACCAACCAACCCCTTCCCTCATAACAAAAATGTCCATTCCAAACATAAGAACCTTTCTTCATTTCATCCTGGCTCTTAGCCCAGATGTCAGTCACTGAAAGATCTAGTGGAGGAGGACCTCCGTAGGAGTGGGGGTAGGTGGACTGGTTGTTGTGGTGTTTTTTGGCTGCTGCTGACTGGGGTCCATTGTAGGTCCCAGGCCTTGCTGCTGATTCTTCCTCCTCTAAGGCCACCAGCCTGTGAAAAGCCACAGCAACAGCCTCTATTTTATGGAGGCGCAGTAGTGTGGAACTGATGAGCCAGGCATTATGTGGCTGTACACTCTGTTTACTGTCACTCCTGGCTTGCATTGGGAGCAGCAGGCTGATCTAAGCAGAGAAGAAGAAGGCACTGAATTGTACCACCCACTGCAAATGCAATCATATGTTTGTATAGTCATACAACCTTGAGAGCTCTTCTGTTCAAAGTAAATGAGTCTGTGCTTTGAAAGGCATCGACCGCCATATTAAAAGTAAAAAGAGCAACAGGGGCACAGTGAGTAGCAGTGTACCGAGTGGTGATCCAATCACCTTGAGTAATCGGTGTGGAAAACACTCAGTGAATCGCACCCCTTAAGGCAAAACTAATAATGTTTAGAATGCTGTGCAGAAAACACTCGGTGAATCGCACACCTTAAGAAAGCATAATTATTTTAAGCATTCAGTGCAGAGAACATGCAGTGATTGCAGTGATTCACACACCTTATAGCTAAAGATTTTAAGTATAATTGTTAATTCTTTTAATGTTTGTAATTTGTAACAATATATAAGTAAAGGCCACCAGTGACATGCGGATATGGTCGTACATCGTAAGTCATGTTAAACTGCATAAATGAAAGGAATCGAGTAAGCTAGTATTGTATTAATTCTGTACTAGTGGAGTGTATGTTCCAGACTGAGTGCTATATTATCCTTACATTGGTACCTTGAAGTGGTGACGAAAGTCAAAGTCACACTTCACTTCTAACATGGCCAATATTAGGGTAAACCCTCCTAAATTATTTTTGTGCAGTCCAGGTGAACCTCCTATACCATGGCTACAATGGAAGGAGTACTTTTAAACTACATAGTGACTATTGATTTTGAGGACAAATTGTCATCTGAAAGGAAAAAATGTTTATCACTACATTCATTGGGTCCTGAAGGATTAAGAATTTAGGGACAACTTCATAGGGAAATGATTGTGGGGGGTGTTAATGTGTTTGTTGAAGCCATAACACAATTGGACAAGTACTTTTCTCCCAAGGTGTCTATAGGGGTCACCTGATGCAAATTGTTTCATAGGAAACAACACAAGGAAGAAACTATAGATTAATACATCACAGCATTGAGAACATTATCATTAGATTGCAGATTTAGAGGTCTACTTGAAGAATTGATAAGAGATGTAGTAGTAATGCATGCACATGATTTAACAATACGGGAAAGGTTGTGGATTAATGGTGATGCAGAATAAAAGTATGTGTTGCTTATATTACATAAGGCAGAAATGTCAGGAAGGTGTGTGTGGTATCCTGCTCTTCTTGATGTATAGTCCTTTCTTTGTATTCTGTGCCCTGCTGCTCAGCCATTGTGTGAGTGATGTCATGGAATGTTCCTGTGTATCTAGTTGAAGGAAATTTCAGTTGGTGTATGTGGGCTGGGATGCTGCTCCCGGTGGGGTTACTGTTACAACTACCTTTTAATCTACAATTTCTGTAACCTAAGATGCCTACTTTAATCTAAAGAATAAACTACCTTTTGGATTCACTATCAACTTTGCCTACCCTCCTTCTTATGCCATTACACTGGTGACGAGCGGAAAAGGACCTACAGTGGAGAAAAGGTAACTTCTGAAACTTAAGAGGATTCAAGATTGCTCCAACAGGGGAGGAGAGACATTAAGTGTACTTTTAAGAGAGCCTATTTTAACCATGTTAAGAGGAAATGCACCTGGGAGCCCCACTGATGTCTGTTTCCATCAGTCAGCCTCAAACCAGGGCACTTGAACAGGCACTGCTGAAGTAAATTGACTTTGAAGCCATCTGGAACTGGTGTTGGCTGTAATCATAATAAAGGAGTCTGGAGTTCATCAGCAGTTAGACAGCCCATTCAACACCTGCATTTTTCTCTACTTTTGAGGGCATTTTAAACATGCATCAATTTAATTTCTTGTATGTGCCACATTCTACAAAGACTGGATGTCTATCAGAGCACTGTCATACCTGAGGAGCTTACTACTGCTGAGTCAGCATCTGCAGTGATTCTTGTGGTGACTTTCCATGTGCACCGGGATATTGATGCTCATGCCCTCCGAGAACATATGCTACTTGTGCAGCACTGCCTGGAGTTCATAGATTTAAATAGTTGCGGCAGGAGGGAACTGGCGTGGATGTAATGGTCTGCATGGATAGTAATGGACAAGGGCTTTGTGATTTAAATCCCCCTGTTTTTGGCCTTTGGTTACTGTGCAGTACATGACGGGTAAGTCGCAGCATTATTTGTTTTAATGCGCCTGTCATCTTACCGTTGCTGTGATTCAACTCGTTGCACCTTTTGAAAAGGCCGTAATGGCGTTGTTGCGATGGCTTCCATGTACATTCCTGGCGTGGATGTGGCGCATGCACTTCTCTCAGAATTCTCTGCTCATGCAACCTGATCTATGTGAGTCCATGGTGACATTGTTGGAATCCGTGCCTTCTTGGATTCTGTACCTCCTTGGATTGCGTGAGCACACAACTATGGCAGCTGGGGAATTCTTTTGTTTCCTGGGCAACACTTC
Organism: Calotriton arnoldi; assembly: GCA_963921515.1. Lineage (NCBI taxonomy): Eukaryota > Metazoa > Chordata > Amphibia > Caudata > Salamandridae > Calotriton > Calotriton arnoldi. The sequence continues at coordinate 66,174 of CAWUFW010011702.1, forward strand.
ACTCTTGGGTAGTTTGAAGCTACCTTGTCTTGCTGGGAACAAAATTTGTCCTCACCCCTCTTGTAACCTATGATGCCTACTTTAATATAAAAAATAAACTACCTTTTGGATTCACAGTCAACTCTGCCTACCCTCCTTCTTACGTTATTACAGTGTGCTAAAGTGATAAAGAAAACTAATGAATCTGAGTCTGAGGTAATAGCCAAAGTTACCATTGACTAAACTGAGAACAAGTCATATAAAACAAGCATTGGCATAGCCAATAGGTCTCGCCTTTGGGGCCTTATAAGTGTTTAGCCAGAGCTATTGACTTTGCCAATGTCTTCAAGCTGTGCTGTAGAGAAGTGTGGCTGCTGTGCAACATGCTGAAAAGTTATAATAAAAAAGTGTCAGAAGCATTTTTGTTACTTTATATATGTCCAAGAAGGCATTATGTAAAACTGAACGACCATATTAAAAAAAGTATTTACAATAAAAAATGTCCTCAGTTTTCTTTTGTTCTTGCAATGCTGGCAACTTGTTTCTGCCTATTGCAATGGTTGTTTGTTAAAGCTTTTTTTTTGAGGGGGCATAAACAATCGGAGGGTGAAGGTTGGGAACTAGTACCTGTATTATAACACTAGCAGCGGCCAGACGCTAGGGGAGAATCAACAGATGCCAGATTCCGAGAGCAGGCTGAGGTGGTGCTGAGTGATGCTGAGGTGGTAGTGGTGGTGGTGGTGACTGTTGCGGAGACGATGCTGAGGTGATGCTGAATGATACTCAGGTCTTGCTGAGTGATACTGCTGTGGTGCTGAGTGATGCTGTGGTGGTGCTGAGTGATATTGTCTTGGCGCTGAGTGATGCTGTGGTGGTGCTGAGTGATATTGTCTTGGTGCTGAGTGATGCTGTGGTGGCCCTGAGTGATGCTGTGGTGGCGCTGAGTGATGCTGTGGTGGCACTGAGTGATGCTGTGGTAGCGCTCAGTGATGCTGTGGGGGCGCTGAGTGATGCTGTGGTGGCGCTGAATGATGCTGTGATGGCGCTGAGTGATGCTGTGGTGGCGCTGAGTGATGCATGGTGGCGCTGAGGGATGCTGTGGTGGTGCTGAGCGATGCAGTGGCGGTGCTGAGCGATGCAGTGGCGGTGCTGAGCGATGCAGTGGCGGTGCTGAGCGATGCAGTGGTGGCGCTGAGCGATGCTGTGGCGGCGCTGAGCGATGCTGTGGCGGCGCTGAGCGATGCTGTGGTGGCGCTGAGCGATGCTGTGGTGGCGCTGAGTGATGCTGTGGTGGCGCCGAGTGATGCTGTGGTGGCGCCGAGTGATGCTGTGGTGGTGCCAAGTGATGCTGTGGTGGCGCCGAGTGATGCTGTGGTGGCGCCGAGTGATGCTGTGGTGCCCCTGAGTGATGCTGTGGTGCCCCTGAGTGATGCTGTGGTGGCCCTGAGTGATGCTGTGGTAGCCCTGAGTGATGCTGTGGTGGCCCTGAGTGATGCTGTGGTGGCCCTGAGTGATGCTGTGGTGGCCCTGAGTGATGCTGTGGTAGCGCTGAGTGATGCTGTGGTGACGCTGAGTGATGCTGTGGTGGCGCTGAGTGATGCTGTGGTGGCGCTGGGTGATGCTGTGGTGGCGCTGAGTGATGCTGTGGTGGCGCTGAGCGATGCTGTGGTGGTGCTGAGCGATGCTGTGGTGGTGCTGAGCGATGCTGTGGTGGTGCTGAGCGATGCTGTGGTGGTGCTGAGCGATGCTCTGGTGGTGCTGAGTCATGCTGTGGTGGTGCTGAGTCATCCTGTGGTGGTGCTGAGTCATCCTGTGGTGGCGCTGAGTGATGCAGTGTTGGCCCTGAGTGATGATGTGGTGTCGCTGAGTGAAGCTATGGTGGTGCTGAGTGATGCTGTGGTGGCGCGGAGTGATGTTGTTGTGCTGCTGAGTAATGCTGTGGTGGCGCTGAGTGATGCTGTTGTGGCGCTAAGTGATGCTGTGGTTGTGCTGAGTAATGCTGTGGTCGCACTGAGTGATGCTGTGGTTGCACTGAGTGATGCTGTGATGGCATTGAGTGATGCTGTGATGGCGTTGAGAGATGTTGTGTTGGTGCTGAGTGATGCTGTGCTGGCTCTGATTGATGCTGTGCTGGCTCTGATTGATGCTGTGGTTACGCTGAGTGATGCTGTGGTGATGCTGAGTGATGCTGTGGTGTTGCCGAGTGAGAGATAGAGTGAAGATATAATGCCCAATTAGAGAGGGTGGTGAGAGAGAAAGAGAGAGAAAGGGTGTACATAGAATAAAGAGTGGAGCGGGATAGAGAGAGAGAGAAAGAAGGGGAGAGAGAGTGAATGAAGGAGTTTGAAAGAGAAACAGATAAAGGGGTGAGAGAGAATGAAAGGCTAAAAAAGATAGAGAGGGGAGAGTTAATTAAGTAGAGAGAGAATTAGAGAGGGGAGAGAGAGAGAAGGAGAGAGACAATAAGAGTGGGGGGTGTGGAGTTTAAATAGAGTGAAGAAGTGACGCTGAAAAAGTAACCTTAAATATAGCTTTGTGCTTTGCGCGAATAAATATTAAAAAAAAAAACAGAGTGAGACAAAAATACTGGTAATTAGGCTGTGACTCCCAATATAAAACAAATAGCGATATAAGGTGAAATCAACCCACCGAAGCAATATTTCTAACTAGACAAAAAAAGCTTGCATTTCAATGCTAATCGCTGTTGTTTTTCATGTGACTGTAGTCCAGGGCCGTCAGTTGGTAATGTGAGCTGCTGCTGCGATTGAAACATCAGAGTCCAGATAGTTAATGAGCCATGACGAGGAAATGAGGAAGAGATAGGAAACCCAGATGGCAGCTCAGCTGCGCGCGTGCACGCCATCGTGAACGCAAGCTGGTCGCCAGCCGAAAGCCAGTGGGTTTGCACTTCCAAAACCCGCTTACTAAAACTCTCGGCCAGACCAGCGCAAGCGCTGGTGCAGGCCGAGACCTAAAAACAATCGGTGAGGGCCGCCAATGATCAAAGAATCATATCACAGAAAAAACAGCAGCGCCCTTTGACCGAAACCCGTCCATGCACAAAAAATACTATAGTCTTCATCTAGAGTGAACTAATTTTAGTTTCCCATTATCAAACACGACTAGACCTTTAACACATATCAACTAAGAGTGTACAACCACACACAACTGACTGATGAAAATACCAAAAGTTTAAACAAGCATTGGCATAGCCAATAGGTCTCGCCTTTGGGACCTTATAAGTGTTTAGCCAGAACTACTGGCTTTGCAAATGTCTTTAAGCTATGGTGTAGAGCAGTGTGGCAGCTGTGCAGCATGTTGAAAAGTTATAATAAAAAAGTGTTGTAAGCATTTTTTGTTATTTTATGTATAACCAAGAAGATATTATGTAGAACTGAACGACTCTATTAAAAAAAGTATTAACATAAAAAATGTCTTCTAGGTTTTTTTGTTATTGCTGTTCTGGCAAATCTTCCTGCCTGTTCAAATGCTTGTTTGTTATAGCATTTTGTTATGGTGGGAGGGGTGGGATGACCATAAACAGCACTCGTAGTGAGGTGGTGCTGCACTGGTGCAGAGCTGGTGCTGCACGTAGGTGGTGCTGCACATGTGCAGAGGTGTTTCTGCACTGAATCTGAGGTGGTGCTCAGATAGTGCTGTGCTGGTGCTAAGGTGGTGCTGTGCTGGTGCTGAGATGGTGCTGCGCTGTGGCTCAGTGGTGCTTCGGTGGTGGTGTTGTGGAGGTGCTCAGGTGCTGCTGAGTGATGCTGCGTCGGGCAAATTACACGCTATATAAAAAACGCATAAATAAATAAAATAAATATAGTAAGTGGCAATGTGTGGAGTAATTAAACTTGCTGTCACTGCACCCGCCCACCTTCAAGGAGAGAGGCAGTTGCTAATGTACATGAAAGCTCATGAACAATACAGAATAAGAACTGAAACTAAACATTTCTGCCACCTTAAAGCTACAGCTCAAACTCAGTCTCAGTGTGCACAGAAAGAAAAGAGTGATGACGATGGCTTTCAGGACAGAGCATGCTAACAGTCGAGCTACTTCGCCGATTTGTGTGATAAATGTCAGACTCTGCGGGAATGCGGAGTTTAATTGAAAAAGCGTTAGTTCCACAACAGATGCGCGGCACTTGGCACGCCTGAATCGTGTATGGTTCGGCCAGGAAGCATTAGAAGGTGCGTCGCCCTATTCCCGCTAACAATAACTGCAGAGTCTTTCACATAAGGGATTTTCCACCTAAAATCGGTGTAACCCCGCATTTCATTACTTCCGGATAAGATTATGTTTTGTTTCTTTTTTTTATATGTAATCACCCAAGGCCGAATCGGATTCAATAGTGCGTCTGCACCTTCCTAAAATTAAATCGGTGTGCTTGGCTAAGAGAAGAACCTGAAACAGAAAGCGGACATAAAAATACTTTTTTTTATCGTTCCTTGACTGCAGCTGGTTGTAAAAGGCCCGCAGGGCTATTAATAGACACAGAGTAAACAATTAACAAGTTACGCTGGCCAATGTAGTCTACCAAGGGGCCGAATCAAAGAATACTTTGCAGGCTCACTACAGACTTTAGTTTGATAAAATCTTAATGTAGGAATGCACGAATGCGTAGACTTCAAGGGAGGAAGGGTGGGCGTGTTAGTGACGGAAGTGAGTTCTGTACACGTTATTATTTAGGCAACTCGTGTGCGTTGAAGAGCCGTAATTTCTAAATGGGTTACAAAGGCGAGGAAGTGACTTTTCAGTATGTTTACAAGCGCAGCATGGGAGGTGAGAAGCCGGGGTCTGTTGCCAGCGGGCAATGCTAGTTTGCTGAAAGGCGCAGGCTTTTGCCCTCCTTCACTGCTCTCCCGGCCCTCATTTGTTAACCCGACCTGGTGACTCTGGGCTCATGCCGGCAGCTAACAGCTTTGTTCCTTTGTGCCACTCCCGCTTTAGCTGTGAACATCGTAAGCTAAAGCGCGGGTGCCGCAATTGCTTAAAATGTAAAGAAGTAGAAAAAAAAAAAATTCTATTTTTTTACTTTTTAAGCAATCACGGCACCCGCGCTTTAACTTACGATGTTGATAGCTAAAGCGCGGGTGCCGCGATTGTAACAAAAGTAAGCAAATAGAAAAAAATGGTGTCCTCACCCTTTTTTTTCAATTTGTTTACTTTTTTTTACAATAGCACACAATGCCCTGTAATCCCGCCCCGCTCGCAGAGAGCTGTGTAGCGGGGAAGCAGGCCGCAGTTTCATCGCGTATAAAGTGAAACAAGCATTGGCAGCGCGGCCGTGAAACTGACACGGCCGCGAAAGTGAAAGTAATCGCGAGGGAAGCCAGATGGCGAGGGAAGCCATATGGCGCCTGATCGCGCGTGCACGCTCGCGTGAACGCAAGCTGGTCGCCAGCAAAAGCCACTGCTGTTTGCACTTCCAAAACCCGCTTACTAAAACTCTCGCCAGAGCAGCGCATGCGCTGGCTCAGGCGAGACCTAAAAAAGGGGGCAAATCTTGGGTAGTTCATGAAAAACTTAAATTTTACAGGTTTGACAGCACGTTCCGCTTAGCAAATAGTAAATACTGTCCTGCATTAAAACAAAAATGGAGTAGATGTGGGAAAATTGGCTGCTATGTAAAGGTAAAGGCAGCCATTGTAAAAGCAGAAAAGGAGGTACTGAAAGAAGGGATAAGGTTAATCCCAGAAGTGGAATTGGAGGAGGGAAACCAACAAGGAAGAGTCTTTCTGAAATGTCACGCAGGTTTAGGAAAAAGACAGGTAAGGCTGATAGCTGGAGAGTGTGGGGAAAAAGAATACATCAAAATAGCTGTTGATAACTCAGAGATTAGTACATTTTGGGGTAACTGGAGCCTAGAAAATAGTCATTTAGGCCCGCCCCAGTGGTATCAGGAGTAGATTGATTGCCTAAGTGAAATTGATTAGGATAATGGGTTGTCGCATAGCCTTAAAATTACATCATGGAACATATATAGGCTAGGAGGACCGATAAAAGTTGAAACTATAAAAAAAAACTAGCCCAGAGTGTAGAGATGATATGTTTACAAGAAACTTGGCTATGCGACAAAACCCCAGTAATTGAAGGCTTTGTCCAACCCCATAGGCCAGCTAAGAAAAAAATGTTTGGTTGACCAGCGGGGGATTATGACACTCATATCAACCAGGACTGCGGAAAAGGTGACGCCAATAAACGTAACATGTAAATGGTTGCTTGCTTGCAGGGTATCCTTGTTGGTCACAGACAGGATGTGTGAAAACTTGGTACTTATGAATGTCTGTATGCAGTGGGGGTCCCACGAGGAGTATGGGGTAGAGGTGGGGCACTTGAAGGAAGATGTGGACACTCTGTGTGAAAAGCATGGTAATGATTTGATCATTGTAATGGGAGATTTTAATCATAAACTGAATCCAAAAAGATTAGATCCCTGGTTAAAAGAAATATTGCGTTCATACAATATAATGTTAGCTGATTTCCCTGACTGTATTTCTCCTAGATAAGATTCAGCATTAGGGAAGTATTTGGGGACAGAGGGGTTATTTAGTCTGAATGATATGATAGAAACCGATTGCCCAGCAAAACAAACATTTAGGATAGGCACACAACATTGCCCTGTTGATTATGTTTTTTTTCATGCATGGAATTTTGCAACAGTAAAAGGGTTTCGGGTAATTCAAAGAGAAGGTAGCGATCATAATCCCTTGCAATTTGAATTATTTAGGGGGCCCATGAGCCACCGCGATATAGTACTTCCCCAACAATTAGAGTACCCGAAGCGCTTGACAACGAGACTAACAGATGAATATTTAGTAAAATTGGCAAACTTTCAACAGAAGTTTACCATGAAAATTGTTATGGGTCAGAAATTGGAATGGTTTGAAGAAACAATTGAACATGTTATACAATGCCTCACAGTACAATTGAAAAATAAGAAAGTACGCCCTGTTGAGAAGCGATCAACGCAAGGAAGACGAACAAGGTGGTTTAATGTGGTATTTATGAATAAGAAAAGGTTAATAAGGAGAGAAGAGAGAAACCTTAGAGCTAGATATGACCAGGGTAGACTCATAAAACTAAATAAGTTGAGAAAGGAATATCAAATGTTAGTAAGGAACCAGAAGAGGATTTATAAAGAGAAATGCTGGGAAAATCTGTTGGAAACCATTGAAGCAAAAAATGTATGGAAGTTTTGGAAGCTGATACAGGAAGCCTCAGGACAGCCCCCCGGGGCTATGAGCTGTATAGTGGAAGAAGCAGCATGGGAAGAGTACCTAGGTGAACTGTATGGTACAAGTAAAGCGCCTGAAGTAAGCGAAAAATTACATTGGGGAGGGGTAGTTGAAGATATAAAAACGTACTTCACAGTAGAAAATGTAAAGCATACTATAAGAAAGTTAAAGTTAACCCCTGCAGCAGGTCCGGATAACCTTCCTGCTATCATAATAAAGACACAGTTAAACTGGTGGGCTGAATTCCTATCACATATGTTCTTGGCCATATTAGAATCGGGCTAAATCCCCAAAAATTGGAGGGGGGCAGTAATTAGACCTATACGTAAGAAGGGAGATATGAAAGCCCCAAAAAATTATAGATTGATTAACTTGCTGGATGTTGGTGAGAAAGTCTTTGCTAAAATAATTCTGGGTAGATTGAAGGATTGGGTGGAGCATTGGTCGATTGTGCCTTTGGAACAGGGTGGCTTCAAGGAAGGTCACTCTACGATTGACCACTGTTTTGCCCTATGGGCGGTTGCGTGGAAGTCTATGGAGCAAAGAGGGAAGTTGTACTGTTGTTTTGTAGACTTCTGTGCAGCATTTGACCTGGTTGATCGGAATTGCCTTTGCGAGACCCTGAAAAAATATGATATCCCAGAAGGACAGCTGGTTGTAATACAGGAGTTACATAGACGGAATTGGGCCCAAATCATTAAGGATACGATGGGGACATTGACACCGAAAATAGCAATTAATAATGGTCTAAGACAGGGCTGTGTGCTGGCCCCTCTACTCTCTGCCATATTTCTAGCAGATCTGCCATCTACGCTGGAGGTAGATAGATGTGCAAGCCCGAAAATGAACGGAAAACAATTATCGTGTTTACTGTATGCCGATGATTTAGGAGGTTTGGCCTGCAAAGGAAGTTATATGCTTCAGAGAATATTTTGTGGCAAAGCATTTAACTGTAAACATGGATAAAACTAAAATGTTATGCTTCGTTAAAAGAGATCAGAGGTGTAATTGGTATTTGGGCCCAACAAAACTGGAAAAAGTGAACGAATATAAATATCTTGGAGTCTGGTATGATAGGTCCCTAAAGTGGCACACGCTATTGGAGGCCCTGAAAGCTAAGGCCCATATATCAGTGTGTGGATTGAAAAAATGTAATCGTGTCTATGGGGAAATGTCCCATAGACTATTGATAAAGGCTTACAGTGCCATGATACCGCCCCCCCCCCAACTACAATGTGGAGCATAAGTTCTCTGCTTAAGTGGTAAAAGCAGATGGGATATCGACTTATCGAGGAAGGGAAATGTATAAAATCCATAATGTCGTTACCAGGCTCATCCATGATCCAGGCAATTAGATTAGAGCTGGGTATGACATCATGGAATGTACAGGCTCAATTGGCTCTATTAAGATTTTGGAAGAGATTGGGTCCGGGAGAGGTCCAGAAAGTATAAAAATGAGATCCAGCATTGCGACCTAAAATGGGCCAAAGAAGTCAGAAAGAAATTGTATTCTGTTTGTGGGAACCTAAAGGTGAAAATTTGTCAACTGACATTACAAGTAGAAGCTACAAAGAGCGAACTCAGAACTCTGGGGAAGGAATTGTCTAGGATGGATGCTATGGAGTATCTGAGAAAGAAAAAATCAGGGCAATTTATGATAAATAGTTGGCTGAAAGAAACCTGGTACCCCTACTTGGATACATTACCTAATCGATGGCTCAGATCAGACGTATTAAGATTGAGAATTGGTATTAACCCCTGTACGACAAATGGTAGAATAAAAATAGAAATGATGCAAACCCATGGCAAATGTACATGTAAGCTAGGCACAAAATGTGATATTTTGCACATATTAGTGGATTGCTTAAAAGTGTTAGCTCTGAATAAACTATTTTTATGCCCCATATTTTTAAAATAGGGTACCGTATTGCGTGCACAAGCCATTGAACTTCTCATAGATGTGCAAAACCTTGATATTGCAATAGCTATTGGGAGATATATGAAAAGGTTTTTTATGGAAAATGATATTGAAGGTTGAAAGTCATGATGGAATTGGGTTTTAGATAGTTTTATCTGATATAAATGTATAGAAAGGATAATTCTTAATAGGAATCTTTATTACTTTTAAAGTATCTATGTTTATATACAGGTGTGTCTATGTTCTATATATTGAGTATTGTGTAATTTTGTAATGAAGTGCATGGAAATCAGTCTATTTTAATGGCAACTGCTGATAAAATTGTGATGATTTTAGAATATTTATAAAAAATGTTATGTTTTTATGTCGTTTAAAGACCCAAGGTCAAAATAAATGTTACTTTGACTGACTGGCTACTATGTGCATGTCTGGAAAACAAAAAAAGAGAAATACGAGTAAAGTAAAATGTGTTGAGATGGAAGGTACTAGTATGGAGGGCACTAGTACCTCTAGCGAAGAGGAAAGTGAGAGCATCTTGAATGTTACAGAAAAAGTTGTACTAAATAGCTCAGATGAAAACAGTAGAAACTACTTGTCTCATGAAGTTGGGGGGTGTAGGCATACTTATAGTAGTAGAGTAGGGTTCACCCGACACTATTCTGAATAAAGCAGGGTGTAAGAATAATTTTGAAAAGAAATTAGGATCTTTTCTGGAGAATCCTGATATTCCACCAGAAAGTTACATGGGTGAGACTATATTGACATGATTGGATACAAGAGACTGATTTTCAGATTCAAGAATAGAAAGGCTTGTGGAAAATTATATGTAGCAAGGAAGGGTCCATCAGTCCTTGGGTGGATGGATCAAAGGAATTTGCATATAATATTAGATCCCCAATAGTAAAGAACAGGTTATAATTGTGGATGAAGGAGAAGTAATGGGAAAGGCAATGTTGAAGAAATTTCTCAATGTGTTCAATGAAAAAAAGAAGGTTGAAACATTCTGAGCACAAAATTATTCTCAAACTCTAAACATTCCTAAAGCCCACAAAGCAAGGAATGTACCAATGGCAGTCAGAGATGAAGTCAATGAGTGCATCCTCAAGATGGCCACCAAGCATGAGCTCTGCAAAGCTGCTCCTGGGTATGGGATCAACTATCAGTGAATGTCCTACGTTGTGCAAGCCGGGGAGCTCGCGGACTAATAGGTCCATGCAGGGAGTACCTTTGACGAAAGTGTGACAATAAGGCCTCCCTCCTGCGCTCCCTCTGGGAAGCCGTTGCCCTGAGTTACAGGGGTAATTCCTCACCAAAACCAGTGGCAAGTATTAGGCTTGTTCCATTTTTTACTCACGTAAGGGTGCCTGAAACGAATCGTTGACACGCACGCACGTCTTTGGGGGAAGTAACTTCTTTACATCCCATCCTGATGAAAGCCCAGGGCCTATTTAGGACAGATAGTTAGGGCTGAAACATGTTGGTGCTAGAATAAGGGTCATAGGACCATCACATCCTTAGTCACCCTATCTGTATATATTTTAACCTTCCCTCCCACTCCATTATTAAAGATTTCTTTAGGAGTGGGGGAGGAATTTTATCTTTAATAGTACGCCCCCATACACAATATCTTTAAGTGCTCCCTGAAATACAGTTGAGCCCACCCCGACTTTTAGCGGTCGGGGTGAGCCCTATGATGAAGCATGTCACTATTAGAGTGAGTGAGGGCTATTTAAAGAAAAGGGTCTCTATTCCTTCCCACCCGTAACAACAGGTTGGACACCAATCCATTGTTTCTCTTGTGAACGTGTTCATGAGAGGATCACCATTACACATTTAGGAACCCCCCACCCAGTCGGGATCACTCCTGTGTTGTTTGACTTACGTAGTGAAAAGCAACCAGTCGACCAGAGAAGGGACATTCTTGTGTTGGTAACTATCCTACGTCATGCCCTGCCATCCACCTCATCTCCTCAAAGCAACATAATGAATATATGCTTATAAAGTAATCAATGCCACTCACCTGGATTTCAGTGGGCCCTCTCTGCTCCTTCTGTGATACCTAGGTCGATTCGGCCTACTGCATCGTCACCATCACGCTGGTGCTTACAGCTGGCTCTCTATCGCTGAACGGCTTTGGGCTTCGAGATCGCTGTATGTCGTTGATCTGGCTTCCCGGGATGTAACAAATGAGTGGGTTCACATCTATTACGCAGTTCCAGGCCAAAGGTTAGCCCACCTCCTGATGTGACTCTGAATGGCACAGCACCTTTATGTTAAGATCTGAAGTTGCAGGCTTTGCTCGAGACTCCAGTGAGTGACTGCTGCCATCTTGCTTGCTTCCCAGCTACCTTTTTTTGGCAGGACCATTGTTGCCACGATCCCAGCCTAATCCGGGGTCTCACCCCCCTCCCAACTTGCCTGTGACTGGCTGGTTGCTCCCACTTTTTGTCATATGGCTGCTTGCCATCTATGAAACTTGTTGTGAGAGACTCCTTGCCATCTTTTCCTTGCTAGATGCTGGGATGTGGGCCTGAGTGCTGCCGGTAGCATTCCGCTCACAATCCTTGCCTCGGTCTGCCCCAACTGCAGCTGGTGGTGCACGTGTGCCTCGATGCAACAGCGGAGACACTTTTCCTCATCATGGGTGACTGGACTGAGTTGATGAACGCCTTTGCTGTCTGTGCCACTGGAGCCCTTGTTCTGGTATCCTTGTTAACGGGGCTGAAACACACCAGACTCCGTTTGATGCACTGATCTTTTGGATACATTTCTTTGCTGCTCGCCTGTGCCCCCTCATGTTTTGCTGCCCTCCTGTGTGGTTGATCCTGATCTTGCGATCACTTGGTGAGGCACCCAACCCTCAGTGGGGTTACTTGCCTCTTTCTTTGGAGCCCGCCTTTCGACACTGGCACTCACTGCTCTAATTTATCTACAGTGCTGGTTACCGACGTGGGGGATTGTGCAAAGCTTGTTTTAACACTTCTGTTGGGGTCCCATTATTCATATTGGGCCCTCCATTTTGTAATCTTTTTACCTCTCCTTACATAAGTTCTAGGCCCCTCCTAAAATGGCAGCCTTCACTCTCAACAGAGCAGATGAGCGACTGAGGTCATGGAAAGCATAGAAGGACTTCATTTATACAATGGCAAAATTGCATTTCCAATAGGGCAGCCATCTTTGAATTGAACAGAGTCCTACTTCATACTATTAAAGGCTACTTCTACCTGATCTTCTCATAGAAAGAAGGAATGAACCCATGTACATAATCAGTTGTTTCTTCTGCAAGTTTACATATACCCATAGACTACCAAAGTGGTTCACTTGTTACCTCATAGGATCCTATTCGCAATTCACCCTCAGTCAACCTCCTCTAATTTTGCACACAGTCTATTTTTAAGCTTTTTACTTTTAAGCCTGACCCTTCTTACAGTTGCACCAATTTTCACCATGGCCTCAATTAATGTATGTTGATAACTTGCTGTCACTTGTTGGCCGTAATGCTTTCAAGATTAAATACCCCTCCAACCTTTCCAAAAAGGCAACCAAAAACTTCAAACACAAACTACTCAAACAGAACCCTGAAACACTCATATCTGATGCCTACTTCTGCTCCTCTAAAGGAATGGTGGTTAATTATTTAATTTTCTTCACCTCTATAAGAGTACAATGGAGGAGAACCATAGCCTTCATGCTCCGAATCAGCATCACTAAGAAAACTTCTCATGGCATTAGAATCTCCATAATACCCTCACCTCAGTTCAAGGCTGGAGTAACCATCTCCATATATAACAACGGGAACGTTCTCATTCAATCTTCTGACCATGATCTTGAACGGTTCAACGATATCTTCATGAGGATTAAAAAGAAGGTGTCAAACAATGTCCCCACCACCCCTCTTAATCAACAGCCAATCCAAATGCTACCTCTTCTCATATGCCTTGGTTACACCACTTGCCTCTGGACAACGTTGGAACCACTGTGACTGAACCTAATCAAGTTTCTCTAAAGATGTCTTCCACTCTTCTCTAGAAACCCACTCATTCGACCTACCCCCTTCCCCAGTTCAAGAGAGTATTTGTAGTAATGCCCTTGGCTTGAGAATCATTAATTATAGCAACCTGGATATGGGTGGGGCTATCAATTTCCCGCTTTCTAACAATCACACACCATCTACTAAACCTTCTATTATCCCTTTTATGCCTCACTTCACCACCACGTCTAGGCCTTCTGGTATCCTAGTAATGCTCAACTCGATCACCTCGTCCTCCATCCCACCCGCAATGACCGACCAACTCAAAATGCCTGTGGAGGACACCCTTTCTAATCTTCCTCTTACCCCCCTTTCAAACATCACTGCTACTTTGTCATCCTTTAACCCTCTTCTCCCAACCACATACAATGATTCTTCCTAAACTTTCAGCTGTATTGTAGATGGGCCTTCGTTTGAGGTCAAGCTCACCGATCTCAAGCACGAACTTCAACTAGTCAAGAGTGACCTACAGAATCTAATACACATAACCATGAAACTAGAGAAGCTCTGGAATTCCTGCGTAATTGCTGGAATTTCCAGAATACCATTTGCTTAACAACCTATTCTTCCCGCTGTTGATCGACCCCCCTTTGTCTGAATCACCAACCATAAAGAACCCACCCATCAAGCACATGAGATCACGTCCCTTTCTCAATCCCTACTCCAGGTCCCATAGGGTTACCGATCATTTATCTGATGATGACATTCACTTCCTTTAGCTATCATACAACACCATACAAAAAGACTCCTTACCCTCACTGGTCAACATCCAAACTATTCCCTCCAACCCACTGGAGAACCCACTCTCAACCTTAAAACTATCAACAAACATAACTTACTACATGTCACTATAACACACCAAGAGGCAGTAATAACCAAATCACATATCAAAACTAGGCCTGGGCGGTGAATTCCGCTCCGCTCGCGGAGTTTGCAGAGTTTCCCGCATTCCGCGTTACGCGGAGCTCGCAGAGTTTTTTTCCTTGCTCGCGTTCACCAACGTCAAGTTGCAAGCGAGGAAAATCCACCTCCCGGCGAGATTTTTTCTCGTTCGCGATCACCAATATCAAGTTGGCGAGCGTGGAAAATAAACCTCCCGGCGAGATTTCTCAAGGTCGGGGGGTCAGGTTTCTCATTGCGAGTGGTAGCGTATGCTCGCGACCACTCGCGTTGAGAAACAGCCTGTTTGTGTTGAGAAAGCTGCCGCTCGAGTAAAAATCTACTCGAGCGGCAGAAAAGGTAAGCTTGCGCTGTGCATGGTGCTGTTCGCAATGGTTGCACAGTGCGGACAAGCATATGGCACTGTGCAATCACCGCGAACGGCATTTTTCTATCGTACTCCGTCGCTCGCGGAGGTCCGCGTAGTGCGACGGAGTTTTTTTTTGCACTTCGCGTAGCTTCGCGTAGTGCAACTCCGCGAACTCCGCCCAGGGTTAATTAAAACTATGCTTCTTAACTGCAGATCAGTGGTAAAACAAGCAGCTGACATCGCTGATATCATACACACACAAGACCTTGATCTCCTGATCTTAACTGAAACTTGGCTCAATGACACCTCCTCAACCATTCTAGACATTCTTGTGCCTTCTAACTATGACACCATCAGAGTGGATAGATCTGATAGAGTTGGAGGAGGTATAGCATGCATCTATCGATCGCTGCTTACCCTAAAACATGCCCACACTGCCCCAATGTCCTCCTGTGAATACCTAGGCATCGAAATATTGAACAATGAAAAGATGTTATGCCAACTCCACTTGATTTACCACCCACCTGATAATAACCATCCTTTCATTGAGCAATTAATGGAGACCATCTCATCTAACGTGGACCAACCTCCTAACCGGATCTTCTTTGTGGATTTCAATATTCACTGAAATGACCCAAATGACCCCTCACTGAGCACCTTAAAGTCCTTCCTGGCTGACCTCAACCTTACTTAGCATTGCAATGGCCCAACCCAAAATAGAGGTTCCACCCTTGATCTAATCATCGACAGGGATAATGTCATAAAACTAGAATCCATCTCACCCTGTGACTGGTCAGATCAACACCAAGTGTTCTTCTTCATCCTGGATACTGTACTTATTAGACAAGGTCAATGTAGTCATACAAAGCAACGGTTCAGAGCCTTTGGAAAAATCAACATAATCAAAACTAACTTCCGTTTGGAACAATCTCCTTCCTCTACCCCCAAACATGACAAATGTGAATTACCTCACCGATCACTACATGCAATCCATGTCAGATATTTGTGATACAATTGCTCCAAAGCAGCTTAAAAGAATACCCAGTAGACACTCTAAGCCCTGGTTCAGCGGAGACCTTAATGAGGTAAGGCATAAACTAAGGCTTGCTGAAAGAAAATGGAGAACCTCACAGCACACCTCGAACACCTGAGGTCCATAAGTAGTTACTATAACAGCTCATATGCAGTTCCAAAGCAAACTATTTCAGGACGCAGCTGGACAACACCAAAAACAGACCCAAAAAGCTTTTCAAAATCATCAAACAGCAAGCTAGTGGCAGATCTAACCTCCACCTTAAGGATAATGTGAGATTACCAAATGGTGATGATTTCTCCGTTCATTTCATTGAAAAAACGAGGTTGATGGAATTAGATGTACAATTCTCCTCTCAACATCCACAAAACCAGGCCCAATCTAGTCTCCTCCCCATGTCCCCTAAGATGTGGTCCCCTCTCTCTGATCCCACTATAGAAAATAATGCTACATGGGTTACTATCAAACTTCTAGAGGAAGCAGAGAAACTCAAAACAATAATCTCAATAAAACCATCTAACGACTTCAAAGATCCTCTACCCGCCAAATTAATCAAAGAGCTTAGATCCTCCATACTCCCACTTTGGTCTAAGACTGTCTGTGCCTCTCTATCCCAAGGCATGATCCCTGATGGCCTAAAGATAGGTCAGGTTACTCCAATACCAAAAAAGCCAAATTCTGACTTATCTGACCTAAACAATTTCCGTCCTATTACTAACACTATGACACTAGCAAAACTACTTGAGAAATGTGTGCACTTACAACTCTGCAACCACATCGAACAGTTTCAGCTCCTTGACCATTGCCAGTCTGGATTCAGAACAGGTCAAAGCACTGAAGCAGCTATGACACACATTGCAGATGATGCCTTGAGACTACTTGATCAGAACAAACCTTGCTTGCTTATACTCCTTGATCTCTCCTCTGCATTTGATACGGTCAAACATGACAACATGATAAACCTTTTGGAGAGAAGGATGGGTTTATCTGGGCCCGTCCTAAATTGTTTTTCCTCCTTCCTTCATAACAGAGCTCAATGAATCAAGGTCAGTCAAACCTTGTCATACATCACTCCAGTTCCCATGGGAGTACCTCAAGGATCCACTCTATATTCTATGTTATTCAACTTGTTCATGAAACTGCTTACCGAAATTCTTACTCACTCAAATATACAGTACCACATGTGTGCGGATGACACATAGTCATACTTGAAAAATTCCTCTCCTCAAGATATCCAAACTCATAACTCCATGCTACTGAAAACCCAGCAATGGTTAACTTGCAATCACTTTATGCTCAACACATTCAAGACTGAATTTCTCCTCATCGCCCCCTCCAATCTCTCTACTCCCATGGATGAATGGCTCAAGCAGTTGACAGCACTCGACTGCGCCCCGCATGTTGTTGATTCTATTAGATCTCTAGGCATTATTTTGGACAAATCCCTCAATATACATGAACACATCAGTGTAACTACCAGAGGAGTTAATTACCATTTGAACATTCTAAGAAAAATCAAACCCTTCTTACCTCTAGATGACTTTCAGTTAGCAGTCAAATTCCTAGTCATCTCCCGCCTAGACTACGGGAGTGCAGGTCTACCCAAAACCAGGCTGGCTCCGTTAAAGGCCACTCTAAACTCAGCTGCTAGGCTGATTACGGGATCCAGGAAACATGACCACATAACACCAGACCTGAAATATCTGAAATGGCTCCCGTTTGAAGTGAGAATTCAGTTTAAGATTGTCTGCATGACCCATAAGGCTCTTCATCACAACACACCCGTCTACCTGGCAAAAAAACTTGAACTATCGGGTGGGAGTCTCTCTCTAAGAATTTCTAATTCTCTATTGTTGAGCCACAGAAGTTCAACAAAAAGAAAACTTATGATCTCTCCTTTTCGGTTCCTTCTCCTAGAATATAGAATGCAATTCCTCCTGAAACTCAATCTAATCCCTCGATTACCTCCTTCAAAAAAGAATTAAAATTGTTGTGGCTGAATAGACCTTCAGCAGTAGTTCCTTATTTCCTGAAGTTCGAACTATCTTCCCTATTTACTTTTCTGTACCCTGAGTGCTCAAATTAGCTTGTTTTCACTATATATATTCTGTATCTTACCTGTTTCTTTTTTATTTTGATATTACAATCTATTTGCTATTTATATAACATACCGCTAACTGCTTTTCTAACTGTTTATTGCCTATTTTTTCTATGTCTTAACTTATTTTGCTATTTGTGCAGCGCTCTGATACCCGGGGGGTCATGTTCACGCTATATAAATCGCCGAAAATAAAACAAATAATTAACTAAAAATGAGGAGTTAACACTATTAGTTGATGCTGGAATCATAGAGCCAAAAGAAGCAGCAGAGTGGTTAGCTTCATTACTTGTTGTGCACAAAGCCAATGGTAAAGTGAGACTGTGTATTGATCTACGTGATCTAAATGATAACATTGTTGTAGATCAGATCCCTTCACCAAGGACCGGTGAAATGATGACTATGACAAAGGGTATGGAAGTATTTTCCACCCAGGATCTATCTGCCACCTACCACCAAATACTTCTTCATAAAGAGAGCAAGAAATACACGGCGTTCGTTACTCAAATAGGGTACTTCTAGTTGAAAAGAATGCCATTCGGCTTAGCGTTAGCGGCAACAGTGTTCCAATACCTTATGTTTAATCTGTTTGGAAAAATTAAAGGGATTTTATTTTTCCAAGATGGGAAGAGACATAGAGGACCATGACAAGAAACTAGAAAAAGTACTGGAAGTTCTAGAAATTTTAGGCCTTACAGTTGGATATGCCAAATGTAAATTTGCTAAGAAACTTAATTAGGTCATGAGATTAGCAGATGTGGAGTCAAACCTAAGAAAGGTTTGTTATTAGTTATTAAAGACGCTCTTTATCCACAGAATAAAGAGGACTTAAGGTCATTTTTGGGGTTAGTGGAATTTTTTTTTTACATTTGTAAGGAATTTTTCCATGAAAACTTTCCAAGTGAGGCAATTACTAAAAACAAATGTAACGTTTCTGGGGTCAGATGAATGTAAGCAAGAATTTGGTATTATCAAGGAGGCTATTTGTTCTGCACCTGCTCTACAAGGGTTTGATCCCCAGTGTACTAGCATAGTGACTACAGATGCCAGTAGCAAAGATCTGGGGGCAGTTTTGTCTCAAAGAAATGGTGCAGGAGATAAAGTCATTGCTGCATTTGCTTCACAAGCATTATCTCCTACAGAAGGGAATTATGTAGTGATAGTGAGAGAAGCACTAGCCTGAGTGGGCTTTTGAATGTTTTTGCTCGTTTTCATAGGGAAATGAGCTGATTGTTAGATTTTTTTTTTTTATTTCTTTATTGTTTTACCACATAGACTACAATTGTCTCTTATTGTAAGCCGGATATTCTGTATCGCATTTCAACATATGTAGTGTGACAATTGGCCTAATATACTAACAATTCCAATTTTCATATGCTCCAAAACAGAGGAGACCTTAATTTAACTAATATCCACCCAACCCCCACCCCTGTAACCAGTGTCTTGATTTCAATGTTAGGTGTGTTTACATGTTAGTCCACAATTCTCAGGAGTCTACTTGGGTGACCTCAGTTTGTCTTTCCTGTCTTATGGGGTCCCCTGAATTCCACTGCATACCCCCTGTTAGGTCTATCTGGATGGCTGGGCTGTGGCTACCAACTCCTGCATCATCGTTCCGCAGGCCAGCAATACGTCTTGTAGCTTCTCCTCTCGTCTGGTTTTCCTCATGTGTTCCTCCTCTGCGGTCGCCCATTCCTTAAGATCTGATTTGCATTTCTCAATGGATGGGCCCTGAGGGGACAACCAATGTATGGCAATTCGCCTTTTTGCTATTGTGAGTCCCAATATCAGAAAGCGTCTGGTCGTTTTACGCTTGGGATTGCTCGGTATCAGTCCCAGAAGGCATGTTGCTATCTCTGGCGGTGCCTTCAATCCCATCACCCTATTGAGCTGTTCTAGAACCTCTGCCCAGTATTTTTGTATATTTGGACACTGCCAGACCATATGTACAAAATTGGCCTGTGTATACCTGCATCTAGGGCAGTGGGGGTTTCTTGAGGCATTCATAATATGCAGCTGTCTGGGGAGAGATACGTCATGTGTATTATATTGTATTGTATTAGTTTAGACCTAGCCCCTACTGGCCACCTTTCAAACTCCCTCATGGATTTTTCCCCAATCCGACGGTGATAATGGATGGTCAATAACCTCTTGCCACCTTTCCTCTATTTTTAGGGACTTGCCTTGTCTATCCTCTCTCAATGCCCGGTATAGATGCGTCACTAATTTGCGCCCTCCCGCCATAGAAATCATGGTGACCAGTGTATGTGAATGTGCGGGGGCCTCCGGGAAAGTCGGCCAGAGCTGTCTGGCCGTGGCTGCAATTTTTGCATACTGCAGAAATTGTCCGGCACCTAAATCAAATGTTTCAACCGCATTCTGGTATGTTATGAACCTGTCTTCAGGGTATAGGTCCACCAGCATTAGGCAGCCTCCATCTTTCCATTTTTCTATGGTCATTATCTGCTCTAGCTTGGCAAACTGCGGTATTCCCCAGACATCCACCTCTGGTGCGAAGGGCCTCCTCTTGATTACCGTTTTTACTGCTCTCTCCCACGCATTGGCCATTAACCATATCAGAGGGGGGGTCGAGTCCGGCGTGCCTCTTCCTTTCATGAGCAGGGTCCCCAGCCACTGGTATCCGTAGATACCCTCCAATAAGGTCCTATCCCATGAGGGTTCTATGTCCAGCCAGGGTATCGCGTGCTGTAGCTGCGATGCCAAATAATAGAGCTCTAGATCTGGGATTTCCAACCCCCCTCTGTCCCACTGTCACTCCATCACGTCTAAACTCATCCTGCAGTGCTTCCTGTTCCACAGCAAGGATGTCAACAGGACTTCCAGTTCTTTAAAGACCTTATGCGGGATCTCATAAAAAGACCCCTGCATGACGTAGAGGCATCTGGGTAGTATCACCATTTTTATTCGAGCCTCTTTACCCATAAGGGACAACCTGAGGGTATTCCAGAAGTTCACACTTCCGTTGAGTCCCCTTATTATCCTGCCCATATTCAAATCATAAAACCACTCCCTGTTACTGGCAATATGCATGCCTAGGTATCGTACTGTTTCTAATTCCCAGGAGAGCTCCAATTGAGGAAGTCGGGCCGCTTCGCCCTCTTCCGGACGTATTATTGGGTATAGCTGCGACTTAGACTTATTGATCTTTAGCCCGGAGGCTAGTGCAAATCTTTCTAGCACACTAAGCAATAGTACAGTCGACTGCGTCGGGGAATTTAAATAGACCAAGGCATCATCTGCATATAAAGAGATTACGTGTTCAGATGGTCCTATTGTTATGCCGTGTCCCTTAAGAGTCATTCTCAAGTGGCAGGCTAGCGGCTCCATTGCTATTGCGAAAATTAGCGGGGAGAGCGGGCATCCCTGCCGAGTCCCTCTCTGAAGCCCTATACTTTCAGAGACATAGCATCCCGTACGGACCCTAGCCATTGGCTTGTATATAACAGTTGGACTCATTCGATGTATTGCTGCCCCAAACCCAGTTTTGCGAGTACCAGCCAGATATAGTCCCACCTGACCGAGTCAAACGCCTGTTCTATATCCAGGAAGGCCAGGGCGCCATCCCCCCGACTCCCTTCCAGGGACTGCATTACATGTGCCAGGCATTGGATATTTCGTAGGGTGTTCCTACGGGGTATAAATCTCGATTGGTCCTCATGAATAATCTGGGGCATAAATGGGAGCAACCTGGAAGCCAGGACGTGGCTTATAAGTTTCAAATCCACATTTAACATGGATATGGGCCTGTATGAGGCCGGCAACGTGTGATCCTTCCCAGCCTTGGGGATCGGAACGATCAGGGCTTCCCGCATGGAGCTCAGTAACACCTTTTTTCCCCGTGCTTCAGCCACTGTCTCAAACAGTCTATCTGCCAATATGTCTGGGAATTGTTTGTAAAATTCGGCCGCCAGGTCATCTGCGCCCGAGGACTTTGAGGTTTTCATTTGTTGAATCGCCCTTATTACTTCTGATTTGGTTAGTGGGGCACCCAGTATTTCTTGGGCTTCTTGGTCTAAACTAACCCTGGGCGATGAACTCCGCTCCGCTCACGGAGTTTGTGGAGTTTCCAGCACTCCGCGTTACGCGGAGATCGCTGAGTTCCAAAAAACTCCGCTTCGCGTTGCGTATCGGAGTTTTTTTCCTCGCTCGCGTTCGTCAACGTCAAGTTGGCGACCGCGAGCGAGGAAAATCAACCTCCCGGCGAGATTTTTCCTCGTTCGCGATCATCAACATCAAGTTGGCGAGCGCGAGCGTGGAAAATCAACATCCCGGCGGGATTTCTCAACGCGGGGGGTCAGGTTTCTCATTGCGAGTGGTCGCGTGTGCTCGCGACAGCTCACGTTGAGAAACTGCCAGTTCGCGTTGAGAAAGCTGCCGCTCGAGTAAAAATCTACTCGAGTGGCAGAAAAGGAAAGCAGGGACCGCTTGCACTGTGCATGGTGCCGTTCGCAATCATTGCACAGTGCGGACAAGCATCCGGCACGGTGCAATCACCCCGAACGGCATTTTTCTATTGTACTCCGCTGCTCGCGTAGCTCCGCGTAGTGCGGCAGAGTTTTTTTTTGCACTTCGCGTAGTGCAACTCCGCGAACTCCGCCCAGGGTTAGTCTACACAAGGCAATGTAATCCCCTCTAGGAATGACTCCATTGTCGAGGCTGGTGTCTCGACTTGGGGTTCAGTATATACTAGCTTGAGATGTTCTGCAAAGACGGCATTTATCTCGTACTGAGTATACTTCATAGTCTGCGTGCTTGGATCCCTTATTGCCAGTATTGGTTTAGGCTGAGTTTCCATTTTTAGGTCTCGCCTACACAGCGCGCATGCGCTGCATAGGAGGAGACCTTTAGGAATCGATTCCGTTTTTGGCCCCAAAACGTGCACGCGTTGCATTGCTTTCAATGGCAACGCGTGCACGTTTGGCGATTCCCTTGCGGGAGCGAGCTTTAAAACCATCTGTTTGTAATTAACAGATGGTTCCTGCTTGCTCCCGCAAGGGAAACAGGCGCAGGCCCCCTCCTCTCTCCCCTCCCCCTGCTGCCTCCTCCTCTCCAAACTTTTTTTTTTTTTTACTTTTAGCCCGAGGCGCGCGCGCTTGTCTCCCCATGTGTCAGTGAGGGTCTTGTTCTTCCTTTAAGTCATTGTAAGTCTATGCTCCCCGCGTGTCAGTGCGGGTCTTTTTCTCCCTTTTAGTCACTGTATGGTTTTTCTCCCTACGTGTCAGCGAGGGTCTTTTTCTCCCTTTATGTCGCTGTATGTCTTATCTCCCCATGTGTCATTGAGGGTCTCTTTCTCCCCCACAGACCTTGTGTGTCTTGTTCTCCCTCTGGACAAGAATGTCTTTATTTCTCCCCGTTGTGTCTGACTGTGTCCTCTTCTCCCTCAGGATCGCCCTGCGCACTCGTCTTCATCATATGTAAGTGTCTTGTTCCTGTTCACCCACAACAGAGCGGCTCCGTCTCATTGGCACGATGGGTCTGGCAGAATAAACACCGAAAATACCCTGCTTCCGTGCACCTCCCTGTGGGAGCAGCAGAGCCCCTGCACCCGGGCGCCTCTTATCAGCGGCAGCAGCAGCGCCTGCACAGGTGTGAGCTGCTTAAGGAGTACTGCACATGCGCCCGCGTGCACCCCTTCGAGTTTATCTAGAGGTCAGAGCCGGCTCTTGCTCCGATAACACCCTGGGCGGAAGGACATTTGGCGCCCTCTCTGCAGGTAGTGAATAATACGAGACCGCAGGGTGCACATTTTGTGTTCGCAAGTCAGTTACACATCAAAGCAGCGATTAGCCTCTGAGCCCAGTGTTTGAAGCGCATTAAAAAAAAAGTTTGGGAACTGTAATGCTGCGGGCAGTGGGGGCGGGGTGAGTGAGCTGCCGTGGCTATGAAAAAAAACCAAATATTCTTCAGAGGGAGCCTGCTGCGGCCCCGACCTCTGACCTCAGCTCGAGGGCCACTGCTCGGAGCACACAAGTGCGAATTAGAGCCAAACAGCAGAATACGTAGAAATGGACAAATAAACAGAGCATCGGGGTAAGGCAGTGGAAATAAGGCAGACATGAAAGAAAATGGATCAGGATAATACAAAAAAATCATAAAAGCACCAAAATTCCCATATATAAGAAAACAGAAAGTAGAAACGTGTAAGAAAAACTATGAACGAAAAGGTGCTGCAATGTACCGTAATCGGATATGCGCTTTAGAAGCTCTAAAATCATATGTTTAATTGATGAAATGTTTGAAAGGACTAATTGCCTTTTTATTACCCTAATATCAGTTTCACAAAAGCATCGTTTGCTTTGCTGCGTCACACCACAATTATGCAATGTACATGTATTTATATTAGATCCCCAATGCGCCAACCAGGCTTCTGTACGGTGCATCTTACAAGAGGCTTGGTGGCACAGTGTTAAATGGCAGCTGCCCGTTCTGCCATTTAGGTGCCCATGGCAAAGCACGACAAAACACCGCCATTCTTCCCCGAGTGCCTTCAGAAATAGCATTTCCAACATAATGCCCTGGCACGAAGGGCGCAGGACAATGACATATGCAGGCCTGGATCTCCCTGGAAGTGGCACGAACAGATTCTGTCTGCAGATTAGCTCTACCCTAATTGTCGAACCAATTGGTGTGCAGGGGAATGCGTCAGATGGCGGGAGGGCAGGCCTCGTGCGCTTTCAGAGACTACCCCTCCACCCCCATGCCAGGCTGTGCCTCACCGTTTCCTACATGGCGGGAGTTTGTGTAGGAAGAGAACATCCGCAGCACAGCTGCAATTAGTTTATTATTGTTGTGTACAGACTTTATTTATACCTCACTCGCTATCCACGTATTTAAGTAGAAGCTTTATTTAGTTGTTCCTGTTGAAATTCCAGTGGACGAGGTTCAGATAGTTTCTGCTGGACCCTTTTGGTGGCACCTGACATTCGGGACGTCATAAGAACGGCTGAGGAGAAAAACGCATGATTCATTTGCAAACTGAAGCTAGTTAGGTGTACTACGTTTCTTTTTTTTTTTGCTTTGCTTTCGGTTATTTTTATTTTAGTTCGCCTGTAGAAATGATTTTTTTTTCCAACTGGTCATTCACACGGTGCCCAGTAATGAGTAATTTTTTTGAGCGGGTTAACGCTCGCCGCTGACATCTGTTCTGATCTGAAGGCCACAACCTCGATTGTTCCCCTAAATGTGCCGTCATAAAAACGAAAAAGATACCAATATTCATAATACTATGTTGGTTCAGACCTCTCAAGCTGTCCCAAGTTGAGCGGGAGCTGTTCACCAAGTGCTATTTTTTTCTGTCTTCTGCGAACTGTAATCCCGGTAGTTTTATGTTACCATTAAAAACTCACCGTCACAAGTACCATCATCAGCTGAAGAAAAAACGGTGATAGAAACAGATATATCTGGCTTGAATAAGTACTAGAAGTCACAGTTTTATAACTCTTAGAACGCCCTTCTTAGTAGTACCCTGCTCAACACGTCTCTTTTTATGGACCTCTGACAGATAAAGGGCTGTTCTGGCCCACTGGGAATCAAACCTGTGGCCCCAAGGATGCATACATACCTCAGCATCCGACATATAAATCTTAAGTTCTTATGTAACTACACGACACATTCCACTAAATTACAAAATCATTTATTAATAGTTTTATTGGAGAGGATGTGGCATTACGGCCAGAGCTACCGACTTTGGAGCTGGGGAGCCAGGTTCGCGCCTCGGTGTCGACTCAACATCCTGTGATTTTGGGCAAATCACTTAATCTCCCCATGCCTACCAAAACAAGCATTGGCATAGCCAATAGGTCTCGCCTTTGGGACCTTATAAGTATTTAATTATGCAGCACAATATCCTTGGTGCAACAACATCAAGTGTTGCTTGGCTAAACACTTATAAGGTCCCCAAGGCTAGACCTATTGGCTATGCCAATGCTTGCTATAGGTCGTGCTAGCATCCGGCCCGACTTGTCCCCCTCTGTATACCAGCGCTTTCTACTTTTATTCCCGTCGAACTTGTCTAGCCGGTCCCATAGCTCTCCTATCTTTTGTCTCTGTTCTGTCCAACCTTGGAGGTCCTCTACATTAGTGGGGAGTGTCTCTTCCAGCACGGCCAATTTACGCTCTTGCCCTTGCAGGTCGCGCTCTAACACTTTTCGGACTTCCGCTTCTGTTGCCATGCACACCCCCCTGATTACCATTTTTATTGTGTCCCACTCTGTCACCCTGGTATTTGTGGATTTCCAATTGGTAGTAATATACCCCCTCAGCTCTACGTCTATTGCCGCCTAGTAAACCTGGTCTGACAAAGCGTCCACATTAATCCTCCATAGTGGTATCTTGGATCGGGGTCTGCTCAGGGTGTATTCCAGCAGCAAGGACAGGCAGCGAGCTAGATATTGTGTTTCGCTCACTCTATGTATGGTCTCTGCCTGCATGAAGAAATAATCGAGTCTGCTAAATGTGTTCGTTGCCGGTGCATTGCAGGAATAGGCTTTCTGGTGTGGATGTCGGTGCCTCCAAATGTCTACCAGCCCATAGTTGGATTGCAGTTGCCTCATGGCCCCCCTGGCTTTGGGTTTGGCGCTTGGTCTCGGTGGGAACCTGTCTAGGGTGCCGTCAAGGGCACAATTGTATTCTCCCGCTATTAGTAATTCAAAATCAGGGTTAAGCTGGTCCTGACTGAGAGCTGACCCAAAGAACTCCCCATCATCGTTATTAGGGGCATATATGTTAAGCAAACACATATTGTGACCGTCTAAGGTGCCTTCCACCATTACAAATCTGCTGTGAGGATCTAGTTTGGTTTGTAACATTTTAAAGGGGACCCCCGGGGCCACCCACACCTGTGTACCCCTAGAAAATCCCTAATAGGAGGTTGCATATATCTGGCCCCTCCAGCGTCTTTGAACATACTTGAGACAGTCACCCCACAGGTGTGTTTCCTGTGAAAAGGCTATTGAAATCTTATAGCGTTTCAGGAAAGCTAAAACGCGGTTGCGCTTAACAAAATTGTTCAGACCCCGGACATTCCATGTTATAAACTTATATGTATTTCCCTTCGCCGTCTTGTAATTGGAATATCCCTGATGATCAGGTTGACTCCCAAAGTGGGTTCTTACCTAACACGGCCCCTAACTGAAACATCACTACACACCTTTCCCTGGTTGTTAGAACTTCTGGAACGACTGCTGGTTTTAAACTTAGCCCTAAAACAACAATTCCCCCAACATTCCCCTCCCCCGCCCATAGGCAGTAGCTCTCCATCCCATCTGTACCAAAAATGGCCTGAGGACTTGGGGCTCCACCCCACACCTCTAATCCTCCCCCCTCCATTATCTCTTTTTACCCTAACAGGTTAATACTAGTCCAATTGAATGAATATGAAAGAAAACTCAATCCCCCACTTCAATAAAAGACAATCTATGTAAGTAACTTTTACAATGAGGCCAAGCCACCGTGCCCCGCGATACCCCGCCGGACCTTGCAGCCCCGCTAGGCCATTCACGTGGATAGGCGGCTGGGAAGTCCTAATAAGTCTTTGTGACGGAGCCACACAGCATAGCGTCTTTTTGGCTTACATTCTCAATCTGTGCCCACCACCCCCCCCAAACCCTGTACCTCTCCATGAACCTGGCGCCGTCCTTATTGTTTCTTGATGCGAAGCACCATTCCACCCCATCAGGTTCTTACTCACAGTAGTTCCGATGGCCTTTGTCCTTCATCATGAACCTTCCTCCATCAGCTTAATAGTCCGGCCCACTGCATCGTTCTGGGGTATCATCCGCCTGCGATTGAGTTTCTTGCACCAGGCAGAAAGGGGCGAATTGATTCTGGAGTTGTATGGCCGCCGATTCCATTCGTAGAGTTCCATCCGTGTCGACCAGGATTCTACCGGACCCAGGGGCCTCCTGGGAAGGGGTTCTCTGTTCCGCTCCATCCCGGCACTGCCCTCGCTGTCTCCACCGACGTGACCGCTGTTCCTGCCCACCCTGACTCTGGTCCGGTCCCTCAAGTCCTATCGACTCCACTCAGTCCACCACCTCCTATGGCGTCTCATAGAAATGGACCTAGTCTTTATGCTGGACTCTGAGTTTTGCAGAGAATAGGAGGCTGTATTTGATGCTGTGTTCCCGTAGGCGCCGCTTGATCCCCAGGAACCCGTTGCGAAGGTCTTGGACTTTTCTGGTGTAGTCAGGAAATATTTGGATTACCCTGTACTCGTATTTTGGTGGGCCGTGGAGAGGAATGTGCTGAAGGATAATGTCCCTGTCTCTGTGATTGAACAGGTGAGTTGTTAATGCTCTAGGCGGAGAACCCGGGCTTGGCGGGGGCCCCAGGGCACAATGGGCTCTTTCTATGGCGAAGAATTTAAAGAGTCTGATATTGCCTAGGGCTGTGGTGATCCAACCCTCCAAAAAGAGGTCCGCCGCCGGCCCCTCTGCTTTTTCGGAAAAAAAACACGAGCCTGAGGTTATTTCTCCTCGAACATCCCTCCGCATCCTCCACTCTGTCCTCCATGCGGCTGGCCTTGGTTTGTAGCGTGGAGAACGCTGTGCGGAGCCGCTGGACCTCATCCCGCAATGTCACCACCTCCTCCTCAGTGTTGGCAGTCGCGGTCCGTGTAGGAGTGCCGGCCGGGCGGTGACGTGGGGCGGGGGAGGGGCAGGGTGGGGGGAAGCAAAGTACGGATTACGGACTAATACAGGTAAGTAAACATTTAAATCAATAAAACGAATTTCGTTGTGAGCGCTGCATCGCCAACTGCGATGCAGTGCGCACAACGAAATTCGTTTCATTGATTTAAATGTTTACTTACCTGTATTGGTCCGTAATCCGTACTTTGCTACCCCCCACCCTGCCCCTCCCCCACCCCACGTCACCGCCCGGCCGGCACTCCTACACGGACCGCGACTGAGTGTTGGTGACTCTATCCGCTACCTTCGGGAGATCCAGGCGTAGGTGGTTGATATCCATCGCCATGGTATCCATTTTTATTTCTAGGGCCACCCGGGAATCTTTGATGGCCGTTAGTATGTCCATTTTGTCTGGTGCCACTGCGTCATGGCTGACCGACTCCTCCGTGTCCCGTCTGGGATGCTCCGCCAGGCCAGGTCCGGATACAGTATACTGCACAATTATATTGGACTGCCCTCCTCGTGCTGACCTGTCCTTGCCCATGAGTGGGTCATGCCTCGTAGTCATAGGTGAGGGAGGCCCAAGTAACTATCGGAGCCGCCTCGTGGACCAGGCCCTGTTAGGTGCTGCCTCACTTGTTCATTGGCTTTCCCCTGTATGTGTAGTCCTGTAGGGATTAATATTGTCTCTGTTTGACTTGCCCTTCGACCCTGGGCCTACCGGACCCGTGGCGCTGGCTCAAAGCGGTGTTCAGCCTGTTTTTATGCTATGTAGTTCACCTGGCGCTGGGGTTTTATTTGGTGAATGCTAGGGCCTGTTGCTCAACAGCGGCCTCGCCCAGACCACCTTCAGGGAGCGGGGGGGCGTCCCCATGCTTTTCATGCCGCATACTATGCGCCTGCGGTGGCCCTGGCCAAGCCCCACTGTCCCTGGTCACACCCGGGTCCCGGTGAATCCACCCACCGGCAATACCCCGTCAATCCTCTATGGAGAGGCCGGGCCCCCAGCAGTGTCACAATATTCAGGTCACGTTTGCAGTCCCTCCTGGGTTGCGGCAGCTCTCCCCAGTCCATGGGCCTACAACAGGGCAATTCCAGCGGGCTCACCGCGGCCCTCCAGAGTGACGCACCTTTTTTTATTTTTGTTTCGGGGCCGGGTCCCGTCTCGGGCCGCACCACACTATTTTCGGTGGGGGAGGGGACCAGTCTCAGGAGAAGATCACCGCCACTCCCGGGGTCCTCTGCAGTTCGCCCAAAGCCGCTCAGTCTCGTTGGTCCCCTGCCGTTACTTAATCGCGGTCCCAGAGTCAGGCCCTGCCATTACAGGATTAGGCACTCTCACAGCGCTGAGGCTCCGGCGGTCTGAGTTCTGCGGCGCTCTGGTAGTCTTTCGACATGGTGCTATGTTCCTTGGAGTCTCAGGTGAGCAGCTGCCACTTATCCTGGCACCACTCTGCCGACTCTGTCAGGATATATGAAGGATTTCGATTTTCATGGGACGGAGCTCAGCTTGGATGCGACTACTCCGCCATCTTGGCTGGCCACGCCACCGAGCTGATTGTTAGATGTGACCATAAACCGTTATGGAAAATATTGACCACTATGGGAATGTCAAGAGTATCATCTAGGTTAGCCCAATTATCCATGCGCTTGCTATACTTCTTATACAAAGTTGAGTATTTACCGGGAAAGAAAAATGCAGCAGCAGATTTTTTATCTAGGATGCCCACTACATTACTAGAAAATCAGGAGGATTTGTTGGAAAGTGAAAAAATGATGTGAGTGGTTGAAACAGGGGAACACTCATTAAATCTGGAGGAATGGCAAGTAGAGAGTGAGAAAGGTCAAGAATTTCTAAAACGTTATTGACTTTGTGAAGGTGGGATGGCCCAATAAAACAGATATTGGAGAAATCAGAGCATTCTGGAAGATATGCAGTAAACAGGCAATTGTGGAAGGGTTCTAAGTTAAATGGAAAAATATAATTCCCCTTCTGCTTTGAAGAAAAAAAATATTTCTGTGTGAGATGAAGGGCACCTAGGCATAATAAAAACTAAATCAGCAATGAAAAGTTTATATTGGTGGCCCAGTATTGATATCGAGATAGAAAGGTTAAGTCAGAGAATGTCATGTATGCATGTCAGCTGATAAATCTTTTAAGACTTTGAGACCTCCTATGAGCAATAAATTAGAGTGCCCGAAAGCCACTTGGGAAAAAGCGGCAGTCGACATTATGGGGCCAATTGGGAAAACTCAAAAATATATTGTAGCATTGATGGATGTATTTTCCCGGTGGCATTCCATCAAAATTGATAACAAAATAAATACAGATACAATACTAGGGTTCATAGATGAGGTTTTCCAGAATGAAGGAATAGCCAGCATTTTACTTAGTGACAATGGTGTACAATTTGTCTCAGAGAGCGCTACGGAATATTTTAAGAAATATGGGATTTCCCACAGGATAGCATCCCTTTACAATCTAAGTGCCAATAGAATGTTAGGATGCTTTAATAGAGTTCTCAAGGAGGCCATTCGGTTAGTATTAAAAAATAATTCTTGTTGGGTAAATCAAGTGTATAAAACTCTTTGGTCATATAGAGCAACAGAAGTGCATGCACAGGGTTTTCTACATTTGAATTAATGAGAGGAAGGAAATCTAGATAAAAGTTTAAATCCGGATGGTTAGCACCTTCTACGAGTGTGACCTAGTCTTTGGGAAAGGACAGAGAAAAAAATAATAAACAAATCTTTGAGGTGATGAAGAAAACCAGGAACAAGAAGATAGTGGAATTGATTTAAATTCTAGTCCTGTGCCTTCCACTAACAAATTGACTAGAGGGGCCAAAGAGATTAATTAAGCATCAGATGAAGTTAGTTTTGTTTCTCCATGTGCTATATGGTGTATTTCAATATTTAAAATGTATAAATGCAGTGATTGTACTTTTTCAGTATGATGTAAATAAGGGTTTTTATTTGGGTTTAAAAGGGGGGAGATGTGTAGAGGTGATGTAATGGAAGTAATGGCAGAGCTAGAACGTAGAATGTTGAAGTTAGAATGTGAGAAATGACATTGGAGAAATCATTAACTTGGACGACGCAGGCGCTTGGTCACATAATAAAGGAGCTTCTTTAACTTCAATTTGTGTAGCTAGTTACTACACATCCTTTCTCAGTTTCAGCCCTCATCCACTCCATCAGGAATCTGAGTTGCCCGGCAAGAACAGGTAATGTTCTGGAATCCCAGGCGCCCTCTTTTGGGCTCTACTGTGCTCTGTTTACTTCTCATGCATAGTCTGCCCTCATCGTTCACTTTCTGCAGCTGTGAGAGCTCCTTCTTCTCAAGCCACAGTGGCGGGGCCTGAAACACTTATGGGAAAGAAGGTAATTTTAACTCCTCCAGTTTGTCCCACCATATCATGTGTGTGCGCCAGGTTTAAAGCGTGGATTTAGTTGACTTTTTTATGGATTCACAGTTTCTCTTCATCATCTTTCACATGGTGGGTGTTATGTCTATGCTCAGATATCTGATGTGCAATGTGGGTCATTTAAACTTTCCTTATTAACACGCAGTCAAATGCACTGAAGGTTTTCTCTGCATCCAATGAGAGCAGCACCAGTTGTATGTGTTTCTTCTCTGTGATATCTATAAGGTGCATTCTCCAGCTTGGTGTTGGTACTCACGGGTCTCTTGTTGATTACACCTGTCTGGTCTGAGTGGACCAGTTCAAACTGCAAAGATTCCCATGAACTAAATACAATTAGAATTTGCATTCAAAACAGGGACAGTTTTCCAATTGGTACACAACAAAAATAAAGCCACTATGGCCTCTTGCATGTTTGGGTTAGCTTTGACTTGGATTTTCCCTATGCTTCATGTACCCAACAGTAAAAACACTGCCTGCACACCATCCAGACCGAGATGTCCAGTGCTTACCTGAAGCTCAACCCAATAAAGATGAAAATCCTGTTAGTAAGAAACATGAAAAATGTGGCTAAACAACTTAAGCCTTGACGGCTTTCAAACCCAACTTTCATTTAATGCCAAGTCGCTTGGATTCCCCCTGGATATCTAGCCCCACCCCCAATAAGCACCTTGTCAAAATAACAAAGACAGTATAATACCATGTCTGTCTTCTAAAGAAAGTGGAACAGTTTCTTCCAGAGAACAACATCAGAATTAATTGTACTCTTGCTTCTGGATGATAGTAACACCCTGCTTCCTAGCCTCCCAAACACTACACTGGCATCTTTGCAGGGCATCCTACACGCCCCCATTGGCTCCAACAAGGGAATACTTCCTCCGATAGCCTGACGGAATAGAGGCCGTTGGAGGAAGGCCATTACCCTTCCTGCCCTGTTTAAAGTAGAGGGTGTTATGTCTGTTTTTACTCCTCTTCCCTGGCAGAAAAAACGTGGTGGTGAGGGGCAGGGAAAAACAATTGTTTTTCAGCAAAAAACTCCTGTTTTGGGAGTTTGTTTCTGAAAAACAAATAGTGTAAAAGGTTTGGTGGCCAGCTATCAAAACCGATGTCAGCCGTCCACCAAACCTTTAGAACATTGAAAGGAACCGTCACTGCACTGAACCGGTGGTCATCTTTAATTTTGGCAGACGGCGTACCATCGGGATGGAGGCATTAATGTCCTCTGCCATCCCTACAGACACTACTCCATCAGGAAAACCCTAAATCAGGTCCTCATCTTTCCTGTCCTTCTAGCAATACAACAGGAACATGTGGCTCCAGCCTGGCTAACGTTTGGCCACTTATCTCTGTAAATGCAGACATTTTGAATTGTAATCAGTTCTCATCTTCAGAGCTTCTTGGGTTTCCTTCCTTCTCCTCACTCATGTTTCACATCTGACTCAGGGCCTTCCTCAATTTCCCACATTGCTCCCCTTTCATGAGCCCATTTCTTCTATTTCATGAACCCACACCTGCTACTATAGCCATCATTCTTCCAGGTCTGCTAGGCCGGGAGCCTCTTTCTGGGATTCCCCCTGAACCACAAGGCCCAGAACATGACTTGTTCCTTGAAGGTATTGAGATCTTGCCACCATCCCAGGAGAAATTGTTTTTAAACAGATGTCCCTACCTGAAATTAATGTCATTTTTCCCTAGGGAAAGTGTAACTGGTTTAAAGGCTTTTTGTCTGTGAAGGCTAATATGAGATGAAGTCCCATTGTGCAAAATGCTCCCTTCCCTCACTACATCTGACAACAGGACCACCTTAACTTAATAATACTGTGGCCCTGTCACATGACTGTTGGCATTTGATTAGAGATGTTGGAGGGGGATGTGCAGTGTACCCTGTCTATTCTGACCAGTTCATCTCCCGGCTATTCCTTAATAGATTTGAGGAATCCTTATAAATAAGCTCTGCTGTCTTTATCTTCCATACTAGTAGGAGCTTCCCTAATCCACACATTGTTTTCTCCTGGAGTTGTACATTCTGCTCTTTAAGTGTGAGAAGTTGGGTTATGTAATGTGCTAAATTATCCACCCTTCTTTCCAGTGTATTCATTTGTTCCCCCAATTCTGACACATCCCGTCGGATGTTCTTGAGACCTTTTTGCAGGCCTATTTAGATTGATGTTTTTCTTTCCTCAGGATTGTGAAATATAACTCCATGAAGCTATGCATTGTTATTCTGCAGCAATGCTTTGATGTGGGTTCTGGTTTGAGTTTTACTATTGCCTTGTTGCTTAACTGTTGACAGGTTTTTTGCTGTGCCTACTTGATATTTCATATAGCCTGGCTCCTAAGTAATATGCCTGTGCAGAACATAATGTTGGAGTCAATGGGGTGCAGACCAAATTCTCAATTTGATGCTTTAGTAGCCAACCCAAGCTGAGTAATAACATTTTCTCCCTGCCTCACTTGCTCAAAGTTCAATGTTTGTTGCAATGGACAGGTCTGGCAGGATTTCATCGCCCACCAGTTGAGTGGGTTTCATCCTGTGCAGCACTCCCACTATACTGCAAATTGAATTGTCCACTCCTAACCACTTGTGCAGGCATAGCAGGTATCTGCAGGTCTCTGGGTCCCCCAGCATTCTTACAGTTATGTAATCTCCCAGGCTTTGCAACATGGCCACTTTGTATTCTAGCCTCCAGGAAAGTCCAGTAGATGCTCTGTTTAGATGTAAGGCTCCCTTTGGTGGTGCTGTCCTCAACAGATTTCTGCTCCTAGTGGCCTTCCTGTTGGCCCTCTATGTGCCTCCGGCTTATAAGTTGGCCTACCAATGTGTTGCGATTTTCAATGCATTAATTTAGCATTTTAGTATTTGCAAATTTCCTTTATGTGGCACTCTGAAGTAATTATCTTCATGTAGAGCATGCTACACAGTGTGGGAATGCGCTTGGAAGTGTGTTTTCTTTCCTTTGAGCCTAAGTGGAAAGTGCTTCCATGTTCTGTGTGGTGCCCACCGCGGGCGGTTATATAGTTAACACAGAAACCATATGTGGCTTTATGAAATAAAGCTTCTTTCTCAGGATGAGCAGGCAAAGTTTGCAGTTCAGTCCGATGCAGCAAGCACCACTCCAAAATGAGACCTGCAGGGATTACAATTGCTGTAGAGAGTGAGGCTACTTGAGATACACTAGCAGGAATTTCATCTTCCTGTTCTGCAGACTCGTCCCTGTACTTCATTGTCCCTTTGGTCATTTTGGATTTTGCTAGTGGTTAGAAAGCATCACTCATCCTGGTCTGCAATTTCTGCTGCATCATCCACCAATGGAGATTTTGCAGGGTTAATTTGCGTAGTGATGAATCACAATAAACATTTTGGGGAGGCCTTGGGATATAGTCATCGTTTTCCATGTTTATTTTCCAGATTTGTGATTACACTGTTACTGTATACTGTTTGACTGTATGGGTCCTAGGGCCAGATGTACGACCATTGGATTTAGCGCCTCACAATTTGCGACAAATTGCGAGTCGCAAATTGCAAGGCGCTAAATCCAATGTACAACAGTGTGTTTAACACTGTTTGCGATTCCCAATGGGGTTGCAAATTGCGAGGCTCATGAATATTAATGAGCCTCTCGCAATTTGCCAGCCCATTGGGAATGACAGGGCCTCCCAGGGCTGGTGGCCTGCTGGGCTCAGCAGACCACCATGTCTGGGACTGCTTTTAAATCAAGCAGTTTTTTAGGTCTCGGCCTGCACCAGCGCTTGCGCTGGTCTGGCCGAGAGTTTTAGTAAGCGGGTTTTGGAAGTGCAAACCCACTGGCTTTCGGCTGACGACCAGCTTGCGTTCACGATGGCGTGCACGCGCGCAGCTGCCATCTGGGTTTCCTATCTCTTCTTCATTTCCTCGTCATGGCTCATTAACTCTCTGGACTCTGATGTTTCAATCGCAGCAGCAGCTCACATTACCAACTGACGGCCCTGGACTACAGTCACATGAAAAACAACAGCGATTAGCATTGAAATGCAAGCTTTTTTTTTGATTAGTTAGAAATATTTCCTCGGTGGGTTGATTTCACCTTATATCGCTATTTGTTTTATATTGGGAGTCACAGCCTAATTACCAGTATTTTTGTCTCACTGTTTTAGTTTAAATATTTATTCGCGCAAAGCACAAAGCTATATTTAAGGTTACTTTTTCCGCGTCACTTCTTCACTCTATTTAAACTCCACACACCCCACTCTTATTGTCTCTCTCCTTCTCTCTCTCTCCCCTCTCTAATTCTCTCTCTACTTAATTAACTCTCCCCTCTCTATCTTTTTTAGCCTTTCATTCTCTCACCCCTTTATCTGTTCCCTTTCAAACTCCTTCATTCACTCTCTCTCCCCTTCTTTCTCTCTCTCTATCCCGCTCCACTCTTTATTCTATGTACACCCTTTCTCTCTCTTTCTCTCTCACCACCCTCTCTAATTGGGCAATATATCTTCACTCTATCTCTCACTCGGCAACACCACAGCATCACTCAGCATCACCACAGCATCACACAGCGCAACCACAGCATCAATCAGAGCCAGCACAGCATCAATCAGAGCCAGCACAGCATCACTCAGCACCAACACAACATCTCTCAACGCCATCACAGCATCACTCAACGCCATCACAGCATCACTCAGTGCAACCACAGCATCACTCAGTGCAACCACAGCATCACTCAGTGCAACAACAGCATTACTCAGCACAACCACAGCATCACTTAGCGCCACAACAGCATCACTCAGCGCCACCACAGCATTACTCAGCAGCACCACAACATCACTCCGCGCCACCACAGCATCACTCAGCACCACCATAGCTTCACTTAGCGACACCACATCATCACTCAGGGCCAACGCTGCATCACTCAGCACCACCACAGGATGACTCGGCACCACCACAGGATGACTCAGCACCACCACAGGATGACTCGGCACCACCACAGGATGACTCAGCAGCACCACAGCATCGCTCAGCACCACCACAGCATCACTCAGCGCCACCACAGCATCACTCAGGGCCACCACAGTATCAGTCAGGGCCACCACAGCATCACTCAGGGCCACCACAGCATCAGTCAGGGCCACCACAGCATCAGTCAGGGCCACCACAGCATCACTCAGCACCACCACAGCATCACTCAGGGTCACCACAGCATCACTAGCCGCCACAACAATATCACTCGCCGCCACAACAGCATCACTCGGCACCACCACAGCATCACTCGGCGCCACCACAGCATCACTCGGCACCACCACAGCATCACTCGGCACCACCACAGCATCACTCGGCGCCACTACAGCATCACTCGGCGCCACCACAGCATCACTCGGCGCCACCACAGAATCACTCGGCGCCACCACAGCATCGTTCGGCGCCACCACAGCATCGCTCAGCGCCACCACAGCATCACTCAGCACTACCACAGCATCGCTCAGCACCACCACAGCATCACTCAGCGCCACCACAGCATCACTCAGCACCACCACAGCATCACTCAGGGCCACAACAGCATCACTCAGGGCCACCACAGCATCACTCAGGGCCACCACAGCATCACTCAGGGCCACCACAGCATCACTCAGGGCCACCACAGCATCAGTCAGGGCCACCACAGCATCACTCAGCGCAACCACAGCATCAATCAGAGCCAGCACAGCATCAATCAGAGCCAGCACAGCATCACTCAGCACCAACACAACATCTCTCAACGCCATCACAGCATCACTGAACGCCATCACAGCATCACTCAGTGCAACCACAGCATCACTCAGTGCAACCACAGCATCACTCAGTGCAACAACAGCATTACTCAGCACAACCACAGCATCACTTAGCGCCACAACAGCATCACTCAGCGCCACCACAGCATTACTCAGCAGCACCACAACATCACTCCGCGCCACCACAGCATCACTCAGCACCACCATAGCTTCACTTAGCGACACCACATCATCACTCAGGGCCAACGCTGCATCACTCAGCACCACCACAGGATGACTCGGCACCACCACAGGATGACTCAGCACCACCACAGGATGACTCGGCACCACCACAGGATGACTCAGCAGCACCACAGCATCGCTCAGCACCACCACAGCATCGCTCAGCACCACCACAGCATCGCTCAGCACCACCACAGCATCACTCAGTGCCACAACAATATCACTCAGCACCACCACAGCATCACTCAGCACCACCACAGCATCACTCAGAGCCACCACAGCATCACTCAGCGCCACCACAGCATCACTCAGCGCCGCCACAGCATCACTCAGCGCCACCACAGCATCACTCAGCTCCACCACAGCATCACTCAGCTCCACCACAGCATCACTCAGCTCCACCACAGCATCACTCAGCGCCGCCACAGCATCACTCAGCGTCGCCACAGCATCACTCAGCGCTGCCACAGCATCACTCAGCGCCACAACAGCATCACTCAGCACCACCACAGCATCACTCGGCACTACCACAGCATCACTCAGCGCCACCACAGCATCGCTCGGCGCCACCACAGCATCGCTCGGCGCCACCACAGCATCGCTCAGCGCCGCCACAGCAT
Organism: Calotriton arnoldi; assembly: GCA_963921515.1. Classification (NCBI taxonomy): domain Eukaryota; kingdom Metazoa; phylum Chordata; class Amphibia; order Caudata; family Salamandridae; genus Calotriton; species Calotriton arnoldi. The sequence goes on from CAWUFW010011702.1 coordinate 104,378, forward strand.
CGCTCAGCACGGCCACAGCATCGCTCAGCACGGCCACAGCATCGCTCAGCGCCACCACAGCATCGCTCAGCGCCGCCACAGCATCGCTCAGCGCTGCCACAGCATCGCTCAGCGTCGCCACAGCATCGCTCAGTGCCACCACAGCATCGCTCAGCGCCACCACAGCATCGCTCAGCGCCGCCACAGCATCGTTCAGCGCCGCCACAGCATCGTTCAGCGCCACCACAGCATCGTTCAGCGCCACCACAGCATCGTTCAGCGCCACCACAGCATCTTTCAGCGCCACCACAGCATCACTCAGGGCCACCACAGCATCACTCAGGGCCACCACAGCATCACTCAGGGTCACCACAGCATCACTCAGGGCCACCACAGCATCACTCCGCACCACCACAGCATCACTCAGCGCCAAGACAATATCACTCAGCACCACCACAGCATCACTCAGCGCCAAGACAATATCACTCAGCAGCACCACAGCATCACTCAGCACCACAGCAGTATCACTCAGCAAGACCTGAGTATCATTCAGCATCGCCTCAGTATCGTCTCCGCAACAGTCACTACCACCACCACTACCACCTCAGCATCACTCAGCACCACCTCAGCCTGCTCTCGGAATCTAGCATCTGTTGATTCTCCCCTAGCGTCTGGCCGCTGCTAGTGTTATAATACAGGTACTAGTTCCCAACCTTCACCCTTCGATTGTTTATGCCCCCTCAAAAAAAAGCTTTAACAAACAACCATTGCAATAGGCAGAAACAAGTTGCCAGCATTGCAAGAACAAAAGAAAACTGAGGAAATTTTTATTGTAAATACTTTTTTAATATGGTCGTTCAGTTTTACATAATGCCTTCTTGGTCATATATAAAGAAACAAAAATGCTTCTGACACTTTTTTATTATAACTTTTCAGCATGCTGCACAGCAGCCACACTTCCCTACAGCACAGCTTGAAGACATTGGCAAAGTCAATAGCTCTGGCTAAACACTTATAAGACCCCAAAGGCGAGACCTATTGGCTATGCCAATGCTTGTCATTTTAGGTCTCGGCCTGCACCAGCGCTTGCGCTGGTCTGGCCGAGAGTTTTAGTAAGCGGGTTTTGGAAGTGCAAACCCACTGGCTTTCGGCTGGCGACCAGCTTGCGTTCACGAAGGCGTGCACGCGCGCAGCTGCCATCTGGGTTTCCTATCTCTTCCTCATTTCCTCGTCATGGCTCATTAACTCTCTGGACTCTGATGTTTCAATCGCAGCAGCAGCTCACATTACCAACTGACGGCCCTGGACTACAGTCACATGAAAAACACCAGCGATTAGCATTGAAATGCAAGCTTTTTTTGTCTAGTTAGAAATATTGCTTCGGTGGGTTGATTTCACCTTATATCGCTATTTGTTTTATATTGGGAGTCACAGCCTAATTACCAGTATTTTTGTCTCACTCTGTTTTTTTTTTTAATATTTATTTGCGCAAAGCACAAAGCTATATTTAAGGTTACTTTTTCCGCGTCACTTCTTCACTCTATTTAAACTCCACACCCCCACTCTTATTGTCTCTCTCCTTCTCTCTCTCTCCCCTCTCTAATTCTCTCTCTCTACTTAATTAACTCTCCCCTCTCTATCTTTTTAGCCTTTCATTCTCTCACCCCTTTATCTGTTTCTCTTTCAAACTCCTTCATTCACTCTCTCTCCCCTTCTTTCTCTCGCTCTATCCCGCTCCACTCTTTATTCTATGTACACCCTTTCTCTCTCTTTCTCTCTCACCACCCTCTCTAATTGGGCATTATATCTTCACTCTATCTCTCACTCGGCAACACCACAGCATCACTCAGCATGACCACAGCATCACTCAGCGCAACCACAGCATCAATCAGAGCCAGCACAGCATCAATCAGAGCCAGCACAGCATCTCTCAACGACCACCACAGCATCACTCAGCGCCACCACAGCATCACTCAGCGCCACCACAGCATCACTCAGCGCCCCCACAGCATCACTCAGCGCCACCACAGCATCACTCAGCGCCACCACAGCATCGCTCAGTGCCGCCACAGCATCGCTCAGCGCCGCCACAGCATCGCTCAGCGCCGCCACAGCCTCGCTCAGCACCGCCACAGCATCGCTCAGCACCACCACTGCATCGCTCAGCACCACCACTGCATCGTTCAGCGCCACCACAGCATCTTTCAGCGCCACCACAGCATCACTCAGGGCCAACACAGCATCACTCAGGGCCACCACAGCATCACTCAGGGTCACCACAGCATCACTCAGGGCCACCACAGCATCACTCCGCACCACCACAGCATCACTCCGCACCACCACAGCATCACTCAGCGCCAAGACAATATCACTCAGCATCACCACAGCATCACTCAGCGCCAAGACAATATCACTCAGCACCAACACAGCATCACTCAGCACCACAGCAGTATCACTCAGCAAGACCTGAGTATCATTCAGCATCACCTCAGCATCGTCTCCGCAACAGTCACCACCACCACCACTACCACCTCAGCATCACTCAGCACCACCTCAGCCTGCTCTCGGAATCTGGCATCTGTTGATTCTCCCCTAGCATCTGGCCGCTGCTAGTGTTATAATACAGGTACTAGTTCCCAACCTTCACCCTCCGATTGTTTATGCCCCCTCAAAAAAAAGCTTTAACAAACAACCATTGCAATAGGCAGAAACAAGTTGCCAGCATTACAAGAACAAAAGAAAACTGAGGACATTTTTTATTGTAAATACTTTTTTTAATATGGTCGTTCAGTTTTACATAATGCCTTCTTGGTCATATATAAAGAAACAAAAATGCTTCTGACACTTTTTTATTATAACTTTTCAGCATGCTGCACAGCAGCCACACTTCCCTACAGCACAGCTTGAAGACATTGGCAAAGTCAATAGCTCTGGCTAAACACTTATAAGACCCCAAAGGCGAGACCTATTGGCTATGCCAATGCTTGTCATTTAGGTCTCGGCCTGCACCAGCGCTTGCGCTGGTCTGGCCGAAGTTTTAGTAAGCGGGTTTTGGAAGTGCAAACCCACTGGCTTTCGGCTGGCGACCAGCTTGCGTTCACGAGGCGTGCACGCGCGCAGCTGCCATCTGGGTTTCCTATCTCTTCCTCATTTCCTCGTCATGCCTCATTAACTCTCTGGACTCTGATGTTTCAATCGCAGCAGCAGCTCACATTACCAACTGACGGCCCTGGACTACAGTCACATGAAAAACACCAGCGATTAGCATTGAAATGCAAGCCTTTTTTTGTCTAGTTAGAAATATTGCTTCGGTGGGTTGATTTCACCTTATATCGCTATTTGTTTTATATTGGGAGTCACAGCCTAATTACCAGTATTTTTGTCTCACTCTGTTTTTTTTTTTATATTTATTTGCGCAAAGCACAAAGCTATATTTAAGGTTACTTTTCCGCGTCACTTCTTCACTCTATTTAAACTCCACACCCCCACTCTTATTGTCTCTCTCCTTCTCTCTCTCTCCCCTCTCTAATTCTCTCTCTCTACTTAATTAACTCTCCCCTCTCTATCTTTTTAGCCTTTCATTCTCTCACCCCTTTATCTGTTTCTCTTTCAAACTCCTTCATTCACTCTCTCTCCCCTTCTTTCTCTCGCTCTATCCCGCTCCACTCTTTATTCTATGTACACCCTTTCTCTCTCTTTCTCTCTCACCACCCTCTCTAATTGGGCATTATATCTTCACTCTATCTCTCACTCGGCAACACCACAGCATCACTCAGCATGACCACAGCATCACTCAGCGCAACCACAGCATCAATCAGAGCCAGCACAGCATCAATCAGAGCCAGCACAGCATCTCTCAACGACCACCACAGCATCACTCAGCGCCACCACAGCATCACTCAGCGCCACCACAGCATCACTCAGCGCCCCCACAGCATCACTCAGCGCCACCACAGCATCACTCAGCGCCACCACAGCATCGCTCAGTGCCGCCACAGCATCGCTCAGCGCCGCCACAGCATCGCTCAGCGCCGCCACAGCCTCGCTCAGCACCGCCACAGCATCGCTCAGCACCACCACTGCATCGCTCAGCACCACCACTGCATCGTTCAGCGCCACCACAGCATCTTTCAGCGCCACCACAGCATCACTCAGGGCCAACACAGCATCACTCAGGGCCACCACAGCATCACTCAGGGTCACCACAGCATCACTCAGGGCCACCACAGCATCACTCCGCACCACCACAGCATCACTCCGCACCACCACAGCATCACTCAGCGCCAAGACAATATCACTCAGCATCACCACAGCATCACTCAGCGCCAAGACAATATCACTCAGCACCAACACAGCATCACTCAGCACCACAGCAGTATCACTCAGCAAGACCTGAGTATCATTCAGCATCACCTCAGCATCGTCTCCGCAACAGTCACCACCACCACCACTACCACCTCAGCATCACTCAGCACCACCTCAGCCTGCTCTCGGAATCTGGCATCTGTTGATTCTCCCCTAGCATCTGGCCGCTGCTAGTGTTATAATACAGGTACTAGTTCCCAACCTTCACCCTCCGATTGTTTATGCCCCCTCAAAAAAAAAGCTTTAACAAACAACCATTGCAATAGGCAGAAACAAGTTGCCAGCATTACAAGAACAAAAGAAAACTGAGGACATTTTTATTGTAAATACTTTTTTTAATATGGTCGTTCAGTTTTACATAATGCCTTCTTGGTCATATATAAAGAAACAAAAATGCTTCTGACACTTTTTTATTATAACTTTTCAGCATGCTGCACAGCAGCCACACTTCCCTACAGCACAGCTTGAAGACATTGGCAAAGTCAATAGCTCTGGCTAAACACTTATAAGACCCCAAAGGCGAGACCTATTGGCTATGCCAATGCTTGTCATTTTAGGTCTCGGCCTGCACCAGCGCTTGCGCTGGTCTGGCCGAAGTTTTAGTAAGCGGGTTTTGGAAGTGCAAACCCACTGGCTTTCGGCTGGCGACCAGCTTGCGTTCACGAGCGTGCACGCGCGCAGCTGCCATCTGGGTTTCCTATCTCTTCCTCATTTCCTCGTCATGCCTCATTAACTCTCTGGACTCTGATGTTTCAATCGCAGCAGCAGCTCACATTACCAACTGACGGCCCTGGACTACAGTCACATGAAAAACACCAGCGATTAGCATTGAAATGCAAGCCTTTTTTGTCTAGTTAGAAATATTGCTTCGGTGGGTTGATTTCACCTTATATCGCTATTTGTTTTATATTGGGAGTCACAGCCTAATTACCAGTATTTTTGTCTCACTCTGTTTTTTTTTTTATATTTATTTGCGCAAAGCACAAAGCTATATTTAAGGTTACTTTTTCCGCGTCACTTCTTCACTCTATTTAAACTCCACACCCCCACTCTTATTGTCTCTCTCCTTCTCTCTCTCTCCCCTCTCTAATTCTCTCTCTCTACTTAATTAACTCTCCCCTCTCTATCTTTTTAGCCTTTCATTCTCTCACCCCTTTATCTGTTTCTCTTTCAAACTCCTTCATTCACTCTCTCTCCCCTTCTTTCTCTCGCTCTATCCCGCTCCACTCTTTATTCTATGTACACCCTTTCTCTCTCTTTCTCTCTCACCACCCTCTCTAATTGGGCATTATATCTTCACTCTATCTCTCACTCGGCAACACCACAGCATCACTCAGCATCACCACAGCATCACTCAGCGCAACCACAGCATCAATCAGAGCCAGCACAGCATCAATCAGAGCCAGCACAGCATCTCTCAACGACCACCACAGCATCACTCGCGCCACCACAGCATCACTCAGCGCCACCACAGCATCACTCAGCGCCCCCACAGCATCACTCAGCACCACCACAGCATCACTCAGCGCCACCACAGCATCGCTCAGTGCCGCCACAGCATCGCTCAGCGCCACCACAGCATCGCTCAGCGCCGCCACAGCATCGCTCAGCACCACCACTGCATCGCTCAGCACCACCACTGCATCGTTCAGCGCCACCACAGCATCTTTCAGCGCCACCACAGCATCACTCAGGGCCACCACAGCATCACTCAGGGCCAGCACAGCATCACTCAGGGCCACCACAGCATCACTCAGGGCCACCACAGCATCACTCAGGGTCACCACAGCATCACTCCGCACCACCACAGCATCACTCAGCGCCAAGACAATATCACTCAGCACCACCACAGCATCACTCAGCGCCAAGACAATATCACTCAGCACCAACACAGCATCACTCAGCACCACAGCAGTATCACTCAGCAAGACCTGAGTATCATTCAGCATCACCTCAGCATCGTCTCCGCAACAGTCACCACCACCACCACCACTACCACCTCAGCATCACTCAGCACCACCTCAGCCTGCTCTCGGAATCTGGCATCTGTTGATTCTCCCCTAGCATCTGGCCGCTGCTAGTGTTATAATACAGGTACTAGTTCCCAACCTTCACCCTCCGATTGTTTATGCCCCCTCAAAAAAAAAGCTTTAACAAACAACCATTGCAATAGGCAGAAACAAGTTGCCAGCATTGCAAGAACAAAAGAAAACTGAGGAAATTTTTATTGTAAATACTTTTTTAATATGGTCGTTCAGTTTTACATAATGCCTTCTTGGTCATATATAAAGAAACAAAAATGCTTCTGACACTTTTTTATTATAACTTTTCAGCATGCTGCACAGCAGCCACACTTCCCTACAGCACAGCTTGAAGACATTGGCAAAGTCAATAGCTCTGGCTAAACACTTTAAAGGCCCCAAAGGCGAGACCTATTGGCTATGCCAATGCTTGTCTTTTTAGGTCTCGGCCTGCACCAGCGCTTGCGCTGGTCTGGCCGAGAGTTTTAGTAAGCGGGTTTTGGAAGTGCAAACCCACTGGCTTTCGGCTGGCGACCAGCTTGCGTTCACGAAGGCGTGCACGGCGCAGCTGCCATCTGGGTTTCCTATCTCTTCCTCATTTCCTCGTCATGGCTCATTAACTCTCTGGACTCTGATGTTTCAATCGCAGCAGCAGCTCACATTACCAACTGACGGCCCTGGACTACAGTCACATGAAAAACACCAGCGATTAGCATTGAAATGCAAGCTTTTTTTTGTCTAGTTAGAAATATTGCATCGGTGGGTTGATTTCACCTTATATCGCTATTTGTTTTATATTGGGAGTCACAGCCTAATTACCAGTATTTTTGTCTCACTCTGTTTTTTTTTTTATATTTATTTGCGCAAAGCACAAAGCTATATTTAAGGTTACTTTTTCCGCGTCACTTCTTCACTCTATTTAAACTCCACACCCCCACTCTTATTGTCTCTCTCCTTCTCTCTCTCTCCCTCTCTAATTCTCTCTCTCTACTTAATTAACTCTCCCCTCTCTATCTTTTTAGCCTTTCATTCTCTCACCCCTTTATCTGTTTCTCTTTCAAACTCCTTCATTCACTCTCTCTCCCCTTCTTTCTCTCGCTCTATCCCGCTCCACTCTTAATTCTATGTACACCCTTTCTCTCTCTTTCTCTCTCACCACCCTCTCTAATTGGGCATTATATCTTCACTCTATCTCTCACTCGGCAACACCACAGCATCACTCAGCATCACCACAGCATCACTCAGCGCAACCACAGCATCAATCAGAGCCAGCACAGCATCAATCAGAGCCAGCACAGCATCTCTCAACGACCACCACAGCATCACTCAGCGCCACCACAGCATCACTCAGCGCCACCACAGCATCACTCAGCGCCCCCACAGCATCACTCAGCGCCACCACAGCATCGCTCAGTGCCGCCACAGCATCGCTCAGCGCCGCCACAGCATCGCTCAGCCCCGCCACAGCCTCGCTCAGCACCACCACAGCATCGCTCAGCACCACCACTGCATCGCTCAGCACCACCACTGCATCGCTCAGCACCGCCACTGCATCGCTCACCACCACCACAGCATCGCTCACCACCACCACAGCAGCACCACCACAGCATCACTCAGCGTCACCACAGCATCACTCAGCGCCACCACAGCATCACTCAGAACTACCACAGCATCACCACAGCATCACTCAGTGCCACAACAATATCACTCAGCACCACCACAGCATCACTCAGCACCACCACAGCATCACTCAGCACCACCACAGCATCACTCAGCGCCACCACAGCATCACTCAGCGCCACCACAGCATCACTCAGCGCCACCACAGCATCACTCAGCTCCACCACAGCATCACTCAGCGCCGCCACAGCATCACTCAGCGTCGCCACAGCATCACTCAGCGCTGCCACAGCATCACTCAGCGCCGCCACAGCATCACTCAGCACCGCCACAGCAGCACCACCACAGCATCACTCAGGGCCACCACAGCATTACTCAGGGCCACCACAGCATCACTCAGGGCCACCACAGCATCACTCAGCACCACCACAGCATCACTCAGTGCCAAGACAATATCACTCAGCACCACCACAGCATCACTCAGCGCCAAGACAATATCACTCAGCACCAACACAGCATCACTCAGCACCACAGCAGTATCACTCAGCAAGACCTGAGTATCATTCAGCATCACCTCAGCATCGTCTCCGTAACAGTCACCACCACCACCACTACCACCTCAGCATGACTCAGCACCACCTCAGCCTGCTCTCGGAATCTGGCATCTGTTGATTCTCCCCTAGCATCTGGCCGCTGCTAGTGTTATAATACAGGTACTAGTTCCCAACCTTCACCCTCCGATTGTTTATGCCCCCTCAAAAAAAAGCTTTAACAAACAACCATTGCAATAGGCAGAAACAAGTTGCCAGCATTGCAAGAACAAAAGAAAACTGAGGAAATTTGTTATTGTTAATACTTTTTTAATATGGTCGTTCAGTTTTACATAATGCCTTCTTGGTCATATATAAAGTAACAAAAATGCTTCTGACACTTTTTTATTATAACTTTTCAGCATGCTGCACAGCAGCCACACTTCTCTACAGCACAGCTTGAAGACATTGGCAAAGTCAATAGCTCTGGCTAAACACTTATAAGGCCCCAAAGGCGAGACCTATTGCCTATGCCAATGCTTGTTTTTAATGCAGCCCGTTTTCCTTAAAGGAAAACGGTATGCATTTTTTAAAAAAATGAAACGTTTTCATTAAAGTTTTTTAAGGGCAGGTAATGGTCCCTGGGACCAGTGCCTGCCATTAAAAAAAAAATTCAGAGCCTGTCACAAAGGGGAAGGGGTCCCCTGGGGACCCCTTCCCATTTGCGACTCCATTACCACCCTCTTGAAGAGGGTAGTAATTTGCGAGTGTTTTGCGACCGCAATTGCGGTCACAAAACATTCGTGCATGGGTTAGAGAGTCCCTATTTGGTGGGGAACGCCCCTTCCAAATAGCGAGTCTCTAAACACTTTTATGCGAGTCGCAATTCGTTTGCGACTCGCAAAATTGTGTTAGTACATGGCCATTCCAATTTTAGCATGCGCAAACGGGTCGCTAACCCGTTTGCACATGTTAAAATTGGTCGTACATCTGGCCCCTAGTTTGCTGTAGGTCATTAATGCTTTTCTCATTTATTTTAATGGACATTTCAAATTCTCAATGGTACTGTTGTAGTGATATTTTAGGGGACTGGGATGGCTACAAATTCATGCCAAATTTAGGGGTTTTCTTGTCTGCATATGCCTGTTAGTGGCTCAGGGAGGGGATCTAGGAGCGAAGACCCAGGCCACCACCATGTTCCATTGTCCTCAGCCACCTTCCTTCCCATGTGCTTGTCCACAATATGTGTGTGTATGTGTGTGCGAGAGGCACACAGACAGAGAGTGAGAGAGAGAGATGATAGATTAATGGCTACAGTAATTGTTGCCTAAGGCTGTTTCTGACGAATGGGGGCATTTTTAATTTAATTTTACTTGTTTTTTTTGGAAATCTTATTTTAATTGATTTATTTTTCAATGGATTCACAAGTCCTTCTCTGGTGGTTTAGCGGCCTGAGTGATTACTAAGATCTTTGGGGCAGATTTACAAGCCCCTTGCGCTGCCAGAACGTCACTTTTTGTGACGCACTGACAGCGCATTTTCCTGCCCCATATTTACAAGGACAGGAAAAGCCACCCTGCGTCGCTTTTCCTGTCCTTGTAAATATGACCCCTTTACATGCAGCATTTTGCGCGAAAGAGTCGTTCCATGGGTGTTGCTGTGGGTGTTCCCACGCAACACCCATGGAACGAGACACTTTTCCAGATTTACAAAGATTTGTAAACCTGGAAATGAGTCAGTATGCTACGCCACGTAGCGAGGCGCAACGAGGAGAAATGTTTTAATTTCTCCTCGTTTTTTTCCTCTTTCAATGCGTGCTGCATTCTACAGCACGCATTGAAAGAGGGAAATGCCTGTAGTGATTGTTTTTGTGCAGGAAGGTGCCCCTTCCTGCACAAAAACAATCTCCCCATGGCGCAGGCATCCTTGCACCATGGTGCAAGGGTGCCTGCGCCAGCGCATGGCAGCTGTTTGTGCGCCAGCGCAGGGGAGAGCACAGGAATGCGACATATCATTGTAAATATAAGCCAAAGGGCTTGCGGTGCCGCGCTGCGGCACTTTCTTGTAGATCTGCCCCTTTGACTCTAGAGAAAAACACTCATGGGGTCCCTTCCTCTTTTACAGTTGGGCTTACAGAGATTGCATTTTCCTTTTCCAATTTATGAACACATACTACTATCAAAGAAACGAAGTTGCTATGGGAGCTCGATTTGCTCCTGACCTGGGAAATCTCTACATGGATGTCTATGAAAAGACACATCTTTTCAGCAATTGTAACCCTTTTAAGCAGAACACCTCTCCTTGGCGTCGCTCCATTGACAATGTCTTCTTGATCTGGTAAGGCAATGACATGTCATTAAATTTGTTTGTGTACTAGATCAATTCCTGTTCCCCTGATATCCAGTTCACTGTGGATTATAATAGTAAGCGCATAGCATTTCTGGATTTGACAGTTAAGGTAGAAGAAGGCGCACTATACACCACAGTGTTCAGAAAACCTATGGAGAGAAATTTGTTACTCATGTACTCCAGCCACTATCCAAGAGGCCTCCGAGACAACCTTCCCTATGGTAAATTTTTCAGAATACGTAGGAATTGTACTTGAAAGGTAGATCTAATTCCCAAAATCATATCATTTTGGTAACCACATTTCAGATCAATAGCAATGCTATCAAAAACCTTGTATGCAAACACTGGCCTCTTGTACAGGACAGACTAGAACATGAGAACTAACCTATGTGCTCCTTCAAGAAGGGACCCAACATCAGGGACAGATTAGTGAGGGCTGCTCTACCTGCCCTTACTGCGCTCACAATACAATCTCAATTTGGTGTGAAACAAATTAAAGGGCTTTACAAGTGTGGAAACTGATTAGATTGTAGATACTGCCTTGAGACAAAGTTTTCTGAACAAAGACGTGTCAAGTATGAAGTAAGCTCATTTACTAATTGTAATTCATTTAATGTAATTTATGCCATTTAGCGCCCATGCCCGCACAGAAGGTGAATACTAGGATGTTACAAAATTGGAGCCGTATCAACTGCAAAACCACTGTAGCAGCATTGGTGGAACATTTTGAACAACACAGGATGAGATCAAGTGGCAAGTGGTGGAGCCACCAAATTTTGACTCAAGAGACTGTAATTTCATCAACAGACTTGCATTCTAGCGTCAACAGACTGTTGACACTAGAATGCATGCCAATTGAATGGGTCCAATACATACATGATGGACTAAACACATATGATGAATGGAGCCAGTATATTGTTCATAGTACAAATAAACACATTTTCCTGTATTTTTAGTTAATGCTATTTACATCTTAGTACATTTACACACGCAACATACAAACAAAAAGGTTTATTTCATGCTCCCATCAATATGTCAGCTTAGTCTTTTAAACATGTGGCTGCAATACAAACACTCCTCCATTTTCTCACCTCACAGTGCATGACTTGTACATGTATTACACATGAAGCAGCATTTTAAAAATATTAAGAAACTGTGAATAAATGTACAAAGCTAATGAGATTTATAACACTAATTTAATGCAAAGTTGCAATAGGCAATCATACTTAAATGTACTAGGCCTTATATGCTGAGACACTGCCATATTTATGTTAACAGATCTAAGAAATTGTAAATTTACCATTTAAACTTGAACTTGACCTTTTTAACATTCTTGTTTTTTTTCCAATGAATGATTGTTGTGCAAAAATGTTTTCTTTCGCTTTAGATGTTTCAACTTTTACATAGACCGTTGTTAACAAATAAATAGACTTGTTATTTAGAAGGTTAGAAATTTAGTTTTATGTGTGCGAAAGTAGACTTGAATGGAAGAGTGACTCATATGAAACTTAGAAATGATACAACTAAGGGGTCGGATTCTCCTAGACTGTGTCGGAACCCATCCGCCCGACTCGGTCGGAAACAATTCCGACCGACCGATTACGATGCTCACGGTCAGAAGGGGAACCATTCCGTCATTCCGAATCGGTTCCGACAGGCAATCGGAGAATCTGAGTTGGTTGGAGCCGATTCGTACAGCTCAATGGACAGTGTTTCCGACCGACCGATTACGATGTTGGATACTGACAGCCTTTCCAAGTCGGTCTGTCCGACACGAAAAGGCTGTCAGAAACTGACTTTGGGGGCCTGCAGAAGGTCCCCCTTCATCCTGAGTTCTCCGGTTGGGGGCCATGGGAGAACCCAAGGGACCACCCTGTAAAACCATGCACTCTGTGGCAGGCACCGTGTAATGCCCGCAACAAGGTGCCATGTTTTCCGCAGACATCTTTTTTTCACCATAGGAGCCTGTGTTGTCGGTCGGAACACAGGCTCCCATTGAAGTCAATGGGAGTCCTTCTGAACGGTGTTCGGAAGCATCGTAATCGGTCATGCGGAACCGCCAATCTTGAGTCTGTCAGAACCGAATCCGATAAGGAGTTTCTGCCCGACAACGTAATCGCCCCTTAGTTGACGGGGAGTTAGCTCAATATGTGCGGATCGAAAGCTGATTAGCTGACAGAAGAAGAAGAAGCAACATGAAGAATTGAATCAATCTTTTGTTTGTCTATACTAGGGCGTGTTCCTAGAGTAGGCTACCTCTACCAGATTCGCTTGCCACTATTAGTCTTTAACTCATTCCACTATGCTCTGAGACTCTAATGAGTTTCTCAATCCTCTCTTTATGGTAAGTTCTGCTCTGATTCATTATTGATTTATTGAGCTGATTTTGATGTTGAAGCTTTATACTTTAAGATTTCACTCGATATTCAAACTCTTTATGGGTTACTGAGACTGACACTTATTTCCTTCCTCCTTAGAATAGGGATTTTCTTTCCTTTATGTAACATGCTTTATGCATTTTATTGCGATTTATTGACTGCTTATTGATTAATCAATTTCTAATGAGATTCTAATAACTGATATTGATGAAATTAACTTGTGGCTTAATAAAGATGATTTACTAAAGATTTTGATTAATAAAACCCTTTAACTCATAACAAACTCTCATTATTGTCGGATATAGATGGAGATTGTGATAATTTAATGTAATGAATAGCTCTAATCTTGTCTAAAACAACGACAAAGATCCATCAAGCAGAATGGGGTAAAAACAATAGTGGGGAAAATCTGATTTTCACCATCCCTGCTCTAGCACACATTTTCTCCTTTGTGAAAAATATGTTACATTTTTGGCAGTTACTGGGCTAGGTGGTTCCTTTGTGCTTTTCTCTTCTGGATTTGTTTGTGTGTTAGCTATATTTTACAGTACACAAGTCTAGCCATTTGGTTAACCTATCACGTTAGTTGTCCTTTTTCAATTTTCCGGCTCCTATTGCATGCTATGCTCATTTGAAGTTTAGTTGTGGGGTGTCGGCCTTCTGTCCACATTATTTCTCTTTCCGCTTTTTAACATGGGTTTTGCTTTCCCTTGTGGTCCCTGCGCTGCCTGGAATCTCAAGCCGGGACGTTCTCAGGTTAAGATTTTAGTTTAATAGCTCTTTCTTTTTGCATTAATAGTGAGCCTGTATTGACTCATATTTAGTCGGCATCAAATTTGTTTTACAATTGTTTACTTTGATCCAGCCAGGCTTGGTTTAGCACTCCGAGCCACCCTTCCCTATTAGTTACTGCTGGTTGTGTAAGCATGTTTGCCTTTTCTCTGTGTACAAGTCTCACAAGTTGGCATGCATTCTTTACCCTATGATCGCTATCATAAGGTAAAGAATGCAAGATGGAAGCAATGGTGGGGGGCAGCGAAGATTACATGCCCAAGTATAGATGTGATATAGGGTTATGCCCAAGTATAGATGTGATATAGGGATATCACATCTATACTTGGGCATGTACTCTTCGCTGTCCTCCACCATTGCTTCTGTCTTGTGTACACATTTTACGAGTTGGCATGTAACCCCTTTCCCTGTGATTACACTTGTGTCACACACCTTTTGCACGACTTTGTGGTTATTGGCGATCTGCAGTTTGAAATATTGTAAAGGTGACTACATCAGATAGAGTGGTCTCTGGCTCACATTCCATACCAGATGTTTTTTCTACATGTTTTTTTCCATATGGAATTTCAAGAGTTTTTGCATGCAAAGCTTTATGTGCTACTAGACGCATGCGTGTTATGACACAAGCGGATAATTTTCCTCACTTGAGTAAAAAGAATATTTTCCTTTAGGACTAATTGGTCAGTTGATTTATTATTATTTTTTGGTTTATTTGCCCAAGTTATATGGAAAATCAATAGGAACATACCAGTTTAAAACTGGTAAGGTGAGATTCAGTTTTTGACACATTCAGTTTATTGATTTACAGTAGGAATTTAGTCCCTGACAGTTTGTATGCAATTTCTTGTAGGTTGGTATTATCCTTTACTGTCCTGATGAAGATCCCACATGAATGACTTTAAGGAGTCAAAGCATTGAATTATTGGGATCCACCCATATCATTGAGTGTTGGACTATGCAAACCCAAATGTGTCTATCATTCAATTGTTAAAAATCTTTTGGTCCAGTTGGCAGGACTTTTCTGTTGTATAGATTGTAAATATTGTCATTGTAATATATATTTTGCTCACTTATTTGCACTTTCATTGCACCGTCACTTGGAGCACCTACTTTCTCTGGATTTTGTATAATTGTGACAGAATTTTGATCCCTGGTATAATTTACCAGGAATCAAAATTGGTGTTATTTAATTTCTTGCCCTGCAATGCTATCATTATTTGCTGTTGGTGATGGGAGCCTGGCGCTCCAGGTCTAACAGACATTTTCTCTTTGCCCTTTATGCTGACTCTTCGCATGTGCTCACCCACCATTTTATGAAAATAGTGACTTTTTGATAAGCAAATATTTTGTCTTAGTTCTTCAGGTCTTCTTCCTAGCTAAGTAATTTGTTCAACTAATATTTAGTGAACCTAGTTCAATGGCGTCTGATAGGGAGCCATTTTATCCTCATTCCTCTGCCAAGTTATGTGCACCACCATCATGTTGTGAAACCAGTGTTTGCGTTTCTGGTGGCCATTTTGTCTCTGATCTCCACGCTTTCTTCCTTGCCAAACTATGTACTCGTCCACAACATTGTGAAACAAGTGTGCGTATGTTTGATGGATGAGTATTGTATGTTATAGCACTTTAGAAGCACACAAACATTTTTCCCCAGTTTTGCTTTTTAATATATTTCCAGTTAATGTGCTTATGAGCTGGTTGTAATCTGTCTACTCAATGGCTATTATTTATAATTAATTTCATTAATTTTTGCAAGCCTGCCTCTGGCTTTCCTTGGGGTTCCATGGGCTCTGGAGGAACACCGGATATTTATTATCTATTTCTTTTTAACAAAGGATTTTTCGAGTGTTGTTGTAGAGTTGTAATGTCAAGCTCATTGTATAAATGGTGAACATCAAGGCATTATTAGTACTGAAAAAACATTTTTTGATAATTCGGAAATATCAGCCTTACATTTATTTTTATCTACCTAGTGCCCAATCCAACAAGTAGTTCATTTATTATATTGATATGCTATGCTTGTATTGCATTAACCAAAATGACTAATTCTTGCTATAATCCTTCTTATTTTGTTTAGGCAGCAGCTGGACAAGATTGAGACAGAGACAAGTCTGAGTATTAGTTGACACTGGAGTCCAGAGGTTCTCAGCTAAATTGCTAACTAACAAGAAATCAAAAATATGGCACCAAACCAATAAGCTTCTGCCAAGAAGTTAGGAAAAGCAAGGAGAAGCAGTCTGTCACCATCAATGGAAAGTACACACCATGATGTTCCTGCTGCACCCTCTTCTGGGCAGGAAGATGTAGGATCACCTCTTGCCCAATTAAAATATCACCACCAAACTATAGCAGATATCTTTCTGTGTTACAGTGATTGCAGTCATTGCTGAGACCAGAGATCCAAAAACAGAATTGTGACATCAAATAGAATCTTCCTGGCCAATAGAAATCTTCTGCAGGAGCAGAGTGGGATGTTGGGCCTCCAGCAAATGCAATTGGCAGTGAGGAAGAAGAATTCCTCATTGTTCATGTCAAGAGTGGCACAGAGGAAGCACAAATCACCTTCGTACAGCCTGTGGGAATAGTGCCCAAAAAGATGAATGCTGCAGAGATACAAAAACATTAACTGATAGGAAGTGATGATGATGAAAATAATGAAGAAGAGGGCATCAGGACAAGCAGCTATTTTTAGTGTACATTAGGCACCAGCAGCGACCTCTACTTGGAACAAGAAAGTGGGGGATATTGGAATCACCCCTAAACGTACAAGAAGCCTACCTCCATGGTAGTCAATCGAAGTTGGATCCCCATCATCATTAGGGATTTAAATTTAAAAAAGTAAAGTAAAACCCCCAAAGTGCCATCAAGGCTATTTTAAGCAAAGATGCACCATACCACAGAACCTACAATCTGTTCCATCTATACAATAGAAAACTGTCCAAAGTATTAGCAACTGACCTCCTCCCATTTTCTTTGGTGAAAGGGAGGGTTGCTTTTTAAACTTTTTGGAGGTCCATTGTTCATTGTCCAAAATTAAAGGTTCCAAGCCAGACGTATTCATCAGCTATCGCTGTGCCCCAGCTGCATTGTGAAGTGCCAGGATTGGTTGCTAAGTCATTTATGAAGAGCTTTGCTCAGTCCATCTATCTCACTTAAGAGTAAAATAGTAGTCTAGGTCAAGACTGCTTCCCTGCAACATGGGTCTGCTTCAAGATTATTAAGGGAAGACTGTTACTTGGTGCTACCAGTGCTGACGCTTTTAAAAAAAATTGTCAGCATGAAAAAGTTGCAATGTTCTCCAGGGAGAAAGCACACAAAGCTGCCAGTATCCTGGAAGAAGAATCCCAAAGTCTATGAATGGCTTGAAATCAGGGACTCAGTATTTGATTTGTGGCCGCTAACAATGACCCCAATACGCATCTTAACCAGGTCTAGGATTAACCAACATAATGCCATTGTGCATGGCTGGTTGTGGATGCGGGGGAAGTGCAGAAATATATATTGCTTGTGTTGGATTTGTCTAGTAAGTTAGAGCTTTCTCTCACATTCAACATTAAGTGTGTTCATGTTTCATGTTTTTCACTGCAAATACTGATAATGCAAAGGTGTGAACGTTTGTTTGACTTTTAGTCTCTAACTTATTGAATTAGTTGAGAATTGCCATTCTTCCCTGTAGGAAATGACCATCTTGTGTGTGGTGTACCCCCAAATGTTTGCTTTGTCTGTTTTTGCTGGCTGTAGAACTCTGATCACATTACCTCTACAAACCAGTAGAAAAGTACCTGTGCTCCCCCTTTCATTATAATGAAATTGCTATACCCCTAATTGGCATATATAAATTATACCTATAAGTCCCTAGCACATGGTACCAAGTGTAGCAATGGCCTGCACGGTAAATGTCACCAGTGGACTGCAGCACACATTGTGCCACCCACACTTAGTGCATACATGACAGCAGGCCTACAAATGTAGCCTGTCTGTTGCAGTTTTAAATTGAAAATTCGACCTGTCAAAATCACCCCTTTTGACAGGCCTAAACTTTTCTTTAAATATGAATAAGTCACCCCTAAATATTCTTACTCCCCACAAGGCAGGGTGTAAAAGCAGCACATGTGAAAGAATAATGTTAAAAAACTTTCTTACAGTGAAAAAGCCCAAAAAGCTATTTTCACTGATGCAAATGTGGATGTTCTATAGGAAAACACTGGGTTACATATTTACATTTAATAATTCTAGTTTTAGTTAGGAAACAGCTAGAAATATAATTCAAAGACTGACTCTTTTTAAACGTCATTCAAAATTCTTTTTAATGGTAAAATCAATTATTTTTAATAGCCATTAAGGAAAAGGTCCTTTCAGTAAGTTACCGTTTCCCTGCTTAAAGCCCCTGAAGGCCCATTTGCATGAGCTCCAACTGTCATTTAAATCCCCCTTGATGAGGTGTGAAAATTGCTCCCACAGCAGAACTAAGGCCTTGGTGTGGGGAGGTGTTTCTGTTACTCTGGCAGTATGACCATTTGCGTTGTGCTCAGGAAGTTGATTAACTTCAAAGAGGCCTACGCTGAGTAGTCACCTTCTCTGTTCCCCAGGCAGGCACCAATCATAGTGGGAGAGGAGATGCCCCCAGAATAGGTTTAGAGTGACTACTGAGGAAGGGTTGCTCCTTTTTCTAGTCACATCTCTGGGGTGGGCACACAGACTCTGTATAGGGGAAAAAGGTTTTGCCATCTTGGATTTTGGCAGAGAGAGGCACTGTGGGATCGTTTACTGTAGGCAGTAAGTTCTGCAAATGTATGTAAGTTTTTTCATAGGAAATGTTACCTATTGGTTAGAAAGGGGCAAGGAGTCGCACCTACAGGCAGGTGCCAGGCATAAACGTGGCCCTGACAGTACCCTCCTCAGAACACTACTGAAATTGTGGAAGATCAGAAAAGGATGGAACTTGCTATCTGAGACCTGAGAAAATCCTAGAACACTGGACCTGCCCTCCCTCTTGTACGAAGGACAAAGAAATGGACTTGAAATGTAATAAGGCTGACCTCCTGTTCAAGCTACAGATACACAACAAGGTACTAAAGCCTTTTCCATGAAATACCCAGCTGACCATTTCCAACTGGACCTGCCCTGGACCCTAGCTGATGACTTCTGCTGGAGTGAGTCTTATCCTCAAGGTCCTGGAGCCCTTGATTGTGTCAAAGTGGGACTTAAAAACTATGGGCCTCAGTAGGATGTTGGTCAGACCGCCACGGACAGGCCGTCAGTGGTGGTCCTGCCGACATCCAGCAGACCTGTCCGACCGCCGCATTATGATGTGGTCTGTCAGATTGCATCGGTCAGAGGGACCAAACGAAGCTTCTGACGGGCTCAAGGAGCACGTCTGCCCGCCGGTCGACTCGTATTCCCTACAATAGGGACGGGGCCTGCTCAGGCACCACCATAGGGATTACGATGTCCCTTTCCGACAGCCTTTCCATGGCGGTCTGACTGCAATGGAAAGGCTGCTGGAAAGAGACTTTGGAGGCCCCTAGCAGGGCCCCCGTGGGCCTCCGCTATGAGGCCTGAGGGACACCTGTGGTGCCCCAAAAACATTCATGCATCGTGTGCCAGGCATCACATGATGCCTGGCACATGGTGCATGGATGTTTAAAAATATCCTTTTTCCTTGTGGCTTGTGCTGCAGCCCTTTTCGGGCCACAGCACAAGCCACAATGGAAAAGCTATGATTCAGACTGCCTCCACTGCGGTACCATCATAATTTGGCGGGTGGGACCACCGACTACTTGTCAGTCATTCCCAACCCCGCTGCGATGGCGGTCAGATGCTCGTCCGACCGCCATTGTAATCGGGCCCATTTGTGGCTTCAAAGACCTCCGGAGGACTGCGACCAACCTGCCAAGCTGATCCAATGAAAGTGCTGAAGATTCAGGTTGCTCCCACTCTAGTTTTACCGCAGCAGCAAATCCTATTCAGCGGGACCTTGTGGAGAAGGTATCCAGCCTTGTGGAACTGTCTTGGGCTACAACCTGTAGCTTTTGCCCCCCTGGAAAAATCTGAGCTCCAAGAAAGTGACTAACTCCGAATGTAGAAACCTTCACCATGCGAAGTTGCCAAAAGTATTGGGTCATCGAGGGACTTTCTTTTGGTGCAAAATTCAAATTTCTACCACTCCGAGCTTTACTGCCAAAAGTCAGTGGCTTCACCAGGACCTCGTCCAGTGGCTATCTGACATTGTGGAACCACCTTCAGCCACAGTAAACTTCCTTGCCCCACTGAAGATTTTTGCTTTCCATTTCAGAGACTAAGGACCTGATTTAGATCTTGGAGGATGGGTAGCAATGTCATAAAAGTGACAGAAATCTAGTCTGCCATATTACAAGTGCCATAGGAATAATGCACTCGTATTACAGCAGGCGTGAAATACCTTGGGTTTGTGTCAGTTTCCCATCTGCCAAGATCTAAATCAGGCCCTAAGTCTGAGGGAAAAACTTCTGACTGTGTTGAACTTGGTTTCTGTATCCGACCTACGCTCCTTCAAGGTTGGCCTTAACTCATACCTAGGTACCGGTCAAGCTCTACCAGATGACTGCGGTTGGCGCTTACTTTGTTTTGGTGCTATTTTAAACCTTAAACTTTAAAAGTTCATATCTCTGATTTTGCTTATTGGATTTTTGTCATTTTGGTGTCATTTTATTTATTAAAATGTACTCTGTTTTACTAATTGGTTTGGGATTTTGTTTGTGTTGTGTTTTGACTTTATTACTTTTTTGGTATTGCATAAATACTTTACACCTTGCCTTTAAGTTAATCCTGTCTCCTCTATGCCATAGCTACCAGGGGTTGAGCTCAGGTTAGTGTAGTGTCCTAAGTGATCCAACGTAATGAGGACTATAATAATTACTTAAGGTGGGTAGTTACACCCCTCAACTAATACAATTTCACACATTCTCTCAAAAAATACTATCATATATTAATGCCTATGATTCACCATCCTTGAGCTACCATCAGAATTGCTTCAGTTCATAGTGCCAATATTCCATTCAACTTATGCACTGAGATCTATCAGACTGTTTAAGTTCCAACATGAATCCACATCTCTTCTTCGATTTTCATACATTTGGACCCTGCTCTCAAAGTCTATAATGTAATGTGGTTTCAGTTTCCGTAAGGATAAAATCTGATCTCCCCGTCACGTTTTTTATGACACTGCTGATATCACAAATATCCAGTAATTCTGGGTTGCTCGCATGGCAGTACTTGAAGGGGGATATTCACAAGAACGTGCGATAAACATCGCCAAAATAGGCTAACGCAATTTTACATATCGCCGCCTATCACGGGAACATAACTCCGTGTCAACGTCGTATTCCCAACACGGCGGTAACATGCGATAGTTTCCCGAGAACGCCTCAAATGTCCGCCATACAACTACAGCGACGGCGATAAAAAATGAAACTCGAACACGAAAAAAGTTGCGATGGGCCCAACCGCGATAGAAAAATCGGCGACAAGCAGCGCCAGGCTTGCAATTCCCACGTCAGGTGGGAAAAATCACCATAAAAGGAGCAAAAAATAAAAAAATAAAAAACATAACAACTGCGAAGCACAATGGAGGCAGCCGGAGCAAGTACAGAGGACAACCCGAACCCCACAAGCCCCACGGAGGACCAGCCAGGGACCTCGGGGTCAGGGAAGGGCAAGGAGAAGAAGAAGAGGAAGACACGGTTCAGTCCGCAGGAAAACAGGATCCTGATTACGGAGGTGATAGTACACCATCAACAACTGTTCGTAACCTCCACTGTGACATTGGCAACAAAAAATGGAACATGGCAGTCCATCGTGGACAAGGTGAATGCAGTCGGAGTGCTGAGGAGGACAATGGATGAGGTCAAGAGGCGCTGGAATGATGTGAAGAGCAAAACCAAGCAGAAACTCACAAACAACTGCAAAGCAGCAATGCAGACTGGGAGTGGGAGCCCTGCACCACAGGAGGAGCTGGATGAGATGGAGGAAATGGTGTCCACAGTCATCAGTGTGGAGACGGTGGCAGGAGTCAGGGGACCGGACACTGCTCAACATGACCTGACACAACAGCAACAGGGTGAGTAACCACCAGGGCCTGGGGGGACGGAGGGAGATGGGCACAATGGCACACATGCCCAATGAAGTATAGCACACTGCACAACCACAATGACTCTGGATCATGTCCCTGATCTCCATGCCATACTGCAGCACACATAGAAACAGCAAGTAGTCCCCCGTCCACAATGTGCCCAGAGGGGGCCCTCCCCACACATCACCAATCTCACAACAAACACATGCACATGTGCTGAACCCAGCAAAGCTGCGGATCAGTGAGCCCCACTGACAATGCAAGTGATACTGCATGACGATGAGCATGTCTGCAGGCCACTCATCATGACATGTTGCACGCCACGACACCGAGGTGACTAAGTGTGGTCCACATCCGGAAAGGAGCAGGTCACACACTGACACATCCACGTGCACAAACAACCCCTGACGGCAACAAGACATCTGCGGACAAACCATGCCCAAGAGTCCCAACTCCCACCAAGAGCACAATTTACCCAAGTATGCAACATCTCAGCACTGCATAAGCACAGACGTCAAAGGCACACCGCCTGAAAGGGAGAAGGCCAAACAAAGTCTGAGCTGCAGGGGCGACTCTCCCACAATGAAGCACACACACAAGAATCAGTGCACATCAACATTGACAACAATGTGGTACAAACTGGAACACTTTCACAACAGAACAGAGGACACAACTGCTGCCGCTTGTGTGTAGAAACTGGCCAATAACATTTGGCATAGCAGGGAAATGTGACATGATAATGGACAAGTACAACCCCACATCCCTGATGGTGCACAAATGTCCACTGTCCCGCTTCAAATAGGCAGCTCCTCCTAAACAGTCACAATGTACATTGTCATTCAGTCTGTTTGGAAACTTGGCCAATGCGTGAACATACATGGAACACACTGTTAAACTGCATATCCCCTTTTACATTGCAGAGGGAGAATCATCACCTCCTGCAGAGCAGACCGAACACCTCCTCACTGATGATGAGGAGGACCCCCCCACCTTCGACACCGACGCCCTCCAAGAGCTCATGGACAGCTTCGGCACCCCACCTCCAGGAGCAGGGCAGCCCAGCTGCATCGAGGAGACCCCACCCCCTGCACAGACCACACAGCAGGAAGCACCGACCACCCCGGCTCTCTCCCAGGATCCCCACGACCAACACATGGCATTTCAACGCCGTGTGTTGGAGGGCCAGAAGGAGATGGTTGAGCAGGTGCGGGTGGGGTTCGACCTCATGGCAGCCAAACTTGATGCCATCCATGGGTGTCTACGACCCATCAGGGACCACTTACAGTCCCTGACGGACACCCACAGTCCACTCATGGTCTCCATCGAGCCATGGCTGACATCGCCGGAGTCATGACTCGGAGACAAGAACACCTGTCTAGTCAGAGTGGCTCCAGCGATCTCAGCCGTGAGTTGGGACACATGCGGAGGCTCATGGAGGACTCGGTGTGGATGGAGGCGGAAAGGATGGCTGCCACGGCTGCACATCAACGAGATGTGGCTGGGATCTTCCATGCCCTGCAGATCCTCATCATGGCATTGCTGCCACAAGGCCTGGTGCAGATGAATGCTGCTGCTCCTACACCATCCACATCTCCGCCCCCTGATGTGTCAGTGCCCCACAGTGCGGCAGACATTACACCTCCGGCCCCTGATGTGTCAGTGCCACACAGTGCTGCAGCCGAAACACCAACACCCACAGGTGAGGCACATGAAACATCAGAGGACGAAGATGCGGATGAATCTGCCTTAGTGGTAAGGAGGAGGCGGTAGCATTCATCTCCGCCATATGGCCTGTTTCTGCTTGGTTCTGCCCTCTGCATCATCACCTTCCACTGTCCCCCGATACACTCTGCGGCACTCACCTTGGACCTCAACATGGACTGCCATATTCTGTTTGGTTACCAATGACACAGCAATCAGACTGCGGACTGAACTCTTCCTCTTCCGATGAACTTGTCCTTCCCTAAAGTTCTCTGGCTGGCCCTCCACGGGGCAACAATGTCAAGTGGGGTGTGCATGGCCCTGTACTGCTCCAGCTGCAACACTCCACTGGATGTGAATAAAACATTCCAATTCACACAGATGTGTCATGTCTATGATCCTTCAAGTATGACAGTATGGATGAACGTAGGGTCACTGTTTCCCCCTCACGTCCATTTTGCACATGTTGTGGGGCTTGGGTCACAGGGTGCAACATTGCCAATTGCGGTCCGGGTGGCGCAGACACTACAACGGAGACACACGCATTGGTTACTTCCTTGCCCAGGCCAAAACTGAACCACGCCAAGAGCCCCGGGCTCATTGTTCACACCCCTACGCTGGACTAGCATACGCCAGCCCAGCCCACTCCGCTTATGCTCACAGGGGGTGACGACACAGCTACATGTCCCAGGTCTTCCCTGTAGTGAACTGCTGGTCACTGGTCTAGTTGTCAGCATGCCACAGCCACTCCCTGAGGGCTGGTTTACACCCACACCACACCCATCCAGCACAGGCGTCACTTGACATGTGACCCTGCCAATAAAAGGGGTCCAACAAAGCACATGCCACACTGCCGGAGGTGACATGATGGTGCCCGCATCCACGGAACTCAATCATGAGGGGTCCGTGACTTGCGTTGCACAGAGTTAGTGGCACCCGGTTGCCTGCGTCCTGCATGGACCTACCACCACGTGGCGATGACTTGCGTTGCACTGAGTTAGTGGCACCTGATGGCCTGCGTCCGGCATGGGCATACCGCCACATGGCGATGACTTGCGGTGCACAGTGTTAGGCCTACCTGAAGAGCTGAGCGGGTGTGCAGCCTGCGATGATGCAGTAGGCCTGGAGGCTGGACATGGACTTGCGTTGCACTGAGTTAGTGGCACCCGATGGCCTACGTCCGGCACGGGCCTACTGCCACGTGGCGATGACTTGCTGTGCACAGTGTTAGGCCCACCTGAAGAGCTGAGCGGGTGTGCAGCCTGCAATGATGCGTTGGCCTCGATACGGGGTTCAGCAAATCAAGACTCAAATTGAATTGTGAGCCCTGCTGGACCGCAGTGTATGCGCAGGCAGCAGTCAGCACACACATGACTCCGCGGTGCAGTGCCGTAGGTTGCGCTGGGGGCCTATGGCGCGGAATCCAGCGATCGGCTGATGAGGTTGCACCGGCACATGGAGGGCCCTCTTGGAGACACACCCTGCTATGCCAAATGTGATTGGCCAGTTTCTACACAAAAGCGGCAGCAGTTGTGTCCTCTGTTCTGTTGTGAAAGTGTTGCAGTTTGTACCACATTGTTGTCAATGTTGATGTGCACTGATTCTTGTGTGTGCGCTGCATTGTGGGAGAGTCGCCCCTGCATCTCAGACTTTGCTTGGCCTTCTCCCTTTCAGGCGGTGTGCCTTTGACTTCTGTGCTTATGCAGTGCTGAGATGTTGCATACTTGGGTAAATTATGCTCTTGGTGGGAGTTGGGACTCTTGGGCATGGTTTGTCCGCAGATGTCTTGTTGCCATCAGGGGTTATTTGTGCACGTGGATGTGTCAGTGTGTGACCTGCTCCTTTCCGGATGTGGACCACACTCAGCCACCTCGGTTTCGTGGCGTGCAACATGTCATGATGAGTGGCCTGCAGACATGCTCATCGTCATGCAGTGTCACTTGCATTGTCAGTGGGGCTCACGGATCCGCAGCTTTGCTGGGTTCAGCACATGTGCATGTGTTTGTTGTGAGATTGGTGATGTGTGGGGAGGGCCCCCTCTGGGTACATTGTGGACGGGGGACTACTTGCTGTTTTT
The DNA here is from genome assembly GCA_963921515.1 of Calotriton arnoldi. Classification (NCBI taxonomy): domain Eukaryota; kingdom Metazoa; phylum Chordata; class Amphibia; order Caudata; family Salamandridae; genus Calotriton; species Calotriton arnoldi. The sequence continues at coordinate 130,300 of CAWUFW010011702.1, forward strand.
ATGTGTGCTGCAGTATGGCATGGAGATCAGGGACATGATCCAGAGTCATTGTGGTTGTGCAGTGTGCTATTCTTCATTGTGCATGTGTGCCATTGTGCCCATCTCCCCCCGTCCCCCCAGTCCCTGGTGGTTACTCTCCCTGTTGCTGTTGTGTCAGGTCATGTTGAGCAGTGTCCGGTCCCCCGACTCCTGCCACCGTCTCCACACTGATGACTGTGGACACCATTTCCTCCATCTCATCCAGCTCCTCCTGTGGTGCAGGGCTCCCACCCCCAGTCTGCATTGCTGCTTTGCGGTTGTTTGCGAGTTTCTGCTTGGTTTTGCGCTTCACAAAATTCCAGCGCCTCTTGACCTCGTCCATTGTCCTCCTCAGCACTCCGACTGCATTCACCTTGTCCACGATGGACTGCCATGTTCCATTTTTTGTTGCCAATGACACAGTGGAGGTGATGAACAGTTGTTGATGGTGTTCTATCACCTCCGTAATCAGGATCCTGTTTTCCTGCGGACTGAACCGCGTCTTCCTCTTCTTCTTCTCCTTGCCCTTCCCTGACCCCGAGGTCCCTGGCTGGTCCTCCGTGGGGCTTGTGGGGTTCGGGTTGTCCTCTGTACTTGCTCCGGCTGCCTCCATTGTGCTTCGCAGTTGTTATGTTTTTTAATTTTTTTATTTTTTTGCTGCTTTTATGGTGATTTTTCCCACCTGACGTGGGAATTGCAAGCCTGGCGCTGCTTGTCGCCAATTTTTCTATCGCGGTTGGGCCCATCGCAACTTTTTTCGTGTTCGAGTTTCCCTTTTTATCGCCATCGCGGTAGTTGTATCGCGGACACTTGAGGCGTTCTCGGGAAACTATTGCATGTTACCGCCGTGTTGGGAATACGAAGTTGACACAGAGTTATTTTCCAGCGATAGGCGGCGATATGTAAAATTGCGTTAGCCTATTTTGGCGATGTTTATCGCACGTTCTTGTGAATATCCCCCATGGTGTCTTAGATTCTGATCGCCCATAAGTGTTCTAGAATGCATTTCATCAATGCAAATCTGACCATCTCACATATTACTTCCAACAAGAATAGATTAAGCATAAATCACAGAGTTTGTGCTAAAGGATATTGATTTTTTGATCTTGCTTATCTGTTCCCCAAATGTTTTTTGGTGGCATATTTAGTTTGAAGCTCCACAATGCATACATTTATGGGAACCCCTGTCCTGTTGAGCCATGTAGTTTGCTCCTCGTTCAGAAATAAACCGCTAATAGTTTGACATTCTTTTCTTTAAATGATTTCTGGTCTGGGACTGATCAATTGTTCTAGTATTTTGTCACCTTGCAACATTTTCCAGTGTGTCTTATTAATTACAAAATCTCTCTTAAATGTCGCTACTCCCTCTTTCGCTTGTTGAACCAGTCAGCAATGTTCTTTAAATCTCTGTAGCATTTCATCCTATTCTTTGTTGTATAATGCATCTGTGCCACGGTTATCTCGAGTTTGAAGGAGCTTGCCAAATTAAATGCTGCACTTAAGGGGAAGTGGATGATGACTCTTAGGGGCCGATTCCGATTCGGGCCGGAAATCTCTCCGACCGAGCCGGACCCGGAGAGATTTCCGACCGAATCGGACCCGTGCAGCCCGGCTGAACGAGTACGATGCGCACGTATGCCATCGGACTCGATTCGGTCGGACTCCCATTGAAGTCAATGGGAGCCTGTCGTACAGCGCGTACGCGGGCTCCCATTGACTCAATGGGTGCGAGGCGGACAAGGGCGCCCCCTACAGCGTGTACGCGGCGAAGCGACTCGCGCCGTACACGCACAGGTAGTGGGGACCCATGGGTCCCCCCTGTGTGCGACTCGCGTGGCTAAACGTACAGGGGGGTCCGCCTCCGACCCCCAAAGTACGGCTCCGACTGCTCTTTGGAGCCGGAGTGCGCGGCTCGGTCGGACTGCTCGCGGTGCGCATCGTACTTACCCGGCCGGGGAACGTCTCCATTGCGCGGTGCGAGTCGAGTCCGAGCGAGTCGGTCGGTGCGATTAGACCCGGGAACGAGTCGGTCGGAGCGGTCGGGACGCCCGGACGAGTCGGTCGGCGAATTCGCATCGTACTCGCTCGCCCGGACGCGCGTACGAATCGGTCGGGAAATAGGGCTCCGAATCGGATCCGGTTAAGCCGAATCCGATTCGGAGCCCTACCGGCCGAGATCGGAATCGGCCCCTTAATGTGTAATATACTGTTACCAGGAGTGTTTTTATCGAGAGGATGTCTCTCAGAAATCGATATTGGATAATGGTGAGCTATCACTTTAGAGAAGATGCAAAATTTCCTGGAAAGAAGAGTATGGTGCATAGGAATGTAGCCTTCTCCATTCGTGAGGCCAACGGATAAGTTGAGGTTGTGTGAATTTAGTAAAACAAGCTACCCAAGAAACTGTCAAAACTAAATTGTGTTGGAGAAGGTCACTCCAATCTACAAGTACTCGAGGCTACACTTTATTCAGAAAGAGGTAGACCACCTTTTGAAATGATAAGAGGGAGGTCTGATTCCACTGATTTGTATCGATGGGGATTGTGAGTGTCAGAGAGAAGGTGAAAAAGTCATCAGAGAGGAGATAAAGAGTTGTGTAGTAAAGTGCAGCGAGCGCACAGGAAGATGAGGTTGTTCATGGATCATAAAATGTTCTGATGTAAATTCCCGGAAGTGAGAGGTAAGTGCATCACTTTTGTTAATGGCAAGTTGATGAAGTTGCTTTGATATACCTTTCCTGAATAAAACTACCGCTCTTGCCTTGTTTCAGCTCAAGTTTGACCATTATGAGAATTATATTTGATTTGTCCAGTTTTATTTATTTCAGTATTTTAATGTTTTTTCCTTGTGCATAAAATAATTAATCTGACTACATTTTTTAAAGTATTTTTAGTGAAAATTTTGTAGTTAAATTGTGAACAATACAGAAGACACTTATTACAGCTGAAGGTTAGTATATTATATAGAGGGTAAATGCGCTGTACAGTTTTACATACAAAATCATCGAGAGAAGTGAGATACATTTAGGTAGTCTACAATGTTGCAGCAAACAGGCTGTGGCGGCTCCTCCGCTAAGGTGGAGGAGCATAGCCTCACTGCTTTTCAGCAGTGTTAGGTAAAATAAAATGACAATAACTGAAAGTTATTATCATTTTATTTTTTTCTGTTGCGGGCGTGGCAGCTTTGCCAGGTGGGGTGGGGCAGGGCTGCTCTGCTGACAGCAAGGGAGGAGTGGTTTTCACTCTCTAAGTGTGCATGAATGTTTGGCCGGCCCTCTCGGGCTGGCCAAACATTCATGCGCACTTAGCATGTCTCCACCCAGGCTGCATAACAGCCTGGGTGGAGAACATGTCCAGGCTCCCTGTCCCCATCTGAGCGCTGAACCACGGCGCTCAAACCAATCACAACGCTGCACTGCAGTGCTGTGATTGACTCAGCAGAGCCTCAGCCTGGGTGTTTCCTGTTCTGTGTTCCGGCCGGAGCAGAGTTGCGACGAAGAGGACACAGTGAGGGAGGACACGTCGAGGAGGTAAGTTTAATTTTATTTTTTATTTACCCCTCTTCCCCCACTACTACCCGCCCCACCTCGCCACCACCGATCCGTGCCGGCTGCCACTGTAAACAGGTATAGCTCAGTAGTGTCCTGCTCAATAAGCAGACTTTCCAAGGGCATTGTTTGAAACAGGATTACTGGTTGACTGGCAACCACAATCCTAGTTAAGTTAAGGGACAGGTATTAACCTGTGCTCACCGTCCGGTAGCTTAGCACAGAAAAGTCAGACTTAACTTAGAGGCAATGTTAAGTATTTGTGCAACACTTCAACCAGTAAAACAGTGACCACACAACACGGGTAAAATAGAACGCATTTTAATAAATAAAACAAGATCAAAATGACAAACATCCAATAAGTAGAACTGGAGTTCTTGAATTTTAAAGTTTATAGTGGAAAATAGCGCCAAGAAGCACAAAGCGCTATTGGGGATATCTGGTCACGCCAGGCCGGGACAAAGTCACAAGTTCAGTCCGACCACGATGGAGTGCAGGCCGACTACAGGGACCCTGCTAGGCCCGCTGAACAGAGTACCTTAAATACTGGTTGTGGAGAGTTGAGTGGATCCACGTCAAAGTTGAGTCGTACAGCCGAGGCGATGCATCGGTTCCGAGATGCGGTGAGGCTGCATTGCGAAGTCCTGTTGCATTGATGTTGAGGATCCCATCGGCGGGGCTTGCGATAAAAGTCCAGTGTCCGGGATGTAATGCGCAGCTGAGGCGATGCGTCGATTCAGATGAGCGGGGAAGGTGCAATGCGGAGTCTTGGCGTTGCCGTTGAGGCTGCCATCAATGAGAGATGCGATGAGCTGCACCAGGGAAAGTGTCGCGCACCGGCAGTTCCGAAGGCGATGCATCAATTCCAAGATGCTGGTTGCGGCGGCAAGGCAAGTCTTTTGTGATGGGTCCAATACACGCAGCAGTGTTGATACATCGGTTCTGCTCTGGAATGAGCCACTCAGCCGAGGAGATGCTCAGTTCTGCTTGGGGATGTATTGCTAAGCAGAGAAGATGCACCAGTTTCTCTGGCAAGCACCTTAGGCCCACTTCCAAGGGTTCTGGACTGGAGTGGCACCACTTGGCAGGGTAGACTCGCAGATGGCAGAGTCCAGGTTCAGGGCTTGGTAGCCTGCTATGTCTCTGAGGCTTCAGACCAGGAAGCCAGCCAACTATCCCCTGGAGTCACACTGGGTTCATGAGATGCAGGTCTAGTCCTTCTCACCAGGCAAGAGGGTAATAAATCAGCACAGCCAAGCAGGAGTCCAGCAGAGTGCAGCCCAGCAGAGTCGCAGTCCTTCAGCAGCACAGCAGTCCTTCTTCCTGATAGAGTATCCACAGGTCTAGAAGTGTACTGAAGTGGCGGTGCCTGAGGTCCAGTCTTTATACCAAGTGGAACCTTTGAAGTGGGGGAGACTTCAAAGACATTCCTTTGAAGTGCACAGAATCCGGCCTCCCCTGCCCTGGCTCCAGACTAACTACAGGGGGTATGCAGCCCTTTGTGTGGGGACAGGAAACATTCTAAGTGAGGCTGTGCCCAGCTCCTCCCTCCCATCCTGCCAGAGATGGCCCATTGAGACACACCTAAGCTCCTATTGTGTGTGACTGTCTAGGAGGAATATGCAAAAGCCCAACTCCCGACTACACCCAGTCAGGTGACCAGAGACAGGCTCCAGGCATCAGATGGCTAAGGCAAGAAAATATGAACTTTTTAAAAATGGCATTTTCAGAATTGTCATTTAAAATCAGATTTCAACATATGATTTTAAATTAGGGTTCCAGAGACACCAAACTTGGACCAATTATGTCTTCCCATTTGGAAATTACACTTATAAAACGTAATAAGGTAATCCCAATGTCATCCTATAGGAGCTATAGGTCTTGTAGCAGTGAAAAAACGAATTTAAGAGTGTTTTACTACCAGGGCATGAAGAACTTAAAAGTACATGTTCTGCTTTTTAAATAAATTGCACCCTGCTGTCTGGGCTGCCCAGGGCCCACGCTTGGGGTTATATATATGTATCAAAAAGGAAGGTTTGGGCCTGGCAAAAGGTTTCTTTAGCCAGGTCGAAATGACAGTTTAAAACTGCACACAAAGACTCTGCAATGGCATGCCTGAGCCATGTTTAAAGGGCTACTTAAGTGGGTGAAACAATCAATTCTGCAGGCTAGTAGTATTTAATTTACAGGCCTTGGGCACATGTACTGCACTTTTGAGAGAGTTATAAGTAAATTAAATATGCCAATTGGAGATAATCCAGTATTAACATGTTTAGATGAGAGAGCATATGCACTTTAGCACAGGTTAGCAGTGGTAAAGTGCTCAGAGTACTAATATAAGCAAAAACAAAGTCAGGAAAAAGTGGAGGAGGAAGGCAAAAAGTCAAGGGGAAGACCACATTAAGGCTGACAGGTCTAACAGGTGTATTATGAAGAGCAGTGCCAGTAGTAGGGCTAAATCTAGAAAATGTGACATGGCCTTATCTGTCTTAGGGAGAGTGAAGAGACCAAGGGCACAGGCCTCCCAACTGTGAAGATCGCTACATCCTGAGAGTCGATGTAGGTGCTCCACTACTTATGTCTAGAAGCAATGTAACGATGGCCACATCTAGAACATATGTAGCGTATCAGTGCTGGAAAGATTGCACCTAGGACACTGGAGTCTGCCCCTTAAAGAAAGAGTGAGTCTTTTCTTGGCTTAGGTATGCTCTGTGAAGGATATAGAACTAAATTAGTTTAAAGTGGACATTGCGAGATACAGTAGATGGAGGAGAAAGTGCTCGATCCCAGTCTGCATTGTATGCTCTCTCCCCAAATCAGACTCCCATTGAGCTTGCAAAGTGTCTAGTGGGAATCGCACATGTACACCTAATACTCTGTGCAGTTATTTAATGACATGACGTCCTTCACCTGTGCTGTGTAAGGTCTGGAGGACTTCATGCATGGGAGACTTTGCAGATGTTATGTGCTATTTGCGCCATAGCATGTGAGAGCGTTGTAAGTCAGGAAGTGTCCTTGAGGTATCTGGTATTGATCGTGGGGCTCTTCAAAAGGAAACAAGAAGCCTTCCTGGAAAAGATCACCAAAGGTTTCGAAGCCTAGAGTATGCCACTGCTTAAGGGTAGTGAGTGTAAGATTGTGATCAGGGTGCATCAGGCCTAGTAGTGGAATGGTGTTGCACTTGTGATCGGAGTGCTCTGTGAAAGCAAGCAAGGGCTACTACCAACTATTGAGTGGAGTGGCAAATTGAGCACCCCGCCAGGTTAAACAGTTTCAGACTGTATCTGACACACCGTCCAACACTCCTGCATAGTGGCGGTGTCATCAAGTCATGCGCCAGCAAGCTAGACAGAGTCACAAAATTTGAGAAGCGATATAGTGCTGAAAGTTAGGAGATCTATGTCCACCTGAATCAGTGGGGGTCTGAAGCTTAGCCAGGGCCACTCTGTGGTGGCCTGTGCGCCAAATTAAGTCACCAAGAAGAGTATCTAGGGCAGGAAATTGCAGTGGCAGATTGGCAAAGTAATAGGGCAAGCTGGGCAGCATGACCATCTTAGAGAGTGCAGTTCTGCCCATTATCGATAAAGGCACTGTGCCCCTGAATGACAACTGGCTATGAAGCACTGCTACTGCGTGGGACTGGTTCCCATCTAATAATTCCTGTTCAGAGGGGTATATGTGTATTTCTATGTAGTGAAAATATTGTGACAGCCAGCTGAATGGTCTGCTGTTTAAGTTGAAGGGTATAGGTGGAGTTGAACAGCAGAGCAGGAACATTCACGGTTTCTGCCAATTGACACGAAGGTCTGAGATCTGGTAGAAGTCAAGTAGGGGCTGCACAATATCCAAACAATCCGCATAGGCATTTTTTACATAAAGCAGCATGTCGTCCACGTGTAAGGACACTGCTTGTGCCCTATCTCCCAGGGGAATTTACCCAGTACACCCCTCTACGATGCAATGAAATGGCAAAGGGCTCCATGGCCAAGGCAAAGAGCAGCAGGATTGGGGGCAACCCTGTCTAGTTCCTCTATGAATCATGATGGGGCAGAGATGCGAGACCAGGTGCAAACTTGCACCGATGGACGCATGTAGAGGAGCATTATGTAATGCAGCGTACGTCCTCCTAACCCCATGCACCTGAGTAGTTCGAAAAAGTAATCCAAATTAAGGGAGTCAAATGATTGTTCAAGCCCTAAAACCAGGTATGCCTAACTAGGAAGAAGTCAAGGCACAAACTCCACATCCCGGAGTAGTTGCAGAATGTTCAGGGACTTGCTCCACCCTGGAATCTAACCATTTTGGCCAGAGTGGACTAACTGAGGGAAGAGAGGGAGTAGGCGATCTGCTAGTGCCCTACTGAGGATCTTATAGTCGGTGTTCAGGACTGCCAAGGGGCGGTAAGGGCTGGTTGAGGTCATGGCGGTGCTCAGCGGGGATTTGAGGCAGGGGAAGGGCTTCCACATAAGCTGAGATATGATGAGGGGATGCCTGGAGATGAGAAAAATAAAATGTTCGGTATAGTTTGTGAAAATGTCATGTATATCGCACTGCGTCAAAGGTAACTGACTGAACGCTGATCTGTAATTAATTATGATATATGACTTGATGCCCAAAAAAATCATGAAATGAGCGTTTGCTTGCCTACATTTTGATCTTCGCCCTAGTAGGTGACAGAGGTTTGCATTTAGCGTGCCTTTTCCAGGAAACGACACCGCTTTCCTGCTTTGCACTTTCTTTCCAAGTATTGCTTTCAGATGTTGGCTTACATTTCAAAAATGAGAATTTTTTTTTTACAACCAAAATGTTTTATTGCGGAATGCCACCCAATACCACAAGATGTAAGAAATCCAAAGTTTGGGTCAACGGGTGGTTGCCCAAGTTTTGTCAGGGCCACACTAACGAGAGTACACTCACAGTCACGCCAGTGTGATTACTCAGTGAGACAGTGCCTTTGAGCAATTCTGGGCAGCTTCTAAGGCCCCTAGTCTGAAAGAAATACAATGAATATTACAGGCTTCCTTAAAAATGTCTCGACCACTTGATGACTTGATGACAATAGTTCATCGAAAAAGATTCTGTCAGCAGATGAAGCTCAGCGGGCCCTTTCAGAGAGCCGATTCCCTGCCTGCCACTCCCATGCAGATGACACATTTTGTCTTCAGTGTTTGTGTCATTAAGCTGTAGATAACTGTGCTGCTTATCTAGCTTAATGTGCTGCCCATAGTGAGCTATTACTTCTCCCTAGGAGCAGTACTTAATTTGAGCTGGTAGTTGCCGGTGGGGCCCACAGGACTGACACTCATTATTAGGGAGCAGCACTTATTTTACCTCATCAGACTTTCGCCAAGAGCGAGAGAAAAAGTGGAGAGGCGGGAGGAAAGGAGGAGGAAGAGAAATAGGAAACAAGCATTGGCATAGCCAAAAGGTCTTGCCTTTGGGACCTTATAAGCGTTTAGGTATGCAGCACACTATCCTATGAATTGTGTTGCTATGTATTGAATAGCTGTACAATTACTATATATTGCGTTAGGCAGTCTGATTTGTGACGATATGCTTGCCTCTTCCACGTGCTTCTTATTGCTGCACGAAATGCTCTCTTTCATATTTGCATGCATGTAAACTGTAAACGTATGTGTGGATGCTGGGGGTGCGAGCAGAGTAACCAGAGTGCTTTGGTTTATTGTATTCCTCCCGTCCCGCCACCCTCACTACTTTCCCACAGTCACTTGGCCCCCGCAGTCTCGAAGAGCTTGGCCCACATGTCCGGGTTGAATAACTCTACGGTGAAGCCCATGGGGTACGTGGCCCCTGGAGCACAGCATTGTTTCATGAAGTTTATGTACTCCGGCTTGTGCTCGCCGGCCCAGTTCCACCAAAACCATTCGGAGCCGAAGTAGGTACCGAGAAGACTCCCCAGTGCAGAAATATCCAGAACTTGGCCTCATCGTACCAGGCTGGCAACAGGGGCGCGTCCAGGGACCGCCAGTCCGGGTGTAGCGAGCCCAAAGTGTTGGGATGGCAAGCAAGAAGAACACACGAAAAAGCAGTGTCATCTTGAGCCCGACTGACAAGCAGGGCAATTGGCAGTGATACATGGCAAGGGCGTGGATGTGGTGTAACGGCCAGAGCTGCCGACTGGGGCGATGGGGAATCAGGTTTGATGCAAATGGAGTGACGATGGGAAACGAAATACAAACTTATCACTTAAACAGTTCAAAGATGGCACTGGAATCGTCTTCACAGTAGTTCACTATATTTCTAAAAACCCACATACTACCAATTGGAGCAAGAAAAACAACATAACTGTTCAACTGTAATTTCCAGCTTGATAATTTGTTTTTAAAAGATGGCAATAGTAGATCAGAAGCAATCACATAGCAGAAAAAGTAATCGTCATTGCCTTGATAAAATAAAACTGATCACACAGAAGAAGAGAAGATATGCTTGCTTTAACAAGTTTCTTGTTTTAATGCTAACAGTACACATGCGCACCTACAACACAACACCGTTTATGTCTTGAAGCTCTTGGTCACATTTCTAACAAAATCCAACAGATAAATCTGAAACTTGCGTTTAAACCAAGTGTGCCTCCACTATACTGCACTTCAACATAGGATATCACCTCTCTAACTGTAAAGTGGTGCGCCGCCTTAGTTAGTTATACCTAAATTGGTGCTCTAAAACCATATCGCCACCATCTCAGTACAAACAAGGAGTCTGGTGTGCACTAGAGAATGAAAGGCCTTACTCACAACATAAGTGCCCCTAAACTCTGAGGAGTGTCTCTGGTTGGTTTAGCGCAGTGAATCTAGATGTAACGCTAGATATCTTTTAAATTGGCATCGCAATCACATAGTCTCCCCAACATTAACCATCTCTCACCAAATGAGTCAGAGAATGCAGAAATAGCACTGGAAACTGCTAAGAGCGCATGGAATGGATAAGAAAATAAGTAAATTAATTAAATATGGATGAACACTTTTCCAGTCCTACCGTCCTGAGATATATATGTTTTCCTAACTTGTATTGTTCTTTTGGACTTTAGGCGGTGCGGGGTCGGGGGGGAGGAAGGGGGTGGTGTTATGGATGAATTAGAAGAAAGACAAGACAAACCGGAAACACAACCATCGCGTAATATGTGTGATAAAAAGAATACATAACACACATATAGATTAACTTTTACGCAAGGGCGATATCGTATTCTGGCGTGGGGGTAGTTATAGTAACCTAAATGGTACAGTGTGCATCTTGTCTCCCTGGGAAGGGCACAGAATAAAACGTAAAGCTGGTCGTTATAAACGCATGCGTCCAGATGAATAAGGAGGGAAAATGCTAGGATGCTCTCGCGGTTTATATGTAAATACTGGAAAAACCACAGGACTGGAGTGGTCAACGAAAGGATATGAAGGTGTGAGGGGAAAACTGCACCAATCTAGAAGCCAATGTCAGCTTTCCTCACCCATGTGCTGCGTGTCCAACTGCACCGCCGGCATCTCCTTCAAAGGGATGTGTCCAGGGCCCCCGTCCCCGCAGCACCTCAAGCAGCACAGAACTGAAGCCATCTCGTGCAGGAAGCGCCCGGTCCAGGCAACAAGCATTTGCAATGCAATAGGACTCGCATTTACGCGAGACCTATTGCATTGCATCACGGACAACGGGAGGGGGGGAGCACGGACAACGGGAGTGCGGGCGGGGGGAGAAGGGGGCAAGAAGGGAGGGACAAAGTAGTGCTCACAGTCTAAATAACACGTAGCGTACCATGTAACACTCAAAGTCTCGAAGTAAAGGGGCCAGTAGCCATGGGAGTGTACAAATGACGACATGGCCATAATAAGGAGGGACTAACAAGCCTCATAATCAATGAGACGGCAGCATTTACGAAAGACAAGGACACGAGCCAATTAAAAACATGGGCGGAGAGCTTCCACTGAGCTTTCACTCCATACTGCATTACTGCATGCCTCGCAAAGCGAGCAGCGCATGCGCACTGCCGCTATAGGCTCGACCTAAATAAGTGACAAAAGGATAAAGCAGGGATGGAAAAGAACCAGCAACGGTGAGATAAAGAGGCAGGGAGTGTCTGGTGGTGGATGACAGGCATGAGGTGGAATAAAGTCTAAGCATCTTTGGTATGTGGCACCCCCAATATTGTGTACGCCATCCGCGGTCCTCTGAGAAAAACTTTGGGTCCGGACACTTTTTCTTTCATAAATTAAGAACTGAGGCTAACCTGAACTATTTGCGCTATTGAGCTATAGGTAACTGCATAGCTTGATTTGCTTGTCATAACTAGCTAATGTTTTTCCCTAGGAGGCACAGGGTGAATCTGGATATTACATAACTACTATTGATATTAATATTTGCTGATTGGAAAGGTACCTGTTAAAACCGTGATTATTAACAGGTCATCCTACACATGCATGCAATCCGCTACTAGCATCTATGCCGACTGATAGGTCAGAGTATAAACAACTAGTAACCTGGAAATCCTCTGACTCAAAGAATGCAGCCATTTTTATTAAAAAGAAAATTCACTGCATTGCAGAAGCACTGCTTTCATATTATTAGTTACAAATACAAATCACAGCAACTCTACTAAATCCTTTCTACCTCAGCAGAATGTACCCGCTACTAATTTCAAAATAAAAACCATAAAATGTAAGCCAGTGTCTCAGATTCGCTGCACGCAAAAGTTTGAGTATATTTACTAACCTTAAAATAAATATACTGACAAAATATTGAAACCCAAAATATCGTGGTATATAAATATCAAATACAGAAATATCGTTTTCCTATAATTTTAAAGTAAATGACCAAAGTATCGAAAAAAATGTGTAGTTTTACACTAATATCGATTACAAAAATATCGTTTTTTAACATATATATATTTAAAAATAGTAAACATTAAATATATTAACATGTAACAGTAATATAATATAAATTACATTTTTTTAAAACAATTTAAAAATATTTATAAATGTTATACTTTAAAAAAAGACAAATATATGTATGTTTATTTAGACATATATAATCTAAAACAATTATTAAAATAACTTTAATTTATATTTTAAATCAGTCTTGTAAACTTTAATAATATAACAAATATATATATAGTTATAACGCTTACTCAGACCATGTAGATGCAAAAAAGATTACTTCCAAACATGACCGTTTCGGCCACAACCACACATAAAAAAGTAAACAATATAAAAAATAGCATTTTACTAAAAATATATTACACAATACATACATTAATTATTAAAAATAATATAATTTTAAATACACAGACACATATAATAATAAACATTTAAATGATAAACACAAAACTATAAAATTGTAGGAATAATACATATACTATTCCCACTCCAGCCTGTGCAACAGTAGGGACAGCGTTGGACTCAGGAAGGGTACAATTTACTATTCCCACTCCAGGCTGTGTAACAGTAGGGAAACTCCTAGACTCAGGAGGGGTAACATTTACTATTTCCACTCCAGTCAATGTAACACTAAGGAAAGCATTAGACTCAGAAGGTGTACAAATTACTATTCCCACTCTAGTCAGCGCAACCGTAAGGAAAGTGTTGAACTCAGGAGGGGTACAAATTACTATTCCCTCTCCAGTCACTGCAACAATAGGGAAAGTGTTGGATTGCGAAGGGGTAAAATTTACTATTCTCACTCAAGTCTGTGCAACAGTAGTGAAAGCGTTGGACTCAGAAAGGGTAAAAATTACTAATTCCACATATACATTTAAAATAAAGAATTTCATATTTATTACAGTGTTTAAAAATATTATAAATTAAAACAAACAATATCAAAATAATTAGAATACCACACTATGGGGCCCATTACGATAACCGGCGTAAAAAAATCCGCCAGGCATGGAAGCGGCAAAAATCCGCCCGCACACACCGTCTGAACACCGACCACGCCATTACGATTACACAAACCGAAAACCGCCATCGGCGGAAAAATCACACAAAATACCGCCCGCCAACGTCCGAGTCGGAGTCAAACCGCCCGCCACGGACGGAAACACGCACGACAACACAAAACCGCCCGCCCTCACGGCCAACACACCGCACGTGAAATTACGATCGCACCGCCATGAGCGCGGGAAAACCACAAATATACCGCCCGCCAGCGCAAACAACGCCGATGAGAATCGACACGGCAGAAGCCATGGCGCCCACGTACCTGCACAGAAACCATCCGCTCACAAAACCAATAGCACACAACATGGCCAACAAGTCCACACAGCAAGGCACGCACAAATACACAAGCACAGTACACATCCCGAAAACACCCCCGGACAAACAAAAAATACAAAGGCCAGAACCCCAGACACAACACACCTGAAAACAACAGACCATGAGGACACACCCACATAGGTGAGTACAAAAGCAGCACTCCCACAGACCACAACCCCTTGCTACATTGCAAACCAGAGAGGAGAGGAGAGGACACAGTGACACAGCAAGGACAGCAGCACACCACAGAAACGCACACATCACAACCACCACCACCACCACCACCACCACCAAACACCTGCACCACAAACCCCCTGCACATTACACAACACACACCGCACCAGCACCACAAACACCATGGCACCACAAAGAATGCCCAAGTACACGCCCATTGAGCTGACGGTCATGGTCGACGAGATCATCAAGGTGTACCCACAAATCTATGGGAACATGGTCCAGCACACACCACTAGCCACCAGAAACAGAATGTGGAACCGGATCGTAGACCAGGTCAATGCAGTCGGGACCCTGCCCAGGAACAGAGGAGAAATAAACAAACGTTGGAATGACGTAAAGAGCCTGGTCAAGAAGAAGGAGGGCAAAAACAGAGAGCTGGCTGCCGTCACTGGCGGAGGGAATCCCGCGCTCTTCAAGACCTTCAAAGCGTGGGAGGAGAAGGTGCGAGTCATAATACATCCGGAGATCCTCGCCGGATTAGCAGGGGAGTGGAGGCTGGTAAGTACAAACTAATGTATACCAGCACACCGCTATGTACTCACATGCACTACCACCATGCCACAGCTCCCAGGGACAAACACCCCCATGTCCAGCACACAATACACAACACATCACACACACATGCAACAGACACCACCACACACAGCCCAAACCGAACAACTGTAACATACGTGGGGACATGTGTACACTCAGCCAGCCACGTAACCACCAACAGGTCCCCAAATATGCCAGAAGCGCCACAACGAGCACCCACCACACCCATGTGTCCGCCACAGCTGCACTAACCGACAAGTAACAGGTAAGTGGCAGGAACACAAAGTGCAGTGGGTGGGACGGTGGACAGCCCAAGTACAACACACACCAGGCCCCTAGTCCCACAGCACAGCAAGGAGGAGCATCCCCCACACCCCACAGCCACGTGTCAGCCACCGCAGTGCACAACGACAGCCGAAAGGCAGACATCACGGTCCACAGCAATCGGTGTCAGTGGGTGTCCAGCCACCCCCATGACCCACAACACCCCCCACCCCCACAGACCTGCAACATGGAGCACCCCCGCTTAGAGCCATGTGGCATCCAGTACAGTGCACGCACGAACAACTTGAAGGTGGGAAACTGGACAGGGCTGGATTACTGGAGGCATGAGGACCATAACACGACCAACACATGGGACATGTCACGTAGCAGACGAACACGCAGCACCGCCCACCGTCACGAACAAGTGAACAATGTGCACACGGACATGAACAACAGACTCACACCCCACATGACCCATCACAGACATAGCAACACCCAAGGAGCCACGTCTGCATGCACAAGCCACACTGAATATAGTACCACACGGCAGCCACTGTGCAACTCATCACACACAACCGAAACACCATTGAAGTCCTGTCCATGTAGCCCCTACTGCCTGTCAACCACACACCCCACAACTACGCCTATGTAAGACAAACAACACTAGACGCAACAGAGCGGAACAACATAAATGCACACGAACACCACTGAACCCATCAAACACACAGACACACCATGCACATACAACATACCATCCATCCCATCCGTCAGCCCCAGTCTCATGAAAGGCATGTCATCCGCACAGCTGCCACACATACAGCAGTCACGCTAAGATACATGCCCATGACCAACCATGTGCCAGAAGTCAATGAAGCGCACGACACACTGTGAGCAACAACACACAACATGGGCCACACCCCCCGAGCACTGCAGTGATGCACATGGCACAGGGCAGCACGCACACCAAGGAGATGGGACAACTGCAATACGTTGGCTGGCACACAACCATCACTCACTCATAACGATGCGTCCAATGCCATGTCCAGTAATCACAACAGACAGCAAATATGCAGGCCATGTCAAGCATGCACACACCTCAAACCATGCACTGTCATGCTGCCACAACACATGTCACGTTCGGCACCCATGGCTCACAGCATGTACCCCAAAAGCATATCCCCTCCCAAATGCGAATCTGGGGCATGGCCCCCATGTTGCCATATGCGTTCCTAAGCGTTCCATTTGAACCCCAAAAGCATATCCCCTCCCAAATGCGAATCTGGGGCATGGCCCCCATGTTGCCATATGCGTTCCTAAGCGTTCCATTTGAACCCCAAAAGCATATTCCCTCCCAAATGTGAATCTGGGGCATGGCCCCCATGTTGCCATATGCGTTCCTAAGCGTTCCATTTGAACCCCAAAAGCATATTCCCTCCCAAATGCGAATCTGGGGCATGGCCCCCATGTTGCCATATGCGTTCCTAAGCGTTCCATTTGAACCCCAAAAGCATATCCCCTCCCAAATGCGAATCTGGGGCATGGCCCCCATGTTGCCATATGTGTTCCTAAGCGTTCCATTTGAACCCCAAAAGCATATTCCCTCCCAAATGCGAATCTGGGGCATGGCCCCCATGTTGCCATATGCGTTCCTAAGCATTCCATTTGAACCCCAAAAGCATATCCCCTCCCAAATGCGAATCTGGGGCATGGCCCCCATGTTGCCATATGCGTTCCTAAGCGTTCCATTTGAACCCCAAAAGCATATTCCCTCCCAAATGCGAATCTGGGGCATGGCCCCCATGTTGCCATATGCGTTCCTAAGCGTTCCATTTGAACCCCAAAAGCATATCCCCTCCCAAATGCGAATCTGGGGCATGGCCCCCATGTTGCCATATACGTTCCTAAGCGTTCCATTTGAACCCCAAAAGCATATCCCCTCCCAAATGCGAATCTGGGGCATGGCCCCCATGTTGCCATATGCGTTCCTAAGCGTCCCATCTGAACACCAAAAGCAAAGTACAAACCAGACCCAGGATGGGCCAGGAGCCCGCATACACCAGAGTCACAATAAGTAGGGGCACAGCAACACACCCATCGGCATGGCCAATCCGTCCCATGCCACATGTGCACAGCACACAGTCCCATTGCCAAGCACACACAACTACAGATGCTACAGCCACACACACGCCTCCGGGAAACCCATGTACGAGATTGCACGAACTGTTAATGTCAGACGACAAATACATACTTCGCCAGGTGCAACACAATAACAAATCTCATTCTCTCCACAGGTGACGAACTGCTGGATGCTGGGGATGGAGCCAGCAGCCAGCACAGCCAGCCTACAAGCCCCCAACGAGGACACACGGATCTGGAGGATCTGTCCTCCTCTTCGGACACGGACCACCAAGCAGGCCCATCTGGTGTGGCAGGGCCCAGCCGCTCCCCAGGACCCCTCCTACCCACCAACCCATCATCCAGGGCTGCTGAACATTCCCAGCCCCCTGCTGCCACTGTCGTTGCGGCCACACCCACGGTCATTGTGGCCACTACCACTGCCGCAACCGCCACCATCGCCGCACCGACCACCACCGCCGCCACCACCACCACGTCTTCGCTGGCACCAGCCCCAGCGCAGGTGGTGGCCCGGCCGACTGGATCCACCCTGGGAGCCACAGCGAGGACCGTGGTGAGCAATGTGGCTAGTGGGCAGGCCGGTGGCAGCAGGACTGGTAGGAGGAGCAGGGTCAGGGAAACGCCAGCCTCCCCTGGGAGCCATGCCCTGCCTCAAATGGCCAGAGTCCTTGGGGCCTATGAAGAGGCCCAAGGACAATGGGTCCGGTCTGCTTCAGACACGCGTGAGGTGCTGGGGGTGCTGAGGTCCATGGACGACTGTATGGGCCAAATCGTGGACCTCATGGGCCAGCTGGTGGTGGCGGTGAGGTCACAGCCAGGGACAGCAGCTCCCCTCCGCCACCACCTGCCGGGGCGCAGGGTGGAGCAGCAGTGTCCAGTTCCCCTGCGTCCACAGCCAGTGAGCACACCTCAACCACCAGCATGTCGCAAGCAGGCACCCCCCTCGCAAACGTGGAAGGGGCCGTCCGAAGTGGAAACAGATCTCCCGGGAGGACTTCGCACGCTCCAAACGCAAGTGAGGCAGCCAGCCAGCCTTCCGCCAGCCTTCCTTGACCAGCCACTGCATTGACTTGGACTACGATCCCACTCCACACAGCCATCTGGATGGCATGTGTGTGTTGGACTATGGACATAGAACCAGTGGGTACACCCTGAGCATCACGCAGCCATGACTGACAGCTCATTGTCACTGCACGCACCACTTTTGTCATCACCTTACACACAATCACATGTCACAGTTTGTAATAAATGCACCTTTTACACTAACTGCTGTTTGTGCCCTGTGTTTTATTTGTACGGAATACAACGGCCACCTTGGGCGGAAAGGCACCTGATGCGTGGCATGGCAATTGAATCCGGAGGGCCTGTAGGGACCTAGGGGTGGGAGACAGAACAGGAGCACATTCAATGAGTGTGTCACACACCCATCACACAGTACATGTCAACAACTACAAGCAATGTACACACATCGCACAGAGCAATAGGGCACAATGCCACAGCCACCAACAGTGGCATACTACCCTGGCCATGGAGCGTTGACACACAGCACGCAGTGAACAAACGGCCACCCTGACACAGCACACACACACCTGCACAGATACAGCCACATCAGCCGTCGTACATGGACACTCACCGTCAAGTGAAGTAGCGGGCGAGGAGCTGCTGCCGCACATTACCAGCTTCCTCCTCTCCGCTGTCCTCCTCACTCGAGCTGTCCTGGTCTGCGGGCTGGGGCCCTGGTTGATCTCCGTCATCCACGATGAGGGGGATCTGCTTCCGAATGGCCAGATTGTGCAGCATGCAGCACGCCACCACTATCCGGCACACCTTCTGTGGGGAGTACGCCAGCGCACCCCCGGTGCGGTCCAGGCACCTGAACCTGGACTTGAGGAGGCCAAAGGTACGCTCGACCACATGTCTGGTCCTCCCATGTGCCTCATTGTAGCGATCGTCTCCTGGGGTGCGAGGATTCCTCAATGGACTGAGCAGCCATGCCCCATTCGGGTACGCAGAGTCACCTGGGTGTGAGGGACACAGAGAACCATTGCAATTCCAACTGGACAGGGGACAGCATCGCACAACCAGCACGCTACACCACTCCACATACTCACCGACAATACAGGCACGATCCTGTTGCATATTGGACATCAGTCGTGGCAAGATGCTGTTGCGCATTATGTGTGCGTCATGGGCCGAGCCTGGGAACTTTGCACACACGTGGGTGATCACCATGTCCGCAAGGCACACCACTTGCACATTCAGGGAGTGCGTGTGCTTCCTGTTGCGGTACAGGTGCTCAGTGGCCTGTGGTGGAACAAGGCCGACATGTGTGCAGTCAATGGCTCCAACGACGTGTGGGATTCTGCCAAGGGCATAGAATGCACCCTTCACTGCCGCCAATTCACGAGCCCTGGGGAAGCGGATGTACCTGTTTCGGTACAGCATCATGGCTGCCAGTACATCCCTCAGCACCTTGCTGAACATGGGCTGGGACATCCCTCCTCCAATGCCCACTGTGTGCTGGAATGACCCAGTGGCGAAGAAATGCATGGCGGCCATCACCTTAGCCGTGGGGGTGACAGCAGTCGGATACACCCTGCGGGGACGGAGATGGGGTTCTAACATGGCACACAGTCGATGCAGGGTTGGCCTGTCCAGCCGAAACTTCCTAATAACCTCTGTATCGTCCATGTCCGCCAGCAATTGGTATGGGCGGTCAATGTTCGGTCTCTGCCTAGGGACAATGGCAGAGGACACATGTCAAAGCAACACGACACATAGCAATTTCGCATACACATCACTGACATGACTGAGCAAGCACATGAGCCACAGCCCAGCTGTCAAGCTGGGACGGCACGGCCACAATACACTTACACAGGTCTCCCAACAATGGCAATGGCTAGTGATACAAACCACTGCCATGTGCATGCACATGGGGATCTAGGCCCCAATGACTTGCGGGGCGTGCTGATGGGGACTGACTGCATATCCGTCAAGCGGCAACGCCACGGCAACATGAATGTCTGCTGAGCATGGAACTGCTTCCGCGGCTGGATGAGTATGGCACACGACGACGACGATGTGGGCACAGGCTGAGCGGCCAAAACAAGTGGGACCTGTGGCACGAGGGGATATGAGACAGTAGTAGGTGTCAGCACTGCACCCTATGTACAGCACTGTACGGATCACACCTCCCGAAACATTGACAGGTGTCCACATTGACAGCCCCATGCCAAGACGGCTGTGTGCTTGCAGTCACACGTCACAGGTGAGAGGTTACATTGCACGTGCCAGGTGGCAGACGTACATAGTGGGAGCTGGCATGTGTGTGCATGTGTCTCCTGTTCAGGATCCACCAGATGGGCGCTGACTCTGTACTGACCATTGGACACAGCATGTTCCGTGGAAGGCTTGTGTGTGTGGGATGGTGGCACTGGATGTGCCTCCGTTGGGTGGGGGGCCATGCACAGGGCGGGTACGTCGATGATTGCGCATTGTTGGTCACGGTGGGTGCACCAACTGAAGATGTGTTGCCCTGTGTTCAATTCCTATGTCCGCATGATGATGGACTGTAGATGTGGGCAGACTACACATTGGTCGATGTGCTGTCTATATGCATGTGCCTTCACACCAGGCACAGCTGCCCCTGCACATGTGACCCCTGCTGGACTCGCTGCTGGGTCTGTGGAGCTGATGCACCTTCTGCGCGTGGGGCGGACAGCTCTCCTCACTTCCCTCATTGCGCATGTCATGACTTTGCCGCAGGTGACATGGATCATGGAGGGCCCACATGTACGCGTGGGTAGGCTACACATGATTGTACACTGGTCGCCACCCCCAGTCAGTGTTTCGAATGGGAAGGTTGTCGTGCTGGTGGTATGTTCGATGTGGCGGATGGGCGGGCCTAGGTGCGGGCTTACATTCCGGACATGGGGGGGTAGTTGGATTGGCGACTAGTTGCAGTACACACGGGACACGTCTCTTCCTTTCCACATCTGGGTCATCCCTTGTACTTACTGACAGTGATACAGTCATCTTCGCCCCAGCCCTCATGTCCTCCCCTCGCTCCCCCAATATGCATGCTCACCTGCGAGGCTAGCGCCTGCACAGGCAGCCCCAAGCTCGCACCAGAGAGGGCAAGGAGTGTATGTGTGGGTCCAGTTGCACGAGTGGGCTGTCTCAGGGTATGATGTGTGGCGGGACGCCGTCCACCTGCGTGGTGCCCCAAATGGAGACCCGGCCTGCATGGACTATGCATCACAGTCTTCGCCTTCCGGATCCGCCACCTGCGACACCCAGTGGCTGTGGCTGCCCTTGCGGCCAGGCCGCGTCCGTCTGTGGCTGATGGCCCACACATTCACTCTTTGGCCTCTCTGGGGAGGGCTCGGGGGTGGTGGCGCACGTGCTTGCACTTAGTCGCAATGGCATGTGGCGTGGTTGGTATGATGGGCAATGGATGGGATGGTGCGAGCCACCTCCCGTGACGTCAGTGCTGCTCGTGCTGTGGTGCGTCCCCCTACACTTCCATTTGACTTGTGCCATGCTAGACGTTGAGGTTCTATTGCCTGCGTGATATGACCAGGAGGAGCGCGAGGAGACCTCTCACACACCATGCTCCACTGCCATCCCGTGCCCTGTATCGCCTGTGCGGATTGACTATGTTGGGGTTACACCTGGTCGACTGGGGCTGTGTGTGCCTTGTCAAGGGGCATGGCGGGCGCACAACAGGATCCAGCTTGTCCACAGAGGGTGGGCTGAGGTGCGCCTGATACCGCTTTGTACGTGTGCCCGGCTGCTGTGCACACAAGTGTTCACTCCCCCCGACAGGTGTCCTCTCACAATGCCCAGGGAAGCGGTGGTGTACTGTTCATGACCCCTCCCAACACGGCGTGCTCCAACTTGGCATGTGCGCATCTACCCGTCGCACCCACCCACCTGAGCACTGCGTCCATACGACTTCACACGACAAATGTGTGTCTTCCACAGTAGTGCTACTCATTTGCGTTGACATCCAATACCAGTGGACTACATGGTCATGTCACGACTGCCGTGTACTTCACATACTCTCATCCTCTCTCATTCGTACTTGTGAAATGAGTCAGCGGAGACAGTTTTGGTTTCAAACATTATATTGAGTCTTCTGTCCTCTGTGATGCAGTATAGTGGACACTACTGGCAGCGGAATACATGTTGAGGATATACTGAGCATGATTGCAAATGGGATAGGGTGTGGGGTTACATGTGATTGGCTGTTGCATGTGGGATGTGGGCTTCAGAGTGACATCTGCTTGGCCAAGGCTGTGCTAATGTACATTTACGTATAGCTGCGGAGCTGCGGACTTTGACACAGACGGTATACATGTAGCCTACCAGACCGCTTGGCATCATGGGCACAGTCCATCTCAGTTCCATGTGACAGGTTTGCTGCGGTTGTTCCTCATGCACGCGTGCATGTGAGATGACATCAGGGCATGTGCTTGCGTGCATGCAGCGGCGTGCCACTTGTTGTTGCACTGTGGTGGTTACTGGACATGTCACAGTCACTGGGGTCGTGTTGTTGTTGTATGCACTTGTCGTCCATGCAAAGGTCCTGGTATGGGATTCCCGGGGCGGGGGTGGGAGGGG
Organism: Calotriton arnoldi; assembly: GCA_963921515.1. NCBI lineage: Eukaryota > Metazoa > Chordata > Amphibia > Caudata > Salamandridae > Calotriton > Calotriton arnoldi. Next base: position 152,914 of record CAWUFW010011702.1, read on the forward strand.
TGCAGCACCCACAGACTCCAGGCGACCTATTCATGTCCACTGAGCGGTGTGTGTGTCCATGTGCGCTGGATCCATGTCGTGTCCTGGTTGTTCGTGCAGTTCCGTCCATGTGGGTGCGATACACAGAGCCCATGCCACTGCCTCCCACGATGCATGCGGTGTTCCTGGATGTGATGGGGAACAGTGTGCATGTCCCGGTCATATCCGATGTCATGGCGATGTCGTTGATGGTGTGGTTACAGTTGCCGGTCGTTTGGTATGGCTGTTGTGGTGGTGACTGGCCAGTCCGTGCGGAAGCTAAGCATGGGTGCGGGGTTGGACATCATAGGTCAATCGGGGAACCTGCGTTGTGGTCCGACGAATTTACAGGTTGTCAGGTATGCGATGCCGTCCAGCAGGGCTTCCATGTCATTGGTGGTGTACATGTTTGCCAGCCAATGTAGCGGATGGTGGCTGTCAAGGTGTTGTTCGTAAGTTGTCCCTTGGAGGACCATGATGGGGCATGCTGGGTGACATTCGATGTAGCTGTTCTCGATGATCCGTCGTGTGGAGGCACAGTGGTCCCATTTCAGTGCGGGTGCGATGTTGGCCACATACGCCATGCCCCCATAGGCAGAGCAGGCCCTGTCGTGTGCGTCCAGAGGGAGGAGTAGTGGTAGCAGGTCCGCCTTCAGACATGCCAGGTTGGAGAGGCATATCTCCACGGGATGCTGGTAGGGACACCTCCGACAGTAGAAGACGGGCATGACGCAGCTGAACAATGTGATGCGGTAAGTCAGTCGGTAACTTACGTTCAGCAGGGACAGGAGATCGCATCCCAATGTATGAAACAGGTTGGTTTTGTACAGCTTGAGCTGTTCGGCGTAGTTGGGTAGGTGTGTTGCGGTTGCCATTTCGCAGCGGTGCGTTGTGGTGGCGTGCTCCGGCTGTGTGTGCAGTCTGCAATGTGCACGCTCCGAGGTTGCTGTGAGCTCTGTGTAGTCGTAGGGAGACAGGACTTGTGTTCTGTTGGCTTGTTTGGAGGACACGGGTCCTCTTCCCACATGCTTCTCAGACAGTTCAAGGTCAGTGATGTGTGACTCCTTCCAATTAACTTGCATGTGGCCGACATGGGGGAGTGTTTTCTTCTTTCTTCCCCGTCCGTTGTGTGCTTCTGTGATATGCGCTATCTGCCCTGTGGTCGGTCTCCTCGGCATGCCTGTGTTGGTCTATTCTTGGACAATGGCTGTATTCACCGGCTTCTGTCGTAGGGCTGTGGTTTCGGAGTTGGAATGGAAGGTCATTCAGTGCTGTCTGCTCTCCCTTGTGTGGGCGGCAGGCTGCCTTTCCGCTCTGCGTTGGGCCTTGTGTGTGAATGTTATTCTTGGGCCACCTGTTGTCGGTCCCCGGGCTCTTTGGTGTTCCGTTTTATATGTCTTGTTCATATGTGCAGGGTGGTATGGGTGTTTCAGTGTGGTACTGGTGTTCCTCTTCCCGAAGGGGCCCTGCTTCTCCTAGTTGGTGTTGCCGCCGCTGTGTGCTACGCCATGTTTGTTACACTGGGGTGTGTCCTGCTGTTGCGTGTCTTCACTGACATGTGTGCGTCGGTTGTGTGGCGTTGGGTGTTGTCCGTGAATTGGGCGTTGGGGACATGTCTGTGGCAGGCCTGTCACGTGTCATGTGCGTTCGGGGTGGGGCTGATGTGTGTGCTGCTTGGTTGTGTCCCTGTGTCTGTGTGCGACGCATGCATGGCGCTGCGGTTGGCCTCTGCGTTGTGCGCATGTGTGGCGGCGTCATCGGCGCTTTGGGGCCGTGACGGGGTGGTTGGTTCCTAGTCCCAGGTGGTGTGTACACATGTGTTACGCGATGTTACGATTTGGCCTGTGTGTCATATGTGGATGCAATGGTGGATGTGTAGTGTACACGCGCTGGTGGGGGTTGTCCGCTTTTTCCGCCCTTGCACTGTGTGCGCTGTTTGCGTGCACTTGTTGTGTGTGTGCCTACCTGCGTCTCCGCGGTACGTTGCGTCCTTGGTGGTGCATCAGCAGGAGCATGGGGAGGGCCTGCAGTGCTGGATTCATGCTCGGGGGAGCCGCTTCTTCGTTGTCCGTGCTCGGCGTCCGTGTTACCGCTTCGGTTTGTCGTACGGTATCTCTTGGCCGTGGGAGCCGTTTGTTTGCGGCATCGTAATTTATGCGCCGGGCGGGACGTGTTTCGTCGGACGGTGTGTGTCAGTTGTGCTGCGCCGCTACGTGTACGGGCGCACTTTGATGGCGGACGGTGTTGCTGGCTTGCCGGCGGTGTTTGGCCTACTTTTCGCATCGTAATTGGGCGGGCGTGTGGACTGCTGCGTGCCGGCGGTAACTGGTGGTTTTTGCATCCGCCAGCACGGCGGTTGTGCTTCCGCCCGCCATCGTAATGAGCCCCTATATTCTCACAATCATAACAACCTACAAATATAATGCTATTTACAATTAAAAAGCATAACAGTTAACACATAACATAATAAATAACCCACTTTTTAATTAATGAACTGTTTTTACATTTATTATTACTTAAATAACTTCCCACCATATACCTCTATAAACTAAACAACACATGCCTAAAATATATCTTAAAAATTATAATAATTACACATTTTACATAATTATCAATTAAACAACTAATATTAATCAACTATTAATAATTAATTATATTTAATTACCTTCTCACCCTTTATCCCTGCACACCCAGCAACCTGCACCTAATATAAAACTTTAAAAATATCATAATTACATAAGCTACGTAATTAAATATCAATTAAACAATTAATATTAACTAACTAATAATACAGTAATTATGTTTAATTAACATCCCACCCTTTACCCCTACAAACCCAACAACCCGCACCTGATATATACATTAAAACATATCTTGATTACACAATTGACATAATTAATTTTCAATTAAATAATTATTCATAGTTAACATTAATTATTATTTATTACAATTCATTTCCTTCTCACCTTTTCCCCTACAAAAACCACAAACCAAACAACAATATAAATAAAAAATGTAATTACACAATTCACATAGTTAATTATTATTAATTAAATATTTAATAATAATTAGAAATGAATTATTAATTATAATTAAAGTACTTTCCACCCTATACCCCTACAAATACCACAACCCGCACCTAAAACTTAAGTGAAAAAAAATAATTGCACAATTTACATAATTAATTATCAAATACATAATTAATATTAATTAAAAAATAATTATTAATTCATTATAAATGATTTATTTCCCACCCTGTTCCCCTATAAACCCTAAACCTGCTACGGCATTAAAAATGAAAATAAACTATTAAATAAAATTTAAAGGCAACTAAAAATTTACAAACTATATTAAAAAACATTAACAATAATTATACAAACAATTTATAAAATATACAATTACAATATATACTAAAATACATAAAATAATTAAAAACAATAATATTAACAATTATATTTTGTAGGGCCTGATTACGATGACGGTCAGACGAGCGTCTGACCGCCATCACCACAGGAATGGAACTCCCACATGTAGTTGGCAGTTCCATCCCCAAAATTACGATACGACCGCTGTGTAGACAGTCAGAAAAATGCCTTTTTCCTTTGTGGCTGGTGCTGCGGCCCGGAAAAGGACTGCAGCACAAGCTGCAATGGAAAAAGGCATTTTGCAAACATCCATGTGTTGCCTGGCACATGGTGCATGGATATTTGAGGGGGCACCACATGTGCCCCCCAGGCCCCATAGGGGAGGCCCACGGGGGCCTGGTAGGAGCCCTCAAAGTCCCTTTCCGTGTGCCTGTACATGGCGGTCGGACCACCATGTAAAGGCAGAGGGAAAGGGACATCGTAATCCCTACGGTGGTGCCTCCGCTCCACAGGCACGGCTCCCTTTGTAGAGATTATAGTTTGACCGATGCCCTGACGGGTTCCTTGAGCTTGTCGGAGGCGTTGGTCACGTTGGCCGCTCCCTCTGACCGCTGCTCTCCGACCAACCTCATCATAATGCAGCAGTCGGGCCGCTATCCTGGCTATTTTTGTAAACGATATTAACAATATAGATATTTTTGACATTGGTATTACTTACCTTAGAAAATCGATATTCTTGTCAATTAAATTTTTGCACATTATATTTGTGCATCATGATATTTACAACTTGATATTTCTGCATCTCAATATTTATTTCTCGATATTTTTCCGAACACCACTTCCATCATCAGCTTACAAAATCCTTATCCTTGCAAAGATCAGTTTAAGTGGACTCCAGAACTGGAACTGACACCAAGCACAAGTGATTAACTAATATAGAGAAATGCCACTTAAATCACCTTTTTGGGAGTCCAGTCAGCAAAGCAGGACAGTGTCCAGTTCGGATATTCACAATAAATATCACCAGTAGCAACCCAATAACTGTCCTGCAGCCACAGTCACATAATGGTATAGTGACCATATCATGCAGATGTCTATACTAGGGTTGTACAATGTTGGTCGACAAAGGCCAGAGCCGTGCCTGATTTTCAAAACACCCACAGAGATACTTGTCCAGGTGGGATTAATTTACATATTTGGTGGTAATCATTGCAGTATGGCATATAAAAAACACACGTAAGCCTGCAAAGGCCTGTATAGAAGTTGCATAGTTGGTTGCCAAACAAAATTGGACTACCCTATTAGGATATCTGAACTGATGAATGTCCTCTAGAATGTTTTAGATTAACCCTTTTTCTGCTAGGGTGTTTGCGCAACTCTGTGCTGGCACTTTAAAAACAAAATCGGCTTGCTCAAGCATACATACCTCTTTGGTCTCTTTGTGTACGCATACAAACTATGACACAGATTTCTCAAGACTTTGGGCCTGATTACGATGTTAGTGGGACCACCACCATCAGGCCGTCGGTGGCGGTCCCACCGCCATCCAGCCCATTGGATCCGACTGCTGCATTAGGAAGCAGGCGGTTGGATCTCAGCTGGGGGGGATAAAGACTGCCGTGTTCAACAGGATCAAGGATCCCATCAGTGCAGCGGTCGGCCTCCTATTCCCAACAACAGGGCGGTGCCTGCTCAGGCACTGCCGTAGGGATTAGGATGGCCCTTTCCGCCAGCCCTTTCACAGCGGTTAACCTGCCATGAAAAGGCAGGTGGACAGTGACTTTGGGGGCCCCTAGCAGGGCTCCCTTGCCCTCTGGCCCTCCGCTATAGGCCCTGGGGGGCACTTATGGTGCCCCCGTAAACATCCCTGCACCATGTGGCAGGCACCACATGGTGCCTGCCACATAGTGCAAGGATGTTTAAAATGTGTATATTTTGTACTGCAGCGTGTGCTGAAGCCCGCAGCACATGCAGCAATGCAAAGTATACACATTGCGACCGCCTTGAAGGCGGTCGCATCATAATGTGGGTAGCGGGACAGCCGACTTCTAGTCGGGCGGTCCTGCTTCCGCCACGGTGCCAGGCGGACAAAAGTCTGACCGGTATTATAATCAGGCCCTTTGTGCCAGTGCAAAGTGATGCAAAGTGCTGCAATGTGGTGCAAATTTTTCCTTCAATAGTTTTTTTCCAGTGCAAATCTTTGTAGCATTGAAAGTATCCTAAAAGTAATGCAAATCGTTTTTTCGTGCTGCTTTGCCACAAGATGGTACCCCATGGGAGTTACATGGGAATTCCCATGCTACAACCCATGTTGTATGTCCAAAAGTCCTTCTAAAATTGTTCTAGAGGGCTTGCTACAAAAATTACGCCTTCTTTAGGCAGATGGTAACAAGGAGAAATGTTTTAATTTCTCTTAACTGATCTCACATTATATGTGTGCTGTACTGTACAGCACACATATAAAGTGAGCAAAGTTGTAAAGGTAGTCTAAGCATAGTTTTGTACTGGAATTAAGGCTTTCCACTACAAAACCTATGCTAGACATCACACAGTTTTGCACCATGGTGCTAAGCTGCCTGTCACTGCCAGCGCTCGGGAAGACAGCAGCAGCACCATATCTTAATAAATATGGCTCTACAATGCCCTTCTCCCTAACTTTGGTTGCTGCACTGCATTGCACTACTTTTAATAAATATCCTCTATCATTTTTCTTTTCCATCACATGGATGTGTGTTGGGGCAAACCCTGCATCAATATCTCATTTCAGCCTGAAGATATAATGAACATTTTGGAGATATTTAAATTTTTTAACATTTGATAGCAGATACCAAACTCAGAACTATGTGAAAAGTATTACAACTATGGGGGCTATTCGGATGTCGTATGGAAACTGTTCCGAACGAATCGGTCTCGGAATCTTTTCCGAACGAATCGGATCCTGCGAGTCCGAACGACCAATTACGATGCTTCCCAACATCGTTCGGTCGTACTTCCATTGACTTCAATGGGAGCCTGTGTTCTGAATGAGAGCACAGGCTCCCATTGAAAAAAGGGGTGGCTGGGGAAAACCTTGCTCCCTGTGGCAGGCACCTCATGGTGCCTGCCACACTGTGCATGGTTGTGAAAAGGAGTCCCATGCGTGCCCCTCACAGGACCGATTAGGAAGGCCCCGGGTGAAGGGAGGCCTGCTACGGGCCCCCTTAGACAGATTCCGACAGCCGTTTCGAGTCGGGCAGACCGAATGAGAACAGCTGTCAGATCGGTCATTGTAATCACTCGTTTCGGCTCCGAAAGACTTGGTTACTCCCAATGCCTTTCGGAACCGAGTCGGACAGTTCGAACGCTATCCAGCCATCATAATCGGTCATCGGGAAACGTGTCCGAGTCGGTCCGAAAGGCGGGTTCGGAATAGGATTCGGACAAATAGAATCCCAATCGGAGCCTTTCCGAACGACATCGGAATCGCCCCCTATATGTTTCCCAATTCTGTATAACCTGAGGAAGCTGCTGGTGCCAGCCAGATCTCTCTTTCCCTGGCTGGCTGGCCAATAAAATACTCTAAACATGACATTTGTCAGAATTGTAGCATTTTTCCCTAAACATGGTAATTCCCTCCAGTATCCCTGCTGCACGAACATATCCCTGCCAAAGCGTGATCCCAAACCTTCCTCTACTGGGTCTCTGGAGCGTGGCAATACCAGAAATGTATACGATTGCTATGGGTTCAGAGTGCCCACATACCATACATTAGGGGCCAGATGTGCGTAGGTAATCATTTCCGATTACCCAACAGCGAATTTTTGCGATTCGCTATTTGTTAATCGCAAACACCAATGTACAAATGTGTCTTTGACAGATTTTGCGATTCTGCAAATAATATTCATGAGGTAGGTTTCGGTTTGCGAATCATTACGAATCAAAAAACTCACAGGGATGATGGCCTGCTGTAGTCAGTAGACAACCATGACTGTGATTGCTTTTCAATAAAGTAATTTTGTTTTTGAAATGCAGCCTGTTTTCCTTAAAGGAAAACAGGATGTGTTTCAAAAAGAAAAATGAAATGTTTTCTTTTAATTTTTTAAAGATTGGCCAGTGGTCTGTAAGACCACTGCCTGCTCTTAAAAAATGTTTTTACAAACATGCACAAAGGGTAAGGGGTGATGAGGACCAGGACGCCTGAGCTGGAGAAGGTCCTTGAAACCTGGAAGCAGATGAGGCAGACACAGTTCACTTCAGAAGAGGAAGAAGAACAAGAGGTCACACAGGTGGATGGCCTGTACCATCCCGCTTATCCCGCTAATGTAGGGCAGGATACAGCATTTTGGGATACCATAATTATCTCAGTGTGCTGAAAGTAAGGGGTCTGAAGATTTAGGACAGAAAGGTAGACAGAGGTTTGAAATTGCAAATGATTGCTTTAGCAAATAGGAAGAGAAAAATGTTCTTCAAATACGGAAAATAAGCTCTGGTATAAAACAGGACAGCTCTGGAGGATGAGAAGGGATAGACTCCAGTGTCTCAGGAAGACAGCATGAAACCAATGTGCCTTTGTACAAGTCAAACCATAGCATCCTGCAGTTATGGTGGCAGCAAGTGTTTGGCGAGTGGAGTAGTAGAAGGTAGATAGTCAAAACCTAATTGATGAATATTAATTGTACCTAACTGTGTGATTGGCGATGACAGAGAAATGGGTCTTTTCATTTTAATTGAATTGTTCTATGTACCAGACCAGAAAGAAGAGAACATTTAGAAGCAGCACTATTTTGAGAGGTTTTCTATATTGTAGAGTGATATCATTATTGGGATAACCTCTGAGAAATACAACGAGACTTCAAAAGACAGCACAAAAGAGACTTGTGAGCAGAGGCATACTTGGTCAGTAAGATTGGGTGGGTGTAAGTTCCAAATTTTCCAACAATCATGCTGGCATATCTTGTTAAAATGCATTATGAGGAGCAGGACAAATTGGGGCTTCTTAAGAGGCAATGGAAAGCGAGAGGAGTGCGGATTGTTAGGAGAACTTAAAACACAATAGTTTTCAAAATAACGAGGTTTTCAGGCAGAGATGAAAGGGAGAGAGAAAGAGAGAGAGAGGTGTGTGTGTGTTTTTGTCAGTGTATGCATAGAAAATCCAGGGTGAAATCCGACAGATACCTCAACATACCCAACTAAAAGCACCTGTACCCAACTATTTACTACAGTATACATTTTTAGGGGGGTGTAACGCACCAAACACCCCCCTGAAGCTACGCCCCTGCTTGTTAGTCTTGGGAAGATTTTACAAATGCCTCACTGAAGTCACTAGAAGACAGGGTGAAAGGCAGTAAGGTCACAACCTATAGTGAACTGTACAATTTGATCATGAGAGAGCACATTTACAGCAATTGTTTTCCAGAGTTGCGCCAGCATCTAGTGGTTTCTGAGTTCAGTGACACAAGGGAGCTTAAGAGGAAAGCTGACACGTAATAGTATGAGTGCCAAAAAGTCCCATAGGAGGTTATCACCAAAGAGTGGATCCCTTTTCTTGCAACAGAAGTCCCCAGTGAGGGTGGGAAAACCAAACCACATTTCCCGCTGGCCTCAAACATCATAAGCGTGGTAGGGGAAGATCCGCACTACTGTAGCCAAAAAAAGGGTACGAACCCCAGGGAGGAGGATCTTTTATGTGTCATGGTAAAAGGCCTATGCCTTGACTGCTTCAAAATGGGGCACATAATAATTCCTACAACAAAAGTACCACACTGAGAACAGTTTGTAGAAATAGCCAATATGGTGCTAAGAAGAGAGTTTCTGTGAGGGAGGGTTTTTTATTTATTTTATTTGCAAAGTTTTATATAGCGCTGGCTAGACCCGGAGGTATCAGAGCGCTTTACATGAGGATCAGAGAGTTACAGGTTACATAAATACATCAGTTACAGGAGCCAAGTATAGACATAGGAGAAAAAAAAAACATGAGATTACACAATAATATGAGTTATTAGCGCGTAGCATGACAAGAAGTACGTCTTGTGGGAAATGAAAGGTAGAGGGGGAATGGTAAACAGGGTTAAGGAGTGCAGATAGAGTCAGGCAGACCGGCAAAGGGGAAAAGTACTTCAGGGGGAACAAAGCGATCAAAGTGAGAGACAGACATAACCGACCTGAGTATCGTTGAAAATATACGAAGAGAGGGGTGAGGGAGACCAACGGGGGGGGGAGGGTAGACTAGAAGAGAAGGTCAATCAGGCGAACAAGGAGCAGTCCAGCGGAAAAGAGGATAGGTTGAAACCGCCAAGAGGGAGGACCTAGAGAAGCCGATAGCATTATCCCCGAGTGGCGGGATATACAAAATCAAACAAAAAACACTAAAGGTAGCAAACTCCATGGATTCACGAAGGGCTGGAAAAGGGGAGTCAGTCAAAGAGTCACGGAGGGAGGAGGCGGGAGAGGGAAAAGAAACACAACGGGGAGATGAGGAAAGCAATGTCCGATGTCAGGCTGGGTAGGTGAAGGCCGAGGGGGTGAACCAGAGCCAAACTCCTCTATAGCTGAATAGGACAGCTCCACTGGGCATCGGCCAAGGTTGCTCGGGCTCCGCGGTAAGTACAGACAGTTATGGTTTCCGCCCAGGGGGCATCGTTATAGTTCCATCAAAAGCATTGGTCCCGGTGTTACTGGGGAGCGCTGTCCGCCTTGTCCTCCAGCTCGCCCCCAGGTCAAGAGTGGTGAGAGGAGAGGTGGAAGGGACAGTTCCAAAGTCTGCAGATCTTCCCCATTTCCAGCAGCAGTAGTGAGTGTTGGGCATTTGTGCAGGATCCCAGTGGTAGGGGGACCACTCCCAACCCTCTACTGAGTGTGTCTCCCTTACCGCTGTGGTCACTCTCGGAGAGGTCCCTGTAGCCCCGGACAACAAATGCTGGCTCCCTCGCCAACAACGGGAGAAAAGAGTGCTTTTGTGGAAGGCCCACTTGTGGAGGCCATCTTAGGGACAGTCAGGCTGGTATGAATGTCCCTCACTTCTGTAGGGGGTATTGACTGCACCGGCTTGTCCTGGGTGTTGCCGGCGGTTCCCAGGTAATTACTATTCCCAGCACTATGCGACAGGAAGCCGGGGGCTCCAGAGTCCGTCCTTTGCCCTCCCTGCTCTGATGATAGAACGCCTGTGCAGTCAAGAGGATAATTGCGCATTGCCCTGAATCCCGGAAGGTGCCGCGATCAGCGTCGGGGCAATCACCACGTCGGAGGCTCATGCGGGGCCCAGCGGGTGTCCACAAAACACAGTGCAATCTCCCTGGCCGCAGCTGTCCCCCCAGGGCCTGTGAAAGGGCCGGCGGAAAGGGCCATCCTAATCCCTACGGCAGTGCCTGAGCAGGCACCGCCCTGTTGTTGGGAATAGGAGGCCGACCGCCGCACTGATGGGATCCTTGATCCTGTTGAACACGGCAGTCTTTACCCCCCCCAGCTGAGATCCAACCGCCTGCTTCCTAATGCAGCAGTCGGATCCAATGGGCTGGATGGCGGTGGGACCGCCACCGACGGCCTGATGGTGGTGGTCCCACTAACATCGTAATCAGGCCCAAAGTCTTGAGAAATCTGTGTCATAGTTTGTATGCGTACACAAAGAGACCAAAGAGGTATGTATGCTTGAGCAAGCCGATTTAGTTTTTAAAGTGCCAGCACAGAGTTGCGCAAACACCCTAGCAGTAAAAGGGTTAATCTAAAACATTCTAGAGGACATTCATCAGTTCAGATATCCTAATAGGGTAGTCCAATTTTGTTTGGCAACCAACTATGCAACTTCTATACAGGCCTTTGCAGGTTTACGTGTGTTTTTTATATGCCATACTGCAATGATTACCACCAAATATGTAAATTAATCCCACCTGGACAAGTATCTCTGTGGGTGTTTTGAAAATCAGGCACAGCTCTGGCCTTTGTCGACCAACATTGTACAACCCTAGTATAGACATCTGCATGATATGGTCACTATACCATTATGTGACTGTGGCTGCAGGACAGTTATTGGGTTGCTACTGGTGATATTTATTGTGAATATCCGAACTGGACACTGTCCTGCTTTGCTGACTGGACTCCCAAAAAGGTGATTTAAGTGGCATTTCTCTATATTAGTTAATCACTTGTGCTTGGTGTCAGTTCCAGTTCTGGAGTCCACTTAAACTGATCTTTGCAAGGATAAGGATTTTGTAAGCTGATGATGGAAGTGGTGTTCGGAAAAAATATCGAGAAATAAATATTGAGATGCAGAAATATCAAGTTGTAAATATCATGATGCACAAATATAATGTGCAAAAATTTAATTGACAAGAATATCGATTTTCTAAGGTAAGTAATACCAATGTCAAAAATATCTATATTGTTAATATCGTTTACAAAAATAGCCAGGATAGCGGCCCGACTGCTGCATTATGATGAGGTTGGTCGGAGAGCAGCGGTCAGAGGGAGCGGCCAACGTGACCAACGCCTCCGACAGGCTCAAGGAACCCGTCAGGGCATCGGTCAAACTATAATCTCTACAAAGGGAGCCGTGCCTGTGGAGCGGAGGCACCACCGTAGGGATTACGATGTCCCTTTCCCTCTGCCTTTACATGGTGGTCCTACCGCCATGTACAGGCACACGGAAAGGAACTTTGAGGGCTCCTACCAGGCCCCCGTGGGCCTCCCCTATGGGGCCTGGGGGGCACATGTGGTGCCCCCTCAAATATCCATGCACCATGTGCCAGGCAATCACCATGCCCGCCTCGAAGCGTCCGGTCAGTTTTGGTGTTGCACGGGGCGTCTCAGACGCAGTCAGGGCCGGAGCCACGATGATTACTCAGGCTTTGGCAGCGCAGTCAGGTGTAGAATGCCCCTGAAGCTCAGCGGGGATTGCACTGTCCGGTCGTTTTGGGCGCCAGATCCAGTTATAGGGCTAATCCAGCGAGGCTGAGTTTGCTCTCAGCCCAGCTGGCATCGAGCTAATTATCTGCCGGTGCCATTTTGCACATCAGGTCACGGAGTTAACAGGGGCCGATATCAAGTTTAATCCTCCAATTTACACAGCGGTTTTCGGCTCCACCGCTGCCACTGGTCTTCCGGTCGCAGAATTTTTGTTTATAAATGGGGTTTATTTTGATGAAATTGCCGTTTTGTGCTGTAGTGCGCAGAGGCTTCACGGAACATCAGCTCCAAGCGGCCATTGCGGTCGCCGACTCCTCCTCCGAGAGAGGGTTGGTGTACCACATGGTGTCACTTTGCTGAGAAGTGGATAGTGGGGGTAAACCCATAGCTCCTGAGTGTGCCATAAAGTACTTTCAGGATGCCTCACTGTACAGGGTAATGCCAGTTACAATGCAGACAGAATACACACTGGCATTTGAATGGCCGGTTTGCCCATGTCAGTGCATGAAAGGTCAGGTCTGGTTGCTCAAGAATATTGATGGCTTTGAGTATGATCACTCAATGGTCACAGTGCCCATGGCATGGAGCAGCATATTGCCCAGAGAAGAGAAGCAGTCTGCATAATTCTGAATACTGTTTCCTAATTGCCACAGGTAGGAAGTAATTCTTAGAGTGCAAGTGCAATGGTCTACTTGCATAGAAAAATTCATGGTATTTGTGAGAAATGGGGCTGTTGGTTAACTGGGGTATGAGCCCTGGTCAAGCAACAACCACAAATCCTTGCAGGACAAACCACAAAAAGTCACTAAATTAACCTGTGTTTAACCCTGGGTGGCTTGGCACGAAAAGCAGTCAGGCTTAACCTAGAGGCAATGTGTAAAGTATTTATGCAACACATAAACAGTAATAAAATGAAAACACAACACAAGAAAAGTCCCGAACTAATTTAGAAAAATAGATTATAATTTAATAAATTATATGACACCAAAATGACAACAATTCAATGAATAAAACCAGAGATATTTATTTTTACAGAATTAAGTGAAAATAGCGCCAAAAAGCACTAAGTGGCAACAAGGGATTTCATGTTGCACTGGACCGGGACAAAGTCAAAAGTTCAGGCCGACGAAGCATGGTCCAGGTACTGGGAACAGATTGAGCCCACTGAGTAAAAGTCCCTTAGTCCAGACTGCGTTGACATCAAAGATCCTGTCAATGGTGATGCTGCGGAGTGCAGAGGGGAGTGATGCACTGAGGTTGATCAATGCACCAGTGGCGATACACTGGTCCTGGCCTTGCAACAGCAGCGATGCATCAGTTCCGATGAGGAGGTTGCTGCGATGTGGAGTTTCAGCTTTGACGTTGAGGTTGTCGGTGACAAAGATGCAAGGACTTTACTTAGAAGAGCAACACACAGTGGTGTTTCCAAAGGTGGAGCGGTGTCTCCGAGGCACCCAAAGGCAGCGATACCCCAGTTCTGGTACACACAACAGGAGGTGACAGGCCGGTTCTTATCCACGCAGTGGCAATGATGCGTTGGTGCTGACCACGTAGTAGCGACAATGCACCCGTTCTGTCTCCACAGCAGCAATGATGCATTTGAGCTGCTGAACAAGCACCTTAGGCCCATCTCCAAGGGTCCAGGACTGAGGTGGCACCGGTTGGCAGGGTAGACTCACAGATGACAGAGTCTCAGTGCAGAAGCAGGTTAGTTGGAAGTCTGTTATAGCCCTGAGACTTCAGATCAGGACGCTAGCCAACTAGCCCTTGGAGTCACTCTGGGTTGTGGGGGTTCGGTGATGCAGGTTCTGTCCTTCTCACCCAAACCAGATGGGCAGCAGGCAGCAGGTCAGCACAGCAAGAAAGCAGTTCTTCCAGAGCAGCAATACAGCAAAGTGGCAATCCCTCAGCACCACAGCAGTCCTTCTTCCTGGCCGAGTAACCACAGGTCCAGAAGTGTACTGAAGTGGTAGGTTCTGAGATCCAGTTCTTATACCCAGTGGTGCCTTCGAAGTGGGGGAGACTTCAAAGAAGGATCTTTGAAGTCCCCAGAGGTCCTCCCTTGCTGCACTGGCTCCAGACTCATTACAGGGGTTATGCAGCCCTTTGTGTGGGGACAGGGCACCGCCTATTCAGGTGTAAGTGTGAGGCAGCGCCCAGCAACTCCCTCCCATCCTCCCAGGATGACCCATCAAGTGACACCTATGCTCCATTGTGTGTGGCTGTCAATGGGGAATACACAACATCCAGCTGTTACCCTCCCCAGACATGTATCAGAGACAGGCTGCGGGCATACAGGGCTAAGAGCAGAAAAATGGCAACTTTCTAAGAGTAGCAGCACAAAAGGATGATGGATAGAATGCTGAACATTGTCAAACATTCACCCCCAGTCACAGATCTGGGTTAAATCCATTGTTCTTCTGCTTACCATGCCACCCCAGTTTGGACCCAGCCATATGCAAATCATTCTTCACCCTGCTCCCCATGGGAACAGTCCAGCCCGAACTGCCAGGTCAGGTCTTCCCTGGACTGGAAACAAGCATCCTGGGACCGGTTGAGGGATATCACCCCTCATCAGCCAGGCTTGCTTGAATCCCATGGCACAGTGAGCACAGGACCCACATCTGGGCATACCCTTCCCACTTAGGGCGACTATAGCAACACAAAAATGTAATGGACGGAATGCTGAACATTGTCAAACATTCACCCCCAGTCACAGATCTGGGTTAAATCCATCGTTCTTTTGCTCACCATGCCACCCAGGTTTGGACAACCCCAAATGCAAATCAGTCTTGACCCTGCTCTCCATGGGAACAGTCCAGAACGAACTGCCAGGTCAGGTTCCTGGACCGGAAACAAGCATCCTGGGACAGGTTTCAGGGTATCACCCTTCATCAGCCAGGCTAGCTTGAATCCAGTGGTACAGTGAGCACGGAAACCACGTCTGGGCATACCCTTCCCACTTAGGGCAACTATAGTAACACAAAAATATGATGGATGGAATGCTGAACATTGTCAATCACCCCCAAATTTGGTTTGATGTGACATGTAGCCTTAGAACTGTATTTGAGGTATATTACTGTAAGAAAGCTACATATTTGTAAACCTAAATGTAGGCATAGCTAACATGTGATTACGTTTTACACTTATGTTTGATGTGACCTTGTCTACATGTTGCCAGATTATATACAGGTCTTTCGTGCTCACCTCGAGGTATAACTTTCTTTAACTACTCACAAGTTAATTTACCTTATACCTATCATATTGAGCACTGTATCAAAATATATCTAATAGGGCTATTGGCATTTAAGTTGAGCCATATTATTCTCTACTTGACATCGAGCTTCTACTTATGGTTATTGTCCGATCCGGGTCAAGTACAACTCTTATAGTCCATTGCAATCGATGTTCCAAGATGGCCGACTGCTAGTGGGGGCATTTTAGAGAGTCCTCTTTTCACTTCTTTCAACAAGCACGTGATTTTGAAACATGGAATTGACACTACGTCGGGTCTAACCTCACGTATTCCGATATAGATCAGGGCACTAATCCTTTGTTTTTCTCTTAGCTGGGCAATTAACTTCAATGCATATAGTTTCTCGCCTCAACACTTTTAGCCCTGTGTAGTAAAGGACAGCCGCTTTCAGGAGTCCCTTTTCACTTTTGACACTGCACATGGTTCTCCCCATTGAGACGCCGAGTAGTCGCTGTATGCAGGTAATAAATTCTCACTGACCTTATGGTGTGTCAATGTATTTCTTACATACTCTTTTAACTGGTATGCCTTCAACATACTGATAGCCATGCAGGTATTGAACAGTTTACTGACTCATGTTGGTGACAGTTTTTAATATAAATTTCTTCACAACAGGCGCACTTCTAACATGTTTACAGCTGTGCTTGTAACAGATGTATGTATAAGCCCGGCACAGACAAACCATGTTCGATTGAATTTTAAATGCTCAATGTTTGCACTGAGCATGCACATTATGGTGCTTCCTAGGTACTCGAGCCCTAGTCGTTACACATTTAGGGTTACAACTGATTTATCCAACAATTGTGTATGTGCTAGTACACTATCATTACTGACTTTGTTGTTGCAATGTCATTTCCTTTTAGGTAGGAGCTTACTAAGGTCTCCACCTAATCCTCCTTGACATTTCTACCGGTACATTCCTATACAGTCACAAGACGGGCATACTTTTTAGGTTTCACCTAGGCAGCGCTTTCGCTGTCTCTTCGAGACATGCCGTATTCAGGTATGGACTTTAAGCTCAGCCCATTTTCCACCTATCTTTTCAATTGTCTCATGTTGCTGTCCTTTGTAAATGGTGGTTTTTGATTCGTCAATAGGCTTAGTTGTCCCTCCTTAGTACCTCCTTTTCTCCTGTTGTAACCTCCCATGAGGACTGCCTCTGTTACGTGTGTTACTCTACATGTTTTAATTACAGCCTGTGAGCACTATTTTCTTAAAACACTTTCTCCTGCTTGCTGTTGCAGGCAGGACACGCTCTCCCCAGTGCTTTTTCATTTTTTTTTAACCTGCGCGGCACACCTCGGTTGCAATAATGGCGGCTGCGCCTTTCTTTTCTTATTTGCGGCTCGCCGAACTCGGCCGCATGCTTTTTTTTCTATTTCTTTACTTTTGTTACAGTTGCAGCACCCATGCTTTAGCTTTAAACATCTTAAGCAAAAGCGCAGGTGCTGCGAGTGCTTCGAAAGTAAAAAAATGTTTTATTAAATGCAGCTGCACTCTTTTTTTTGCTATATATTTACTTTTGAAGCAATCGCGGCACCCGCACTTTAGCTTAAGATGTTTAAAGCTAAAGCAGGGCATGCAGCGATTGAAACAAAAGTAAATAAATAGAAAAAAAACATGCAGCCGCCATTTCTTTTCCATTTGTTTATTTTTGTAGCAATGGCGGCACCCGCGCTTTAGCTTCAAACATCTTAAGCTAAAGCACGGGTGCTGCGAATGCTCTAAAAGTCAATAAATAGAATAAAATATGCCCACATGCCTTTTTTTTCTATTTCTTTACTTTTGTTACAATCGCGGCACCCGTGCTTTCACTTTAAACATCTTAAGCTAAAGCGCGGGTGCCGCGATTGCTTCATAAGTCAGTCAGTCAGTCAAAACCACTTTATTCGGTTAATAAAAACCATAAAAGTACATAACATATAGCATGATAAGACATTAAAGATCATCACAATACAAGACATATATCTCAATACACTACACCATAAAAGTGATTTAAAATCCGAAGGCTCAATACAAGTGGGCGACTTAAAAAAGGACGTGGTACTACAGAATCAAATTTCATTTGAATACATAAAAACCCAGGCTATCAATAATACATAAAATGTCGGAATAAAAACAATAGACCTCAATAACATAATAGGCACTCATCACAATACAAAACCTATCGCAATATACTACACCATAAAAAATGCTTTAAAATCCAAAGGCCCAATTCATATGGGTGACATAAAAAGGGCATAGCACAGCAGAATCAAATTTCATTAGAGTACATAAAAAACCCAGGCTTCCTATGATACATACAATGTTGAAATAGAAACAGTGGGCCTCAATAACGAATTAGACACTCCATTAGGAGTTTAAGGTGCTGTATCGTTTTTTCCTGAGTCGAACAGCTGCAACCAAAAAACTTGCGATGTTAAAAATCTCCCATGGGTCATTCAACAGCTGTAAATACAGTAGAGCTGGTTTAACCTGTATAAAACCTTTTCCCCTTAGAATTGGAACTAAAAACCTCCTACGAATAGCACTATAATTGATCGCAAAACATTATAAAATGCATAGTGTCCTGAATTGAGAAATTGTCACAACTACAAGGTCCTAAATCACACGCCCTACTCCATCCTTGCAAGTTTCCTAAAAAGTATAGATTAAGTTAAAACAAAACCTAGTTAAAAGCTGGCGATGAAAAGGCTTTGTGACAAATCTCAAATATGAGGTTTTTAGTAGAAAATAGTCTTTTACTGAGGATTTCTATAGCTCCATTTCCTCACGCTCGGCCGCCTTCAGATTCAAGAGTTGTGTTTTGACCCATGTCACATCCTCTTTTCTTATTTGATCAGGAGAGGTAAATAAGTCTGGGCGCCCTAATTTATTTAGAGTCAATAAATAGAAAAAAAGCATTTGCAATTCAATAGGTATCGCATTACTGAAATTTGAGCTATTGTCGTTGCATTATTATTAGCAACGTCAATAGCTCAAACTTTCAGTAATGCAAGAGCATTGCAAATGCTTGTTGTTTAGAGTCATGCAGGTATTGAATCTTTTACAGACTCTTGTTGGTGACAATTTGGAGTATATAACTCACGGAACTAACAGCTGCACACTTATCCTTGGCCTTGTATTCACGTAGTCATAAGTCAATCTAGCAACGGTACTGTAAGAGGGCCTTTTAGTTACTTGAGTTTAAGTCTCTATACACTTAGGGTTGTAACTGATTTATGCAATAACTAAGTATGTTGCAGTGTCATTTCCCTTTAGGTACGAGCTTATTTAGGTGTTCACCTAATCCTCATTAACACTTGACCAGTAAAATTTTTTTACCGTTATAAGGGTAAGAGACTGTATATCTACTATTATTCCAGACTTTTTTGTTTGACTAATACCAATTATTTCACACATAGGCGGCAAAGATGCAAAGTTATTAACATTTGAAGCACCATGTCCCGAACCAACTAACTCTCATGCAAGGTCCTGGAAGTAAGGACCTTCTGGTTATTCTTCGACCAGCCCAAGCTTGAAGTGCTAACAACTTATGTGAGTTCTGTTATATACGATTTTATGCTTAATGCTTGTTTTTTTGGCGGGCCATATTTCTCCTTTAGGCTTGGTTCAACGGTGGACATTCCATTCCAGATACAGGATTTCCTTGTATGATGGGGAGAACATTAGCTTACTTTGGAATGACCAGGGAAGGCTTTTTTTCGCTTTTTTTTAAAGCAATTCGAACCTTGCTTCTCTTTTTTCCTTCTTTGTTGAATATTGTACTTTGTGCATCTATCCAGTAAGGCAACTTACCTGTGGAACCCTCCCAATAGTTACCAATGTGCTTTGAGTTTCAGAACCCGACTAAGGATTTTATGTAAGTCAGGATTTTCCTTAGATTATTAAAATTCTGGACCAGTTTACATCTGGGATTCAGTTTATACCTGACGTAATCTGTTCAGAGTTTTCTAGATACCACCACTTGTTACGTTGACTTATGCAGATGTATGTCCTTTTGTAACTGTGTGTTGCCTTACTATGGGTTGACTGACATTGGAACCTTCACATCATTTAGCTATTAGGTTGGTGCTTGCATCATTGCTTGAATTTTACACTTGGTGGCATGCCTTTATGATACGGGTGCAGAGCTCTGAGCAAACACTCTGCTATACTTTCTTTTCGTGCTTTCCTTTGAAAAATATTGTCTGGGAACTTTTCTCAACCTTTCCTGTTCTTTTGGTAAACATGGTGGTTATTTCTCTTTTGGTGGACTGGATTTCAACTATATAGACCTCTGTTCTCCTGGTCAGAATATTGCTCCCCCCTCGCGCAACTCCACCAAAGAGTGTCTGCCCTCAGTGCTGCCCAGGTAGGTTAGAGACCGCTGCCTACTGCTCAGGCCCTTCCCCACTCCCTGCTCGTGTGATCCTCCTCGCTGTGCCCTTGTTTTTGCCATTTTTTTTGCTATTGCTGTTGCTACCCTTCCTCTACCTGCTGCTCTTTCTTTTCCTTATTTCCTTTCCTAATTACTCGTTTCTTTTTCTTTTTTTTCTTCTATTTTCATTCCCACTCTTCGCCCGTTTTGCCGGTGCTGCCCCGCGGCCCCTCCTGCTGCGTGTCCCCGCTCCCGCCTCTTAGCTGTCCCGCCCTCCCCTGACCCCTACCTAATGGTGGCCGCTGTGCGGCGGCGCCGCTGGCATGCCGAAGGCACACCACAGCTAAGCCCGTCCGCGGCCCGACCGCGACCAGCACCAGCGACCCTGGTCCTCCTACCCGCCAGCACTACAGCTCCTCGGCCCTTTACGCACTCAACTCCTGCCAGGACAACAACTGCAAGTGTTCTTCACCCACCGACACCCACGGACCTTTCTCCTGCCACCACTCCTTCGCCTCCACCAAGTCCCAGGACCCACCTCAACCCACATCGCCACAACTCTACCGCACCCCAAACCCTGCAATGCATCCTCCTCAATGTCCGCTGCCTCCACAGACACGCCATGGAAATCTGGGACCTCCTCGACAGCACCTCCCCCGACATCGCCTTCCTCACAGAAACCTGGACGAACGCCGCCTCTGGACCTGACATTGCGATCGCCATCCCCGAAGGCTACAAGATCACCCGAAAGGACCCCCCCAACCGCCCCGGAGGAGGCATTGCCATCGCTCACAAATCTAACCTCCGACTGAGCACCCACACAGACGGGCCCACAGACCTAATGGAACACCTGCACTTCAAGATACAACCCAACCCGACCACCACCCTCCGAGGCACCCTCATCTACAGACCCTCCGGACGACGCACACCTTTTTCCGACTCCATCACTGATATCATCACCCTGCAAGCCATCACCTCCACTGACTACACCTTGCTGGGAGACCTCAACTTCCACCTCGACAACCTCCAAGACCCCATCTCCTCCTCCCTCCTGGACAACCTCCTCAACATCGGACTCAAACAGATCGTACCAGACCCCACACACTCAGCAGGACACACCCTCGACCCCATCTTCACAGCAGGAAACTCCATCACCTTCAGCCACACCTCCGATCTCCCATGGATGGACCACTGTTGCGTCTACTTCACCTTGAAAACGAACACCACCAGCAAACACACACACCAGCTCCAGCGCAGGATTTGGAACAAGATATCTGACGACCAGCTCACCGCCTCCCTCAGCAGCTCTGCTCCCACTGCTACGGACGACGACCCAACTACCACTGCCCGTACCCTGCACAACTGGATCACTGACTGTGCCAACACCATCGCACCTTTGAAGAAAACTACCAACCCACACGCCAAGAGGGCCAGCTGGTTCTCCGCCGAACTCTGGGAATCGAGACGAACCTGCAGACGCCTCGAAAAGATATGGACCACTTCAAAGCAGCCACCGCCGCCCTCCACAAGCTCATCAGATACACAAGAAAGAAAGCACTCCAGGACAGGATCTCCGCCCACGCACACAACAGCAAGGCACTCTTCAGCATCATCAAAGAGTTCGCTCAAACCAACAGCGAGACAACAGACATCCCCCCCCTCCCAGGACCTCTGCGACAGACTCTACGCCTTCTTCCATCACAAGATCAAGACCATCTATGACAACTTCGACGACAACCTACATGAGGAACCTACTCCCACCATTCCCCACACCATGCAGCATACACTTGACAACTGGACCGCCCTCACCATCGAAGGCACCCTGAAGACTATGAAGTTAACCCACTCCGGGACCCCCATGGACCCCTTCCCCCACCACATCTACCACAGAGCCGCTGACATCATCGCCCCGAGCTTCAACGAATCATCAACCGTTTATTCGAGACCACCTCCTTCCCAGACGACTGGAAACATGCCGAGATCAACTCTCTCCTGAAAAAACCCTTGGCGCACCCCACCAACCTCAAAAACTTCCGACCGATCTCCTTACTCCCGTACCTGGCGAAAGTCATTGAAAAAGCCGTCAACAGCCAGCTCGCCTCCTTCATAGAAGAAAACAACATCCTCAACTCCTCCCAATCCGGTTTCAGGAAAAACCACAGCACCAAAACCGCCCTTCTCGCCGTGACAGACAACATCCTCTCCGTCCTAGACAGAGGAGAGACTATGGCCCTCATCCTCCTGGGCCTTTCCGCAGCCTTTGACACAGTCTCTCACCGCACCCTAGCCCGCAGACTACACAACGCAGGAATCTGGAACAAGGCCCTCAACAGGATCCGCTCATTCCTATCCGGCAGAACGCAGCGGGTCAGACTCCCAACCTTCCTCTCGGATCCCACACCGAGCACCTGCGGAGTCCCCCAAGGATCCTCCATCATCCCCATCCTGTTCAACGTCTACATGGCCCCGCTCGCACCCATCACCAGATCCCACCGACTCAACATTGTATCCTATGCTGATGACACTCAAATCATCCTCTCCCTAGCCAACGAACCCCACATCTCCAAATATATCTTTCAAGAAGGAATGGAAGCCGTCACCAGGTGGATGAAGAACATCTGCCTACAAATCAACATGGACAAAACCGAAGTACTCACCATGGCCCACACCCTGATGCCTGGAACGACACCTGGTTGCCCCCGCCCACAGAAACCCATTCTCCCCCACTGACCACGCACGCAACCTTGAAATCATCCTGGACTCCCAACTCAAAATGGACCGCCAAATCAACGCCATCTCCTCCTCCTGTTTCCACACCTTCCGTCTCCTACGAAAGACCTTCAACTGGATTCCCCTGGAGCACAGGAAAACCTTCACCCACGCCCTCGTCAGCAGCAGACTGGACTACGACAATGCACTCTATGCCGTGATCAACAAGAACCTCACCCGCAAACTCCAGAACGGCTCTGCCAGACTAGTCCTCAACCTACTGCGCCACTGCCACATCACCCAACACCTGCGGACACTACATTGGCTTCCCGTCGAGAAGAGAATCCCCTTCAAACTTCTTACCCATGCCCACAAAGCCCTCCACAACACCGGACTTGCCTGCCTCAACCACTGCCTCTCAGTCCACGCATCCCAAAGATCCCTCCGCTCAGCCCAGCACTCCCTTGCCACGGTGCAGCGCATCAAGAAGACCAGAACAGGAGGTCATTCCTAGACCTCAAGACCTGGCTCTTCAACGAATCACCGTGAACTTCCAGGAGCTGCACCCGCCCCCCCCCCCCACAGCACCTTGAGACCCTCTCGGTGAGTAGTTGCACTCTACCAACCCCTGATTGATTGATTGAACTATTCAAGCTGTATAGATCTACTATGAACTTTATCATGATGAGTTGCACAGAGATTTGGTGTACCACAAAATTTCTCAAGTTGATAAACTGTTTTTATAAGTTTTCAGAAGTTACTATTGTGTCATGAATATACTTTCTTAATCTGTCTCTGTATGTTTACGGATTCTGAGTGTTATATATATATAAAAATATTTTCACAGCCTTGAAAAATACATTTCGGCTGTTATCCATTATTCAACATACTGAAGATTTGTTGTTACATTATGAATGTACTGAACATTACAGATTCCTTTTTTCTCCAATAAATCACATGATTGACTTATCAATACGCATTCCTATTGTATGGACTTCTTAATATTTATGGACATCTCACGGAGTGCTATGGTACCTTTTGTTGTTTTGTGCCCAAAACAGTGTTGGACATGTAAAAGTCAATTGAAAGATTTAGCACAGGAGCTACAAAGTAGCCACCTGGCACACTTAAGATCATGCCTCAGTTTTCAAAAGCAAAGAAGTAAACCCATTTTTGGAAATTAAAGTACAATGATATTAGTTAGGTCATCATGTGCCTTCTAAAATTTAGGTCCAGCTGCATAGCATAGCATTAGAACTGAAGACATATAATGAGTACAAGCTTGGTTATTATTATTATTATTATGTTTCAAGTGAGGCTACAATAGTTTATACACGAGTAAATCTTTGTAGTTTAGAAAGATTCCTTCTCTCATTTTTCCACTGCCCGTCCTCATACAACCCAAAACCACCCACATCAGAAGCATCAAAGTACATCTACACTTTCCATGTCAACAGATCATTTTGCAACCACATGGTCAACCCATTATACTCAAACAAGAAGTATTTCTATATCCACAGTTCCTCCTTCACCCTCCAGGTCATCCGTGTTGTGTGATGAGGATTCATGGCCTCCTGTTTTGCAAACGTGATGCTCTTGCGAAAAGCCCACCCACTGCTCTTACCAGATGTATGATGGAAAAATGCATGCCAAACACTTACCATTACCATGCATCTTTTTACAACGCATGTCACTACCATGCAAGTCTATAGAGGTACATTATAAGTACCTTTACCATGCATACCATTATCACCCATACCATTACATCGCATGCAATTATAACACACGATCCAAAACCCATAATAACGAGTGTTTTTTGGGGAAAACATATATAAAAAGTTAACAGACAAGTGAGTGAAACTAAACACAACAGTACAATTCCTGAATTATATATTTTCTGCAATAAAACATAAACAGAGAATGCAGTAGTAGTAATGGCAAAAGCAGCGTGTGCATTATATATACAACAGGTCTGGGGTCCTTCCTCTATTTGCACACTATGGCCCTGATTTTAATGTCGGTCGGAAAGCCTCCGACCTGTGGTCTAAGGCCCTTTCAACCGACATCTTCGGTTTCAATTCCGACTGCCGTGTTGCGCATACGGCGGTCGGAATTGAAACCGGACCGTCATTCCAACTGGCTACTGACATGCTTAAGGATCCCGTCGGCCAGTGGGAACCGGCACGTAATCCCTTAAGGGCGGCGCTTCTGCCGTCAGTATTACGATGTCGGTTTCCCACAGATTTTTCATGTCGGGCTTTCCAACATGAAAAGCCTGTCGGAAAGTGACTTTGGGGCCCCTAGCAGGGCCCCTTTGCCTCGGTGGCCTCCAGCTGGGGACCTGGGGAGCACCATAGGGATTAACCTATGGCAATCCGGTGCAGGGATTAACAAAAACTCCCATTTCTCTATGGGAGCTTGTGCTGCGTCCTGTTTCCGACACATCTAGCTGAATATCTCAGAGCTCTTGGTCTAATCGACATCTGGAGAGCCTGTAACCCTTTAAAGCGAGAATTTACTTTTCATTCTAGTGTACATGACAGTCGCTCGAGGATAGACCCTCTAGTCACGCTCTCCTCCCATCTCCCTGGCTTCAGTGATGTGAGGCACCTCCCCCGGGGAATATAGGCTCACTCCCCTATATGGGCTAAGTATTGTGTCGGTAAGCAAAGGACTAGGAACACAATTGCCATTAATACCACGTGTCTAAAAATCCCCAAGATCAGGGAAGACCTTATTAAAACAACCGACCACTACTTCAAAGAAAACGAGAGTTCGGTGGCCTCAGCAGTGACGCTCTGGGAGGCATACAAAACAGTAATATGATGGCAAGCCCTCGCGCTGATGATAGGGCACAAGCGGGACAGAAGAGAGGAGGTAGAGGGGTTGGAACGTAATATACTAGATTTAGAAGAACAACTTCTTAGGCTTAATAATGAGGACACAAGACACCTATTGAGCCTGAAACAACAAGAATATAAAGACCTGATGACACAAGCGGCTAGGGCAGCAGATAAAGAGACACTGCATCGTGTCTATGAGCATGGAGATAAAGCAGGACGGCTCATCGACTGGCTCGATAAGCAGGAGAGAGCCAACTTGTGGGTGGCATCGATCCAGCCGGAGGGGGGGGAACTCTTACGGACCCTCAAGATATTGTAGAGGAATTTGCGAACCACTACGAGCGTATCTATACATCCGACTCAAACACCACAGTACAAGAAGCTCTTGATCTCCTCAAAGATAGACCCCTCCCCCCACTCTCACAAACAGACATACAAGCTTTAGATGAGGACCTAACAAACGAGGAGGTGTTGCAAGCCCTCGGGGAAGTTAAATCAAGTAAAGCACTGGGCTTAAATGGGATACCAATCAAACTATGTAATTCCACGGATCAGCACACAGTACCCCACTTGCTAGAAATGTTTGAAGAAAGTCAGGTGGCAGGACTACTACCCCTAAATCAAAGATTAGTGGTAATCCACAAAGAAGGGAAACCGAGTGACCAATACGGGTCATACCGGCACATGCAGAGGCAAAAATCCTGGCCAAACTTCTAGCCCGTCACCTGATCCTGATCATTACTAAATTGATACATCCAGATCAATCGGGATTCATGCCGGGCCGAAACACAGTCCTCAACTTGCGAGGTCTTCATGGAGTGTTGGGTCGGACGATGAGAATACAAGAAGATGCTGTGGTGCTATCTCTCGACGCCCATATGGCCTTTGATATGATTGAATGGCCATTTTTGTTCGCAGGTCTAGAACACATGTGGGTGGGACTTCGGTTCCGGTCATGGGTCCGACTTTTGACAACAGCACCATTGGCGCAAGTGAAGGCGAATGGGAGGGTGTTATGAATTTTCCAGCTTCACCGTGGGACCAGACAGGGTTGCTCCCTTTTGCCACTAGTATTTGCTTTGACTCTCGAGTCACTAGACGTCTGGATCCAGGGGGACCCAATAATATGTGGCCTTCGCTGGACGGTTGACTGGAAAGACAAAATATCACTATATGCAGACGACATCCTGCTATATGTAGCGTCGCCCCGTTCTTCCATTGCTAGAATCTTAAATGTCTTCACCACCTTCCGAAGGTACTCTGGTTACACGATCAACTGAACAAAATCAGTGGTCCTCATTCTACACGGGCCGGCACCGCGAATGCCAAAAGAATGTGAGGCACAGGTTGTGACGGATGGTTTCCGGTATCTGGGAATCTTCGTCACAGCTAACCAAGACCTCTTTATTTCTAAAAATCTACATCCCCATTAAGCCGACTTAGAGAGGATGTGCACCATTGGAGATTGCTCCCGCTCTCCCTGTTGAGCAGGGCAACCCTTTTCAAAATGATGGCGCTACCACACTTTCTCTACGTCCTCCAAACTACTCCCTTCCCGGAAGCCTACTTTAAACTATACAGGGTGAGATCATAAAGATGCTGTGGGATGGTGGTGCTCAGAGAATAGCTTTGAATAAACTAACCAGGGGATGGTATGATGGGGGGGATCACTCTCCCTGATATCCAGATATACTATCGAGCAGCACAACTGACTGTAGTCAATCAGTGGGCTCACCAACCTATGACGGAACCAGCATATCCGATGGACCGTCTGGCCCTACACCTGAGAGGATATTTACATGCCCTCTATACCCTGCCAAAGAAACACCCTCTGACAGGTCAGACTGCTCTTACATTTCAAATTTGGCATTCTACACTAGGTGAGATGGGGTGGAAGAACAGAATCACGCAGGCAACACCCTTGTGGGAGTCTGACATCCTCGGCAACCTGGATGAAAGACAGGGGTTCGATAAGTGGGACCTGTTGGTCCTCTCGGCAATGGGAGACGTATGGGCGGCAAGGGGTGTAATACCATTTGCAGATCTGCAGAATTCCTACAAGCTAGCCCCCACCGAGGCGTTTCGCCACCTACATCTCCGACACGCCCTACAGGCAGTCCAACCGAAGGGGGAGTCCGTCCCAGACTCCTCCCCCCTCGAAAACAGAATACTTGAGGAACATATCACACAAAAGGCAATTTCACTAACATAATAGAAACTAGTAAATCATGTCCCAAATATGTTAATCCACTTACGGGAGAAAGACATCACAGACATGCAATAAGAGGACTGGCCGGAAGCACTTGCTTCGCTCCGGGAGGTTGCTATTAGAGCCCACTTCCACCTGGTGCAACTCAAAATCCTCCATATCTCATGCACTACGTTGGTAAAAATGGGGAAGCGAACAGAAGCTCTCTGTCGCAGGGGCTGCTGACTAGAAGGCACTTTCTTTCATATAATATGGTCCTGCCTGAAAATCCAAGCTTATTGGGTATCAATAATCCAGTGTTTGAATGAGGTATATGGGATTGAGCTACTCATGTCGGCAAAATGGTGTCTGCTCAATGTTTGGGAGGCGATGGACCTGGGGAGAGGAGAACAAACTGGAGTCACTCTAGCACTAATGATTGCCAAAAGAAATATAGCATGGGGGTGGGGCTCAGATATGACTCCGTCCCTGAATGACTGGAAAAGGGACATGGACTGGTGCATGGTGGCAGAGAAAACTGTCTATTTCAATAGGGGCTGCCCCCAGAAATGGGGGAAGATCTGGAACAAGTGGAATGAGCACAGAGGCCACCCATGTACTGCCCCACCAGCCCAAATGAGGCGGGAGGAAATGGACGAGGCGATTGAATAATAAAGGAGTGACGGGATAGGCACAATATACAGTGGTGATATAGGCGATGTCATAACTACCAATGATGTAACCTTGAAGTGTGACTGTACATTGGTCAAGTGGTGAATGTAATTACTTTGTTGTTTCTGCAATGAAAAGATGTAAAAAGAAAAAAAAAGAATAGGGGGGTTCCATCTCTTCAGCTAGTGTGAGGTTAAATAGATTTCACATTTTGGAACTGTGGAATCGGGACTAAATAAGAAACATAAATCTTATCATTGCTTATAAGAATAGAGGGGTCCCACTTTTTGAGCTAGCATGTATCCTTTTACAAATCTTTCTAATGGTATAATTTATGTCCTCTCATAAAGTATATATTTTTACCTTTTGGGTCTGTAATATTTTTATTCCATCCTATCAACTTTTGAATTTCTGTTCAATAGAACTATTATACCTCTAGAATTTACATTGGTTGGTAGTGATGTTGGCAGCATGAGATTTTCCAAAATAAAGGTTGCTCCAGAAGGTTTGTTTTCATTTATTAATTATTGTATCAATTTTTTTTTGTCTTTATTTGTACAAGCATTTAGTGCAGACACTGTTTATTTTTTTTACTCTAACAATGAGATCTCACACTCTTTGGCTTAATACTCAAGGGGTGGATAGGTGGCTAATTTTAATTACATGCTAGACATATATTTGTTAATGGATTATCTATATTTTCATCACTATAAGATGGCCTTGCTACTATTGGCCTTTTGGGAGGCATATGTGTCATGGTTTCTGGGTTAAAAGTTATAAAATAGCACTACAGACATTAAGAATATTAAGAACTAGTCAATCAATCAATCAGGGGTTTGTTAAAGCGCGACTACTCACCCGTTAGGGTCTCAAGGCGCTGGGGGGGGGGTGCAGGTTCCATCCATCAAGGAGGGGGTCTGTCGAAAAGCCAGGTTTTGAGGTTTCTTGCGAAGATGGGGAGCGATGTTGTCTGTCTGAGGTGGAGCGGAAGGGCGTTCCATGCTTTGGCTGCGAGGAAGGAGAAGGAGCGGCCTCCCGATCTGGTCTTTCTGGTGCGGGGGACCACGGCGTAGGAGAGCTGGGCTGATCGTAGGGTCCTTTGGGGTGCGTGGAATTTGAGTCGGCTGTTCAGGTATGCTGGTCCGGTGCCGTGGAGGGCCTTGTGTGCGTGGGTGAGCATCTTGAAGGTGATTCTCGCCTCGACAGGGAGCCAGTGGAGTGTGCGCAGGTGCTGGGAGATGTGGCAGTGTTTTGGCAGGTTGAGGACCAGTCTTGCGGCGGCGTTCTGGATGTTCTGTAGCTTGCGGGTGAGGTTTTTGTTTATTCCGGCGTAGAGTGCGTTGCCGTAGTCGAGTCTGCTGGTGACCAGGGCGTGAGTGACGGTCTTTCGGTGTTCGAGGGGGATCCATTTGAAGGTCTTACGAAGGAGGCGGAGGGTGTGGAAGCAGGAAGACGAGACAGAGTTGATCTGGCGGTCCATTTTGAGCTCGGAGTCCAGGATGATTCCCAGGTTGCGTGCGTGGTCCGTGGGGGTTGGCGGGTTTCCGAGGGCGGGGGGCCACCAGGTGTCGCTCCAGGCATCGGGGTTTGGGCCCATGATGAGTACTTCTGTTTTGTTGGTGTTTAGTTGTAGGAAGCTGTTTTTCATCCATTTGGCGACGGCTTCCATGCCTTCTCGAAAGTTGCGTCTGGCGGTGTTGGGCTCGTTGGATAGGGAGAGGATGAGCTGGATGTCGTCTGCGTATGTCACGATGTTGAGTCCGTAGGTTCTGACGATGGGGGCGAGTGGAGCCATGTAGACGTTGAAGATAACTAGTGATCGCATAATTTGAATTAAAGATGATGTATATAACAGTTTCTTGTCTTTGGTTTTGGGATGAAAGACACATTGACCGTAAACAAACTGACATCATCAAAATATGGCTTCTGGATTTAAATTTATAAAATAGCACTCTAGATATTAAGAATATAGAGAAATAGTGATTGTATGATCTGAACTAAAGATATTCTATGTAACAGTTTCTTGTCTTCTTTAGTTTTGGTATGAAAGACACATTCACCTTAACCTAACTGACATCGTTAAAATATGGCTATGGTATTTCCTCGTTGTTCGATGGCCGCTTTCGTATCGAACACAGGTATGCACGCCGGTATGCAACGAGAATGGATATTTCAACTCGGCCACAATGGCTGATTCCATTTCTCTGGTGCAATTTTGTACTCGTTGGTTTATCGGCACACTACGGGACTCAAAAGTTAAGGTGAGACAGATAGATACGTCATTAAACATTTGTTCGCTAAAGAATACGATATTGTGAACATAGTTTTCTTTTGGCTTTTACTGCCTGTAGAAGTAGCGATACTAGTTTGAAGAGCTTTCGTTTCTTGGTGAACAATTCAACCGGCTTTATAATAAAGTGTTTTTGTATGGTTCAGTTGGATGTCTGTCAAATGGGTGTGACATTCAAAGGTATTCCATACGAATGTAATTGGATATATATCGTTATTATGTCAGACTAATTCTAATTATGACAACCTTCGAGTACTATGTCATCTGGACACCATCAAGCGGAAAAGATGGATTGTGGCTTACACGTCCTTGGATTTTACAGAAGTAGCAACTAAACATCTAATCTTAACATTAAGAAGAAAATGAAATATAATACTTTGTGTTATTTTGTACGAAGGGACTCGCTTTTGGAGACTTACTCTTCCTGGAACTATTTAATTTCCCAGGTGTTTTTTCCAGAAGTTAAATGGTATGCGCTGTTTGAGTAAATATTGTTCTCTATTAGAGACTCTATTAGGGATAGGTGACTATGCCTACTTTTGGGTCATCGGAGAAGAACACTGTATTTCTAACAACTCACTTCTGGATATAAGTGGTATAGTATGTCTTCTCTCCCAACACAGGCTCTTTTTGTTTTCCGTTCTTTTTATCCTTACTTGACTCACCTGCTTCTCCTATTGTCAAGACATTAATGCTTTTTCTTGGTCACACAAGTCCTAAGTTTGGTTTTTATGGCTTGGTGCCTGTCGGACACTATTTCTATGTCTTTGTAACATCTCCTAACTTAGGATTGGTGGTTTAATAACATCAAGATCCTAATTTTTCTCTTTTTTCATGACTAGCGGATGTGATCCTTTGTGCAGAACAATACTTACATTGACTTTGGATTCAGTTTTTGATCATATGAAGCACATGCTTGTGCCACATTAATTTTGGTAAGCTTATTGCGTTAATAAGTATTTATTTAAAAAAAAAATCTTTTTGGATGCATTCGCTGTGGGGGTCTTTTTTGTCCAAATCAATTGTATTTCATAATGAAGTATTTGGATAGAAGATGTTTTACTAACTTGCCTAAGTTCATAGGAGAGCTATGTACATGTTATTTTGCTATAATTATATATATATATATATAAGACACATTTATTCTTAGAAATTAGCAAAAAAGTTCTTTTGATTAGGACCACGAGACTAAAATAAAAGTTTGCATATAACAACTGGATTTGTTAAAATACCAAGGGCCATATGTATGAAAGTTTGGTTTTGCGATTCTCAAATAGCGAATTTTAGAGAATCGCTATTTGAGAATCGCAAAACGAGATGTATGTAGGATTTGCAATAAATTTTGCGAATCCTTCATATTCCTTAATTGCGAATCGCAAATTGCGATTCGCAATTAAGGAATACCTCCCCATTCATTCCTATGGGCCTAGAGGCTCATAGGAATGAATGGGAAGACATTCTCAATTTGCGATTAGCAATTAGAGAATCGCAAATTGAGAATGCAATTTCAAGGGTGCCAGGGTGTCAAAAGGACACCCTGTTGCACCCTGAAATGTGCATGTGTGCACATGTGGCACACATACATGCCCTAAGGGCATGTATGTCGCCACATGGCACTTTAAAAAATGCAAAAAGTGCATTTTTAAGTGAAATGTAAGTTACCACCAACTTGAAGTTGGTGGTAATTTGCGATTCCTTAAGCCCAAATTGCACTTTTTTGTGCTTCTTACATTGCATTTAAGGAATCGCAATTAGTGATTCCTTAAATGCAATCGTAAAATAGGGAATCGCAAAATTTGCGATTCCTTATTTTGTGAGGGGGTTTCAGTGTAATACATTGCACACTGCTAATTTGCGATCAGTAAACGCCGAAATTCTGCGAATTTCGGCGTTTGCGATCGCAAATTAGCTTCATACATATGGCCCCAAATCCTTTTTGCACCATTATCAAAAGCCTGGAGAAGAATTGAGATTTTATCATTTTGTTAAGATCCGTCTCAGCTTAGTTATTAATGGAACGATCTGTTTTTTAATGAGCAATGTATTTACTATTGTTTATATTAATTACGTTTTGCATCAATGTTTTGTAATTGTGATTATGTCCTATGTCTCTTTGTTATATTTAAGAATTGTTTGATATATGTTTTTAACAGCCCTGAAGAAGTCCCAAGGATTTGGGGATGAAATGCATTGGCTTTGTTTGCTGATAATACTACTTGTGGAATCAGAAAATAAAGAATGTCTGTTTTCTACGAGAGGATCTAGTCTGTGCCATTTTATCTTATATTATACAATTATTGTGGTTAATGCGGTTTTGGATAATTGTTGGTCTTCTTTTGGTACTAAAGAAATTCCATATTGGGCCTCACACTCTATTAAATTCCTGCTTAAGAGTGCTTCTTTCACCAATTGTATTAAAATATGAATAAATGACTTTCGCCATCAATGAAATGTGTGAATTTTCTTTTTTCTTTGCCTGGTGCCTTGCTAACCATAAAACTGTATTTTAGATTAAAAACATTCTGAATCCTCCTCTTTTTGTCAACTTTTCGTTACAGACCAAACCAGAGACCCCCTCAAAGGAGCAATCCACCACAACAAAAATCAGTAGAGAAATTTCCTTGCCTACACAGGCTATACCTCACATACAAAGAAACAAACTGAGGTAAATTTTGTCCAAACAACATCTCTCAAAATAAACAATTGACTTTCTTTTCACAGGCGTCAACACAATTTTCTCAGTCAAAGTACAGCAATGGAATTACAAGCATGGTTTTCAAAAAGTCAGCAGGCAGTCAAGTAATAATGTCAAAAAACATTATACTTTGCAGTTTGACTCGATTTCTACAAACAAATACAGTATGGCATCAAGAAAACAGGCCAGCTATGTATAATCCAGAAGAGGAAATAGACTTCTTAAGTACAGTGGCTACCTTTATTGTAAGGAGAGATTAACTGAGCCCAGGAGACATTGGAGGTGTGCAGTATTTTTCATCCCATTACGCAGGCAGAGCGGTTACTCTTAGTGACACTGTTGAAAGGACCACTCTTACTCTGCAATGGAGATTGAAGTTAGGTAGAACATCCAACAATTAAAAACACTTGCATCCACCTCCAATGACCCTGTGGCTCAGTGTTGAGGGAGGTATCCTAAAACATTCCTATGCATGTAGCAAGTTGTATGCCCACAATTCCTAACCACCGTAGAATTATGCAGAGACAAAAACAGGTAAGTAACCTCCACCATGTAACACCCCAGGCCTACTCAGATATTAACATTTCACCTAGACTAACTTCAACCTGCACTAATGAAACTTTCCTTTTACATGAGAACAAAAACCTTCTGAAAAGAATACCTATCTTTATCACATTCCATAACCGTGTAACACCTTGTAACACTGGAGAATAGTGATACTTGGACAATTAATGGCATGTTTAAATCCACAGCCCATCCATTCACCCAAATATACACTATTCACACCAACATCGATAACACCACAGTTCCTTTAGCTTCCTTTTACTGCCTGATAAGCAAACCTCAACATACACAGAAGTTTTGACAGTGGTAAAATTTAAAATGCTGAATAAAAGTCCTAGGAAAGTGATTATTGATTTTGAGTTAACCATGATTAATACCATTATTAAATTATATCCCAATGCTCAAATTCAAGGATATTTTTTTCACTGTTCTCATGTATATTGGTGAAAAATTAAAACAAAACATCCTTAGTTGAGGATTACCTATCAGACAGTAAACTACAGTTTGAATTTTAAAAAAACTAATTGCTTTATGCTTCCTACCTCCTGACAGTGTGGATAAATTCTACACCTCAATTGTACAATCAGATTATTTTACACAAAACGAGGACAAATTGGCATCATTGCTAAATTATTTTGAGGACACATGGATTGGCATTCTAAGCAGGTCAGGTCACAGGAGGAATCCAAGGTTCCCTGTAGACTGGTGGAACTGTTACACAACCTGCTTAGATGGGGAAGTGAAGACTAACAATTCCATTGAGGCATGGCATAACTCCTTCAACAAATCTATTTGTAGACCTCACCCTAACTTCTATCATGTTATCAAGAAATGAGAATAGCACAGGTAGGCAGAACCCACGTGTTTAAAAAAAAACCTAAAGAGATGTCCGAGCGACTATTGGCCAAAATTCAACAGGTTTCATTGATGGTGGCTACAGACTATCTGGGCAATCTTGCACACATAGTACATTTCTAAAACATACTAACACCTGCTCTATCTTACTTGCCTTTTTTGACTAATGTTTTTTAACAATTAGATTGACTTTTTAAAATATTTTTTTAACTTAAAAGTGTTTTGGGGTTACTACCTGAAGATGTCTTCTTTCTTTTACTCTTGGTGACTTTTCAAATCCATCTGTCACCAAGAGCCTTTTGTACTCTAATAATTAAACTGTAAAACAATTAGCACCGATATCCCATAGCCCCACTCACCCCCATACATGCAACCCTGGACTGAGAGCCCTGGAAGAAAGACAAGGACACACCAGAATTTTGTTGGAGAAAGCTTTGTTGCAGGTTTATTATTGCATATGTAGGTAAGACAAAATTGAGTTAACTTATGGGCGATCCAGGACTGCCAGCGGATGAGCAAACTATGCTGACCGCCCACCTGATTGGCCAGTGAGTGCCTGGACTACACACCATCTATGACTATACCTTTTGGAGTCCTCAACCCTGTGTACTCCCTAGAACTGAACTTACGCACAGTGGTGGAGCGGTGCAGGGCAAGCCCCCAGTTGCTAAGGTTTACAACTGCCTATGGGACTAACGGGGTGCCGTCACTTTTTTCCCAGGGTCCTGCCGTAAGAACTCCCGGGGAGTTGGCCTGGAGCACACCCTCTGTGCTCCCTCCTTGGTTGCTCTATGCACCTAACTCCTTTGGATTGCCCTGTAACTCCACCTGCAACACAAAAACAGTAACAGAATTGTGCAAATATACAAATACGTACAACTTCATGAAAACACAGGGAGAGGAAGGGTGGGTGTTGCCAAATGCCAGCCACACAGGATGTCGGGCTGCAGGTACAGGTATTTATTTCCCATTACAGCCCCTCCACCAAAGATGGGCTCTGCCCTGGAAGTGACCACCGTGACCCTGGGGAGTGGGCTGGTTAATTTCTGACCTGCTTGATTTCTCCCAAACCAGATGGACATGAGGGGGTGGGGTCCGAGGGGCAGGGGAATGGAGGGCTAGGCCCCTGCCCGCCAAAGTGGTCGTGCTGCACGTGATGCAGCCAGCCCCATAGCGCCGATATCCCACAGCCCCACTCACTCCAATCCATGCAACCCTGGACTGAGAACCCTGGAAAAGAACACACCAGAATTTTGTTGGAGAAAGCTTTGTTGCAGGTTTTCTATTGCACATGTAGGAAAGACGAAATTGGGTTAACTGCGGGTGATCCTGAATGGCCATCGGAGGAGCAACCTGTGCTGACTGGGCAACAAGTGCCTGGACTACACACCATTGGGTGCTATACCTTTTGGGGTCCTCCGCCCTGTGGACACCCTAGAACTGAAGTCACATGCAGTGGTGGAGTGGTGCTGGGCAAGCCCCCAGTTGCTCACGTTTACATCTGCCCAAGGGGCTAACGGGCGTTTTCGCTTTTTTCCCGAGGTCCTGCGGTAAGGACTCCCAGGGAGTTGGCCTGGAGCACACCCTCTGTGCTCCCTCCTTGGTTGCTTTATGCACCAAACTCCTTTGGATCGCCCTGTAACTCTGCCGCCCCCAGAGGTGGACGCCGCCATCTCTGTGCCCCGCCCCCCCATGGCTGCCTTGCACAAATTCCTGCCAATCCTTTTACCTGCATCCTGCTGTCTCCAGTATGTCCTGCAAGTCTAAAAGAAATGTATCAGTGCCCACATCCGATAAATGGACTCCATCGTTTGTAAAGAGACCCTGGGTGTGCATATTGATCAGGCGTGCCTTAGGAAACCCCATTTCCTTTGCTCTGTGAACTTCTGCATAGCACTGTTAATACGTCTGTGGGACAGCTCAATTGCAGCTTCTAAACTTGCTTCCCTCCAAAACCTGCACGGGATGATCTCTGACCAAATGATCTCACAAGACCCCATGATTTTGCTGATATCTACCAACGCTTCTTTCATGGCCTGAACCAGGGGGCGTTGGCCTAATGTGGTTAAGTCATTACCACCCAAGTGAATTATTAGCATACCGTGCCCCTTGGATCACTGGAGAGCCACTGGCATAGCTTATTTAAGAAGTTTGCCCATCACATACCTAAAAAACCCATCCATGTTATCTTGGTGTTGGAAAAGTCATGGTTCAAGTTTCTTGCCTTAGCCCACTGTGCCACCCTTACGACGAAGGAGTAACTGATGACCCAAACTCTGACCCCTACCAAGAAAAAAAGCAGATGGCACTGTATCAAAAGTGTTTTAATAATTGGAGGCAATCTTCATTGCATATTTAACACGAATGTATGATGATACAACGTGTACCATTACAACGCGGTATGTTACATCGCGGTCTTGACAACGTAAGTCGTTACATTGACTTGCGCTGGAGGGCTCTGGATTTAGGAATAGTGTGAATTACTATTCCAACTCCAGTCTACGTACAGTAGGGAAGGTGTTGGAATAGTAATTCACACTATTCCTTAGTCTAGAGCGCCCTCCAGTGCAAGTCGATGTAACGACTTGCGTTGAGAAACCACGATGTAACCATACCGCGTTGTAATAGTTTCGTGGTAATGAGATGTTTCCCATTTAACACACACTGCATTTCACAACTCTTCTGTCAGTTAACCACAGAAACATGGCTTTGTCATGCAAAACTGATATTGATGCCAAAGACATACTGTAAAATCTTAAGAATAAGGGTAGGCAGTGTAGATGATGAATCAAGATTGAAGTTTATTCTTCAGTTTCAAGCAGGAATAATTGGTTACAGAAATAGAAAGAAGTAAGTTAGCAGCACCACCGGGAGCAGCATCCCAGCTGCTCAGCCCACGCATTCCAACCGACTTTCACTCAACCAGGCACAAGTGAACATTCTATGACATCACTCACACTGTGGTTGAGCAGCAGGGCACAGCATACAAATGAAGAAATACATATAAAGAAGAGCAGGATACCACACATACCATTGATAAACCTATTTACAAAGTGTGGGTCGCAGTACAGTGGTCTACACTCAAACATACTCATCTAAATCCCCACCAGCTAGGTTAATCTTTCAAGGCCTGTTGTATAGCTTATAGTGATCTAGCTCCCACCGGCCTAATTTTTTGATGCTGTAAGTGAAGAGGCCTGCTTTATATGCTGAGGTCGCTGCTCCTATTCTAAAGGAATGTGTGGATTAATGTTTTGTCATGTGGCCTGCTAATCGCAAGCAGGAAACCATAACCTCACTGAACTGGTGGTGGGTGAGCGGGATGCTGTCTGCATGGCACAATAAGTAGGCCCCCATGGGTGGCCGGAGATCCAAATATGCTGTAACCAGAGCCACCAGGCAATAAGCCTGTTCACCCAGGGTGCGAAGCCAAATGGTTCTGCCCTCCCCCTTTGGTAAGTTTTGGATCTGCGAACCTGTATCTCCAGAGAACCGTCCCTGTCTGAGATGTCATCCAAGGCCAGAGCATGCATGGTGTTGTCCCTCTTAGACCTGGCCACTAATTTGCCCCACCTAACTGCCCCAAAGAAGGCTAATGCAAAGGCTGCCAAAAGAAGGGCTGCTTCATAACTTGAATGGATGGCTCTGTGTATCCAATTTAACATTTCACTCGAAATATGAAATTTGATGGGTGCTCTGCTATCCGCTACTCTGTGCTTTGAACATCCCCAACCCTACAAATCAGCTCTGAGGGGAAAAGAGGTGGCATGGTGAGCCACTGCCGTAAGGTGGCTTGTTACTCAGGAATGGCTCTCTCCTTCCTCCCTGGCCTATAATACAAATTCTTGCACTCCTGCCGTCAGTGGGGAGGTGCTGCCGGTCCTGGTCGCTGTCTCCCTTGCAAATGTGTTGACATAATTCCTGTACCTAACCCGTGTTCCTGGGCCAAGCTATATCTCACAAACAAAAATTAGGGCTACTGTCCCTAAAGAGAAAGAGTAGATATCGACAGGTTGTGCAGGACTCGGGCATATGCAAGGTGGCAGTCAGCACAACTGTTTCATGTTGCCCTCACACATCCCAAATGGATGTCATGCTTCATCATAGGGCTATTTCTCCTCGTTGGGCCGGCGCTGCAATGCCCAATGGGTCCCCGAAGGGTCACTTTGGCGGAGATCTTTTATTGGTATGCCGTATGATGAATGCAAGGTAGAGTCTAGGTGGGGTGGTATCTCATGTGTGATGATGTGGGTTAAAACTGGTCAGGGAGGCCACCAACTATTAATAAGTGGACCGCCCTGTCAGATTAAGAACTTTTATAGGTAAAAACTACCAATGGGGTCATAAAGTACCCTGGTAGTCTGATGTGAGTTCCCTCTTTAGGGTCCAACTCTAGTCAGTCAACATGTTTTGCGCCCCTACTTGTCAGGAGGATCCGTGGTGCTACGCCAGGACAGGAATAGTGAGTGAAGCTTCCTACCCCACAATGGTGTCAAAAGTGGTGCCCTTTGAGTGGTACCTACTTTTTGATGTTGGCTTTTCAACCTCCAACTGGAGATAAAAGTATTCCCTAGGGTGTGGCAGATGTGCCACGCTCAGTCGTGCTAAAGGTTTCTGAGTGCGATCTGGTCATTGCACCTACCCTCGTCCTCTGCTTGCCCCTAAGTTGGTGAGCCACGGGTCCACTGAATGAGATGCCATAGCTGGGGAGGGGGGAAATTGCTATGGAGGTATTCGCCTGCGGCCTTGCAGCCCCGAAATGTTGCCACTGGAAATGAGAGAACATCAGCAGCATTATTCCTGGCCCATTCTATGTGCCTATGTGACTTTATATTCATGTACAAGCATCCCTCACTAGCTCCCTCAACAAGCTCAGTACCATGGGGCAGGTGGCAGAGTGTGAATTAATGGCCTGCACCACTGCCATATTGTCAGTCCAGAATAGGACTCTCCTCCCAGCTAGATCATTGGGTCATATGTGGAGGGCGGCCACTATAGGGAACAGTTCCAACACCATAATATTTGCTGTCACCTTCCTTTTCCGCTAGACATTGGGTCATTTCTGCGTACACCGCTCTCTTCCAAATATGATACCAAACCCCTGTCAACCTGAGTCTCCTGGCAAAAAACCCCTCCCCAGCCGGGATGTCTCTAGCTGCGAAATTCAGTTTCCCCAGCATGCTTTGGATGACACTTAGGGTGGCCGTCTCCTTTGCCAAAACCATCTCAATATCAGACAGCAGCGCCCTGACCATCAGGAAGCCTTGACATGCTCTGGACGGTGTCCAATTTTATACCTAAATGAGTCATTGTTGTGGCTGGGTCCTCCGTTTTTTTGGGGCAGGTGGGACCCAGCTCATCTGCTAGTTTCTGAAATGCATGCAAGAAATGCTCACAGTCAGGTGTGCTCGCCATGTCTATGAACAAGAAGTCATCTAGGGAGTGTGTTGACCAACCCTTTTGGTGTGTTCTTGCCACCACCCATTCCAAGAAAGTACTGAAGGCCCCGAAGAAAGAAGATGAAAAAGTAGAATTTACTCACCAACTGGAAGCCTAGGAGGGTTAAACTGCTAGGGTGGACTGGGAGCAACGGAAAGCTGACTCACTATCAGTTTTGGCCAACATGGCCCCTTTTACTGCCTGCCTCACAAAGTCCACCACCTCATCAAATGTTTTGTAAGTGACAGAACACGCCTCGCTGTCAAGCCAATCATTGACTGAGTTGCCCTCGGGGTAAGACAAATGATGTATCAACCAGAATTTGCCAGGCACCTTCTTTGGGACTACACCTAATGGTGACACTGCAAACTCTTGGAAATGGTGGGCCGGGAAGGGGCCCGCCATCTGAGCCAAAGCTAGTTCCTTGCGCAGCTTCTCGTCCAACACCTGCGGTTGTTCGAGGGTGGATTTCAAGTTCTGCACCCACCTGCTGACACTGGGGCAGGTAAAAGGGATAGTAAACCTTTTTCTAATAGACCCTGCTCTTTGAGGTTTGGGTAGTGCCTCAACCAGTGCAATAGGGCCTGCAAATTAATGGGGATGATCCCTTGGTCCATAGAGATATGGGTGGGGGGGTTGTAGTGGTCCTGCTGCGGGGTCGTGACAATGGAATGGCAATCTGGTGGGGGTTTACTGCCCTTCCCTCAGTTGTTGGCTGTGTCATGTGGGCTTTTTGAGGTCCACTTGCATGTTGTGGCCCAGTGGGGGGCCCACACTTTGAGCAGCCATGACCAAATTTGCAGACTTTGCCCCAGGAGTAAGAGCCCGCATTGAAGAGCCTGCATGTGGCTGAGGCGAACCGTGTGAAAAAACCTTTCTGCCCAGCCCGCCCGCGGCCCCCGAAAGGGCTCCTCATATGCTCACTTCATCGCTTGGTTGAAGGGTTTAAAGGGGCCTGGTCCCTCTGGTGCCCTGTAGTAGAAATCTCTCTGTGGGTGAATGAATTTCCCCATTTACTCCATCCATAGCTGGATCTCCTTCTGGTCCCAGCATAGGTCAGGACACATGGCCATCTACTTCCTTAATTCCTTATCATAATAGAACCAACCGACCCCCGACCCCCACTCTTAATAGCCTCGCTGTGTATGGTCCTAGAATACTGTAGCAAGGCCAGATCTTGCTCAAGGTACTTCTCCATGATTACAGCTGACAAGATGGAAAAGGCCTCTAACCAGGTCCCTCTCGATTTGTCTGGCCATGCTTGCCACCTGCCCTTCTTCTTATCCTCCTTCCCTCCCATGTGCCTTGTCTCCGCTCCCTCTTTGCTAAGCATAAGGAGTGTGAGTATGTCGATGAATTCCCTCCTCCATATGCCATCCTTAGCTGCTACAGGTACCTGCCAAGCTAGAGAACATCGGCCTGATACTAACGGTGCGATGGTTATGAGGGGTGCAGTGCTTGGGCAGGCTGTTGAGGTCGTCTGCCCTGGTGCCTAGCTGGGTGGTGTGTCCTAGCTGGATAAAGTTGCCGCTGGTACCTGTTGCACCAGTGTTTCCACTGCAGGAATGGGCAGACCAGAGGTTCCTGCAGCCGGAGATTGGGTGGGCGCTGGTGGAGCGGGAAGGATGGTGGTGTTGTGCTCAAACTGTTTCTGTGTGTCTGGCCTATTACTGGTGCTGTCTGTGAAATTAGTGCCGAGTTTGTTGGTTTGGCTGGACTGTGGCTTTGCTTGTTGGCTTGCTTGGTCGCCCATGATGGCTGCTGTGGCCGAGGGTGCTACTGGGGACGCTGTGCTTAAGGGTCTTTGCAGTTTGACAAACACAGTTCCAAACCTGGCCCACTTTGGTAGCGGCTGTGCTGGATGTGACTAGTGCCGGAGCTTGTTGGCAATGCTTCGTGGTCTCAACTAATGAATTGAAATCACCCATGATCCCCATCATTGCTTCCATATTCTTACCCATCTTGCTCAAATTGTCCTGGCTTATTTCCTCCCTGGGAGGTGTCTTAAGATTTTGGGGTGATGCTGGAACCTGTCGGAGATCGCGTTGATACCCTGCTTGGCATCTTAGGTGTCTTTTTGGTGGCAAGTCCAGTGTTAGGCCGTGACCTATTTAGCACCTTCTTAGGTTTGGGTGGTCCCTGCTCTGACTGGTGGGACTGGGGGTTTTGAATTTTCTTTGGTGCCCCCTCCTGTTCCTGGGACTTCATGAAGCCCCTTGCCCAGTCTAGACCCCTTGATTGTGCCATTTCATGAACGCCACCAAGGCCGCCGCTTATGACGTGCTAGGTTGTGATTCATCTACCCATGTCGTCTGGGAAAAGAGGGAGGGTGAGCCTTGACTGTCCATGGCATTGGCTCTACGATCCCTGCAGCCATTGACTAGAAGTCACTCACATGCAAATCCGACACGTCACCTGAAAAAGGAAAAGTGGTAGGACAAGCTGCCCTTTGTCAGGTCCATTGAAAAGAAAAATTCATTGTTGTGGTAACTGTCCCATTGCCACGGTTAAAGCCTGAGATAGGATTAAACGATTGACAGTCTTGCAGTCCTGGTGGTTCCTAGACCCTTGCCGTGGGGGGGCCAGTGCCACCATAGGCACGAGGGCAGTAACAGTGCTAAACCTCTTCATTCACTTACCCAATGCGAGAAAGTGTCACCCGGTTATTGCTAGGATAACTGCGCTTGAATGTGAGCATCCCTGCCACCTAGGAGTGAAGCGGAAAGGACACCCATTACCAAGACAGACAACCTTGTGCTATGGTCCTTGTAGGACAGCTACATTGCAATAGTGATCCCCTTAACTAATTCCCAAATAAGCAGGCTATTCCTGTACTGTGTGTGTGTGTGAGGTCTTTCCAAGGTCGACCCATATGCCTATATCTT
Organism: Calotriton arnoldi; assembly: GCA_963921515.1. NCBI lineage: Eukaryota > Metazoa > Chordata > Amphibia > Caudata > Salamandridae > Calotriton > Calotriton arnoldi. The sequence continues at coordinate 195,930 of CAWUFW010011702.1, forward strand.
ACTCGTTGCATCACAAACAACGTTTTGTTAAAGTCACTTACTGGCACATGCATCAAGCTAGGATTTTGCGAGTCCTTAATAGCGAATATTAAGGATTCGCAATTAAGGATTCGCAAAATCCTATGCATGTAGGAATCGCTATAATAATAGCGATTCCTTCACATTCTTTATTTGCCACTCGCAAATTGCGAGTCGCAAATAAGGAATGGCTTCCCATTCATTCCTATGTGCCTACAGGCCCATAGGAATGAATGGGAAATTGCGAGCGCTATTTGCGAGTACCAATAGGTACTACGCAAATTCGCATGTCAATTTCAAGGGTGCAGGGGTGTCAAAGGACACCCTGTTGCACCCCTGAAATTGATCCGTGCACATATGTTGCGCACACACATGTCCCAAGGACATGTGTGTGTGTAACCTTCAACTTTGAAAAATGCACTTTAGTGCATTTTTCAAAGTTTTGCAAATACCATGAAGTTCAACTTCATGGTAATTTGCGCCCCTAATAGCGAAATCGCTAATATTTTTACTTTGTTGCATTGCATTTAAGGAATCTCAATTTGCGATTCCTTAAATGCAATCGCAATTTAAGTAATCACAATTTAGGGGCCGATTCCGATTCGGGCCGGAAATCTCTCCGACCGAGCCGGACCCGGAGAGATTTCCGACCGAATCGGACCCGTGCAGCCCGACCGAACGAGTACGATGCGTCCGTATGCTATCGTACTCGAGTCGGTCGGACTCCCAGTGAAGTCAATGGGACCCGGTCGTACAACGCATACGCGGGCTCCCATTGCCTCCAATGGGTGCGAGGCAAACAAGGGCGCCCCCTACAGCGAAGTGCGCGGCGAGCGACTCGCGCCGTACACGCACAGGTAGGGGGGACCCATGGGTCCCCCCTGTGTGCGACTCGTGCGGCTATGCGTACAGGGGGGTCCGGCACGGACCCCGAAGTACGGCTCCGACTGCTCTTTCGAGCCAAACGGCGCGTGTCGGTCGGACTGCTCACGGCGCGCATCGTACTTACCCGGCCGGGGAACGTCTCCATTGCGCGGTGCGAGTCGTGTCCGAGCGAGTCGGTCGGTGCGGTTCGACCCGGGAACGAGTCGGTCGGAGCAGTTGGGACGCCCGAACGAGTCGGTCGGCGATTTCGCATCGTACTCGCTCGTCCGGACGCGCGTACGAATCGGTCGGGAAATAGGGCTCCGAATCGGATCCGGTTATGCCGAATCCGATTCGGAGCCCTACCGGCCGAGATCGGAATCGGCCCCATAGAGATTACTTAAATTGCGATTTTTGCATTTGGGAGGATGCATCCCAAATGCAAAAATACCGGTCGCAAAGGGGCAGATTCTGCTAGCTAGAAAAAAGAAATATCCACTGGGACAACCAGCTTCATTACATCACAATGCATATGTTCCCTTATTCGGTACATATCAGAATGTGCCAGCACTCATGCATAACATACACAAAATATATCTTCGTAATTCATTATGTTACCCCCAATCTCAATTAGCTTCCCGCAACTAGTTAGCTCAAAGTCTGGAAGGGTCAAGCTCGGCTGCCAAAACAATCCCTGGAATACCCCTATTCAATAGCCTTGAGCGCCACCCTTCAGCAACGCTTCAAATGCCTTAATCAGAATGTTCAACCGCATTCTATAGACAAGGCAATAACATAGCATATGAAAAATAAAAAACTGCGGTAATCAAAATCGCAAATGTAACCTGTGATATGCCACGCTCCTGGCATGTGTCTGATCCCTCGAGTCACTTCTAAGTCTGCCAATGAAAGCCAATTCCACCTGTCGACTGCTCTCCGGTGAGTCAAATCTCCCACCTTCAAACCTTCTGGCAATAAACTTGCACCGTACAGGTAAAGCCCACAACCCTGGAGCTGACTGGTCTGCCCCGCCAGACTCGCATGCCGTGCCCCGCCAGACTCACATTTGCCATACCAAAAAAAACACAGATTGGCAAAGACACCATTTCCAACAAGTAAACAGTTGGATATAGGCCTGTGTTGTTAAAAAAAAAAATCCTCAAAAGAAAATCCCGAAAAGCTTGTGTGTTTGTCAAAGAATGCAACAAAAAATGCTTTTAAGAAATCCACAATCCAACGAAAAATTCCGCCATCCAAGTCCTTGTTGTGGATGTTCCAAAAATAGAAAATCCAAAAATCCTGTAGGAAAAGTAGGTTGGTAAAAAATGAAAAACCTTGAAAATAGAACAATGGAACATCAATTAGCTTTCCCAAATTTATAATAACTGCACCCGATCCAGGGAATCAATTTCCTTCTTGAAGCCACGTGGTCTGTGTGCCGTCATACTCCAAACATCGCAGAAAACATGACGCCAAAAATAAATAAAATACTGGTTTTATTTCAAATTGGTTTATAAAAGTACTTTACTTTTCTTGAAATTACTTTTTCAAACCAATTTTGAAAAAAACAATCATCCCGACATGGGTCTACAACCGCTACATGCATAGGAATGAAAATGTGGTTAAAACATCCAAAATAAACATTTTACTACTGACCTACATCTAACTACCTCCCCCCTTTCTCCTTACAATAAACTTTGCCACCTATAAACTTAAAATATTAAATTAAATGTTCCTACCTGACCGCAGCTCTTCCTTGCATCCGATCTTGACCACGAACATCCACCTACTGTAGAAACAGATGCACAACTGTGTATGTCTAGCCTAAAAGTAAATAGTGAAAAAAGACAATTTTCCCCATTGACCTCTATTGGAAAATGGGTAAAAACTGAAATAAATGTTTTAAAAAGTGTTCTAATGATTGTTACATTTCAAAATTATTTGTAAATAATTCTTCAGGTAATCAAATATTTATTGTATTTTTAGAGAGTTTTTTAAAATTGTTTGATATGTTTTTGAATAACAAAAATATGGTTTGTTCACTTTAAAATGTTAATACGTTTTTTTTTACAAAATTGTATTAATGTCTGAGTGGTGGTTGTATGCTACATTTAGTTTTTTATTTTATGTTATTAATTTAAGGGGGCCTCATGTTTGCCATTCTATATATTTTTAAAATATATAACATTTTATTATTTGTATATTTATACATTAATACTCAGGTATTAAAAATATTACTACACATCCTCCACCAAAACAATACCCTTTACCACACATGTCACACTACGGAAATGGCATTACCACGAATGCCATTACCTCGCATTACTATTTGTGGGTAAGTATTTTGGTTAGTAAATGTTTTAAATGTATTTTAATATGAAATGTAATTATTAATGAGTTATTTTCATATATATAACACCCTCTTTAGTCTTTTTTGTGTCTTTTTAGATTTGAAGTCTACTTCAACCTTTTTATTGTCTTACGGTAAGGCTTCGACTTAGCGGTTGGTTGTTTGAGTTCACCTTTTATATTTTTTGCTCAGTTTTTTGCCATTGTCATGTCTGTTACTGAGATTTTATCGGCCTTTTTTGGAGTCACGACGTTCCTGATGCTACTTACGAGATTTTTTGAGTTCTTTGAGATGATAAAGAGCGCGGCCACTTTTAGTAATTCACAGATGTTACTGTTGGGTTTGGTGTCACTAGAGTTACGAGTATGAATTTTTTCCACGGATTATTATTTTTCTTTCGCACAGGGAGCACAGTTGGTGTAGTTTGATTTCTAACTACTATTTACCTGTTGTTTCTGGCTTGTTACATGCATTTTTACTTTCACTCTGTTTTTCTTTGCATGGAAGTATACTTTGCTGAAGCAGTTTGGTTTTTCCACTGCATGGATTGAAATTACATATTTCTCACTGGTATTCGCCTACAATTCATTGTGATGAAAGAACAACTGTTGAGTTACACATTTCATTGATTTGTTGTCCTTACACATGTGGGGTTGTCTCACAGTTTAGTGAGATTGATTTGCATCATGTATACATTCAGACAATCGTTGCTTTGGTTTAATTTTCATAGATTTTCCTGACGAAGGGCTCTCTTGAAGCCTGACATGCATTGGGAAGCACATTGAACATTGTGATCATCTGTGAACTTTGTGTCATGAACTAAGAATTTGGTCTTGGTCATTAAATCGATTGGATTCGCACTTCTTCGCAGCACTGGATTTTTGTTACCTTTGGATTACTGTATTTTTTGAAAAACTGTGTTGAGGAAATTTTGTTGTGAATTTATGTGTTTATGATATGCACACATAAGTGTAATTTTGAGTCATTGATTGCCCCTTTCGTGGGCTAGAGCAGTGCACACTGTCACCAGAGCATCAGCTCTGGTTATCTGCTTTGTTTAGTTGCAAGGGGCGAAAGTGGTTTCCCTATACACAGTGCACATTAAGACTTAATATCTTGTACATTTTGCTTAACATTTGTTTCACTTTTTGGAGTGCAACACAATGATCAGCACACATTCCTGAAACTTTCTAAAAGTGCCATTTTCAGCATTTAAAATCCGACTTCACTGTAAGTTTGGATTTGAAATTGTGATTCCAGAGAGACCAGACTTGAAGATTTATTTCTTCCCAATTGGGAATTGCACTTATAAAATGTAATAGTTTAATCCCAATACTATCCTATGGGAGAGATAGGCCTTACATTAGATAAAAACGAATTTGAGACTTTTTCACTACCAGGACATGTGAAACGTAAAAGTACATATGCAAAGGTCGAAATGGCAGTGGTGGCTCATCCGCTAAGGCGGAGGAGCGTCGCCCCACTGCCTTTGAAGCAGCAAAAGAAAGGAAAAAATAAAATGATAATACCGTAATGTTATTATCATTTTATTTTGTCCTCCTGCTGTGGCACCTTGCGTGAGGGGGCGGGGCGGGGCTGCAGAACAGGGGAGGAATGGTAGAACACTCCTAAATGTGCAATGACTGTTTGGACGGCCCTCTCGGGCCGCCCAAAACAGTCATGCACATTTTCCCTGTTTTCCATGCAGGCTGCATTACAGCCTGCGTGGAGAACAAGCCCACCCCTCCAGCCCCTGGCTGAGCGCCATGTCACGGCACTCAGACCAATCACAATGCTGCATTGCAGCGTTGTGATGAGCTGCGGGGTGCATGGGAGCCCTGGTGCTTCATGCTTCCTGTTTCTCCCAAGAAGCCAGGAAGAGGACGCAGGAGAGCATACCGGCCGGAAGGTAAGTGTTTTTTATTTTTTTAACCCGATTTCCCCCCCCCCTGCTCCTTCCCCCCACCCGCCAAACTGCTGCTTCCAGTTAGCAGCCGCGACTTCGAAATAGCACTTTAAACTGCACACACAGGATATGCGATGGCAGGCCTGAGACATGTTTGAGGGCTACTTAAGTTAATGGCCCAATCAGTGGTGCAGGCCCACTAGTAGCCCACTAATTTACAGGCCCTGGGCACATGTAGTGCGCTTTGCTAGGGACTTATAGGTAAATTAAATATGCAAATTGGGCCTTTGAGCCAATGTTACCATGTTTTAGGGAGAGGACAAAGGCACTTTGGCACTGGTTAGCAGTGGTAAAGTGCACAGAGTCCTAAGTCAACAAAAACGACAGCAAAATGTAGGAGGAAGAAGGTAAAAGGTTTGGTAGTGACCCTGCAGAAAGGGCCATTTCCAACACTTACTAACAAAGGCGCTGATTTAGATCTTGGCGGATGGGTTACTATGTCTCAACAGTGACGGATATCCCATCAGCCAAATTGTAAATCTCATTATATCCTATGGGATTTACATTTTGGCGGAAGGGATACTCATCAATCTTCTGAAGGAGTAACCTGTCTGCCAAGATCTAAATCAGGCCCAAAATCTTCACTGAATGGCTAAAGGGATCCCTGTCACTATCCTTCTCACCTCAGTGTCTGCATGTTCACCCTCCAGCCACAGGAATGCAGGCAATCACTTCCACTGTCCGAGGAGCCATCCTCATCTTCCATCTTGTGCTATGCCAAACCAGAGGCATCCTAAATGAATCCCACTTTGCTTTGTAGCTAACACTGCACACCAAACTTTATGATGATTATTGGAAGACATCTGCTCCAGCATGTGCAGAATCTCATTGCAATGTTTCATCCAGCCATTACGTTATGTTTCCAAACTGCGGACTGATCGGTTCTCCTTGCTGAAGAGATAGTCTAATGGAGGCCAGGCAGTGGACAAATAGTTCACCTGATTCTTATATAGCATCACCTGCTCATACAAATAATGTTGTTTCTGTCTATAGCCTTGCTTCTCAAATTGGATGCTGATTCAAAACTAACCCTCCTTATTGCTAAAATCCGGCATGAAAAACTGACCTTCACTTAAATGTTCTGATTGTCATCTCTCCATTTCCATTTCAAAGGGTCAACTCCTGTTTTTTCCACCACCTGCATGCTTCTCCCTCTGAATACAACCTTCTCTAAGGCACATGCATGTATGCTTGAATCTCTATTAATGTATTTCTGTAAATTGCCCAGAATTAGCTTCAAAGATAACAACCTCTCCTTTTTTGGAAAGTCATACCGCTGCAATTTAATGATATCAAAACTCCTCTAGATCATCTATCAACCCCACCAAATATCTGCATGAACTCACACGCCCCTTCCCCCATTATGATCACACCTACTCCCTATAAATGTAATCTACCACAAGCAAACTGGAGTGAATGTGTGAAATGATTCCCTTGAGCACACAAGATAAATTCCAATGACCAACAATAAAACATGACACTGGACTAACCACTAACCATGGGTTCTGTAGCAGTGTGCTTTCTGGCATAAAGCACTTCAACACCTCGTCATGGGTAATAAGCACTATATAACTGCAATTATAATACAATTAAAATTACATTCTTTTCCCAGAAACTATTCACTTTTAAAATATCGGAAGGGACCATTGTTTTGTTTCAGTGCCCAAAACAAATACACTGCTGCCTCATAGTGGCTAAGTTGTGAAAATCAAAGTCTGAAGTACTGCCTTTTATTAAAAAGAATTAGAATTCGGAATGATAGTTTGGTATATATGATGATTCCAGTATTGAGTGTGCTTTAGTAACTGTGTCTTATTTCCTAACAGTAATGTTGATTTGGTGTAGCGGTACTTCTACCATGTTCACTTTTCTCCAAGGAAGGCACTGCTGCTTGTGCCAGTCTACCATGGGTAACCACAGAATTTCTCTTAGAAACCTAGGAGTGGAAGCTGTAAAAGCCCCTCGAGAGACAGAGGCTTCGCTCTCCCACAGTAGAAAAATCTAGTATTTGCAACACCCAGACCCACACCTCAGTATTTAAGAATCAGAGTAGCAGCCTGATAAATTCATCAATTCAGAAAGCTTCACATACCAACATGGATGGGTGCAAGATAGCAAACTCCTGTGACGTGTCAAAACAGAAGTATTTCCCAGATGTGGTCTGCACCTCTTATAAACTACAATCATCTGATCCCCTACTCTCTGTAGGGAACTAGCCATCCTAAACAAAATTCTTTACCTTAAGAATACCCTTCACTTTAGCACTTTCGTTCTGCCTCCAGCTTCTTTGCCTGAAGAAAATGCTCCCACTCTTATTGAATCACAATGATTCACTTTTAAGATCCCTAGTCCTGAGCAAGCTGGACTACTGCAAAACCGTCTTTACAGATGAATTATCTAGTGGGATGGACTACACATACGAATGTGTTTGTGAAATGATGAATTGGAATGTTCTTGGTAGATTTTGGTTGGAAGAGGTAGTGGCTGGAAACAGTTGGGTGAGGATGTGAGTGAAAATGGAATGCTTTCATTTGGGGTGTGCTGGAGCTTGGATGGACCCTTAATGTTAGAGCTGAGACAGGCAGGAACAGTTCCAAAAACTTTTATTTACTGATACAAATACGGTATCTCTAACAACCACCAGCAATAGAAATACCGTAATGTTCCTAATGTTTCATGTCTGTTTGGGTTTTTAGACCTTTTGTGACATAGATTACCGGATGGCCCTTATAGAGATATTTGTGGATACGACTCCGACTGCCACCCCATCAGTATCTCTAATCCTGGCCGAGGCGGCGGTCTTCCCTCCAACCACTGTAGGTCCGACCGCCGGAATTGCAATCCGGCGGTCAGATCGCCACCGGCGGCCTGTCGGTGGCAGTCCATATGCATTCGTAATCAGACCCTAAGTCAAAAGGTAAAATCTTTGACCAGAACAAAATGGCTTTGCGTATCTGATCCATGCTACAATGTGATTTGTCTGAAATTGCTCTTAGGTCCTGGTTTGCCACTTGTATAGACTATCATTGGCGCTTAGAGCTTTTGGGATTTTTGTCATTTTAGTCTCATTTTGTTTATTAAATTTTACTCTATTTTTCATAATTAATTTGAGATTTTTTTGTTTGGTGTTTTGATTTTATTACTCTTTTAGTACTGAATAACTACTTTAAATATTGCCCTAAGTTAAGCCTGTCTGCTCTCTGCCATAGCTATCAGGAGGATGAGCTAAGGTTAATTTGGTGTCTTTGGGCTTTACCATGACAAGTTAGTGTAATTATTCCTTGAGGTGGACAACCACCTACTCAAAATAAGTATCCGCTTTCTTACAACTACACACCCTCAAAGTACATAACATTCTAGCTCATTAAAGTTAGGTCTTCAGTACTCCATGCATGGGACATCACAAACCTCATCACCTATCACAAGCTTGATGTCCTCTTTATCACCAAAAAATTGTTCACCCCCCACATCCTCACACATCATATACATCCTTCGTTCCAAAGGCTCCAGCATCCATCATATAGAATGGGCACATAAAAAGGGAATAGGCCACACTGTCATCAATAAGTCCTCCTGGTCCTGTAACTGAGGCAAGCAAGTACCACTCATCTCTGTAGAGCTGCTGAAATGCCATTTTCCACTCTGCTACTCAGACCACCACATTCCATCTCATCTACAGACCTCCCAGTCACAACAAGGACTTTGACGAATTCCCAGATCTCCTCACCAGCTCCTCCATATGACATTCCCACACCACCCTCTTTGGTGACTTCAACCTCCCAGCACAACACAAGCTAAAAAAAACAAGAGACACCCTCTTCAACAATCGACACAGTCAACATGGTACAGCAGATTACACAACCAACACATTCCGAAGGACAAATCTTCTGCCTTGTCTTCTCAATATCACCAACAATCAAATGCAAACCACCCACTCCCCTAGATTTGAACAACCACTTTGTCATCCCTATATCCCTGCTCAGTGTCTTACAAACAAACCAAGATCAAAATCAAAGAGAAGACAACATCTTCAGATCCTTTAAGGTCTTTTCCATACATAACCTACTTCCTGATCTCATCTGTAACCCTATCAACTCCATGTCCAATGCTAACACCCCTGTAAAAAACTTTAAAATTGTTTTGCAAAATTATGCAAACATCTGTGCACCAATCAAACGACTCAAGTGCAAGCCAAAGCCTTTAACAAAATGGTACTCTAAAGATCTTGCTGACAATAAATGATTCATTTGTAGACATGAAAGAAAATGGAAGAAAAACAGAACTCCAGAGGACCTCATGTTACTCATGTCCCTCTGAACTACGAACACATCATAACATCAGACAAAGCAAAGTGCTATATCTAGACCATTGAGGAAGCCAGCAACAGAAGCAGAGCGCTTTTCAAGACAATCAAGTGCTACACCAACTCCCTGCCAGACCCAACTATGTCTCATTTCACAGAAAAATTTATTGGCATCAATCTTTGCTTCAGTAAAATATATACAGACGATCTGACAGCACATTGTACCCTATCTCTCACAGATCTTGCTGACATACTCAACTCCTTTAATGACACTTCTTATGAAGATGATGTGTTACCCTCGTCCTTCATCAAAGGTCTCTGTGGGGACGCCCTCTCACACCTACTCTCATTGTCAATTAATCAAGGCATCTTCACAGAAGCTCTCAATACAGGCCAGATCATCCGACTACTAAGTAAAAAAAATATATAATAGAATCTAATGACCTCGCAAACTACCAGCCCATCACTCTCCTTCCATTCATCAACTAGAAAATTGAAAATCAGTCTATGTTCAACTCCAAGATTGCATCAATGCTAAATGTCTTCTGTATGACTACAAGTCTGGCTTCAGATCATGCTGTAGCACAGAGACCACTACACACCATACACGATGCCCTTTTGACTACAGAATGAAGATTACATCTGTGTCCTGATATAGCTGGAACCCTCAAATGCCTTAGATACTGTCAACCATTACAGCCTCATAGGCACCTTGGAGTCTCAAAAGAGATTTACCTGCAATGTGCTTCACTCGTTCTCCTCCTACTTTTCCAACTAATAATAGTTTGTTCACATAGGCACCTCCAGGTCTCAAAGGATCCCTATCACCTGGTGAGTCCCCCAGAGTTCCATACTTGTCATATTCAAACTCTACTTGGAGCCATTTGGTGCGCTGCTCACAGATAACAGCATCAAGATTCATAAATATGCCATTAATGTACAATTGTACTTTAAAATCTCCTCTGCATCAGACATCCAATGAATCAACCATGGGCTGCACGTCATCCAGACCTGGATGTCTAGCACCTTCCTGAAGCTCAAGCAAGACTTAGGGCCTGATTTAGGTCTTGGTGGACAGGTTACTCCATCACAACGGTGCCAGATATCCTGTCCAGCCAAAATATAAATCCCATTATATTGTATGGGATTTATATTTCGCAGACGGGAAATCCGTCACTGTTGTGACGGAGTAACACGTCTGCCGTGATCTAAATCAGGCCCTCAATTCTTGTTATTTGCAAAGAACAACAAACAAGAATGTTGTATGGCCCTCTCTGAAGGGTCACCCCAAACTGTTTGCCTTTCTCCTCCTCCTTTTTCTGTTGAAATAATTTTGTTGGCTTTAGGACTCTGAGCACTTTGCCACTGACAACCAGTGCTAAAGTGCATGTGCTCTCTCCTCTAAACATGGTATATTTGGTTTACACCTGTTTGGCACATTTAGTTTACTTGTAAGTCTCTTGTAAAGTGGTATACCATCTACCCAGGGCCTGTACATTAAATGCTACTAGTTGCGCTACAAGACTGATTGAGCCTCCCACACAAGCAGCCTTTGAAACCTGTCTCAGGCCTGCTTTTGCCAGGCCTGTGTGTGCAGTTTCCTGCCACTTCGACTTGGCATTTAAAACCCTTTTCTTTGCCAAGCCTTAAACTCCCCTCTTCTTACACATAGGTCACCCCTAAGGTAGGCCCTAGGTAGCCTATATGTCAGGGTGCTGTATAAGTAAAAGGTAGGACATGTACTTTTAAGTTTTGTATGTCTTAGTAGTGACAAACACCCACATTTATTTTTCACTACTGTGAGGCCTACTTCCTTCATAGATAAATATTGGGAATTTCTTAATACACTTTTAAACTGTAATTCGTGATTAGAAAAAAGTAGCTGTGTCATGTTTCATATTTCTGGAATGTTAATGATAAATCATTTGGATTAGTTGGATTTAACATTACAATTTTACGAATGAAAACTTTTAGAAAGTGGAAATTTCTCTGCTCTTACTGCTTTGTATACCTGCAGCCTGTCTCCAATACACGTCTGGGGTGGGTGACAGCTACACTTTGTGCATTCCCTCTAAACAGCCACAAACACAGGAAGGTTCTGTGTGTCTGAGCACTCATCTGCATTCTGACGGCTCTTCCTGGGCAGGAAGGAAGGGAGAGGCTGACACTTAAATCTGAATAGGCAGTGCCCAGTCCCCACACAAAGGACTGATTACCACCGACTGATAGCCTGCAGCCAGGGCTGGGAACAAACGACCTGTGTGCACTTGAAAGGCCCTTTTTTGAAGTCACCCCCACTTCAAAGGCACAACTGGATATAAGTACTTGGCTCTGACCCCATCAAATTAGTACAGTACTGGACCTGTGGAGAACTCTGCCAGGAGTAAAGACTGTTGTGCTACAAGGATTGCCACTCTGCTTGACTGCTGCTCTGGAAGAACTGCTTTTCTGCTTTTCTGTGCTGCCCCACTGCCTGCTGATTTCTGCCCTATTGAGGACAAGGACTGGACCAATCTCACTTGAATCCAGAGCGACTCCAAGGGCTTGCTGTCGTACACCCTGTTCTGAAGTCTCAGGGCATCAAAAACTTGCTTTAATCCTGCAGCACCACCTGGACTCTGCCATCTCCGAGTCTTGTCCTGCCAAGTTGTGCTAATCCAGTCCTGGGTCCTTGAAAGGTGATTTCTGCTGTGCTGATCCATCAAAACTGAAGCTTCAACGAGTTTGCGCCGATCAGAATTCACGCATTGCCCTTCGATGCTGACATGGCTGCCACTCGACGACATCACTTTGACGGACTGCGTGGCTCGACTACGATGGGACATCACCTACATCCACAGGATCTAGGATGATGCCTCCCCTCCTCTGCTCCTCGCATTGTGTCTTCGACGTCGACACTTCCTTTATCCAAGGAACTTTTTCAGTGGGACCTGCTTGAGTCCTGTAGCCAGTCTGCCTTCCATCATGGTCAACCTGAACTTTGCATTCACCCCAGTCTATGATGACCAGATGTCCCCGGTTGGTGCTTTATGGCTGTAAGCACTCTAATTTGAGTTAAAAATATATAACTCCAGTTCTACTTATTGGATTTTTGTCGTTTCATTTTTGATTTACTCATAAAAGTTTTGTCTATATTTCTAACCCAGTGTGGGGTATTTTTGCGGTGTTTTCTTTGGGTAACTGTGTGAATGTGTTCCACAAATACTTTACACATTGCCTCTTTAGATAAGCCCGACTGCTCTGTGCGAAGCTACCAGCCGGTGAGCACAGGTTATCTTTTAGTGTGTATCTATCTTACCCTGACTAGAGTGGTGGTTCCTGCTTGGACAAAGGGCATGCCTCTGCCAACCAGAAACCCCATTTCTGACAAACAAGCAGTACAAACCTGCGTTATTGAAATGAAGCTTGACTACTTCAATCCTGAACTTTCACAAATTCCCAGCCACTTGGATTGAACCTGGACACCACCCTCACCCTGAGAGACACTGTCAAAAAACAAAAATGGCCTGGTATCAACTCTCTCTCCTAAAAAAAGTGAAACCGTTTCTTGCAGAAAGTGACTTCAAAACTGGTGATCAAGGCTATGTATTCTTGCATCTGGAAAGCAGTAACGCCCTGCTTCATGGTCTCCCAGATTCCACAATGGCCAACCTACACACTTCTGCACATCTCATTCAGGGCCTGAAGTGATATAATCACATGACACCCATCTTGCTGGAACTCCATTGGCTCCCCTTGCTGACCAGCACCACCTTCAAAACCAGCTGCATTAGTTACAAAGCTATCACAACCTTCACCCCGCCTACTTTGCAGCAAGCTCACCATATCTGGTCCTTCTCTGCACACCCTCAGCCAGGACATTATCAGACTACAATGTGAAAGTTTTTTAAAAAACACGGCAGCAGGCCATTTCCATCTGCAGCTATTCACCCAGGATCTGGAACAACCTCCATGCATCCATCAGGACTTCCCAAGTGATGCTCCATTTTAGGGAAGAGTTGAAGACACACGTCTTTAAAGAATACTTCTTTACAGTGCATTAACCATCCACAACCCAGCTACCTCCTCTATAACTGTTTATTTATGATTGTCTTTGACTTTTTACTGTGCTCCACTGTTGTTTGACTAGGTTTAAGCTATGGAAATAACATATACATACATACACACATACTATATAGTGGTTTAGCCACTTTGAGGCTAGAGTTGGACCTTGAGGGGGTTATTGTTAGACCAGTCAGCATTAGGGTGGTCTTCCCGGAAACATTTTGCATTCATCCTTCATTATTGCTGACGTTGTTTTCCCTGGCCTTCGGACTCTGTGCACTTTACCACTGCTAACCAGAGTTAAAGTGCATGTGCTCACTCCTAAAAATATGGTAACATTGGCTTATTCCCAATTGGCATATATAATTTACTCAAAAGTCCCTAATAAAATGGTACTGTGTGTACCCAGGGCCTGTATATTAAATGCTACTAGTGAAGCCTGCAGCACTGATTGTGCCACCCACTTAAGTGGTTCTTTAACCATGTCTCAGGCCTGCCACTGTAGCCTGTCTGTGCAATTTTAACCTGCTATTTCGACCTGGCATTCTAAAACTTTTGCCAGGCCCAAACCTTCCTTTTTAGTACATATAAGTCACCCCCAGGGTAGGCCCTGGACAGCCTAGAGAGCAGGGTACAGGGTTTTAAAAAGATTTAGACATGTACCTTTATGTTTTAATGTCCTAATAGTGAAAAACTCATAAATTAGTTTTTACTACTGCAAAGCCTGCCTCTCCCACAGGATAACATTGGAGTTATCTTATTACACTTAGGCCCTGATTACGAGTTTTGCAGTCTTGGGATTCTCCGCCACACCATTGGCGGTCCGACCGCCGCATTACAATGTTGGCAGTCCAATAGACGAAAGACTGCAGGCAAACTGCTGCCATCGCCAGGATTTATCTCCCACATCAACGGCAGTCACAGGCTACAGCGGCTGACCGCTAGAGTGCAGCCCCTGTTCCCGCTGTCCAAATTACGATGTGCATTACCGCCAAGCTAACTGTGGCGGGAAGACCTCCAGACTTGACCTGGGGGAAATGCAGAATACAAGGTCAAAACGTACCTTATTTATAGTTTCCACTTCTCTTCCTATAAGGGAGCCCCTTGTCCAGGTCCTCCCCTTGCTGCAGATACCCAGGAAGAAAATTCATACCGTTGGCGTCAACCTCTAAGGAAAGCCACTCATACTTTTCTTCACTGTTACAATGGCTTCTGACCAGTGCTGTTTGACAAGGTATGTTTCCATAGGTGTAATACATATGTTTGTATTTTCAGACTTGCTTTGTGTACATACACACATATGTATTTGCATTGTGGGAAAAAAAAACTACAAATACTGATGTTCCTAGGGCAATGGTCACCCTCAGTCAGAAGACCGCCGCTGCAAGACTGCCAGCAGAACAGATGAATTGTAATACAGTGGGCAGAAGACTGCCGGCTCAGCGGTCTTCTAGAAGCTTCTCCCACGTCAAAGGAAGAACCAGGTATAAATACTGGACCTCAGACACCAACTCTTTGGTACACTTCACTTGGAGACTCTGCCAGAAGAAGGACTGCTGTGCTGCTGAAAGGACTTCCACTCTGTTGGAGTGCTGCCCTGCTGTAATACTGCCTTAGTGGACCGCTGCCTTGCTGAATTGCTGCCCTACTATCCTCCTGCCTGAGTCAGAGGGATTTAGACCAGCACCTGAACCCAAGAATCCACGAGTGACTCCAAGGGCTAGTCTGCTAGCCTCATGTTCAGAGCCACAGGGACATAACAGCCTCGCAACGACCTGAACCAGCACCCAGATCTAGCTGAAGAAAGCCCCTGACCCACAAGTGGTGACACCCAGGTCCTGGACCCTTGGTGTGGCCTCAAAAAGGCAAATTGAAGTTTTTGGGCTCTTCGTGACAGTGAATGAGCCCATTGGCACCTTAACCATGTCGATTCACAGCCCAGGTGGAAGACCCCAGAGGGTGTTTTGCTTGGACAGCTGAGTTGGACTAGGTCTCGTGTGAACCAAGCTGTCTTTAAGGTTACGGCTCAGTTTAAAAGCAAATAAGGGTTTTTGTAAAAAATGTTTACCTTTGTTCAAGATGTGCCAATTCATGTGTATCTAATGTTTTCCGTCGTACCTTCTGTTTTTAATCCTAGCACAAGGTAGCCAGAATAAAAGTATGTGGTAAACCCAGTAGCTAGTTTTAATCCACTTCATCAACAGCACTGCACCCCTCATGACACCCGCCAGCTCACATTGGGTTTTACTAACAACCCCTCTTACATACTTAAAACATCCCTGAACTCCTCCCTCGCAGTGAGGGGGTTGTAGCCCGCACCATGAATAGGCTTCATGGTGCGAGGAGGATTCCTAATGATAAAGCATGCCACCATTGGTGGGTGAGGGAAACCGTCCTTAAAATGGACGCCTTCTTCTAGGTCAGCCCCCTCTCTCTTTCTGTTAGACCCGAGGGCCTTTTGTGTGTTTAATTCTAAGTTAAGACTGCCTGCTCTGTGCCAGGCTAACGGAGGGTTGAGCATTGATTAATTTGGGGCTTGCCTGTGACCACCCTGACAAAGACTGTGGTTGCTACTTGAGTAGGGTTTCACCCACCTCAACCAGTAACCCAGTTTCTTACAGTTATATATGCTAATTCCACTTCAAATGTAGCACATCGGGGATAGTGCTTGATGGTGGGATGCTTAGATTTGCTACTTCCACTCCAAACGTAGCCACATTAGGGAAACTATTGGTCTTTGAGTAGGGTGGGATTGATTTACTATTCTCACTACAAACCTAGCCACATCGAGGATGGTGTTTGACTTTGGGAGGCTTCGATTTGCTATTTCCACTCCAAAGGTAGCCACATTGGGGAAACCATTAGCTTTGAGGGGGGCTGGTTGGATTTACAATTCTAACTTCAACTTACCCACATCGGGTAAAGAGTTCGACTTGGGGAGAGGGCGTTACATTTATTTTTCCCAATCCAAAATTAGTCACATTGGGAAAAGTGTTGGAATTTGGGAGTGTTAGATTTACTATTAGCACTCAAAGCTTACCACACTGGGAAAATTGATGAACTTTGGAGGGTTGGATTTACAAATACCCCTTCAAATGTACCCACATTAGGAAAGTGTTAGTCTTCTGGGAGGTTAGATTTACAATTTCCTCTCCAAATGTATGTATATAGGGGAAGGTGTTGGATTTCAGGGGTGATGGATTTGGTATTCTCACTAGAAACTTAGCCACATTCAGGAATGCGCTTGACACTTGGGGGTTTGCATTTTCTATTCCCACTCCATACATAGCCACACTGAGACTAGTGTTGTATACTTGGAGGTGTTTAGATGAACTATTCTCACTCCAAACTTAGCTAATCTGAGACCAGTGTTGAACTTGGAGGGGTTTAGTTTTATCATTCCCATTCCCAATTTAACCACATTGTGGAAAGTGTTGGACTATGAAGAAGTTTGATTTACTATTCCCACTTCAAATTTAACCACACTGGGAAAAGTGTTGGCCTTTTGGGTGTTAAATGTACTACTCCAACACCAACTAGCTACATATGTGTATATATATGGGGCGTGGCTTTGAAGCGAAAGATGGGGGATGCATGAGCCTGCAGCTCCACGCCGGCCCGTCTTACATCCTTCGATATCTGAGTTGTGTGTGCCCCCTTTTGACCTCAGGGTCTACCCTACACTTCAGCACACCCAAAGTGAGACAGATTGGGGGTTGGAACACCAACATATGCGCAGGAACCGGTGATCGGCAGGATTTACCGGATGTGGCCTTCCCGACCATGATGGCAGCTGCGGCGTAGTGAATCACCCCGGAGCCGATAGGCGACCAGCTCAGACCCCCTCTGAGGGTGACTGGAAGCACCCCAGTGCAGTGGTGAGCCACGGGCGCACGAAGGGAGGAACGCCCCTTTCAAGGACCAGACTTGAAAGGGCACGGCCAGAGCCAGCTGAGACAACGACTGGAGGTGCTTGAGGCAGCAGCACATAGCAGAGGTAAGAGGGTGTTCGGACACCTACCAGAGTGACGGAGAAGCACGTAGTAAGCAGTGGAGCGATCATGCCTGGCCTGCCACTGCGAGAGGTGAGCAGATGATATCTGACGCAGAGCAGCCTGGAACAGTCAGGAAGACCAGAGCGAAGGAGTGTCCAGTCCAGCCCTAACTGACGCACCTGTGATGCCCAGGTACCATGGATCTACCATCACATGAGACCCGGTAAGCTGGTTCTGTGATGGAGGGGAGTGACTAGAGGCTGCGGCTCCCCCCGGAAGCGCAGAAGGCTCAGGCCCAGCTTGGGCCCAGAGGAATGACATTGCGTTCAACATTGGGAAAGGGGAGGCCTATGGGCCTGCAAACTGCTGAGGTTTGGGCCCTGTGATGGACAGTGTCGCCTGGTTATTGTCCTTGTAGAATATGTTGCTAAATTTGCAATAACAGACTATTCAGGTGTCTGGGGTGTGTTAAAGGTACTATGCATGGAGAAATTATCAAAAACTGAGGGGTTGTTACTTTAGTGGGCATTTTCAAAAGTATGTCTATTGAGTAGATGTCTAGGAGAGCAGTCTCTAATAGGAAAGTTATAGAGTTCTTGTTTAAGGGGATGTCCCTCAGATCAGCTTAGGGGAGCCTTCCCTAGAACTGAAGCAAAGAGCTGCTTAATTTTTCCCAGTAAGGAGGGACAGGCAACGTAGGGAGAGTGCTTGACTGTGGGATGCTTAGATGTACTACACACTATTCTAGATGTTCAAACTTGTAACCGTAATATGTTTATTTATTATTGTCATTTCACCTTGATGTCTGCAGATGTTGTCCAGTGCTCGCCAGTGCTGTTGTCTGGTGTTCAAGATACAGTTTTAATTTATAGTGCACTTGGCCAACCTCTACAAGCATGGATTAGGCAGCTGCACGCAAAACATTTCTTGGTGAGATGTGATCGTTATCTGGTCTGCCTGCTTGTATCAGTGCAGGAAAAGTTTCAAAAGAAAACCATACCAACTTGCCCTCTAACCTGTGTTGCAACATTACTGTATGACATGAAAGAGCTTTCTCAGAGCTGGTGATAAGGGGCCTGAGTTTATGTAACAGCTATGGACTAATGGAGCATTCTGTTTTTGTGAATCACCATTTTGAGGACTCCTGACGTCTCTGGCTCAGAATCTTTGTTACCAAGGCAGGAATATGTTCCGCTCTGAGCATTTTTTAGGTTTACTGAAGTAGGATCTGTTTTAAAGTGCTATATGCCTTCAAGTGGGAACTGGTCTGTTCATATTATTTATGAATTGTTCTACTTTTGATTTTGAATATTTGTTTAGATATTTTTTTGCCATGTGCTTCCAAATAAAGGGGAGGAGTTAAGGGAGGAGAAAGGAGGTGTTTATGGAGAGTCAGTGAGGAGTGTAGGAGGGACATCTACTCACCCACAAAATAGTAAGCCAATTGCTGTTCATAAACAGCCAAAAAGAGGACCATAGGCAGTAGTAAATTACCTTATTCTAGCTCAGAGATGGAGTAAACTCAGTACCAATCATGGTGAACTACTGGCACTGCAAACCCATCCCATTTAACAAATTGAGGTAGCGACTTAAAATAAAACCCCATAGAGAATAATGCTAATTTAAATTATTTAAACTAATAAAAAATATAAATACATTTAAGTTAATGTTAAAAAAATCTAAAAATAAATCATGTGTTATTGTATTTTAAATTATTCTTAATAAAATAAAGTTTAATTGCATTTAAAATGATTTCTAGACATCACTTTTAATAATTACTAATATATAAAAATCTATAATTTTTTACTATATGTGGGAATTGTTTTTTAATTAAAACTTCGGAAAAACAATTTAACTTCATAGATTTAAAATAGTTACATTTTAAGTTTAAATTAAGTTGTTACTGATGATACTTTTTTAGTTTGTTCTACATTGAAAATTAGTATATACAATTCATTTACATGAATATTTAGCATAAAATATTTTTAATAATTTTTCTCAAGTTTAACACTTTTTTACTTATCCCCATACATTACCATAAGGTGTCTTCCCCACTGGGGCAGAGATCTCCCTATGGTAGAATATAGGGAATGGGACTTCATTATTACCTTGATTTTGAATTTTAGTATTATTATTTAAATATATTAAATTAAATACAAAATCCCACCTTGAATAAAATGTTTGCATTTACTTATGTATTAAAAGTTACAAAATCATATATATAAAACACATTTACATTAACATTTTTTTTAAAACATTTATTTATCAATTGAAAATTTTTATTAAAATATTATATCATTACAAAATATTAATTTGTACAATATACATTTTTCAATATTCAATCTCATGTATATAGGTTTTTAAAAATTCTACATCAATTATGGAAATGTAACATTATTTCCTATGGAGTTCTATTTTCAGTCCCTGTCTCCATTATTTTCTATCAGAGGGTGTTGCAGTATCAGTGACTGGCCATGTGTGGTATTGGACTTACTACTGCTCCTTTTTGCAATTTATGCAGTTTCTTTCATTTACAGACAATTTGAACATCGCAACAGATATGGGCAGTGTATTTTCCCTCTAATAATATGGAAAAGTACTTCATATTTCACTGTGGAATAGTTTATACTGTTAGTGTCTGTTCTGTTGATAATCCCTTGTCATTCTTAAATAGTAGTGACTTTTTTGTGTTGCTGTGTTTTGCTTGTTGTGTTTCATTGACCGGCAAGGGTAGGGAATCCCTACGGTATGGGGACACACAGGGTACTACATACTTGTTTGAGTGAGACAGGAAAAGTATGGTTTTCAGATGTTGCATCATCGGTTGCAGGTTGATCCCAATTAAGCTTGCTGTCAATCAGTTCATATTGGGTAGTGGATAAGAAATGTGTGCTTTGCTCGGTAGTAAGTGGGTGTATTGAAGTATGAGGTCAGTAATCTCATCTCTCATTTGGATCATGATTATTGGTCATCAAGTCTCTCTACAAAAGGTGAATGGACATGCTGTTGTTTCGCTGTAGTTGGAATGGACTGAGAAGTTTGTTTATAGAGGGTGGTTGTATTGAGGGGCATTGTGGCTACTTGGAAGGCTGCTGGTTTTGTCATTGACAGTATTCCTGTTAGTGTAAGATTAGCTTTGTTTCAGCTTATGGTCCAGACTACCTTGATTTATGCTGGCATCATGTTGGCATATTCCATTCCCAAGGTGTGGGTGAGTGATAATGTGGGGTAGACTCCCATATATTGTTGACAAAATATTGTAATACAAAAATGTGGTGGCACAATTATTGACTCCTAAAATATTGGGAATGTAAGTGTATATAGGTCAGTGCAGGTTTACCGTTACTTCTCCCCATAAATGTACCTTGACTACATGTATGTCTTCAAGGTACATGGATGAGGGGTTAAGGATAGTACATTCAAACTTACCTATGTATGCTACCTTCACAATATTTTGGGTTTTGATACTTAGGCCACAATATTTTTTAGGACAATATTTTTGTACTTGATGTTCTAACAGCTAGAGGTGTGGTAGTCAATAGAAAAGGTAGGCATACTATTAATAGTCATTTTGGAAGCGTTTGGGGCCATCAAGGCTTCAAATAATGTGGGGAGGAAATGGAGGCTACTATCCAATCATCGTAATATGACCTTCCTATTTCTGACAGAGGGCTCTGTAGCTCATATTTCTCTGGTTATGTTGACCTGAGATGGTACGTTTTTTACCATTAGTGATTTTGTAGCTGGAATTAAAACTTAAATATGTCGTTTATCAGTCGAAGAGTAAGGTCGGTTTTAATTAAACCTAGTCTGAGACTATGGTGTTTGTTAGTTGATACAGTCAGGGCTCAGATTTTGTGGTATTTGATGGTAGTTTTGGACTGGTCAGGCAGATAGGCTCCAGGCATCCAGGAGCCTGCTCTGTTAGGAAGCTGCACTTGTTTTAGGTTAGTTGGCTGTAATGAGATTACATGACGAAAGGTGTAAGCTTTTGATATTGAGAAGCAGGTTCATTATATATCAATCACAATAGCCAATTGTTGAGCATCTCTCAATATACAGAGAAACAGCTGAGGTGAGATATCAAATTAGTTATAAATGGTGATGATCAGTATGACGTCACAGGAGGGCGTGGCTTGGCGCTGATATGAGGGGAAGCAGACTCCGGAGCTCTGTCCGCGGCTTCCCCTCGTTCGCAACTATCCTGATCATGTAAGGGGGCCCCTTACTCACAAATAGACGGCGGAACAACTGGTGCCACTGCGGAGTGCCCAAGAAGCGGCGGAAGTGCCCCCACGGCCCAGAAATGCTGCAGTTTGTCCGGACCGGCTCCGAGCGTGGAGCCCTCAAAATGGCGGCTGAGCGCTGCTGATGCGCATATCTCCGACGGGGGGGTGTAGAGCGGCCCCTTACTGCCACTTGGTGATGGAGAGGAGAGAGTGCTGTGGAGCGCCTCCCGAGGGGTGGTGGTGCCCCCGGGACGAAGACACGCCAAGCACTGGTCGGGTCGGCTCCGAGCGTGGAGCCTCTAAGATGGCGGCTGCGCGGCGCTGATGAGACGGCTGCAGGGTCCAAGGCTTACACTTTCATGAGGCGGCGGCTCGATGACTACCCGGGATTTTGCCACAACTTGACGATGCGGTGAGCGGGGAGCTTGGGGTGCTGGAGAGCGGGGCGAGTCTGATCTCCCATGGTCCTGGCCGTCGGAGGCGTGCTGGAGAGTGAGGTGCGCACTGCAGGGCCTTAAGTTTGAGCCGGAGCACAACCGCACGTAAGGAGCACATAAAGAGGGGATTGCTGCTGACAGCGCTATCTAGCTTTCACCCCGGCGGACTTGGGGGGCACACTTTGTTGAGGTGGCATTGTGGGACTACCGTCGTGAATAGCAGCGCTGAGTGGGCTTCCTGGCGGAGAGGGTCCTGAGCAGGAGGAGCGTACGGCGGGGACGGTGTGCTGGCAGGGGACGCCGGGACTATTGACATTGCCGTTGCCTCTGCGCTACCTGGGAAGTGATAGTGCATTATTACACTGCTTGGAGGGGGCTGGGTCCCTTGCGGTCGCCCCGCTCCTCTCCTGTGATTATGGACTGGGCCGGCACTCTGACCCTGCTGTGGAGGCCTTAGAGGAATAACCAACTGGACAGGTTTACGCTGCTGGGGAACACACCGTAGGCGCACGGACGCTCCTGTGATTCCCACATTGGTGGCCTGTTCGGCCTTCTGCGACCTGCGGTCATGGGTCGGACCTCCCAGCGAATGGGCTTTGCTGTCCTACAGGTGGAAGGAGCGGGACAGCGCTCAGACGATGAGGAGGAGTTGGAGACCCAACGGACGGATGAGGCCCTGGGGGGCCCCACACTGGCGGACATAATGCAGGCCATCACCTCATCGAGGGAGGCCTTGGAGTCCAAGATTGATGCTATAGGAGTGGACCTCAGTTTATTAAAGGACGACCACCGCAAACTAAAGGAGCGGGTGAATGCTAACGAGAAGGCCATGGAGGAGGTTCCGGACTCAATCCTGACTTTACAGCGTTCCATGAAACTGGTGGAGGATAAGGTCAGGGTCTTGGAGGCAAGAGCGGAAGACAGCGAAGGGCGCTCTCGCAGGAACAACCTCCGTATAGTGGGGGTCCCGGAACGGGAGGAAGGAGATGACGCTGTCAAATTCATGGAGGCCTGGCTTAGGACGGAGGTGGCCCCGGAGGGACTCTCCCCCTTCTTTGCCCTCGAGCGCGCTCACAGGGTCCGGGCTCGACCACCCAGACCGGGGGCGCCCCCGCGGCCGATGGTTGTGCGCTTACTCGATTATCGTGACAGAGATCGTATATTGCAGCAGGCCCGGGGGAAGCAGAATCTTCAAATCGGAAATTCCAGGGTGATGATTTTTCCGGACTTCACCAGGGAGGTGCAGAGACAGCGTGCTTCTTTCCTCGCAGTCAAGCGGAAACTCCGGCAGTTGCATATGCCGTATGCCATGTTGTTCCCTGCACGCCTACGGGTGGCAGACAGGAACAACACACACTTCTTTACTACCCCGCAGGACGCATGGCAGTGGCTGGAGGCGCGACAGACAAGGTCCGGAAATGCTTCTTCGACGAATGCTCCAGGGCGGGGGTCGCCCGCCCGCCCGCACCCCTGGGCTCACCGAGGGCTCCTACCTCGCCAGGACACCAAATTGAGAGAGAGAGAGAGCTGTGCAGGCGGTTGCAGAGATTAGCCGGGGCGACATTAGCCCGAACTCCACAGTTACTGGACATGGCACGGGCAGATCTGAGACTTCTCTTCCTAGCAGCACGAATGGGGACTCTGAACCTGAACTTCCTGTGGTCACACCTCAAACGGCGGACTTACTCGCATGAGATGGACGCATGTAGCTGGGTGAGATGGGTCCATGTTCATAGTGGGGACTGATCTCTGGAAGAGTTTCCCCTTGGGGGTGGAGGGCTGTTGGCACCAGCAATGAGCCTATGATGGGGTCCCCATGTTCGCTGTGGATGGGGGGGGGGTGGCCAGGGGAGCTCTGGGCCCTATAGGGCCAGCACACGCTTCACCACATTTCGTGAATAGTTGTTTGTTGCACTAGTTTGGATGGGACCTAGTTCGAATGTACCTGTCCTGAGGAGAGGGAGTTGGGGAGATCAAGGGGCTGTGGGGGGTTTTCTTGGGATCAGGCATGCCGCTGGGGGGTGGCCTTGATGGAGAGACACTGAGGGATGCACCATGGGATCCCCCATAGGCATTAAGTGTATGTCCTGTAACGTTCGGGGGATGCACACTATGACGCGCCGCCACAGGATACATGCCTATCTAGTGCGGAGAGGGGTGCAGATTGCCCTGTTGTAGGAGACGCATCTCACAAAGCAGGAGGGGGTGGCACTACAGCGTAGATGGCGGGGGCAGGTGTTTTGCACAGCATATTCGGCCTTTGCTAGGGGCACATTGATTTGGGTCCGAGCGGGGGTTCCATTTCAGAGCACTGGGCAGCTGGTTGATCCGGATGGCAGGTATGTGGTGGTGGCAGGGCGCCTAGACGGTAAGGACATTGTATTGGGAAGCCTATATGCCCCCAACATAGATCAAGCTGCATTTTTTGCGCATCTGTCTGGGAAGCTGGCAAACATGTTGGCGGGGTCAGTGTTACTGGGGGGCGACTTCAACTGCATCACAGACGTTGACCTGGACCGCTCTCACCCTCCCCTTGTAGATGCCCCAGTGAACAGACTGGCAGCGAAGAGGCAGGCTTGGCAGCAACAATGGGGACTGACGGACTCTTGGCGGGCTCATCACCTGGGGGATAGGGATTACTCTTACTTTTCTCCGCTGCATGACTTGCATGTTCGCCTGGATTCGATTCTCTGTTCGCCGGACGTGCATGGAAGGGTCGTGCATAGTGAATACTTAGCTAGAACAGTATCGGATCATAATCCGTTGCTGGTGTTGCTGAATTGGCTGCGGGATCGCCCCGCCATTCCCACGTGGCGCCTGAGGCCGGAGGCACTGGAAGATCTAGTGTTTCGGGAAACAATAGGCGCTGCGATTGAGGATTATTTTAGTACCAATGCTGGGACGGCGACGAGTCCACTTGTTGAATGGGATGCTTTTAAATCAGTGATCAGAGGACGTTGCATAGGGTAGGTGGTGGGAGTGCGAAGGGTATTGCTGCAGGGGGTGCAAAGTGCAGAAAATAGACTTAGAGAAGCAGAAAAAGAGAGACCAGAACGGCCTGATAGACAGGATGGTCTCCTAGCGGCTCGAGAAGACCTAGCGGTACACATAGAAAAATTGTGCAGTTTTGATTATAAGGCTTATCCTGCTCGGGCACATGCTGAACGGGACAAATCTGGAGCGTTGCTGGCCTGGCTGGCCAATCCAGCGCGTAGAGGGACGTCGATTTTAGAGCCACGGGGGCAAGGTGATGACGTGTATTATAAACAGCGCGACATTAATGGGCTTTTTCTGCAGTATTATTCAGTACTTTACCAGAGTAGGCTTGGCACAGGGGATCCCAATGATGAGAGCTTCTTAACTGACGTAGAACTTCTCAAGGTTGAGGTGGAGGCGGCAGAGGAACTTGGTAGAGATATCGAGGCGAGGGAGGTACGTGGCGCCATCAAACACATGGCTAAGAACAAAACGCCGGGGACTGACGGACTCCCGGTGGAATTTTACTCTGAATACGCGGACGTTTTGGTCCCGCGCTTAGTAGCATTGTATAATAGCGCGAGACGGGAGGGTTTCCTTCCTGCTTCCACGAGAGAGGCGGTAATTGTCCCCCTTCTGAAGCCGGGGAAACCTGCCTGGGATCCCACCTCCTACAGGCCACTTGCCATGCTCAACTTAGATTACAAGATATTGAGTAGGGTATTGGCTAGTCTCCTGTTGACCCATATGCCGACCTTAGTTCACGCGGACCAGGCCGGATTTATCCCGACTCGGAACACAGCGATGAACATTCGTAAACTCCTGCGCATCTTGGGGGCAGATACTTATTGCAAGGAAGACGCCTGTATCTTTATGGTCGATATTGAGAAGGCCTTTGATAGCCTAGAATGGCCGTACCTTTTTAAGGTCCTGAGGGCGTTCGGCTTGGGGGACCGCTTTGTAGAATGGACGGCGATCTTGTATAATAATTCCACTGCCAGGGTCCGAACAGGGGGACTGATTTCTGATGCCTGTGAGGTTGGGCGAGGAATGAGGCAGGGATGCCCCCTGTCCCCTTTGTTGTTTGCCCTGGCGATGGAACCTATGGCTGCCCATGCCAGGACGGGTCGGTATTACCAAGGGCTTTTGGTGGAGGGCCACTTGCAGCATATAGCGCTCTATGCAGACGACTTGCTTTTGTTTCTGGCCAATTCGGGAGATGCGCTCCGGGGAGCAAAGGATTTGCTAGGCACGTTAGGGAGGATTGCCGGGCTCCGTGTGAATTGGTCCAAGTCGTGCCTGTTCCCCACCAGCCCTGGTAGAGATGGTACGCAGAGCGCGGAGGGGGTTCCCTGGGAAACTCGATGTTTGCCTTATCTAGGGACCCGGATTTACCACGACCCTGTGGATCTTTTGGAGGGTAATATAGGGCGAGCGGTGCGTGGTGTTAAGAGCTGCTTCGAATTTTGGGGGACTCTCCCATTGTCTGTGGCAGGCAGAGTAGCATTGGTGAAGATGGTTACATTACCCAGGCTTCTCTATCTGTTTGGGACGCTCCCCATTTGGATCCCGCACAAGATCTTTGCACAGCTCAACACATTGCTCACTGGGTTCTTGTGGGGTAGCGGGAGGCGGAGAGTGGCCCTTCTCACTATGCAGAGACCTAGGGCGGAAGGGGGCTTTGCCTTGCCTGACCTTGAGACCTATTACCACGCAGCGCAGTTCTAATGGTTTACAAAGTGGGTGGCGGGACGACTACGGCGGCCGGACGACCTGGATGGGCCAGACCCAAGTTTGAATTTGCTGTCTCGGGTATTGCTGCGCTTACCTATGAGACATAGACCACTCCCCCCTGACTTGCAAACAGTGCGGCAATGTTGGAACCGTCTGGCTAGGTGGGCGTGGATATGCGTTCCTTACGCACCTGAGATTCGATTACGGATGTGTGAGGAGCTGCCCCATGGGGGCGATTGGAGCAAGTTGCGCATGTGGGAGGACATAGGGATCATTACTATCGGAGATTTGTATGAAGATGGTAACCTACTCCCCTTTAATGATCTACTGGAGCGACATGACCTTCCGCGGAGCGACTTTCTCTTTCATGCCGCCCTGACAACAGCCATTAGAAAGCATTGGCGAGAGGGGTTGGTGGAACCTAAGGTGTTCCTGGCCTGTCAGTATGTAGTGATGGCAGCGGAGACGATTAAAGCGGTCACTTGCCTGTATGGGTGGATCGGGCAAGACTTGCGACAGCCCCTAACAGCCTTGCGCCTTAAATGGGAAGCAGACTTGGGTGAGGCCATCGAGGAGAAACCATGGGGAGAGCTCGTAGAATGGGCTTGGAAGAGTACTAGGAATGCGCGCTTTCAATTAATTCACTTCTATGTATTTCATAGGGCATACCTAACACTGGGCAAGATTAATTATTATTTTGGGGTCTCATCCACTTGCCCGAGGTGTAACCTGGAGGGCGCAAGGTTTTTCCACATGATTTGGGACTGTCCACATCTGGGAGAGTATTGGAGAGGGGTGATGGCTGGATTGGCGACGGTGACGGAAAGAGAGATAGCCTTGACACCTGCCTGTTGTTTGCTACATTAGTTTCCGCACAGTGCCAAGTTCAAAATTAACAGTAAGTTCATTGATCTGGGGCTGGTGTTGGCAAAGAGGGAGCTCACCACTCATTGGAAAGCGAGGGGTCCCCCCAGCCTGCTACGCTGGAATAGGGAGCTAGTGAAATAAGCGGAGAGTGAGGGCAACTGTAGACTGCGCATGGCTACGCGAACTTGGAATGAAAAGTCGATGGAAATGGCGCGAGCATGGGTGGCATTGGTGGATCTAGTGAAACACCCGAGCGGGGACATTGATAACACGCTTTAGGAAGGGGGCGCTGCACCGGGCGACTGAGCTTGGAGGTTCTTGATAATCTTCTGATCGGCGCAGGGTCTGGGAAGGTCTGACTGGGGGCTTCTGTCACTCCTTTCCATGATATGATCCCCTGGGATGTAGGACATAAGGGACGTGGTGCAAGATGGATGTGTCTGAGGTGCGAGAATGGGAACTTTTATAAGGCAGCGGCATGCCTGGGGGGTGGGGCGGGCGGCGGGAGTTTGTTTTATGGGTGTTAGGAGGTGGGTGTTGGGAGGGGGGGTTGGATGACCATGTTACGAAGAATCCTGATGGGTCTTTCTCCATGCTGGGGCGCGCTCTGTTACATAATATGGAGCACGGGGAGGGCGGCGGGATACTGGAAGAGTGTATAAGTTGTTTCCCCGACACGAGCCGTTAATACTGGAAGGGGTTGATGGATCTTAAAGACTGCAAGCAATGGGGTTAGCTGCCCTGGATTTCGGCTGCATCCCATGCTCATTTGTCATGCCTCCGGGCTGTTTAACATGTTGTCTTTTTTTTTAAAACCAATAAAAGTTTGTTTAAAAAAATAAAATAATAATCAGTATGACGTCACACTAGAGGAGCAGAATTGCCCTTGTTGAAACATCAGCATGAGTATATTAGTAAACAAATGTAGGAGCACGAATTCCATTTATGCAGCAAATCATACTTTTTTTTTGTTTAAATCTTTTTTATTGGCATTTTCTTATTTCCATACAACATGACCAGTGTATTGACACCATGTTTTTGACAACGTCAAAGCAATGCATTTCAGAATACAAACTATCGTATTAACAGGTTAGCTAGCGAGCAAATCGCTTGTAATAGGTACTGGAAGAGTGTCATTACAATAACCGTGGCAATGCTAATGAGACATTATGGTATATCACTTATTAGTCATTCTAGACATGGTGCATTACATAAACAAACTGTGGACGTAGGGTACAACAAAATGAGGACAAAGTAACCAAAGGAGGGATAGGGTAGTCGCCTGAGACCTGTTGCCGAGTGTGCTGGAAAGGGACAGCCCTGTCAGAGACTAATGGTAGCAGCTCCGTAGTGTATGATCATATGTTATGTGGATGGGGCCTGCTCTGCGTATGTGTACTTCCAGGTGCTAAGCGCTGGGTTACTGGTCTAGTTCCCCTTACTGAGGCTCTTCTGTGGTAGCGTCCATGCTCTGCAAGTCCGATACCATAGCGTCCCAGTGATTCGCCAGAGGAAACTTACGGATCCCAAACAGGTCCTCTTGGCGCAGTGCCACCCCTTCGCCCTAGCCCAGTTGAGTAGGGAACGGCGCCAGGCTATTTTGTGAGGTGCCATCGGGGATTTCCACCTCTTGGTGATTAGGCGTTTTGCCGCAATTAGCCCCAGGTCGAGAAATCGGGTGGCTGCCCTGTTTTTCTTATTCCTACTGAATAGGTGCAGTATGTGCACCTCCCAACGAAAGGGGATGTCGCAAGCTGTACAGGCGGCCAGCGTAGTCGTCACATTGGCTTAATATTCGCTTAAGGCAGGGCAATGCCATAGCATTTGAAGTATGTCTGAGTCTAATAGGCGGCATCTAGGGCAGGCTGCATCAGATTCTAGGAAGTACTTGTTGATTTGGGCTGGGGCGAGTTATGCCCGATGCAATATAAAAAATTGAATTTGTTTAAAACGCTGATTAAGTGGGATATGCGTTGGACCTCCCCGGGCGGCAACCCACTCCCTGTCTGTGAATATCCTCCCCAAAGACCCCTCCCAACATTGCTTCAGGGGGGTCAGGCCAATCTCTGAGTGTAGGCGGAGTGCGGACGCGAACCAGCGAGTCAAGTGCCCCTAATTTCCCATAACATGCAGGTACTGTATCGTATGGTATGTAGGTGGTTCCTGGGCGAGATTGGCCCACTAAGGTCATAAGGTTTCTGCACATACACAGAGCTATGCACAGGATAATGGGACCCCGGAATACAGTGGTTTGCCTACCATATACCGTAGCACCCAAAAACCCCAACCCAACTAGCTTAGCATCCCATTAGCACCCAAGTACCAATGATTGGACAACCCAGAACACGGTATCTTTATCTCAGGACTCGCAGAAGCAAGAACACTCTTTCGTCACTCACTCGTACTTGTCCACAAGGTGCGTAGGAAGAGACACTGGATAGGTTAAAATGTTTATTCCAACTTACGTGCTCTAAGGTACAGTACACGTGTCAGTACTAATAGCATAATGCATATGAATAATATAAGCAGCATGGTTACAATTCCATAGAATACAAACGGGGAAAGCATTTCATAACTCAGTGGATAAATGTCTAAATAACATTACCACCCTCCCCGTGCAGTAAGATAGTTTATTATAGAAATAGAAGACCTCTGGGCTTTGACTAGCGAACCCTCATACCTCGGTCTCTAGATGCAGAACTACATCAGCAGACAATCACAGCTCTTCTCCCTGGAAAGGATTCCTCCAAGTGTGTTAAGCGCCAGTAAAAACCCCAGTATTAAAGGCACACAAAGTTTCATGTCATTTGCGCCTAATGTTATGTCTGGGTGCGCGAGACTGGCCATATCAGGAAGAACCGAAATACATTGTTATGCGACCTTGTACATGTTGTGCAGTCTGAGCCCAAATCGAACAAGAGAAAAGGTGAAAGACAGAAAGTGCAGACAGCGCAAAAGAACTTGGCAAGAGCAAAGGGCGAGGGAGCCCTGGCTCAGTGTAACGTGCGCAAAGAAAAGCAGCATGGCAGCTAGTCCTAGGCCAACATAACAAGGCAGGCAACAAACCACAAGACACCCTCCCCTGGTCAGTCCGGCGGCCAAGACAGAGGGCCAAAAAAAAAAATATCCAGCAGAGGACAGGGAGCGCCCAAACGGCGAGGGACAAGTCAATCCATGAAAGTGTAAGTGCAGAAAAAGGCCATACCCTCCAAGAGTACATCATTGGAATCGTCAAAAAACATAGATGCCATCCAATCCATGAGATCAAAAGAGCAGGAATGCTCCTCAGCAAAGGGAGCATCCAAAAGCAATGCGGGACAGCTTGCGTGATAATTGAAACAGCTTCGGTGTAGGAGATCCTGGGCAGCCGCCCAGATATCCCATTGCGCCAAAATCCCCAGTGCAGCCGCACGCGCCATACAGCCGGCAACGGAACAGTCCTGCTCATGGGCCTCTAAGGGACCCATCAACTGAACAAAATCCGGAACAGACAATGACGAATTGGAGAGGCAATAATCCAAGGTCCAGGTGAAAGGACAGCGGATGCAAGTCATTACAGGTTGCACGCAAGTGAAATACGCAAAGCGAAAGGAAAGAGTATATGACACACTCAGTGTCGCCAATGGCAAGACACCAAAACCAGCCAAAAGGCGCTCACGAAGCAGCTGGAGGCGTTCTGGATCGAGCAGGTCCCATCGGGGAGCAGCCATTGCGCATAAAACAAATTAATAACAGGACACCAGCCGCCAAGGCGATGATCAACGGGAAACCGCCAAAGACGCTGGAAAAAATAGAATGAATAAACGCCGGGATGACACCAAAAATAGTTTGGAAGGAGGACACCAAACCAGACCCCACGACTTTAAAAAAGTGTACCAGACCTTCTGTGTTAGATGCGTTAAAAATACGATGAATTAACTCCCCAAAATGTTGGGGGAGATTAGTGTTCAAAAGGGCCTATATTTCACTGTGGGTACTCGCCACCTGGAGAATGAATGTCTCCCGGGCGGACGTGAGCATAACTTCCTCGTTCAATAATAGTGCCTTTATTCTGCTCAGTCTATTGAAATCTGCCTCCATGGTAGGGATGGAAGGCCAAATAGAGATATCAACCTTGCCATGAGGGGGAGGAAAAAGCACATTTTTGCAGCAGACAACCCTGTGCGAAACTGTTACAAGGTAAGGAATGCCAGCCTGCAGGCCACAACAGTTTTCGTTATTTAAAAGTAAATAACTACCATTGGAAAGGAGAGTGAAAGTAGGAGAAATAACAGGAGCAGGAATACCTTTCAGCACACAAGCAAGATTAGGAGCGGAAACGCTACATGAGCCATGCAATTTAATGTGTTTACAAATAAGCGAATGACCCATAGTCGAGTCGCAGGACTCCCCCGTGAGAAAAACTTCCTTGCCGTCCCGAAGACATTTATACATGAAAGGCAAG
Organism: Calotriton arnoldi; assembly: GCA_963921515.1. Lineage (NCBI taxonomy): Eukaryota > Metazoa > Chordata > Amphibia > Caudata > Salamandridae > Calotriton > Calotriton arnoldi. Next base: position 228,157 of record CAWUFW010011702.1, read on the forward strand.
GACCAGAGTTCATGCAGGAAAGCACTGCCCAAGGGCTGGTAACGGCCCACAGGATAATGTTTCATGCACGAGTCAAATTCAAACAAGGAAAAAGGTAAAGCGATAACCCCATGAACTAGCCACACAGCAGAATCGAGTTCTGCAACAGAGAACGGCAAAGGATCCATCTTTTCGATATGTAATAAAGTGTAAGTTGCATCTTTCATGGACATGAATTGCTGTTTGTCAGTTAAATTAAAAGGTAGAAACAAGGCAGAGGTGTTCAAAAAATGCCAAGGAACTTTACCTAACTTGAGCGTTTGCAAAGTCCATGCAAACTGCATAACTGAACGCAATTGATTCTGACCATGATATAACACAGAAACATCATCTTGTACAATATCAACAACAGAGGACACAATATTCTCTAAAGTATAAATGCGAGAAGACAGGGTATTAATACTATTGTCAACAACAGCAAGCACCTTTTCCAAATTTGCTTGATCTATTTCCCGAAGACGGGAAGCAGCTTCCATTTGTGATAGCTTCCAGAGTTCATTATATGTCTCATAAATGAATCTTTTAGGTCGGGGACCACGAGGTCCCAAAACAAAGTCGGACAGATCAATATTGCCTGAAAGGAGGGACAAATGTTGTTTAACAGAATCAAGGGACGAATGTTGCAGCCATTGTTTGCATAATTTACCTACAGAATATGTAGTGACAGTACGAGAAGCAGTAAATCTCGGATCAGGCCTATCCTGTGTGTATCTAGTACCTGAGTCGTGAAAACGCATTTGACATGCATTAGATGATATAGGCCATACCAACCAGGGTGACGGATCCAGTTCAGAAACATTAAATGAATTATTCTGTAATAGAGCCTGTAGGGTCGTCAGGGACAGGTTAAAACGTGAGCTATCATTGGGAAAACTCGACAGGGATGGAATTGAGGGCGAGTTCAATTGTTTAGTGGTAGCTAAGCCCCAACACGTAGTTTGATAGATGGAAGCATTTAGGAACATAATTTGGGTAGGGATGAGGCAAGCACGATGCAACGCCTCGGTTCCCTGTACCTGCCATGGCTTGGAGCCCCAAATAGATTTCAAATCTATTGTATCCTCCCAGTACTCATAACCACCCACAGCTAGGGCACTTAAAAAGGAACCCGAATAAAGCAATTTGGTGTGTGTCAACATAATTTTCTGAGTTGATGTGGTATTAAGTCTAAAATAATAGGATGCAGGGTTCGACCGATTAAAATCAGTAAAATAGGTAAACTTATTTCGAAGAGTTTGTGAGCTACCTGGCAAGGGGTTTGGACAATGTTCCCATTGGGTGTAGTTAACAGAACTACGCAGGGCACTTGGCTTATGGAGAAAATGATTACCCCAATGTTGGTAACAATACAAATCGGCATAATTCGCAGAATTCATATATAAATCTTCAGCATTAAAAGATGCATAATATTTTAAATCGGCAAACAATGCTTCAACGGCATGCACATCCCAATCATCAGAATGAATGTTATTTTGTACTACATCACCCATTGAAACACGAAGGACATTAGGTACATTAATAATTTCTGTCGGACCATGGATTTGATAGTTCACTGCATCCCATACGATGCCATCAGCAACTGGAAAAGCTGAAATGTTCACAAATGTGTGGTCACGCTTCATGATGTGAGACGAGGAATGAGGAGCCAAAGTTCCAGAAACATAGTCTACAGCAGAGCGTTCAGGTAAATAGTGACCATTGATTAGTAGAAAAAACACTGTGACAAAGCCAATGGACATGAATAAAAAATCAAGAAAAGTACCAACCAGATGTATGTCCAGGGTGGAATCAAAAAATTGTCTCTAAACCAGGATACAAAAATACTGAACTTGGGTGGGACTTTTGAAGAGGTGGAATCCGAATCAAAGGAATAACGAGTCGGGCCAAGTGGCGTTGTTGGTTGATGCGCCACCGATTCAGATGTAGGATAGGTATACTCGTCCTCGTCGATGTTGGTGGAGAGTTGGGGATCAATTATAGTTTCAGGCAAAGTAGAGGATTCAGGCAAATCGACCATCTCAATTACAGCATCAGCGACCGTTCGTGTAGATGGGCCACGAACATATGTCCGATAAATGGCAGGACAAGAGACCGCTGGTGTGACACTATTCAGGATCGGCCAGGCGCTGTAGCTTGACATTTTCCACTGAGATGTATCTGTTCTCCTTGCGACCAGGAAGCGGTGGTAAAATGACTGTACGTGTTCCCTTCAAGCCCAGAACTGGAACCGGTGCACGAAAAGAGGGGCCGAATTCTTTTTTGTTTTCAACCTTCTCTCGAACCAGTTCTCCAACCTTTGGAAGCCAGCCGGCTACCGGAATCTGCAACGCAGGATCTGTGGCTGAAGGCAAATGTGTAGTTGCAAGTTTGTCTCGGGCTTCTTGTAAGTCCTGTAACATAGCAGAATGGTTATCTACATCAAACTTGGCGGATTGCGCCGCGATGTCTGGACCCTCAAGGTCAGGCACAAACATTCTTATGCCAAAGAGCATTTCGTATGGGGTCCGCCCACCCAGAGGTCTTCTAGGGAGATTATTAAGTGCACGCTGAACGGTATACAAGTGGGCCAGCCAGTTCCTGCCAGTACCTATAACTCTAGCTGTTAAGGATTGCTTTAAGTCACGGTTCATTCGTTCAACGATAGAGTTGCCCTCAGGCCTATACGGAGACGAAAATTTCACCCGCACCCCAAGCGAAGCCATTGCATCCTTGTAAGCCCTAGAGGCAAACGCCGGACCTTGGTCCGAATGGAAGGTGCCGCATGCGAAAATTCCCACAAAGACACGCAAATCCCTGATTACATTTCGAGCGTCAGCACTACGTTGTGGCCAGACCCAGAGGAACCGTGTGCACGAGTCCACTGCTACTAAGATGTATTTATAGGCAGTGTCTGATGAGAATGGACCGCAGTGATCCAAGTAAACACACCCAAAGGGTCTGTTAGCAATGCAGAGCGGGGTCTGTGGAGGGCGTGTTACCGTGGAAGGCTTAATCTGTTGACAAACGTCGCAGGAAAGCACAAAAGCACGGGTGTCTTTATACAATCCACGCCACCAATAACGCTGCTGCAAGATGGAAACTGTAGCTGACACACCTGCATGAGCAGAAGCCATGCCTTCGTGTGCAGCTGATATCAAAGCACTCCTGGGGTCCGCGTTGGGGATCAGCCGATCTCCAACGTCAGGTATTGTTACATAAGGAACCTGTTCGGGACTTAACTTGTAAGAATACTTGGAAGGAAAACCTGTAGGGTAATTAACACCTTCCTTTGTTGCAGCAATAGCTGCTAGAATAACAGAGTCAATTTTAGACATGGACCTGGTAACCGCTGCTACTGAACACGTGACTACTGCTGAACGGGCAGCCTCATCTGCCAGATCGTTACCAATAGCGTGTGCGCCCACCCGCTGATGGCCTAAGGTGTGAACCACCTGTGTGAGGGGCAGACGTTGTTGCAATTCTGCCACTCGAACCCAAAGCATTTTATGCTTAATTGTGCTCCCTTTGCGTCCTTGTAGTCATTTTTCGACCAGAAAAACAGATTGTCATTGTAAGATTGTACACAGTAGAAGGAATCACATACAATAAGAGTGGTCTCATCCTGAGAAGCGAACTCAAGCGCAAGTAGCAATGCATGCAGCTCGGCCAATTGTGCGGTACTATCTCCAAGTGTGCGAGTGTGCACTACAGAGGATTTGAACGTTCCATTTACAAAGGAACCCGCAACAATAGCACATGCAGCTGAATAAGCGTGCTTGGACCCAGTGGCCGGTTGCGCCGAACCATCGGTGTAGATCACACATTTGTAATCCTCAAGCGGCAGTAAAAACAAAGGAGGAGGATGAACGAATTCATACTGCAAGAACTCCTGAGTCTGGAGAGAAGAATCGAAAATAAAAGTGACGTCCGAAGACGTCAAGGATGTAGCCCATTGTATCCAACGGGGATGCATTGCTTTTGAGTTCGGTACACTTGCCTTTGTTACTGCCTCTAGGGCAGGACAGGGTGTTACCACCAGAATTCGCTTTCCCTGTGCCAGTGCGCGTTCTTTTAGAATCGCCATTTGCACTGCAGTTAGAACTTTTTCAACAGATGTAAAGCGCAATTCAGCGGAAGTGTACAGATGTGACTTGTATGCGATGGGTACTGTATCACCTTCATTAAAGGTTAAGTATGTGAATCCCACCGCCCCCGGAATTATTCTAATCACCAAGTTTGTGTGGTTATCACGAGTCAAAAGATATTTAGACTCCAATAGGTCTGTCTGCAAAGACTGCAGAATTGAGGTATGCTCAGGCAGCCAGCAAGACCTTGAATAAGTAGGTTGTATCAAAGCATACAAAGGCTTGATACGCTGGGCATATTCGGGAATGTAAGTACGCCCGAAATTCAGGAAACCCAGCAAAGACTGAAGTTTCTTCAGAGTATTTGGGGGCACAAATGTGCACATTTTTCCAAGAAATGGGGGCTAAGCCCTTACCTTCGTTGTTGAGCTCATAGCCCAAGAACAGAACGGTAAATTCAGCAATGTGTGACTTAGCAAAGTTAAATTTGTAACCCTGCTCCGCAAATTCAAGAATAATGCGGTCCACACGGGACAGATGCTGATATAACTCGTCGTCTGTCAGATAGATGTCATCTACGTACGAACATGCGTCTTGATCAATGTCATTTAACAAAGAAACAACACGGGCGGCGAATATACCCGGACTATTTTTGTAGCCCATGGGTAAACGCCGGAACTGGAATAATTTACCACCGGAAGTGAATGCGGTCCATTGACCACTCTCCGGGGCTAGGTTGTGCGTGTAGAAACCGTTTGAAAGGTCAAGTGTCGTTTTATATTTTTTACGAACAAGACTGTCTACAAGCGCAGAACTATGTGTATTCTGTACCGCAAAGTTCCGACAATGGGAATTTAAATGCCGGTAATCCAAAACTAAGCGGTACGATCCATCGGGTTTAGAAACCACGAAAAGGGGATTGTTCATAGGTGATACGCATGGTTCGATTACTCCCTGATATTCCAACTGTGTCAGAATTTCGGAGACGGGGCCTTTTGCCTGCCGTTTGATGGGATATTGGGGTTGTGGCTGCGGTAGTGACCGCAAAGGTATTGCATGGGGAGGTGATTCTTCATCCCATCCCACATGGTTGCGGTATAATGCTGGTGCCAGGTACACAGCCCACTCAGCTGCAAGTGCTTCAGCTTTGTCTTTTGGGACATGCCTTGAAAAGCTTGGAAGGATTACCTCCTCTCCTTCATGTGCAGCGAGAACGAATGGGGGTGGCCAATCCACCTCTGCTAACAAAATGTCATATGAAGAGGTTAGATTTTCCCAAAAAATCCCTGTTATTTCACGCGGTATATCACCTTCAATTTGGATGACTATGTTGTAAAGTCTGTCAGGGGTGCCACTCTGGTGTCAGCTGTCTCTACAGTAACGAATGTTTCAGTTGCTGTCGCCTCCATATGAGGACGTAGCGCCTCCCGCACTATGGTAACTTCCGCGGCGCTGTCTAGGAGGGTCACTGCCCACGTCCAATTCAGGAGTCTCGTTCTCACGGTCTGTGGCATATTTCGCTGTTACAGCGGCAACTTTTTTCTTCTGAAATTGCGGTCGAGAAAGGTGAAAGTCTTCTGCTTTCCCTCTGACTTGTTGTCGAGGTTGGTCTCGCTCCTGGGGAGCCTCTCGGCCCCTTCCTCTATCTTGCCGTCCTCCTCCACCAGCCTGTGACGACGTCTGGGCCTGTGAAGAACGAGGAGAACGCGTATCAGAGCTCTGAAACCTTTCTGGTGATTTAATTCTCGACCTATCACGTAAATCATAAGTACGTTCAGAAGAAACCGAAACTGGGGAAGCGCCTCTCGACCCCGGCTTCTTTTGTTGCTTACCCTGTTTTTTCTGTCTCCAACTCTTTTTAGTGAAGACTGGTCTATCATCTTTCTCAGATGTACTTTTTGTTTGTGTAATTTGTGGTTGCGATTGAGTTTGCATTTTTACAAAAGGCTTGTTGCCTAGGCTATTTCTTCCAATTGTTTTATAAGCCCGGGCTATAATTTTCGGTAATTCGCGAGGCCTGTCCAACTCTGGGACCAAAGCCAAAGCATTCGCTACTTGAAAGTTCATTGCATCGCCCTTGACATTTCCAAGGATCAGTTCAGCTACTACATCAAACACTCCCACTAGTCTCATCCCTAATTCCACAGCCGCTTCAGGGCCATGTTCGTCCTGTACTTTTTTAATTACAGAGGGTAGAACAGTCATGGAAGGAGTACCAAAACATTTTGAATAAACTGCTGCGAATACCTTACCCCAGTTTTCACATGATGTCAAATCGGGGATTAAGTCTTTTGGCAAACTTATCGTAAGGATGCGGTGTTTATCCACCGGGGATGTATGTGGAAACACCGCTTCTATCTGATCGAACTTTTCTGCAAGCCAGTAAGGATAATCGTCCTTATTTTGTGGACGTTTGCCCATCACAGAATTTACCATGACAGGACTTATGGTCACTCCCGCTGCAATAGCTGGTTGGCCAGCGACTACAGGAGCAGCTCCATGGAGACTACCTGTAACGTATGTCACTAAGGCTCTATGCACTCGCACCAGTTCGGTATGCATAGTGCGCAGATCCGCAATCGGTAATGCCAGATAATTTGGATGCGGGGTATACCCGGCCAATACAGGCCAAGTGGCCCCCTCAATGGATAAGGGGCCTAAACGAACTGCGGTATTTGGTTGTGGGAGGGCGCCATTAAACCAAACACGGTGCTGCCAAGCCGTGAGAGGCACTTCAAGATTAGTATAGGGTCGATAGGCAGCAGGAATAGCGGTGAGTTTATATTCATGAAACAGATTATCACCTGCATCCACCGCCTCAAAAGTGATCCAAGTGTAAAACACTTCAAAGTGATAAGCCGGATCGGCTTGAACCACAAAGACCAACTCGACCCCAGCATCGGGCACTCCGTATACACCTAGGTGTTCTCGGAGTGGTCCTCGGCTATGTGCAGCTATCGCCACACCAGCCATAACTAAACAATTGTATTCGACAACCTAACAGGGAGCACAAAATGGGTTTTTATGTAACCTTTTTTAATAACTTCAAGCTTGAAAGAACCTATAAAACGTTCAATATAGGAGGTATCACCGTCACTTACGCCTCCGGAAGCGTACGTGAGGGTTTTGTGGACAAGCACAAGTACTACTCAAGCATCTCGCAGATAAGCAGCCCCACGTGTGGTCGCGCCATGTCATAAGGTTTCTGCACATACACAGAGCTATGCACAGGATAATGGGACCCCGGAATACAGTGGTTTGCCTACCATATACCGTAGCACCCAAAAACCCCAACCCAACTAGCTTAGCATCCCATTAGCACCCAAGTACCAATGATTGGACAACCCAGAACACGGTATCTTTATCTCAGGACTCGCAGAAGCAAGAACACTCTTTCGTCACTCACTCGTACTTGTCCACAAGGTGCGTAGGAAGAGACACTGGATAGGTTAAAATGTTTATTCCAACTTACGTGCTCTAAGGTACAGTACACGTGTCAGTACTAATAGCATAATGCATATGAATAATATAAGCAGCATGGTTACAATTCCATAGAATACAAACGGGGAAAGCATTTCATAACTCAGTGGATAAATGTCTAAATAACATTACCACCCTCCCCGTGCAGTAAGATAGTTTATTATAGAAATAGAAGACCTCTGGGCTTTGACTAGCGAACCCTCATACCTCGGTCTCTAGATGCAGAACTACATCAGCAGACAATCACAGCTCTTCTCCCTGGAAAGGATTCCTCCAAGTGTGTTAAGCGCCAGTAAAAACCCCAGTATTAAAGGCACACAAAGTTTCATGTCATTTGCGCCTAATGTTATGTCTGGGTGCGCGAGACTGGCCATATCAGGAAGAACCGAAATACATTGTTATGCGACCTTGTACATGTTGTGCAGTCTGAGCCCAAATCGAACAAGAGAAAAGGTGAAAGACAGAAAGTGCAGACAGCGCAAAAGAACTTGGCAAGAGCAAAGGGCGAGGGAGCCCTGGCTCAGTGTAACGTGCGCAAAGAAAAGCAGCATGGCAGCTAGTCCTAGGCCAACATAACAAGGCAGGCAACAAACCACAAGACAAGATGCCAGCGAGGCTATAAGCGCCTGATGTAATAAAAACTGCCCAGGGTACATATTCTCTTCAGACATGAGCTCCTGGTATGGGATGAGTGAGCTATCCCGATAAAGGTCCCCCATGTCCTGAATGCCTTCTGTGTCCCAGTGCCGCAGTGCGTATGCTGTGGTGCATATGTCACCTTGTGGTGTTCCTAATAATGGGATGGCGGGGCATATGGTGTGATAGTCCTGGTGAGGAAGAGGCATCTGCGGAAGCACTTGTAAGCTATGGTGGGTAAAAGCGCTCCCAGGTTTCGTGCATGGGTGAAAGATATGCAGTAAGGTATGATGTGGTATTGGGGGTTGCAATGAAGCCGTGTCTGCTAGATGTCGGGATGATAGCCAATGGGCAATCCATTGTAGCTGGGAGGCCAGATAGTAGTGTTCGAAGTTGGGCACCGCCAACCCCCCCTGTTCCGCTGGCAGATATAGTTTTCCCATAGACCCTCTGTGTCTTGTCGATTCCCATATAAAGTTCCGACTGTGCCAACACCCTCGCCCCGCTGAAAAAACTCACCTACAGTGACACCACCAAAAGAGCCAGCTGGTTCACCCCGGAACTCCTAGCGTCCAAGCGTACCTGCCGGAAACTAGAGAAGAAATGGCACAGTGATAAGACACCGGACAGCCACGCAGCCCACAAAGACGCCATCCGTAACCACCACCACCTCATCAGGTCCACCAAGAGAATCTCCTTCAAAGACCGCCTCGACAACAACGCACACAACAGCAAGGAGCTCTTCAACATCGTGAAGGAACTCTCCAACCCCAGCTCCAACACCAACGACATCCCGCCGTCGCAAGCCCTGTGCGATTCCCTCGCCACCTTCTTCCACCGCAAGATCGCCGACATCCACGACAGCTTCAACACCCAGACAGCCCCAACTAAGATCGATGCACCAGACCCGCCGCACACCATCGACCACGACCCCTTGCCAGCCTGGGCCAGCGTGAACATCGATGACACCATCAAGACCATGAGCACAATACACTCCGGCTCCCCGTCAGACCCTTTCCCGCACCACATCTTCAACAAGGCCAGCAGCTCCATCGCACCCCACCTGTGCAACGTTATCAATCTCTCCTTCGAGACCGCGACCTTCCCAGAGAGCTGGAAACACGCAGAGATCAACGCCCTACTCAAAAAACTCAAGGCGGACCCGAGAGACCTCAAGAACTTCCGGCCCATCTCCCTGCTTCCGTTCCCAGCCAAGGTCATCGAGAAGATCGTCAACAAACAGCTAACCCGATACCTCGAAGAAAACAGCATCCTGGACCCATCCCAATCAGGGTTCCGCAGCAACCACAGCACTGAGACTGCCCTCATCGCCGCCACCGACGACATCAGGACCCTGCTGGACAACGGTGAGACCGCAGCCCTCATCCTGCTGGACCTCTCCGCCGCCTTAGACACTGTCTGCCACCGCACTCTACGCGCACGCCTCCACGACGCAGGGATCTGAGACAAGGCCCTGGAATGGGCCACCTCCTTCCTCGCCGGCAGAACCCAGAGAGTCCGCCTCCCACCATTCTGATCCGAAGCCTCCGAGATCATCTGCGGCGTACCCCAGGGATCATCCCTCAGCCCAACACTGTTCAACATCTACATGGCCCCGCTCGCACGCATCGCCAGACAGCATGACCTCAACATAATCTCCTACGCTGACGACACTCAACTGATCCTCTCCCTCACCAAGGACCCCCTCGCCGCCAAATCCAACCTCCATGAATGAATGAAGGCCGTCGCCGATTGGATGAAGATCAGCCGACTAAAGCTGAACACGGACAAGACAGAGGTCCTCATCCTCGGCTCCAACCCCTCAGCCTGGGACGACTCCTGGTGGCCAACGACACTGGGAGCAACCCCAACACCCACCGACCACGCACGCAACCTGGGAGTCATCCTCGACTCAACGCTCTCCATGGCCAAGAAAGTCAACGCAGTCTCCTCCTCCTGCTTCAACACCCTCCGCATGCTTCGCAAGGTCTACAGGTGGATCCCGACAGATACAAGAAGAACAGTCACCCAGGCCCTCGTCAGTAGCAGACTTGACTATGGGAACGCCCTCTACGCGGGAGCCCCGGCCAAGCTCATCAAGCGACTGCAACGCATACAAAACGCCTCCGCACGCCTGATCCTCGACGTACCACGCCACAGCCACATCACCCCCACCTTAGGAACCTGCACTGGCTCCCCGTCGACAGGAGAATCTCCTTCAAACTCCTCATCCACGCACAGAAGGCACTCCACAAGACTGGCCCAGCCTACCTCAACAGACGACTCTTCTTCTACGTCCCCAACCGCCAGCTCCGCTCCGCCGACCTCTCCCTCGCCACCGTCCCTCGCATTCGAAGAACAACCACCGGCGGCAGATCCTTCTCACACCTCGCCGCCAAGACCTGGAACACCCTTCCACTAAGCCTACGACAGACCCAAGACCTGCTGACCTTCAGGAGGCTACTCAAGACCTGGCTGTTCGACCAGTAGCAGCAACCCCCCCCCCTTTTTTTCTCCCCAGTGCCTTGAGACCCTCGCGGGTAAGTAGTGCGCTCTACAAATTCTGTGATTGATTGATTGATTATTGTCCTTTCCCATTTGCGAAAGAAGGGCGTTGGAGCGGAGGCGGCCCATGGCTAACTGCTGTGCACTAGGCATAGGGGGTGGGATGTGAATGGTGCTTGTCTATGGCCACTTCTGCGCTTCAACTACTTCGAGAATATGCCGTTCTTACTGCACCCTCCAGTCGCTTATAATCTGTGCACTGCCACACTGTCGAACTGCACAGGGGGGACCACGTCTCCATAACGATCCTCTGGGGCAGGACCAAGCAGCACCACACCCTTCGTCAGTGTGCAGAGAGGAGTGTCCAGAGAGGCCAGTCCATTTCAGCCCGCCACCCCACTACCGCAGCGAGAAGTGTCCAGCAGAACCAACCCTGCTCAGTCCCCAGCACCGCCACTGTATCTCGGGACCATCACGGAGAAGATCGCGTGGGGAGAGACTAGGCCCGACCGGCCCCCGGACCCTTTCCCACCTCAAACAGCTGCACCCAGAGCAGTCAAGGCCTCACATGTATCAAAGAAGGATTGGGGGTCTGCTCAGGCCATAACCAGCCTCTGCACTGCCCTCAAATGTCTGATGGCTGCCCTCTGTCGCCCAGGCACTCTCCATCCGCCTTTCCACTGTGCCACCTCGCACCAGGGTGGGGCCTAGGCCCGATCGACCCCCGGACCCCCCGCCTTTCACCTCAGCCCAGCAGCGCATTTCGCAGGCTCACCTGTCACGTCCCGGATGCAGGAGACGTGGGCTTCTTGAAATGGCGTCCACTGTCCCAGGCGGGGGCCTCCAATTGCCTTCTTCGCCGCTGAGGGCCCTCTCAGTCGTGCAGGGCTGCCACAACATCTGACGGCTGAGGGGGGCGCTCCACGTGTACCTGTGGGCGCTGTGACCCCGACACTGGAATCAGCTGCTCTTTCCCGGGCTGGCCTGCACCCTGGTCACCGCTGCCCAGCTCCGCCACCCACACACCTGCAGGGGGGGAAGGGGGGCCCCACTCTGACCCATGGGGGCTCCCCTCTGTCTCAATCGGGCCGGCTCAGGCCGCCGCTCACCCCCTCTCGTTGCGGCTGTGGGTGGATCAGTGGTGTAGTCCCGGCACACTCTGCCGCTCACCACAAGGTGTGGCGTCTGCTCCGGTCCCCCAGGCGCGCGGTAGGCCGCCGCCCAGAGCTCCGCTACCACTGGTACACGATGGAGAGGGACCTCTCTCCAGATCTGGCGAGCATTCCTCTATGCCCCTCAGCCTAGGAGGGCATGTTCCCGGCCGACAGTCGCCGCAGAGCTCCGCCGCCGCTCACACCGCCGCAGGTGGGGGGCCCCCTCCGACTCAGCGAGGGCCCCCCGTCATCTCCACAGGACCAGTCGCGACCGTTGCTGGCTTCCTCTTGCTGCAGCGGCGGACAGACCCGCGGCGCAGCCCTGGCACACCCTGCTGCTTTCTGCCAGCTGCTGCGCCCCCTCCTGTCCGCCGAGGGTCTCCGCCGCCTGGGCCTGCGCGCACTCCAGGTGCGTGGCAGGCTGCGGTTCAGGGCTCCGTCACTGCGGTGCCTACAATGGCGAGGGACCCCTCTACGGAATCAGCGAAGGCTCCCCTATGCCCTCCAGACTAGTAGGTTGAGTTCCCAGCCGTTTTTCGCCGCGATTCTCAGGATAACCGGGGGATGGGACTCGGAGTGTCTCTAGAGCACGTCTGCCATCTTAGGTGCTTGGCCACGCCCCCCATGCAGCAAATCATACTTAAATGCAAAATTCAATTTCAGCTGCATGTTTGCATTCAGGTGGGAAATCACCCACGGTGCAAGGTAATCAGGATTGTGGTGTCACATTTAGGAGCAAAAACATAGATTTAAGTGCTGTTAAAAATTCTGATTTGGGAAGTCCCAGGGCAAATAGAAGTTAATGGACCTCACTTCTGTCGATGGAAATCTTTTACCTATTGTCTCCTGCGCCCTCACATCATGGGCCCTCAGACTAGGGACTAACTACCCATTTAGAACTTCACTCTCACGGTAATGAGGAAGAGCAGGCTAAATCTGACTCATGGAGATGCTATGGGCTACAACACAGGACTCAGCAACACACACTATAACACTCAATAAATCAAGGACCTGTCAGTGCTTTCCATTAAACAAAGAATGAGTAGTTTAATCCACGAACAACTAAATACTACACGTTGTAATATTTACAAGATTTCAGGTGGAATTACAATGTGGAATCTCTCCTAATGGGACCACCCAGAATAACTGGGGTCAAATAACAAATATCAAATAACAAATATCACTGGTACAACTAAACCCGTAAGTCTAGTCTGTTCCCACTATTTCTGAGGTAGCGTGCAACAATTTGCATACAACAGGTCCTAAGCCTAAAATCCAGTGACTATTGCTAAACAGATATTGCTTTTGACTGACAAAAATTTAGGACAAGAGGTTTTGTCGGAGGTATTAAAATGGAAATTAAAAACCTATCTATTTTTTCAATAAATTAGCGTTCACATAGAGTACATAAGTCTTTTGGCTTCTTCATAACTAACTGATGACCATAAGCTATCATGATATCTATTATTATCTAGTATATATGAGTTCGTGATAATGACTTAAATTAACTTCTATGATTTTGCTCCTAATTGTGACACCACAATCCTGCTTACTTTGCACCATGGGTGATTTTCCACCTGAATGCAAGGAAGAGTCTTTGCTTGGTTTGGTGAGAATCCGTTGAGGAGATTTTGAGAAATTAGCATTTGAAAAGTGTGTTGGGTAGACTTGAAAAGGTTAGATGTTGTTGATGTCAGGACTGTTACTCCGTGAACTGCCTTAAACTTGGGTTCGAGCATGGGTCTGGCGGAGAATTAACCAGATACTAAATCACAACTGCAATTCTAAAGCTGGTCATGGCACAGACAGCACAAGAGGAGGTCCCAGGACCATACTTTGCTTCTGACAGGAAGAAGAGGTAGGGCCCGATTCACAAAGGTAAACTTAGACATTTGATCTAAACTTAGACCAAATGTCTACGTGGCAGAATGAGTGTAAGGCTTGACTGAAGGCCAGTCCCTGTGGCCAACACCTTCTGTGCATGTCCAAAGGCCTTACACAGAAGGGAAAGGAATACTTTTATGGAACTTGAGCTACACTGAAAAACTGCAGTTAAATTAAATGTATGCTTAGGATTAGTTATAACACTTTAAAGGTATATTTTTACAAAAACTGCAGAAATTCACTTATCAAAACTAAAGCAAATGTGCATTTATAGTTATGAATTAAAAAAAATGAAAAAACACTGAAATTTGCCAGTTTTGGTTAAACTTGATAACTTTTCAAAATAGCCATGCAAACCGTATCTCACACACTAAGTGCAATTTGCACTTTTAAATACAAAATCATTTGAAGCACAAAATCAGCTTAGATGCAAAGTAAGCAATATTGTGGTTTAGAATAAAAATCAAATTTAGTTGCAAAATCAACAGAGCTGTGGAAACATCTTGTGGTGCGAAATCATATTTAGGTCAAAAACCCAAAGTGGATGCAGCTTCAATAGGAGCGTGGACACACCATGAGGACAAAATCTCCTTTATTACACTGGATGGATGTTTTGCTTTACCTTGCACTCCCCTTTTAAAACACCTAAAGCTGACTATAGCCAGACCAAACAAGCATTGGCAAAGCAAAGAGGTCTTGCACTTATGATGTGTGTCTAGCTATTGCCTTTATCAATGCCTGTTTGTAATTTTAAAAAAATGTAAAATACAAGAAATCACAAAATTGAGGAAAAACAAACTTAACATTGCATATTATTAATCTTCATAAAAAGCATGGCTTCTTTTTCAAATACTTTTCATTCAGGGATAGTTGCAGGTACTTGAAGGAACATAAAAGTTGTCTGAGGCTGCGGATAAGGAAGTGTTAGAATTCAAAGTCAGGCTAAGTACATTTTCAACCTCAAATGCTGCTGAGTGAATCCAACAACCCACTTCTCAACCCAGAACCATAGGACTATATTTGTATGCCAATATCTGGGCTTTCATGCAACATGTAGAATGCTTGACAATGCTTGAGAAAAACACTTTCCAAAGCCCAAACCTGGAACAAATACTCTGGCCATTTGGTGCTCTGAGTGAGCCAGTCTGCAGAATTATGGCCCTCTACGTAGGCTATCATTCATACCTAGTGTGAATTTGATACTGTTAGTGTGAAAGACCTATGTTTCAAATGTAACCCACGAGACCACTGTGTATATGTTGTCTGCAGGAGAAGGGGCATCTAACTTCCTGGCTTGCTAAGTTCATTTTCTACCTCAAATGCTTCTGAGTGAGTTCAACAACCTACTTCTCACCCCAGAGCCATAAAGGCTCCCATGGTATGCCACAGTCTGGGCTTCCATGCTACATGTGGTATACTTGAGAAAAATACAAATAGCCTGATGTGTGTGGTGTTTAGTCAAAGCTCCATAAAATATACCTGTTGCAGGGCTGTTACAGATGAGCTGGGAGAGGTGGGGAACAACACAGGGAGAATGCAGGTGGTGGTTATGTGAGGGGGCACATGGGGGTGGAGCAAAAAAAAGTACATGCACACTAATGTCATGCTCAAGGGAAAAGAAAAGAAGAAAACAGAGTTTCCTTATGTGAGCTGTGAAAAGATGCAATTTATCCAAACAGGGTGGTAAAAAAAAGCTATGCTTTAGGTGAGGGACAAAACAACAAGAGAAAGGAAAGTGTTGTGATGTTACTTACCTTTCTTCTCTGTCACTGTCTTTCTCTTCTAATGGTCTCTTACCTTAGTTGGAGTTTTTATGTTGATCACGTTCCTCACCTCGTTCCTAGAATGTAAGGTTGATGGCACTCCACGATTGACAGTTGCAGCTGGGTCGTTGAGGTGGTCGGATGCCAGGTTGTGCTTTAAGTAAAGATCTTCATTTCACGCTCCGTCTGCTGGTCTTCTTTTGAAGGATCCTTCACAACAATTTTGGCGACGATCTTCGACACCTGTTTTCTCTCCAAGCACAACCTGGCGAAATTTTGACATAATTCCTCTTTATTGAGCTTCACATTTCCTGCCGTTGCTGGATGATGTTTGCAGTTGTGTCCGGCTCCGACGCTGTTTTGCCCTGTTTGTGTGCCACACTTTGAGGTATTTGACAAATTTATTGGGCGATTTTGCTTTGCGCTACCGTTTGAAGCGCGCGCTGTTGTCTGGAGCCTCGGACGAAGTGACGTCTTCTTCAGTCCTCTGCATCACTGGAACGCACGATGCACGCTGGAAGCTCTTTGCGTGCTGTGCGCAACAAACGTAACGCGGCGTAACGTGCCACCATCTTTAATGTCGCCGGTCTTCATTACCAGTCTTGTCAGTTTCACGCTCCTCATCCGCCTACAAATTTTACTTCACCCAAGTTTCCTGCCTGTCTTTACGGTACTTTTTCTGGTTTTACGCCGCATGCAATGTACTGCACTTGTTGACATTTATTGCAGTTCTAACTTTTAATTTTGACATGTTGTGGTCTCCTCCGTTAACATCCTCCAGTACTCTGCATAGTTCATCGAGTCCACTTATCCAAGCTTTGCATTATTCGGTGCAGTTACCTACGGTGATCTGCACACTCTGTTCTAACTGTTGTTTATTACTCTGCTACTTTTGTCAATACCATATTTTAACGTTCCTTCCACAGGTTATCTTGCTCACTTGTTTTACCTATCTATTGCGAACATGTCTGCCAATTCTTCAAATGTAATTATGCCACCCATGTTTCTTTCCCAACCAGGTGCTCCACCAATCATTTGGGAGGATTGGATTGAAATGCTTCATAATTATATTACAGCTTTAGATGGTAATAATTTTTCTCCAGACAGAAAGAAAGCTTTGTTATTGAGCGCATTGGGTACTGAGGGTCATCGTGTTTTTAAATACTTACCTGTGGCGATGGGACCCAATGGGCAACCTATGGATGATGTATTTAAAGAGGCTATTAAGAGACTCGAAACAAGATTTTCCAAAGAGGTTAATTTGGTCTTAGTTAGATATAAGTTTTATATTCAGCCTCAACTTGAAGGAGAAATTATTGATGAATTTGTTTCTAGGCTACGTGAACTGTCAGTCAAGTGTCGCTTTGGGACTATGACAGAAGAACTGATCCGTGATCAGTTGATCGTTCAATGCTGCAACAGGAAAATACAGGAAAGGCTCTGGGCTGCCAAACACCCCTCATTGAAAGATGCTCTTGACATGGCCAAGGTCATTGAAGGATCTCAAAAGTGTATTAGAGAATTGAGCAAGAAGGACAAAATTTCACAAGAAATAGGGGACGTGGAAAACAAAGATGACAATGTTGATCTTAATGCTGTTTCTAAAAAATCTTTTAGGGGTCCAAGTGTTTTTGGTGCCACATCCAAACCCAAGAACAGAGAGTGTCTACGGTGTGGTAGTCAATACCATTTGGCGGACTCTAAAATATGTTTTGCTATTGATCAAACTTGCCGACAATGTGGTCGGAAAGGGCATTATTCAAGAAACTGAATCTTCTGATAAGTCAAAAAATAAGATAAATGTAGTACAAGTGTCTGATGATTACAAACCAGGTACGAATAAGGTCTTGGTTGTGGAAGAAATACGCAATGAAGTTATGGTTGGAGTCAATGAAGTGTCTCATAGGTTGGAAAGACCCACTGCTGTGTTTAATATTTGTGGCAAAGATGTTACATTGATGGTGGACTCTGGTTCCATGTTTACCATTATTCCTGAGTCTCTGTTTCGAACCACATGGGAGGGTGTTTCCTTGTGTGCCAAAGATATCAACCCTGTTGGGTATCAGGGCCAGTCCATTGATGTTCTCGGTTACATGTTTGGCCAAATTTCTTTTGACACACGCAGTACCCAAGGAAAGATTTATGTTGCCAAAGAGGGTCCCTCAATCCTGGGTTGGATGCACCAATACGATCTTCACATCGTCATCAATCCGAGGTCCCCCAATCAAATTATGGTAGTGCAAGATGACATTCAAGTTCAGCATATACTTCAAGATGCTCACCGGGTGTTTGACGACAGACTTTTGTTGTGTCAAGGGGTATCAACACAAGATCATTCTCAAATCTAATGCGTGTCCTGTACAACATAAGTTCAGGAAAGTCCCCTTGTCTGTGAGGCAGGGTCTTAAGGGTTTGTTAGATGATTTGTTAAAATCCGGAGTCATTGAACCAGTGGAGGCTTCCTCTTGGATTTCTCCGGTAGTTGTGACACTTAAGTCAGATGGTCGGCTCCGTTTTTGCATTGATCTCAGGTCTTTGAATCGTGATATTGTCACAGACACTTTCCCTCTTCCTAACATCAATGAATTATTGCAGTCGGTGGGAGGTGGTAAGTACTTCTCCAAGATTGACTTGAGAAGTGCTTATCACCAGATTAAATTGCATCCAGAGTCCAAGCCTCTCACAGCAACGGAAGGCACTTTCCAGTTCACTAGTATGCCCTTCGGGCTAGCCTCGGCTGCGAGTGTCTTCCAAAGGATGATGTCAAATATGCTCAAGGGTTTGTCTGGTGTAGTCTACTTTCAGGACGACATACTGGTTTCAGGAAAGACCATTGAGCAAAATAATGTCACACTCAGACAAGTCTTGTGGAAGCTTGAGCAGCAGGGTCTTACAGTTAACAAAGAAAAATGTCAGTTTCTCACGGATCAGGTTGACTATTTGGGGTACTCGATCTCTAGTGGGGGGATTTCTCCTAAAAAGAATCTTTTAGAGGCCATAAAAAATGCGGTGTGCTCCCACCCCTGTTCCTGCCATAAAAAATGCTCCTGCTCCTAGGGACAAGGACCAGCTCAAGTCGTTCCTGGGGCTTGTCGAATATTATGCTAAATTTGTTCGTGGATTTGCTGATAGGTCTGAACCTTTAAGGAAACTTCTTCGCAAAGGTTGTAAATTTGAGTGGGGCAGTGAACAATCTGATACCTTCTCGAAAATAAATAGTCAGATTTGTAATGCTGGCATTCTTGCTCCTTTCAGTGTTTCCTGCAAGTCGTTTCTCACAGTTAATGCCAGTCTTACTGGTATTGGTGTGATATTGTCTCAACATCAGAGAGGCACTGAACGGACGATTGCATTTGCTTCGAGAACTCTCACTCAAGCCGAAAGGAATTACTCAGTAATAGAGCGTGAAGCTCTTGCTGCAGCCTGAGGTGTGGAGTATTTCAGAGTATACTTGTGGGGATCCAGATTTGTGTTGAGGACTGATCACAAGCCTCTAATGAAAATCTTGTCGGCTGGAGGTGCAGGAAAGGGGTCAGCACGTCTTGCCAGGTTTGCTGCAAGGTTACAAGAGTATCTTTATGATGTTGAATTTATCCATGGTTGGAAAAATTTACAAGCTGATTGTCGCGTATGTCACTTGATTGGGAAATGGTTGACAAAGATGTGGTCAACAAGTTGGAAAGTGAGGAAGCTGTTGTCTTTGTATTTGATGTTTGTGAATGCAGTTTGGGATCATTTTCAAAAATACAGTGGTCTGAGGCCATGGTCAGTGACTCTATTTTGCAAGATGTCATTGTTCTTATTAAGAAAGGTTCACCTCGAGAAAGCATGGTGTCAGCAGCTGTTAGGCCATATTGGAAACTTTTGGATGAGTTGTCTTTGAGTGGTCAAGATGTTGTTATGAGGGGTGAGAGATTTGTGCCCCTGGCTGCTCTCAGGTTACACATTTTTAAACTTGCGCATGAAGGCCATTTGGGGCAAGGTATGACCATCAGGAGAATTAAGCAAGAATTCTGGTGGCCTGCCATGGATGATCAAATCAGGAACTGGGTAGTTAATTGCACCCTCTGCAAAGAGAGCGAAAAGAGACCTAAAGTTGGTTCTCAGAGTTTCATTGGTCAGATTATTGATCCTGGCGAGCCGTGGCACACCATTTGTCTCGATTTCATTGGTCCTCTATCTGAACTTTCCTTAGACATGCGGTTTGCAGCTGTAATTGTGGATGTACACTCGAGATGGTTGCATGTTGAATTTTTGAAAGATGTTACCACAAATTCTGCAGTTGGTGTATTAGAAACCTTGTTTTTGCGTGAAGGTATTCCACAAGTTTTACTAACTGACAATGGTACTCAACTCACTTCTGGGGAGATGCGTTGTTTTCTTGAGAAGTGTGGTGTTAAGCATTCTTGTACTTCTCTCTACAATCCAATGGGTAATGGAATTGTGGAAAGGGCAAACAGACAAATCAAAGGCACCATACAACTTGCTTTGGCGAATGGGTTGGCTCCTAGACGTCTTGTTCAAGATATGCTTTGGGCTTATTGCACCACTTCTCATAGTGTTACCTTGAAGTCCCCATTTTTTATTATGAGAGGGCGTTTTCCTGGCTCTCGTCTTGTGCCATCTTGGCTCAAAGGTTGGGTATCTTCTGGAGGTGAGCATACTTTTGCCATTTTTCCTTCTAAGATTTCTGTAGGTGATTGGGTCAAACTGAAATCTGGTAGGATTAAAGGTGGTCTCACTAAGTTCAAAGGTCCTTGCAGAGTTGTCAGTGTGGGAAAGTATTTTGTTGTGATTGAAGGAGGTGAACGTTGGAACCTGCGCAGAGTAGCTTTGTACCAGAAGGGTGGATCTATTTCCAAGTGTTCTACAGACGATGGAGGTTGCTAGGGGGCCATGTTCAGCCCTGATAATGTTGATGCTAATGATTCACGTTCTTCTGGTTTGTTGCCTCTTTCCCAAGGAGATAGGGAAGAGTGTCCTGTTGGTTTGTCTCTTTCTCCTGATGTTGAGTTGTCTGCTAGGAATCGCAGACCACCAGTGTATCTTCAAGATTATGTTAGATCTTGAACTTTTCACCTTGATCTTTTATTTCTTGGTTTCTCAGTTCTTCTTCTATTTTCTTTTCTCTTTTGTTCATTTTTTCCAGTTTTATTTTCTGCTATTCTAAGGGAGAGGATGTGTTGTGATGTTACTTACCTTTCTTCTCTGTCACTGTCTTTCTCTTCTAATGGTCTCTTACCTTAGTTGGAGTTTTCATGTTCATCACGTTCCTCACCTTGTTCCTAGAATGTAAGGTTGACGGCACTCCACGATTGACAGTTGCAGCTGGGACGTTGAGGTGGTCGGATGCCAGGTTGTGCTTTAAGTAAAGATCTTCATTTCACGCTCCGTCTGCTGGTCTTCTTTTGAAGGATCCTTCACAACAGAAAGCCAACAAATAAGAAGCAAGCTAATTAGATTGACAAGAATACCATCAAATGTTAAGCAATGGATGGACCTAAAGCCCACTCTAAATGTTGATATTTTACACAATTGATCTTTCACAACAGACAGCCAAAAGGTATCTGTAGCCATTGGGCCGCAAAAAAGACCTCACAGTAGATATTGAAATAACTGCCTAATTTTCTATTTTTTTTTCTGTTTTCATCCAATGAGATGTTTGAATTTCAGATCGTATCAAAACCTAAGTTTGCAAAGGTTTTTCCTAACATCTAAATTTAGTAGTATTGCACAGACTCCACATAATTAGACTTTGGTGTGCTGTACAGCCAGAATTCGAAACAGGTCAGCAGACAGCAGGTTGAGCAACAAATACGATGTACTTATAACAATGCATTCAGGTTAACAATACAAAAGGTATATAGTTATTCCAGGGCATGCAGGGTGACAGTAGTAGTATTTGATGCCGAGATGTAGGAGGTATTAAGAGATTATACAGTACGAAGTGAGAGATACATAGAAGTTGTTTACGAAACAGCATCAGAAATTACATTTTGCTCTCAAATGCATGCGAGCAGAAAGGTTAAAGATGCTTTCAACAATGAGGACAAAAGATGACAAATCAGAAATTCAGGTAAATAACTGCAGAAAATAAACACATATTGGTATAGTATTAGACAGACACACAGTTGAGCTGACCAAGGTGCGGAAAATTCAGTTGGGTTGAAAATAGACTAAATATAAGGAGTTAGGGCCTGATTACGAGTTCGGCAATAAGGGAACCACCAGTGAAGCGGCATCGAATTCCCTGCTGCACAGTTTGCAGTCAGCCCACCAAATTACGATGTTGGAGGCCTGTCGATGGAAAGACTGCAGGAGTCCCACAGACGCTGCCAGCCATTCACAGATTGCCACAATGGTGGTAGAGGGAAAGCAGCTGTAAGAGGGCAGTATAGACAAGCTTACCACTGTCGGAATTGTGAGTTGGCTTTCCATCGAGCTGACCGTGGTGGGAAGACCGCCTGCTTTGAGTCGGCCAAATCAAAGAATTGGGGTGCATACTCACCAATTTCCTTTTCTTCTCTGTAGTCTCCTACTTGGATCCCTTCCTCCAGAGCCCCCCTTCACAGCAGCATGTTGACCCCGAAGAAAACGACCCTGTTGGCGCTGAAATCCAGGTAAGTTGTTTTGCACTATTTACCCATTGACTGGACGGGGCACATATGGTTCAGACTCGAGCAATGGGAAAGTACTTGCAGTAGGTATTTTTTCATGTGTCATGCATATGTGTACATTTAACACATGTGCAGTCAAAATATACGCACCTGCATCAACACATATGAAAAGATATTCCCCGCCATCAGAAACACCGCCGCTGGGCCAGTGGTGACATCGTAATTAGGCAGGCTGAAGACAGCTGCCGCTGAGGTCTTCTAGAGACCGCTGCCGCAGCAGTATGGTGGTAAGACCGCCGAACTCAGAATCATGCCCTTAGTTGCAGAATTATCACTTCTGGTTGTTTTTAATACACCTCAACCATGGAAGTACCTGTTTGCTTGCTTGGAAAGGGGAATAACATTTGGGTTCCTGCATTAGCGGGCCTTCTCCAACATGTGATTCCCCAATTCCTCTCCTGTTTCGGCACACAAGATCCACCTGATTTTATCTCTGACAAGAATGGACGTTCTTCATGTTAAGAGGGAGGCCTTTCCACATTCTGGGAGCATTGCCAAAGAAGTATGTGTGAATCATGGACTTCGTTTTAAAATGTGGAGTTGAAAGAGATCTGTGCTCAATACAGCAGAGCAGTGTTGGCCCTAGAACAACTGCACTAGTGCTAATGTTAGATATATCAAATAATAGTGCTCAACCCCTTGTGGTTCCACTGCCTGGCAACCCCAATATGTATACAAGTAATTCTACTGAAGAGGGAACACTTCAGGTATTCTTGCACAGATTTAATCTCAAAATTCAGATTAATATGCAATTAAATAACATGTTATTCTTCTTTTAGTCCACATAAGAGGAGAGAGCCAAGCAATTTCCATTAAGACTGTCTTTATTAATGTTTCATCAAGATTCCGCACTTCAGCCCAGCCAACACGTTTCGTCCTGTAAAGCACTTCATCAGGTTTGACGTAATCATATATAGGCTCTTTACAACCAGGAAGAATACATATAGGCTCTTTTCAACTGGGTAGAATCAGTGGGAATATGGCATAGAGCTAAATTAGGGTTTAGCGTGACTGTGAAAGAATTCTCTGGAGTTGGGATCAACCAATAACAGTGAGGCACTGAATGGGTAGTTTCTCCCAAGGGGCATCTGCAAAGTAATGCAGCTTAACATGTGACATCACTGTTTCCAGATAGTGGTTCCTCTTAGCGCTGTCGCACGTTAGACTGCATTACTCTGCAGATCCCACTTGGGAGAAAGTACCAGTTTAATGTCTCACTCTTACTGGTTGATCCCAACTCCAGTACAATGGACAATAAGGTAGAACACCGAGTGGCACCGCATTACCAATTTTGACCAGCTGAGAATGCTCTTATTGATAAGGGTGCAACTACTCCAAGAAGGTTCCAGCAAGCCCATCCAAGTTTTCGATTGCCTGGATATTGTCTATCAATTAAAAAGCAACACAGAAATGGAGTAACAGTTCTCAAAATTTGCAGTATAAAGGGCAGATTTTTTAAGGTGGGATTTGACATGTGTAAAGTCATTGGCTAAGGCACCATTTTAAAGAGATCAATTGATGAGGGCCAGCCAAGGAGGGAGAACGCTTTAAATGAAGGTCTTTCACAAAGGACGAAGAGATTAAATTACCAGAGTATAAGGAGGGTTTCTTACCGGAAACAGAACAGTGAAGGATGTCCTCTGAGATGCGAGAGACAGAATTACCCAGTGAGATTGACGTACTACTAGAATGGCATGAGGAATTACGAAAAGTTCTGCCCTGATTGAGGTGATATTATTAGATGTATTAAGGACATAAAGCTTCTGCCCAATGTTCTTTATTTTGAAGGAGACGCATTATTTTTTGGGGTGTGAAAATTTTAAACTGGTGCTTAGTATTGTTCTTGGAGTTCAGAGTTTATTAGAAATACTTTAGACTTCACAAGCCTTTTGTGGTTAGCAATAACTATATAAAAAAATTGTCTGGTTTATATAATATATCAGTAAAGCTGCAAAAATAAATGATTGGTGTAGGTATGTGAATGGGTATCTTGGAAGTTGATACAAATGGCTAACAAGAGGGCAATAAAGCAGTTCTTGGCCCAATCACCAATGCAATGACTAAATAAGTCAATTGTACAAAGCGCAGGAAGTGGGTGAGCACACTTTATATTACTCACATACAGGAACCATGAATGAAATAGGAGCAAATAATGAGTCGGTTATGTTTTTACGGTCCAAACACCCAAGTTCCCTATTACACATCCTGGAGCATCCTGTATCCTTATACCTCCCTTAACTTTATTTGTCTAAGGGATTCTTTCTTTAGGTTATCCTTGCAGGGGCCATCCATGTGGGACAGCCAACAACAATGCCTGTTTAGATTTAAGTCTTGGGGCGTGGTCTAGCCGCGCTGCAAGATGGCCGCTTGCTGAGCGCACTCTGCCGGCCGAGCCTCAATCCTTCCAAAATCCGTGATATAGGAGAGCCACAGCACACTGAAAGCTACTCCTGTGCATCGCCTGCGGGATTGTGCGGTGGCCGTGGCGCCGCCCATTGCTTAAAGGAGCCGTAACCGCAGGAGAGCCCCTAAGGAGTTCGCCTGCCTGCTGCGCTGCAGGCCCCGGCCCTGGGTGGTGGCACAGGCGGGGCCCACTGTTGGAATCCGGACGGAGGCCCTGTGACGCCCCGGTATCTGAGATGGTGGAGAAGCGACATCGGGCAGCGGTCCTGTCCTAACGGAGATCTGTCGGAGATCTGTTGCCTCCCGCAGCACTCGGCCGGCCCCTCGGACGTGAGAGGGCTGTGCCGCCATCTTGAGTGAGGACATCTCCGTGGGCGTAGTCCCATCAGGGCCGGCGGAGGGGCTGCGGTGGCCCGCCGCTTTGCGGGGGATGTGAGGTGAGCGAACCACATCCTAGCACTGCGGACCCCTGGTGCACCCTGGGACAGTTGGAAACACGGTGCCCGAGTACGGGGTTGGCGAGCACCTGGGCCCTGTGGGATGCATGCCCGCGGAGTTGCTGCCATACCGCGTAAGATCCTGAGCTGAGCTTCGGGCCTGTCGAGGGCGCTGCAGCACATCAGTGAGAGGTGAGGAGCCACAAGTGGCCGCTTGCGCCTGAAGGGTGTCTACTGGCTGTGGGCGGTGCGGCTGGGATTGGCGAGACGACCACTGGGCTCCATACAGAGTGGCGGGTGTTTGCTGCTGATTGACCTACATAAGCACGTAGAGATCGGGCCCTCTGTAGCAACAGGCCTTATTGTTGGCGCAGGACACACGAGCGCACTACTGGCTTGACCCTGGGCTGAAAGGAGTTGGCCTGTGCCGAATTGGGCCCAGTTGCCAAGCACCTTCATACAACGCTGCGGGGGCCCACCGCTGAGACCTGCTATACCCTGCTATACCCGGCACTGCCCCAGAAGAGGCTCATAGAATTCGCACGCCAACATGGGCAAGCACGACGCGAAGCAGCCAAAACTAACATTTGAAAACAAAAGACAAACCAGATTGATGGAGTCTGAGCTAGAAGGGGGCGCAGACCGGACACTGGGAGAGCAATCAGATGAGCAAGGTGAGGACCTCCGTTCATTACTGTTGGAAATGAGATCAAGCCTGAAAACGATAGACACCAAACTAGACGTGCTCACCTCACAGCTTGATCAAGAGAAAAAACAAGTTGATACGCACAAGTTACTACTTGATCAGTTAGAAAATCACAACACTGACAATCACGAATTCCACGTCGAGACAAAAGAACAGCTGTTGCAAATGGACAAGGTGCTCAGCCTAATCAGGGCCAAGAATAACGATTTAGAGGCGAGATCTCATCGCAATAATCTTAGGATGACGGGTATTTCGAGACGACCGCCATTTTCAAAATGGAGACCTATATCAACGAGTTGCTGCGTGAACTGTTTGACGCTGATCTATCTGCGGTTTTTGCGGTCGAAAGAGCACACCGTACGCTGGGCCCCAAGCCACCGGTAGGAGCCACACCCAGGCCTATACTAGCTCGGATACTGAATTATCAAGACCGAGATGTCATACTGAGACTTGCCAGAGAGCAGGGAACCATCAATCACAAAGGGAACATTATATCGTTCTATCCCGACTTCATTCCGGCGGTGCAGGCGGCCCGCAGAGAGTTTATACCCGCGAAACGTATCCTGCTTCAGGCCAAGATCCCATATGCTTTATTATATCTGGCCAAGTTGAAAGTGACTTATGATGGCACAGTGCACCACTTTACAGATGCCAAGTCCGCCATGAAGTTCGCCAAGCATGTGGGGGGAAAGAAGAACAATGGAAAACCTGCGAATGGACATAACTCAGAGGCTGGGCTGAGTGACAATGAATGACCCATGGTGGGGCAGGTAGATCTGTGGGTTTGTGTTTTTTGCTATGTCCACCACTGCATCTAGGCTCTGAAACAATATCCACTAGCGATTAGGGGGGAGTAGCGGCCTCATGCGGTACATGCAGTCGGCTCACAGATGACTTTAAATTTGAGATCACTAACTAATGGCTCTCCTGGATTTCTCGGCCACCCCGCCCTTAGGCAGGGTAGTATGCCGGCGACCCTAGGCCCCCAGGGAGAGCTCCCAGTTTAAGCTTCTGCTCCACATTGGGAGCAATATGCTGAGTTTGATTTCTAGGGAGGGTAATAGTACACAACCTGATTGGGGGTTGGTGGGGGAGGGGGAGGGTGGGAATGTTTAATGTTGTAGTTTTAGTCAGAGCAACATTGCAGGGCTACAGACCTGTGAGGCGACGTTACGGAATTCACAAGATTTACACGTGGGTTCCTCGGAGGGCTGGAAGCACCACCAGAAATACAGAGAAGAGGGATGTGACTATGGGGGGTGAGAATCTGGACACTCAATTCATGGCATCTCCTCAGACAAAACTAGGACTATCATGGCACCTTTGAACCTATTAACATGGAACATCCGAGGTCTGAACGACTATAGAAAAACCAGACTGGTCCATTCCTATCTACTTAGACACCATATAGATATTTGTTTCTTACAAGAGACTCACTTAAATAGCACCTCCCTATCCAAGATACAGCATAAACACTGGGGGCACATCTACTCCTCCATATACTCAAACTATGCACGGGTGGCTATATTGGTGCGGCAGGCAGTGCTTAATTTGTGCCGGTGCTTTCCGGTGCTTAGCACCGGCACTTATTTGTTAGGGCCGGGTCTCCAGAGTACAGTGCACACGATAATTGCGTATGCTTTATAATGCGAGATAACGGTCTCCTCCCTGCACATGGACTGCCAGAAAATGCTGGTGAGGTGACATTATGCCGCTGCCTCAGCTCAGCATAAGTAACTAACAACACAGGCAGCAATAAAATCAATAGTAGCGCTAGTGCACTACAGCCGCTACCATTCAACTGCTGCAGTCCTCCTTGATGTTGAATTATTAGCCCGGTCCGTGCGTGCCCCGTCGTCCCTCCTTGACGTTGAATCGTCAAGTGTGTGTGTTTCTTCCAGAGTCGGACTGACCAATGCAGATCAGGGTCCCGACTTTACGCCCGCCCTAGCCTTCTGCGCAGCTGCAGCTTTAGACATTTAACGAGGCAAGCAGTGCTTCTCGCAGCAGAAGGCCTATAATTAAAAGCAACAAAAGGCAGTAAGTAATTAGAAATTATTAAATGTTTGTTTCATAAAATGAACTACCGTCTTGTACTTTATTGGTTAAGGTGCCCGGAAAAGTGCAATCACCGTCATAGACCTTGGTCCATTTGCAAATTCTCTTGCAGATGACGACATGCTGCCATACAAACCTGATTGCTGGACTACCCGACCCGAGTCACGAGTGCTAATAAATAATGTGCATATATTTTTTCGTACCACATTAATTCAACTAGAAAGCGAAACTTTACATGTCCTGCATAGAAAATAAATCGGTTTTGAAATGGCGCCGTGAAAGAGAGACATCCGTATACTGCCCGGCACAGTTCATGACAGGAGCCCTGCTGAGTGCAACTTCACGGAGAACTAATGTAAAAGGCTACATTTAAGTTTCAGTCTGATGTAGAAAAAAGAAATGAAAACTGAACTAACCATATCAGTCTTCAAACGTTTTAAAAACGACTTGCACACAAATGTTTATTACCAGAGCAAACAACAAATGCACAGTCCTGCAAGATGTGCGAGAGCAAATACATTTAAAGAAATTTTTTCAAAGAAGGCAGCTGTGTATTTCCCTAAAAGCAACGTCACTATTAAATCTTTCACTATCTAAAAATACATTTTGACCAACAACATTATTCGTTTTAGTACACAAATTGTGATCTACTGAAGGCTCAGATGTAAATCATACACCTGCTCCTTTAGGCTTACACTTAGTTCAGGGTAGATGACACATAATTTGTAATTCAACAAAACATCGGAGAGCACTCCAGGGACAGTATGACTGAGGCATGAAATGGTAAAGTTTGGGTATTTACTAATCCAGAGTACCTTTTTGCTACAGAGAAGTGCTGGTACTCTCCCATTAAACATATTGAACCTCTGCTGGGAAGTGCAGGTACTCTCACTTGAAAATGAACGAAGTACAGGTGCTCGCCCTGAAAGTACCAGCCCATTTAAAGCACCAATTATCACTACAGTAGTTTTCCAGATATACATACACGTTTCTAATTGTGCATGGTGCAGAGTTACACATTTGCTTTAACGCTTAAGAAAAGGGGGTCACACGTAACTTTTTCTTTCAGGGAGATTCTGATTTTCCTTTAGACAATCCCCTTCTCCTACACCTCACGAATTTTCTGATTATTCCTTCTACAGTGCGTCCTTAAAAAACAATCTTCTTTTCCCCCCCGACAAGAATAAATCAACGTTTAAATGTACCTTTGTGAATGCCTGCAAACTTGCAAGTTTGTGGGGCTTCACATAATTTGCAAGGCACTCTTGCCATTGAACGTCCACTCTCCAGGCTTCTCCCTCAGATTAGGGTAGAGAGGTTGTGGCATAACAGCCAGTGCTGCCTATTTTGGAACTGGGGAACCAGGTTCGAGTCCAGGCGTCGGCTCACCACCCTGTGATTCTGGGCTAATCTCTTAATCTCCCTGTGTCTACCAAAAATTAATGCGTCCTTGTGTAATGTAACTGGTGCTCATGTAAAGCGCTCCAATACCTTTGGGTCGAGTTTGCGCTATATAAAACTGCAAGAAAAAAAAGAGCAGATTTACTCACAAATTATCTTAATATTAATTGTTATTGTTTGAAGAAATAATTTAGATTTTCTTCCCAGAAGTGATATTTTTGAAGTATTCAGGTAATACTGTGAGTTAAGACTGTGTTATTGTTTGTCAGTGGGAGTTTTATGTGCTGCTGACGTTGGGACTTGCAGTGCTTATTTTGTCCATGAAGTACTGATGTTTGTCAATTTATATGTAT
The DNA here is from genome assembly GCA_963921515.1 of Calotriton arnoldi. NCBI lineage: Eukaryota > Metazoa > Chordata > Amphibia > Caudata > Salamandridae > Calotriton > Calotriton arnoldi. Next base: position 257,717 of record CAWUFW010011702.1, read on the forward strand.
AATGAGGAATTTTGGCTATGAGGGCCTTTAGGGAGTGCATGACAGCCTTGAGAAGAACATTGCATTTGGCGGTAGCATTGAGTTCAGATTATGGTCTGACTTTGCAACAGTGATGTGAGGTTGCCGCTCTCTGGGCTACTTTGAGTATCACAAGGTTTTGTGGTGCTAGGAGGTTCCTTCAGGTCTTTTAAAGCTTGAGGATGAAAAATGGGAGTATCTGTCTTTAGTGTTCAATATCCTTGATTCACAATAGGCCATCACCTCAGCTTTTGTTTAGCCAGCATGGTCACTTATATAACACTATTAGACCTCCTTAGGAGAGTGTGTTACTTTTTCTAACTATCAGATGATGAATTACAGAGTCACTTATTGACACTAGATTAGTCTGTATCATGCAAAAAAGACGACAGGTGACCTGAATGAATATAGGCCCAAAACTCCTCATGATATGTGTTAAAATGTGTTACTCGTGGATCTTGGACAAGGTCCAGAAACAGATTGTTGGAAATTGAGTTCTTTAGTTTAATCAAGCCCGTTTTTTTTTTTAGGGATTCGGTACTAAATGAGAAGAGCAACAAAACCTACATCTTTATGTAGCATTCCTTGAGCTTGACCAGGCTTTCAATTCTGTGATTCAGAACTGTTGCCAAAATATGGAAAAGTGGGGATTGACAGGGGTTTGATATCTTTAACTGGTATTTTGTACAATGATACCTTAATAACTGGACCCATGGCCTGGGGAGGGGATTTCGTTTTTCTCAATATGGCATGGAAGGGGTGAGAGAGCTGCGTGTGGGCTTCTGTCCAAATTTTGTCTCTACATCACTGAATTTTCCCATGGGGAGAATAACTGGGTTAAGGATGTGTCCAAGTAAAGTAAAAGTGATGCCCTCCTTCATGCAGATTATACAGCCCAGGGTCTCCATTAAGGATATGGTGCACTGTTCTACTCTGTGCCGCCATGGACAATTAAATCAATGTGCAGAACGGGACAGATTCAGAAGAGGCACATTTCTACAGTGGGCAACATTGTGAAGTGCGTGAGGTGTAGACAAAGAGGATCTAAAGCAGTACTATATTATTATACATTATTCTGTTGTAATATTGCTTCTGAAAGTATCTTTCAGGATTGGTAGGTCTCTTAATCTTTTTTCTACGCCAGTTGAGGATGTGGATGGAGCAAGTGGAGGAAGTGGGTGGAGCCGGGGGAAGTGGGTGTGGCCTCCTATAAAAATTTGAGCACCTGGACTTAATATTTTACAAATTAAGCACTGGCGGCAGGGGCTGGATTGGAAGCTGCTTGAGTCTCATGCCGACCCGGAGGGGAGAGATGTGATATTGCTTGGGGAACTTGTCGGTGTGAAGGTTACGCTAGCAGCGGTATATGGGCCTAATATAGATAGCCCAGATTTCTTCCAGGCAGCGTGGGCAAAAATTAAATCCACGGGGTGTGACACTATAATATGGGGGGGTGATTTTAATACTGTGCTAAACGATGCTATTGACAGAAAGGGGAGTTCTCGCACACTGCATCCCAACTCCAGCACCACTTTAAATGCAATAATCTCAGAAAGCAATCTCGCTGACATCTGGAGACGCCGCAACCCAAACACAACAGAAGGTACCTGTATTTCAGTCCATCATAGTGCCTGGTCAAGATTAGATTTTTGGTTAGTGTCGCATGACGTGGAGATGTGGGCTTTAGAAGTTGCTCACCTTCCCAGAATGCTCTCAAATCATGCTCCCAGCCTCCTACGGTTGCTCTTGCTCAATACGCCAAACAGAATGTTTAGTTGGAGACTTCCCCCAAACGCCCTGCTTGACGAGGCTTTCAAGGAGGAAATACGGGGGGACATTGAGGAACACTTCACTCTAAACACAGGCTCAGTTACATCTCAAGCATCCCTATGGGAAGCCTTCAAACTTTCAAAGTGGTAATCAGGGGGAAATGTATAGCGCGCCAATCTGGGGTACTGAAGGCAATTAGAGGTACACTGGCCTCCCTGGAGGCGCGCATTGGGGAGCTCGAGTCACAATTTTACACCAAGGATGATCCCACTATCCTAGCATCACTAAAAGAGAAAGTCACGGAATTCGAGGAGGAAGCACAGCGCGAGGTGAAATTCATGGGCAAATATACACAAGCTAGACGGTATGACGAGGGAGACAGGCCAGGCAAAACGCTTGTGAACATGCTTAGGACACCACGCTCTGCTGCTTACGTCACCGAGATCCTAGGGGAAGACCAGACTCTGATTAGAGGCCCGCAAGACATCACAGATCGCTTCACACAGTTTTACGCTAAGTTATACATGGCCACGCAACAAACAGTCCCTGAGGGCCTGCAGCCATTTTTGGAATCCTTAGAGCTACTTTGGCTGGGGAGGGGGCACAGGATGTACCTTGAAGTACCATTCTCCACTGAAGATATAGTCCAAGTCATACGTAGCCTACCCCTAGATAAGGCCCCGGGGTCTGATGGGCTAACCACCGCGTTTTACAAGGCCTATGCGTCGGAACTGGCCCCACACTTGATAGCAGTATATGAAGAGGCGCAGACTTCCGGCTTTCTACCACCTTCAATGCGCGAAGCCATGATAATAACGCTGCTGAAGCCAGGGAAACCCAGCAATGAAGTAGATTCTTACAGACCACTATCATAATCAATGTAGATGTGAAAATCTTCGCAAAACTTTTCGCGAGCAGACTCCAGCCACTACTTCCACTTATAGCCCGCCCGGATCAGTCCGGGTTCATCCCGGAGAGATCAACCTCACACAATCTTCGCACCTTTTTTACAGTAGTACACTATTTACATCCTCAATCACAGGCGGTCACGGCAGTCCTAGACGCCACGAAAGCGTTTGATACGCTGGAGTGGACTTATCTGTTTGCCATACTGGAGAAAATGGGTTTAAGCCCTCTGTTTCTGGGTCTCATACGATTGCTCTACACAGAGCCATCCGCAAGGCTTCGTATGAATGGCATGATCTTGCAGCCATTTCGCATCACGCGAGGAATGAGGCAGGGGTGTCCCCTCTCTCCCCTCCTCTTTGCCATCGCGATGGAACCACTGGCTGCGAGGTTGAGACAGCATCATGCTGCCAGGAGGCTGGGTTTTAGCACTAGGGGTCTCCTGATCTCGCTCTCTGCGGACGATATTACACTCTACATCTTTGATCCGGCCGTGAACACTGCCCCCATTATCCGAGAACTGATAAAATTAGGAGGTTTATCCAGCATATCCATATATTGGGCCAAATCCACTCTCTTCCCACTCATGGACACAACAACTCCTTTCCCGGTAGAGTACCCCCTCCATTGGGCAGATGGCCTGGTAAAATATCTGGGGATTTGACTTAGCAGGGACGAGCAAGAGATCTGGAACACGAATTTTGGGCGGGCCATTACATGGTTGGAGTGAAAAGTGAATGCTTGGACTAAATTGCCTCTCTCCCTGGCTGGGAGGATTGCGATTGCTAAAATGGTAGTTTTGCCCAAATTCCTATACTTATTTGTGAACGTCCCAATCCCCCTCACCCAGGCATTCTTCAAAACAATGCGCACTTTATTAATATCTATGATGTGGGCGGGGCGACAGGCGCAGATCTCATGGGAACTTCTGACACTCCCATTGACTCAGGGTGGGCTTGGAGCCCCAGACATGCCACTATATCCCTATTGTGCACAGGCGCAGTTCCTACACTACTGTGTGCACCCTACTCTGCTTCAGCCGCACACAGCGGTCGAGATGGATGTGGCGGCGCCGGTTCCACTCCAGGTGGCAATCTATCAGCCCTATCGGCGGCCGCAAGATGGTATAGATACAGTCGAGACCCTGTGCTGGGCATGGGACAGACTCCGTGACAGAGCCCATCTAAAACTATTATACGCCCCCTCAGTCCCTCTGGCGCACAATCCCATGACCCCCACGATGGCAGAGGGAGCGAGCAGGTCAGCAGTTAGGACTCTAGGATTACGCACATTTGCGGATCTCTACCCCGAGGACAAGTTTGGACCTCCGCCCGAAACGTCGGATGGAGTAGCCGGGGCGTTCGCAGAACTCTTTTTATATTATAAATTCCGGGCAACATGCAGGCAGATGCACACAGCTTTTCCCGCCCCCCCACCAACTCTAATGGCACTTGAAAATATTATCCAGACAACCTCCTCCCGTAGGCTTATAACACGCTTATATAGCAACATGCAAAACCGTGCCCCTATAGTCAGGCCGAAGGCCCTTCAGGGTTGGAACTCGGAGCTGTACACCCAGATAACGGAGGACCAGTGGGCCTTCTGCTGTAACCAACTCATGGCGCTATCCCCCAACTACAAATTGAGGTTAATCCATTTTAAATACATTCATCGATTTTATAGAACCCCCGTCCAACTCCACGGTATGGGGATCAGAGGAGAAGAAGACCACTGCTGGAGATGCAGCTTCACACCAGCTACATTTATGCACATGGCGTGGAACAGCCCCCCCTTGGCCACCTACTGGAACGACATCTTAAGCAAGATACATGACATAATAGGCACACCAACTGACCCTGAGCGATTATCGGCTTACTGGGATACGTATAAGACACGGCTGCAGAGACTCGGAAACTGCATGCCATGCTGTTGCTGCTAGCTAAGCGCAGGGTAGCTATGCACTGGGGGAAGAAGGGAGCGCTCTCAGTAGCTGCCTGGATACACGATGTCACGTTTAGCAATGCACAACTGTCAACTTTCTGGGAATTAATGCCGGTCGCCTCCAGACCAAAAGAGATTTGGGCTCCGTTTCTTGATTGGGTTTGCTCTCTACAGGCTGAGAGTGATGATTCCTCAGGGCAGGTCAGCCCCACGGGACCACAATAACGGGCTAAGTGGATGGCAGCCAGCTGCGGTGAGCTTCCGACAGGGGACACGTATATAATCTAGACATTAGTTGTATATTATAAAATAAACAGTCTGGTGCCTCCCCCCCCATACTGTAGATGATCCAGCCCCCGGGCTCGGATAGGCTCTGTTCCGAATGAGCATCCTGTAACGCCTCAGATAATATGTTATACTGTGACTGACATATATGTTTGTAGCAATGTCAATTATCTGTGAAGCACATGTGACATTGATTTGCATCTCTGACTAAGTTGTTGTAACTGTTGGTTGTTTTAAAATGCCAATAAATAAAATAAAAAAAATAAAAAACAACAGTAGGTCCTGATCAGAGGCAAAATAATTTTTGTCTTTTTTCTGTACTCGTTTGTGAAGTATGTGTCAGGGGAGTGAGCAGCACTCCAGAATCAGGGGGACAACTCTTCTGCATTGAGAGTTGGGCCAATAGAGTCTCTTGGCCAGACAGCTATTGGTTCATGGTTTGTCTTATCTTTGGTAACTCTTCAAAGAGTCTTGCTATCTCCTTTTGTGCAGCCACCCACATTGCTATTTTGTCATGCAAGAGAGTATTGGACAGGAAGAGTTGGTTTGAGACTCTGATTGAATTTATTCTTAACTGCTATGTTGCAGGCTTTTTCCAGTGGCTCACTTTCGTCAATGTCTCTGTCAATACTGATTGTCTCTGCTGATGTTCTGTTTATTGTTTTTGTTATTATGTTTTTACTAGACTTATCTTCAGATACAAAAAAATCATGTGCCAATACAATTGCATTTGATTCACCAAATATGTGAAGTTGTGTTACAAATTAAGCAAAGTAGAAAACAATGATACAACTGTAACAGTAACCCCCCATAATCCTATCGGGAATTCCAGCATCCCCAATTAAATTTCCAGTGCATCCGTCTTCCTAATGTTTCTATCCATCTACTTTCTGCATTGTTCTTACTTTTATACAGCCATGCAGCCCTCCATACTGCGTGTAGCTAGCAGGGTCACACAGCACCCATCCAAGTGGTCATTTCATAGATAGTGGAAGGGCCTTCCTGTCAAACTGATTTCATGATATCATGCCCTATGTATATCAGTCCATGCTCCTACACAGTTATGCAGCCTCCTCACAAATGCTTTTCCCTGGTTCAACTTCTTGTATCTGAGACCAATACATGGTCGGCCAACTATGCCCTAAACCTCCCATCAGCTAAAGGGTGGCCCACATGTATTTTCATGGACGGCTGGTTCCAATGGGTCGGATAAACTACGAATCATTTAGACCCATTCCACCAAATCTCTTCATGAGGGTTTCCTCGGTCGCACTCTATTCCATCATATCTTGAACCCAATCATCAACTATGGGGGCCTAGGGCTCAGCCAATGTATCGCAATACATTTCTTGGCCAATAGGATACCAAGAGCCAGATGTACGACCCTACCAATTTGCTAATCACAAATTGCGTTGTTTTGCGACTCGCAATTTGCGACTCACAAATTGGAATGTACAACAGTGTCTCGAATACTGTTTGCGATTCCTAATGGGGTCGCAAATTGCATGCCTCATTAATATTCATGAGGCTGGTGCAATTTGCGATCCCATTAGGAATGGCTAGCAGTCCCAGGGATGGTGGCCTGCTGGGGTCAGCAGACCACCATGTCTGTGACTGCTTTTTAAATAAAACAGTTTTTTTTAAATGCAGCCCGTTTTCCTTACAGGAAAACGGGCTGCACTTAAAAAAGAAAAATGAAACATTTCCGTTTCATTTTTTAAGGGCAGGCAGTGGTCCCTGGGACCACTGGCTGCTCTTAAAAAATATTTTCGCATCCATTCACAAAGGGGAATGGGTCCCCTGGGGACCCCTTCCCGTTTACAAGTGGCTTACCACCTACTTGAAGTAAGTGGTAAACTGATTGTTTTGCGGCTGCAAATGCAGTCTCAAAACAATGGTACATTCCATAGCGACTCGCTATTAGAAAGGGACGCCCCTCCTAATAGCGAGAGGTGCAAACGCTATTTTGTGAGTCAGCGACTCGCAAAATAGCGTTTGTACATGCAAGGACCCTTTTTTGGGGTCGCAAACGGGCCAATTTCCCGTTTGCAACCGCAAAAATTGGTCGTACATCTGGCTCCAAATTTCCTACCCATTCGCTCCTTTTCTTTTTCTGTTGTGGCAATATTTCTAATAAGTATTGCTTCATTGCGGGCAGGCGTGACACTCCCAAACATCCATCAAATCTGCAGATAATCTCTTTCCCGAATCTCATGTATCATTGGCAGTCCCATGTGACATGTATGAAATCTGCTCCCCCAGCATTAAATCTAGCCCAACTAGAGGACCTGCCCGGTTACATGGCACTCAATGTTGCAAGCATCATTTACATCCCCTCCCCAGCTCGTGTACATGTAAATGATCATGCCACACAAAGAGCTTGGTATTACACATCTTTATTCTTAAGAGTGTAACCATTAACTGCCCGTACTACGTCATGAATTTTCTTAACCACACCCAATCACTTACGTCTATATTCTACGGAGTCCGTCAGGGACCAGAGGGGTCCTGCTACCTCTAACAAACACGACACTACATCTCCCTCTTCTTGAATAAAAAGTACACAAGGAGAGTCATCCACGGCAGGCACAGGTGACACAGACACAGGTGCTCTCCTGACTTCCAGATGGGAGGGTCTCACTCTAAAAGTCTGGAGTCAATGAACCTCAAGACAGGTGTTTGAAATCATCATCCTGGACTTTCCAGGATGATGAGCATTCACCATGTGTCCTTTGCTAGTCACAACCCTCAGTGGGTCAGCATTAAAAGAAGCATCAGACTTGCGTTTCTGCCTGACAATGACTTGATCTCCTCTTTTGAATACAATACTCCGAGCACAGGGACGTCTATCTGCATAGGTCTTCATTTTGTATTTGTGAGACGAATCAGTAGTGCGAAGTTTATCAATGTCAATAGAACTTTCAGTGGTCCATTGTGGCAATTTGGCTCCCAGGACTCTCCCAAACAGTAAGGTGGCAGGGCGTTCACCTGTGGTAGACTGGGGAGTTGACCTGTATGCACGAAGAGTATAGTGCAAAACTGATTTGAGTTCAAGTCTTTTCAGCACAGCGTGCTGAAGGATCTTGATGGTGCTCGTAAATAGCTTGACAATACCATTCGCCTAGGCTCAAAGAGGTGTGCTTTTTCTGATGCTTGACATTTAGGTGAGAGAGAAAATCTTTAAATTCTTGACTATTTAAAAGTGAGCCATTGTCAGATTTCTATATCATAGGAACACCCCATATTGCAAAAATACTTTCTAATCTCTCATTGACTGTTGTGAGTGGTTGACGCCAAATCTTCCATAAGGGGAGTATTCATCAACAATTACTAGTAGATGATGTCCATTGTCAAGGGGTCCAAAGAAATCAATTGCAATCTTCTCCCATGCATGCTTTTGAAGATCAGAAATGTTCAACGGATGTAGTGTTGTTTTGGATGACAAGCTAGGGCATAAATGACATGCTCTTAATTCCTTTTCAACTCTTTCATCAAGACGAGGGAACAACTCCACAATATCCCCATGTGCCAGTTCAATGACTTCTTGTTTCAGGCGTTCAGGTATAACAATTCTCAACCCTCGTAATATGATGCCTTCTGGGGTAACTGAAAGTTCTTTCTGCACATTTAAGAATTTCTGGTATTCAGGGTCATCATGAAGAGGACGAGTATGTTTACTCCAAGATTTAGGTTTAAAAATGTCTTTGAGTATTAGCAAATCTCTGTCAGTGCTCGTGGTGGCAATGCTTTGTTCTACTGATATGGCAGCAGGGGTACTAGATTTTCCGATAAAATTAACATAAGCATCAGCTGCTTTAGAAGTGGTGCCATGACACGGTATTGGTACACGTGAGAAGTAGTCAGCAGGGTTTTCCTGAACGATGCACAATCGTATGGCCATACTCCTACAGTCACAACCCCCACCTCTCAATGTGAGGTGGCCTCTTGGCTTTATGATTGCCAAAAATGGTGAGTAATGCTTGGTGACAACTGTGAAGTGCTTTCCATACAGGATCACATGAAAATGCTCACAAGTCCACCCCACAGCGAGGCTTTCTTTTTCAGGTAGTGAATAAGCACATTCTGTGGGTGACAAACTGTTGCTGGCATAAGCCACAATGTGTCTTGGTGCTTAGGATATCCACTGTGCTGGGCAAGTAGGGCACCTAACCCCACTGGGCTGGCATCAACAACAATCTCTGTTTGTAGCTTCAGATGAAAGTATGCCATTTCAGTGGCATTAGCAGTCTCATGTTTTATTTTGTTGAAGCTTTGTTCACATTCATGTGACCATGTAAATGGAACATTTTGTATTGTGAAGTCTCTCAATGGGGCACTTACAGTGGCAAAGTCACATATGTACCTTGAACAGTATACCCCATGGCACTGTACGATACATATATACACAAAAAAGACCATTTCTCTTCTACAGAATGGACCGGCACTCATATCTTTGGTGTAATCCAATTTATGTTAAGGGCAGCACTCGTAAAGGCTTGGAACCCGTTTCGGCTGCAATGTCAGCCTTTGTCAACGTTGAAGGCTGACATTGCAGTCGAAGCGCGTTTCAAACCTTTACAAGCGCTGCCCTTGAAATAAGTTGGATTACACCAAAGATTTGAGTGCCGGTCAGTTCTGTAGAAGAGAAATGGTCTTTTTTATTTAAAGAGGCGTGAGGTGGCATCGCCTCACAGCGGCACCACTGGCAATTTGGCTGCACTCTGGAATTCCACATAAACCAGTTTGTATATATATATTTTGCAATAAAAAAATGGGCACTCCAGAAAGTATATAGTGAAATCCCATTGATCAAGTAACTACAGTCCGATGCGTTTCCGGGGAGCCTTTGTCAAGGTAAGTGAGGGCCAACACCACACAAAATAATTAACAATGTATAGACATGATTGAAATACTCTCAATGCCATGGTGCCCACAGCCATAAATCGATATCGGCAAGTTAATGTAAACAAATTTAAAATATGAAAATTCCTGCCAGAATCATATGCTGTAAAACAAGTAAATACTCGCACATTTCAATTAAAAAATATGCTTAAACAAAAAGGTCAGCGTGTATATCTGCTTGTCACGTCAACATATAGATAAAAATACAATGCCATCCTGCCACAATTTTATACAGCCTTGTAAAATAACCAACATTACAAAGCCCCGATTTATAAGGATGGCTCGATATAACAAAATCAATACGTGTCAGCTCGGCATATCAACATGTAAATAATAAGATACAAAATCAGAAAATGGTGTGAGACCAAAAAAATATAATGTTAAAAATATTGCTTGAATGCGATCATGCATACGTAAAACTTAGTTACGAGCGGCTCCCTCATTTGAATGGACGAATTGGTGGCATCATCACCATCCATATACTATCAAGTGCATGCCCTGAAGAAGTCCAATATATTGGACGAAGCACGTTGGCTGTTCTTCCCTGCACATTTGAATAATAAAAAAGAAGGCTTGAAAATACATCTTGAAATTGAATAGTATATTTTTTGATTATCATTATACCCGTGCATTGAGCATGATTTGGCTCGAAGGCCTGTGAATATATATATATATATATATATATATATATATATATATATATATATATATATATATATATATATATATATATATATATATATATATATATATATATATATATATATATATATATATATATATATATATATATATACCAAACACTGGTAATTCCGATGAGCAGCACTCGTAGAGCAACAAGGCTACCAGCCTTCCTCAAGGGTATGGACATTGTTCAGACGGCAGGTTGAATTGCGCAGCCTGTTCGTAGCCTACTGGGATTTAGGACGTTTTTCGTCGGCGGGGGCCCAAGGTTGGGCTTCATCAACGCAGTCATGAGTGCAGCAAGATTTTTGTTTTTAATAAAGAGGCACTACAATCCCCAACATGCAACTGGACATTGTCTTATTCAAGCGGCCCTACTGGGGGCGTGTCAATAGTATAAATATAGCATGGGGGTGAGTGCAGCACATTCCTGTTTTCCAATAGCCTTTGATAAAGATGTTAATCGAAACGCGTCAGGCTACGAACAGGCTGCGCAATTCAACCTGCCGTCTGAACAATGTCCATACCCTTGAGGAAGGCTGGTAACCTTGTTACTCTACGAGTTTCTGCTCATCGGAATTACCAGTGTTTGGCATCATAATGACGGCATTCCGGCCGTCGAGCAAGCACCACCCCAGATTTAAAGGGGGCCGTGAGGATGGATTCACCTACCTTGCCACGGTGGAGTAACTGGGATTTAGGACGTTTTTCGTCGGCGGGGGCCCAAGGTTGGGCTTCATCAACGCAGTCATGAGTGCAGCAAGATTTTTGTTTTTAATAAAGAGGCACTACAATCCCCAACATGCAACTGGACATTGTCTTATTCAAGCGGCCATACTGGGGGCGTGTCAATAGTATAAATATAGCATGGGGGTGAGTACAGCACGTTCCTGTTTTCCAATAGCCTTTGATAAAGATGTTAATCGAAACGCGTCAGGCTACGAACAGGCTGCGCAATTCAACCTGCCGTCTGAACAATGTCCATACCCTTGAGGAAGGCTGGTAACCTTGTTACTCTACGAGTGCTGCTCATCGGAATTACCAGTGTTTGGCATCATAATGGCGGCACTCCGGCCGTCGAGCAAGTACCACCCCAGATCTAAAGGGGGCCGTGAGGATGGATTCACCTACCTTGCCACGGTGGAGTAACTGGGATTTAGGACGTTTTTCGTCGGCGGGGGCCCAAGGTTGGGCTTCATCAACGCAGTCATGAGTGCAGCAAGATTTTTGTTTTTAATAAAGAGGCACTACAATCCCCAACATGCAACTGGACATTGTCTTATTCAAGCGGCCCTACTGGGGGCATGTCAATAGAATAAATATAGCATGGGGGTGAGTGCAGCACGTTCCTGTTTTCCAATAGCCTTTGATAAAGATATTAATCGAAACGTGTCAGGCTACGAACAGACTGCGCAATTAAACCTGCCGTCTGAACAATGTCCATACCCTTGAGGAAGGCTGGTAACCTTGTTACTCTACGAGTGCTGCTCATCGGAATTACCAGTGTTTGACATATATATATATATATATATATATATATATATATATATAAATATATATATATATATCTCTGCTCCAATGTTGTCCACCTGTAAGTAGCACTCGAGCAACAGCTTGATTCATGTGTAGGTAAGGACGGGGACCCGCCCGTAGGAGCCGCTCCATAGTGGTATTGCCTGACGCGTTTGAAGCACCATATGCTTCTCTTCAGAGGCTTTAATGGAACGGTGTGCGCAACCGCTGACCCACTTCTGACACACCCCCCGATGGGAGGTTCGAATGAAACTGTGCCTTCTGGGAAGTGTAGTGCGGGTAGCACATAATCAAGTCCTGTATGGACCCCACAGGTGGGCCCGTCCACGATCCTATGTACAGCTGCTGTTCCACTTTCGTGGCCCCCAATCTTACGGGGTGGTGCACACTCCGCGGCTGGACTGCCGCGTTATAAATCACTGCTCCAAGGTTGTCCACCTGTAAGTAGCACTCGAGCAACAGCTTGATTCATGTGTAGGTAAGGACGGGGAACCGCCCGTAGGAGCCGCTCCATAGTGGTATTGCCTGACGCGTTTCGAAGCACCATATGCTTCTCTTCAGAGGCTTTAATGGAACGGTGTGCGCAACCGCTGACCCACTTCTGACACACCCCCCAGATGGGAGGTTCGAATGAAACTGTGCCTTCTAGGAAGTGTAGTGCGGGTAGCAAATAATCAAGTCCTGTATGGACCCCACAGGTGGGCCCGTCCACGATCCTATGTACAGCTGCTGATCCACTTTCGTGGCCCCCAATCTTACGGGGTGGTGCACACTCCGCGGCTGGACTGCCGCGTTATAAATCACTGCTCCAAGGTTGTCCACCTGTAAGTAGCACTCGAGCAACAGCTTGATTCATGTGTAGGTAAGGACGGGGAACCGCCCGTAGGAGCCGCTCCATAGTGGTATTGCCTGACACGTTTCGAAGCACCATATGCTTCTCTTCAGAGGCTTTAATGGAACGGTGTATTAGGGTGAGAGGAGGTCTGCCACTCTATCACAAGGATGATGTCATCAGTGATGTCATTTGAGATGTCATCAGTGATGTCATGAGTGATGTCACTGACCATGTCATGAGTGATGTAATATGTGACGTCATCAGCAGTGCATTGCGGGCGCGCGAGTTATAGTTAGCTGAACTAACTATAACGGGGGAATTTCTATGGTTTTGTATGAGTGAAATGTCCAACTAACTATAACGCCCCTGAAACCTATTGTTTTTTCAGTGAATTTCTAAGGTTTTTTTAAATGCTAATTTCTAACTATAACGTGCCTGAAACCTATGGTTTTTTCAGTGAATTTCTAAGGTTTTTTAAATGCTAATTTCTAACTATAACGTGCCTGAAACCTATGGTTTTTCAGTGAATATATATATATTAATTATACTATGTATACATGTGAAAATGTCTCGGTCCCCTGTTTGCCTCGGTGGCACGGATAAAATGGGTGGAACTGACGTCAGCACGCCGACGAGGTCCTCTTATGGCTCCGATGACGTCATACGGTGTCGTGAGCGGAGCCGTGCTCATTGACGTGGGAGAGCTAGGAAAGAATTTCCGTGGAATGCTGGTGCAGGGGATATTCACCTAAGTGTTCAGGCTAGTCCTTTGGGAGCAACTGTTTATGTTGTCACTCCAGAAACCGAAACCAGTGATCCGAGGGCAGAGGCCGTGCAGATGGCACACGAGGTGGGGTGCCCAGTCGTGTGCACCGGCGGGGCAGCGAAGTGACAAGCACCACAACCCACAAAAAAGGTAACGAGGGCACTGAATAACACAGGATCTTCTCTTTGTATCTGGCAGGAACAACGAAGTTAAATGCCCTAGTACCAAAATGTAGAATTAGTGCTACAACGGTCTTCAAGAGGACCTGCGATGCCGCTTCTGCCTCCCGTACCCTGGAGGCGGCACATGGAGTCACGCGGTACGGTCATACTGCGGTGGGACGCACACTCGTTGACCTCTCATGGCACTGCTCCACACTTGAGGGAGGACACTTTCCATTAGCTATGTTTTCTGATGACATGTCGCGCCGGCCCCGTCCAACAACAGAACTCCTTTAGATCCAAACAGACTCTTCCACTTTCTCACCGGAAGTGAAACCAGGCCACGCGGACACTTTCACAATACAACAGCCGGGAATGCACTTTTCGGTAAAAAAACACATTCCTTCCTCCTAATTAATCAAATAAACGTCTCACTGAAGAACAGGGCCAGCTTCGATCGGTAAACAGCCGTTACAACAACTTTTTTACTTTGCGATACCATTACAACGCATGCATTACCACGCATGTGTTGTACATCACGAAGTCATTACTACGCATTTTTTTAGAACGCATGGTCATTTACCACGCATGCCTTTACAACGAATTTTTTTGTAAAGGTATGTATGGTAAATGACCTTGCGTTCTAAAAAACATGTAGACGATCCATGTCGTTGTAAGGAAACAGAGGCTGTTCCGTTGTGCACCGCCCCTCAGAGATGACGTGAAGCAGGAACCACGAGGAGAGAGGAACCATGAGGAGTGAGAGGTAAGGGGGATTGGGCATGGGGTGGGGGTTTCTTTTCTAGGGTTTAGGGTAGTGCAGTGGTGTTTGGGTGGTATAGGGGGTCATGCTGGGGGTAGTGTTTTAGGGTTTAGGGTAGTGCAGTGGTGTTTGGGTAGTGTAGGGGGTCGTGCTGGGGGTAGTGTTTTAGGGTTTAGGGTAGTGCAGTAGTGTAGGGGGTCGTGCTGGGGGTAGTGTTTAGTGTTTAGGGTAGTGCAGTGGTGTTTGGGTAGTGTAGGGAGTCATGCTGGGGGTAGTGTTTTAGGGTTTAGGGTAGTGCAGTGGTGTTTGTGTAGTGTAGGGGGTTGTGCTGGGGGTAGTGTTTTAGGGTTTATGTTAGTGCAGTGGTGTTTGGGTAGTGTAGGGGGTAGTGCTGGGATAGTGTTTTAGGGTTTAGGGCAGTGCAGTGGTGTTTGTGTAGTGAAGGGGTCATGCTGTGGGTAGTGTTTTAGGGTTTAGGGTAGTGCAGTCGTGTTTGTGTAGTGTAGGGGGTCGTGTTTTAGGGTATAGGGTAGTGCAGTGGTGTTTGGGTAGTGTAGGGGGTCATGCTGGGGTTAGTGTTTTAGGGTTTAGGGTAGTGCAGTGGTGTTTGGGTAGTGTAGGGGGTCGTGCTGGGGGTAGTGTTTTAGGGTTTAGGGTAATTCAGTGGTGTTTGTGTAGTGTGGGAGGTCATGCTGGGGGTATATTTAGGGTTTAGTGTAGTGCAGTGGTGTTTGGGTAGTGTAGGGAGTCGTGCTGGGGTAGTGTTTTAGGGTTTAGGGTAGTGCAGTGGTGTTTGGGTAGTGTAGGGAGTCATGCTGGTGGTAGTGTTTTAGGGTTTAGGGTAGTGCAGTTATGTTTGGGTAGTGTAGGGTGTCGTGCTGGGGGTAGTGTTTTAGGGTTTAGGGTAGTGCAGTGGTGTTTGGGTAGTGGAGGGGGTAGTGTTTTAGGGTTTAGGGTAGTGCGCCCAACCAGCCACAATATCCATGGACAAAGGGGATCCTGACTCTTTGGAACGCTCCGTCAATTGAATAATTTGGGTCAAGGGCCCTACCACGTCCAAGACCTATCAATTCCTTTCTTGGGATACCTCATATACTTGGAGAAAAAGGTACATAGTTTCTCATCAATTTCAGGCGTGTGTGCCACCTTCCCCTTCAGTGAGGGCCCGGGGCATTCTCCCCTCATCCTATTCCTGACCTCCCTTTCAAGGAGTTGATGGATTTTCCCCACCACATACTCTGCCACTTTGGCGTCAGGTGTCCACTCTGCCGACCTAGGATGGTAAATTTGGGTAGGCTCGAACACCCCGTCCCCAACCGGGGACTGAGAGGAGTGGGACTCTGGACGCCAGGGACGCCCCGAGACCTTATCCTCATCGGAGGAGAAATCGTCCTCCGAAACACCCTCTCCCTCTAAGGGAAACCCGCCATCGTGGTCTACAATAGTGGTGACAGTGTCGCAATTTTCTCCGGGCCCCTCCTCCTCCCAACAGGGTGCATGTTTTAGCGTTCGCGCACTCTTGAGGAAGGTCTTCGTAAGTTTATCAAATCCTTCCAAGTGCCCCGCGTTATACTTAACGGCCCTTTTATTCCCCATCTGGCAGCTACTTGGACCCGCCACCACCAGATCTGGGTCACTGAACACCCCAGGGATGCTTTTCGCCAGCTTATCAACCTGATCCTTAAGAGGAGCCAGCGCCCTAGAAATTGCCAGAGAGAGGGCCTGGTCCACTGCTGGAGGGAGAAGTTGGGGGGCCATTCCTCCTCCACTTCCTGGTAGGAGGAGTAAAAATGGTCTTCTGGAGAAGACATGATAGCAGAGGGTGTGAGCACAGAACAAATGCCCTTAAAATCCCTAAGACAGCCCCCTCGCCGGTGCTCCAACAGCTGGGCTTTCCCCGAAGCTGTTATAAGAATAGACTGAGGCGCAATATCAATTACCACCACCAGGTGGCGCTGGTCACTAACGTGGCCGTGTGGGGAAATCACTGCGTAGTGGTGTCAAAATTAGGCGAGGGTTGGTCGTGAATCAAGCGGACACTAAAGGAGTGACCGGATTCCCAAACGCGAGTAAAGACCAGCGGGAGCGCTCGACGGAGCTGCCTCGCTCGGACCAGACGCGCCTGACAGGATCTCACCGCGCGCAGAGCACACAGCGGGAGAAACTGCGAGGGGAGAAGCAGCGCTCGGGCAAGAGCCTGCTGCACAGGGAATATGAAACAATACCAAGGCAATAATGCTAATAACGTGCAGAAGAAACCGCTATACAAACAGCAACAACGTCAGATTAAGCCAAGAATGTAAGGAATGCACTTAACTGATGAGCAGTGAAGAAATAGGAAGCGGAAGGGACGTCACGATATTATATACGATGGACTGTGATATGATTGGACTATAGTTGCCTTGGAGACTACCCCCATTATGGTTCATGGGTTGTGTAGTCTTTTGTTTAATGATTGTTGTGTTACGTTTTCTTTGAACTGCTATGCAAATAAAGTGAGGAAAGATATGCATAATCCTCGCCTCCGTCCTGCCATAGAATTCATTAAACTTTATTTGATCTTATTTAGAAACATAGATCATAAAAGTGTACATAAAAACAGTAAATCCTCTTTCCTAATACAATACAGTGAAAATTAATTAAAACCAGTAGGTAAAAACGAGTGTTACAAAGCCCGGTTCAGAGCAACTTCAGGTTAACAGAATCGTAAAGTTCAATGTTTCGCAAGATCAATCTCATGTACTTCGTGCAAAATACGTAATAAGGGGTCCAAGCAGTGGCGGCTGGTGACATTTGAAAGTGGTAGGGCGTAAAAGTTCGGGATGAGTGCACTGTGGTGAGAGAGTGTAGCGAGCGATCCTGACCATTATATTGAGATTGAAGGAGGTTCTCCACTGGGGAAAATTTGTAAAATGTAGTGGACAAATGGTACATTCTCAGGCAAATTTGAGAAAGCAAGAAGGTTTATAAAGCAATTGTGAAAATGTAGAATTAAAATGTTGAAACACAAAAATGCTCCATATCTTACTGAATAAAACTATGTAATGAATGCTTGTTCTTAAGAAAGAGGTCACAGTTTTTCCAGGCGGGCTGTGAAAACACAACGAAGTACAGTGCAGCTAAATAATTTTGATGAAAATTGTGTTTTGCATTTCAAATAAAAAATGCTCTCTATATGACCTTGAGGGATTCACAGGGCGATATTAGGCCTACTGCCTAAAAAGTCAGTTTGGATGAAGAGACCAGAATTCGAATTACAGCTTTCCCACATGACGAAACTGTGTGATCCTGGGCTAATTCCAAAAGTTCCCCATTCATCTGTTTTCTTGTCTGCTAAATCCATTTGCTCCCAGAACTATTCTTAACTAAACATGACTTTTAAATGATATCAGGAAACATATCCCTGGCACAAAATAAAGGCCTGAATGCTAATTGCCAACTGTATAGCCAAAAACGCATGGGTTTTGATCCTGAATTCTCTACTTTGAACAGGTGATCAGGTGCAAATCATCTCTCAGAACCCTCCGTGGTTTTGCAGGTTTTTTGCACTTAAAGCCATGTTTTTAAGAGGCAGCTAAAAACGAGCCACTTTGAAAGCACAACTAGGTGGTGCAGTTCACTGCTTGGAGCTGTGCAGGCATCATCATGCATAAGAAGCACTACATTTTACAGATAACACATTTTGTTGTATATCCGTAGCCTGAAAACAAATCTGCATAAAACCCCAATAGGAAAAATGCATATACTAATCCCCTATTTCAAAGCCATATTGCCTTACCTTTGATGTAAATCGGAAGAGTGAGGCCTCTGGCTGGTGAAGCTGTCAGGCTGGTGAGCAGCAGCAGTAAGTTTGGTTCTACAAGATGCTTTCCACAGTGCTAAGCAGCCCTTGGGTGACGTGAAGCTCCAATACAAGCCTTTAACCACACTACATGGAAAACACGTGTTGGGTGCTTGAAGCTGCAGGGCAGCTTTGGGCGCTGCACCTGTCCCACTAAAAGGTTTTTATAGATGACTAAAAACTGAAGCTGATCCGGGCGCATCCGGGTCCTGCATCGGCGTCAGTCACCGGGGCAATCGGGCGGAAGTTGTCTGACCACAGAGCCCTTCACATCACATCTCTCCACACACCTGACTGGGCCATGCAGGCCTGTCTGCCAGCGGAGTCTAATGACGTGTGACGGGATGAAAGGCTGAGCTCGCCAGAGAGGGTGTCTGCCCACAGTGGATGGACATTAGGGAAAAAGAGAAAGCCAAGGTGCACCACACCTGCGAGGGCCCCCACCCACACAGGGTGCCTGAGTGATGGGCTCCGAACTCCAGGGAAACTTCTGTACAAAATGCCGAGAAGGGGCCCGACCTCTGACCCTCCCTAGATGTCTTTTATTCTAAGAACGGGAGAGGGTGAAAGGACGTGAACAGGTGCACATGGGATGTTGTGACCCAGAGTAGTGGGGGGTCCCGGCGTTCTCTCTGTGAGACACCCACAGTTGCATTTTCCGTTTTCAGAGAACCCCCTAAGCCTGTGCGTCGATATGTACGGATCACATATGCACTGTTGCAAGTTAAGACAAGTACTGGTGCAACGTAGTACTGGCCCTTGAGGTAACATTTACACTGAGATCGGTGTGGAAAGTGTTTTTGCTGTGATCAGTTGGTGCAAATTTTATTTATGCACATGGGCCCCAGTTTCATTGCAAAATTGTACCACGAGTGACGCAATCTTTTAAAGTGGCCTTTAGAGCGGGCACAGAATTGCAATTAATAAACACACGTCACCGCCACTCGTTTCAGTTTCGTTTTAGTATAATGTCGGCCACTCACTGTGATGCAATGAAAAGTTTTTGAACTATCGTCACACAACTACGATTCAGTGACGACTTGAGGCCGGTATTTTTAAAATAAAAATCCTATTCCAATCCTACCTAACAAGGTCCGCGCCGCCTCGGGTCTGTTCTGGCGCCTAGGAACAGCCGCTCTGGCAAGTGGCAAACCCCTGTCAGCCAATCCTGGCGCTGCTGGCAGCGCCAGGATTGACTGAGGGCATGGTTACTCTCCGCCCGCCTGCCCATTAGGAGAGCGAGGTTTGAGCCTTTGCTCAACACTCGCTCTCCTAATGGGCATGCGCCAGCCACAGCAGACACCAGTGCGCATGACTGGGCACGGACGAAAAATTCGCTCACCTTGCCCACTCATGCGCACTTGTGCTGCTGCACCTGGTCTGACAATCATGTCAGTCAACATGACACCGGACCGCCCACCCCCTTCAGACTCTGAAGGGGGTGGGCGGTCCGACGTCATGCTGATTGACATGATTGTCAGTTCTCTCGGGTCTCTGAACTTAAGTAAACTGAGAGTTTACTTACGTTCAGAGACGCCGAGGGAGCAGCTGCGGGCGGGGGGGGCAGCGCCCCAACGCCCCAATGGACGCACCGCCGCTGGGTCCAAGTAAGATGTAACGCTCCAATACCTGACCAGTTTGCACTATATAAAACTGCAGAAAAACTAAAAATAAAAAGTGTTTTGCACACTTCTGTCATTGGGCTATATGTGGGCTACATCTGGGTGATATTTGTGCTACATTTGGGCTCTTTTTTCTCTGGTGGCCATCTTGGGAGACTTATTTGTTATGAAGTTTCCTAATTTCGTCATTTACTGCATTCTCCTCAGTAGGAAATGCTTTCAGTTTTACTTTGATTCCATCAAGAAGGCATTCAGATGTGTCACACATTTGCCATAAATTCAGAATGTTAGCACTCTAGTTGTTCATTAGATCACTGTAGTAAAGCTACTGCTCACCAGGGAGTTAACTGGAAGTCTACTGCTGGTATTGAAAGTGATTGTTTCAGTCTGCATGTCAGAATTTTCTAATGAAATAGAAGAGGATTTGAGATCTCACTTAAAACATGCCCTAAATTTTCTTTCTACAGCATTAACCATAATTTCTATGACAAAATGAACCCCCTTATTTTGTTCCTTTTTAAATTAAATGTTTTAAGAGTTACCAGTTTATTCCAATCAAGATGGCTTCAGGTGTGCCATAATTTTGTCATAAGTAAGACTGTTAGCGCTCTAGTTGTTCTTTAGACCACTCTGGGAAGCTGCAGTAGAACACAAAGGCATCAACTGACAGGCTGCTCCTGTTGAAATATAACAGGAAGATATTTGAGATCACACTTGAAACATGTCCTAATTTTTCTTTCTACAGCACTAACCATAATTTCTATGACAAAATGAACCCCATCATTTTGTTCCTTTTTAAATTAAATGTTTTAAGTGTTACCAGTTTATTCCAATCAAGATGGCTTCAGTGTGCCATACTTTTGTCATAAGTAAGACTGTTAGCGCTCTAGTTGTTCTTTAGAACACTCTGGGAAGCTGCAGTAGAACTTAAAGGCATCAACTGACAGGCTGCTCCTGTTGAAATATAACAGGAAGATATTTGAGATCTCACTTAAAACATGTCCTAATTTTTCTTTCTACAGCATTAACCATAATTTCTATGACAAAATGAACCCCCTTATTTTGTTCCTTTTTAAATTAAATGTTTTAAGAGTTACCAGTTTATTCCAATCAAGATGGCTTCAGGTGTGCCATAATTTTGTCATAAGTAAGACTGTTAGCGCTCTAGTTGTTCTTTAGACCACTCTGGGAAGCTGCAGTAGAACACAAAGGCATCAACTGACAGGCTGCTCCTGTTGAAATATAACAGGAAGATATTTGAGATCACACTTGAAACATGTCCTAATTTTTCTTTCTACAGCACTAACCATAATTTCTATGACAAAATGAACCCCATCATTTTGTTCCTTTTTAAATTAAATGTTTTAAGTGTTACCAGTTTATTCCAATCAAGATGGCTTCAGTGTGCCATACTTTTGTCATAAGTAAGGCTGTTAGCACTCTAGTTGTTCTTTAGAACACTCTGGGAAGCTGCAGTAGAACACAAAGGCATCAACTGACAGGCTGCTCCTGTTGAAATATAACAGGAAGATATTTGAGATCTCACTTAAAACATGTCCTAATTTTTCTTTCTACAGCACTAACCATAATTTCTATGGCAAAATGAACCCCCTCATTTTGTTCCTTTTTAAATTAAATGTTTTAAGTGTTACCAGTTTATTCCAATCAAGATGGCTTCAGGTGTGCCATACTTTTGTCATAAGTAAGACTGTTAGCTCTCTAGTTGTTCTTTAGAACACTCTGGGAAGCTGCAGTAGAACACAAAGGCATCAACCGACAGGCTGCTCCTGTTGAAATATAACAGGAAGATATTTGAGATCTCACTTAAAACATGTCCTAATTTTTCTTTCTACAGCACTAACCATAATTTCTATGACAAAATGAACCCTCTCATTTTGTTCCTTTTTAAATTAAATGTTTTAAGAGTTACCAGTTTATTCCAATCAAGATGGCTTCAGGTGTGCCATCATTTTGTCATAAGTAAGACTGTTAGCGCTCTAGTTGTTCTTTAGAACATTCTGGGAAGCTGCAGTAGAACACAAAGGCATCAACTGACAGGCTGCTCCCTTTGAAATATAACAGGAAGATATTTGAGATCACACTTGAAACATGTCCTAATTTTTCTTTCTAAAGCACTAACCATAATTTCTATGACAAAATGAACCCCATCATTTTATTCCTTTTTAAATTAAATGTTTTAAGTGTTACCAGTTTATTCCAATCAAGATGGCTTCAGGTGTGCCATACTTTTGTCATAAGTAAGGCTGTTAGCACTCTAGTTGTTCTTTAGAACACTCTGGGAAGCTGCAGTAGAACACAAAGGAATCAACTGACAGTCTCTGCCCTTGTTGGATGTACATGTTTTACTGAGAATGTCAGACTTCATTCTCACATGACTGAGAAAGATAGTGTGAATTTACAGAAAATATGCTCTCATTTTAGCTTCTGGAGCACCTTCCAAAACTGTATGGGACAAGCATGTGAAAATAGTTTTCTCTCAAACATGATTCATGATATCCCAGCAGAAGGTTTTTCACAGGGTAAAATCACCTTAGAACACACCACAATTCCTGAAATTAGTATGGTACCATCAACAAATGAATTCTAATGTAACTAAAGTCTGTTATCACCCTTTATAGTTCTCCTTTTGGTAACCCTCAATATCTTCGATTCACTACAATGCATTTCAATGGGGTACTATAATTTATATTGGTCCCAAGATGGCTGCCAGCAATTCCAGGATGAGGTGCTGACAGCCAATCAGATCTCACGATGACATGTGTGGTTAGGCTCCGCCCAGATATATATGTGTTTTCTTTTTCAAATTTCTCAGGAACTACTGAACGGATTTACACCATTTAACCAAAAGGCACGACTCTGAACCAAGGGCTACCTTTTTGCCAAATTTGGTGTAATTCTGTTCAGCAGTTCGGGCTGTAGCTGCGACTAAATGTTCCTATGGAAAATTGCATGGGGAAAACACGTTTTGGGACCCCCCTTTTTTCTCGGCCCCCGCTTGCTGAATCACCCCAAAACTTTCAAGATAGGAGCGGACCGGAGCGGGCCATAAGTTTTGAGAATTTCGCAAAGATTCGTCAACCGGCGCCAAAGGTATTGGAAATAGAATGTTGCGAATTTCCTATGGAAAATAGGACCTAACTATAACTATCTACTGGCGACCGCCAGTAGATAATATATATATATATATGTATTGCTAATAACTCTGGCATCATTTGGCAAATCTTCACTAAGCTTTCCAAAAAAGTGCTCTTTACTTCCTAGTTTGTGCATGGAAAGCTTCGAGCCGAATCGTCAAACAGGGCCGAAGAAAAATGGGGGCCTAGACGCAAAGTTCCCATGCATTTTCCATAGACTTATTTAGGCATGGCGACACCAAAATCTACTGAACAGAATTACACCAAATTTGGCAGGAAGCTAGATCTTGGTCTGCAGATTGTGATTTTTGCATTTTGGTGGAAGTCCTTCAGTAGTTTTTTGAGAAATTAAGGATTAAAAAGATTTGTATATCTGGACAGTTGGGTTAAAGAGCAGCTCGCAAGAGACTCGCATGAGCACCAGCTTAATAATAGAGCATTCTGATTGGCCCAGGGAGCTGTTTTTCCCTTGGGCCATCTCGTTCCCGCAGGAGTCAGATTTCCATGGGAGCAAGCAATGTGATTGGCTGCCAGCAACATTATAAAAATGTTGCTGGCAGGCATTACAGGACTGCCAACTCCCTGGTGTGCACGGTTGAAGGCCCTGCGCAGAATGGGGCTGGCTGCCCGAGGGGGGTTTGCTGCAGGCCAGAACCTGTGGTCAACCCCTAGTCACGCACGGCCTTCGGCAGGCATTGCATTATGTATAGTAATTAAACATTACGTAAAAAAAAAACCTAGAGATTCACTGAAAAAAGAATGGTTAAAGCAATGTTATAGTTAGGTGTGATAAAAAGATCAGTATTGTTTAAAAAAAAAAACTTAGAAATTCACTGAACAAAACAAAGGTTAAAGTGACATTATAGTTAGATGAATATGTCAGTGACAACATTAGCTAAAAAAACTCAGAAATTCACCAGATATAGTTAGCATAGCTAGCTATAACTTGTGTCCCATCCATACACTGTTTATGACATCACATATTACATCACTTCTGACATGTTCTATGACATCATTTATGACATCACTAATGACATCTTAATTTGACAATTTATGACATCACTGATTATATCATCCAAGCTTATTTTGCACTCATTTTCTCTAAACGGGTATAGCATTAGAGCTCTGAATGTAAGCACAAAATAGCTTAGAAGAATATGAGGCATCATTAATGCCATCACAGAAAAAACTCTCTTCGGTGTAGAAACCATGGGTTATGTGCCACATTGACCCTATTCCATACACTTCACGGGTAGCAAAGTTCACATTAACAATCAACCACAGATATATGTGAAACCGTTATGGCATACGGTGTTCAATCTGTAAAGAACTGTTCAGAGCAGGTGTCTCCAACCACTGGATCATGAGCAACCATTAGCTCCCAGACGCATTCAAAGTAGCTTGCAGCCTTGAGTTCATTTTTAAATAAGGAAAAGGCCACATTTTTCTTTTAACATTATGGGAAGGCTGTGTTTACTTTACATTATTATCATCAGGCTGCAGATAGCAGAGCCTGTAAATGAGCAGTGCTCAGCCACATTTATAGGCCAGGCTGGTTCACAGAGGTGAAGAAATGAAGCACTGTATTTTACTCTTAAATAGAAGTCCTTGTCGACTCAGTATTTGGAGCATGAGAACAAAATGATGTTTCTGAATGCTTTTAATTGGGAGAAAGTTAAAATAAAAAGTTACGTTAATGATTAACTTTTTTTTTAAATTTTCTACCATTTCAAAGTGTCACATTTACAAGCAGCAGGACTTTTGCTCCCAGTGGCCAGTAGACACTGTGCCATAGTTCTATCTGAAAAATAGTCTTTTTTTTAATTTTGAGAAATTTAAAGTGAAGGAATCTTTTTCTATGAAACATTAAGGGCCCTATTACAACTACTGCAGTCACTGTGCCAGTACGTGGACCACCAGACTGATGGTCTACCCGTCCTATTACGACATGTGGTTGGACCACCACAGGACTGCTGCAACCGCCGGGGATCCATGATCCTGCTGCAGATGCGCAGCGGTCAGAGGCAGCAATATGCTTGAACTTGCCTCACCGCCATAATTTCCATGGTAAGTCCGTTTTTATATAGCGCAGCTACTCACCCTTACGGGTCTCAAGGCGCTGGGGGCCGTAGTGGAAATTAAGTGAGCTATTGCCCAGAGTCACATGGTGCTGAGCTGAGCTGCCGCCGGAGCCAGGGATCGAACCGTGAACCCTGTGCTCCGAAGTCAGCTGCCCTGGCCGCTGTACCACACCTCGCATGGAAAAGATGGCGGTGAGGCAACTCAGTGGGCCCTGGGCCTAGAAATGCATGCTGACAGGCACATGCTGTGCCCCTCTGTTTTTTTGTATTCCCTGTTCCTACAATGTAAGAAATGCACAACATTGTGCATTTCTTTCCATGCAGGAATGGTATGCAGTGGTCTCTCGGCGGTGCAGAACATTTTTCTGTACTTTAAATTTCTCCCGTTTGTGTTATACACGTGTGGACATTGCTGGTTCTCATGTGATTTTTCTTTTCCTAGATACCCCTAAGGAAGGGCAGTTTGCACGAAATGCATCAGGTTTTTATTATCTATGTTGAATTATGAGGAACGGTAAACTACTGTGTGTTTACAACTGAAAGCACGAGGGGAAATGCCCTGGAAGAAGAAAAAAATGTGAGTCATGTTGCCACTCAGCCCCACACGGAATTGATTCATTTGAGGCACTAAGAGGGCATTCTTTCTCAATTTTATTCACTGAGGCACAATTTTAATGTTTGAAAAGGGAAGGACATAACGATGCTTGTTATGACATTTGCAAGGCATTATGGACATTGAAGTCCTGTTACCACGTGGTTACTTGGATCAGTGATTCAGATTCAAACATTGCTTAAAAAGAGTGCAACAGCAATGAATTAAGTTAGAGTATTTGTTTTATTGAGTGCTCTCTGACCCTTAACAACAAATAACAGTGGAATTGTTAGATATCTGCTTGAACACAGTATCTGCATTGTTTAGTCCTTCTTTACTGTTTAAAGTTGCATGCATTTAAACCTGAGAGCAACTGACCCTCGGACTTTGCATACGATTAAGACCCAGCCAGGGCCAAAATGCGTCATGCTATGTTACTTGGATTACTTGCTGCAATTAAACCAACTTTGGTTCACTGCTTCTTGTCTGGAGGCTTGTTGATACACACTGCGGACTGTGTGTGATCTTTCTGGTGCTATATTTGTCGGTGATGTGGCCTCCAAGCCCTGACCCGCTAGGCTGGGCGTTCCTTGCTGTCAAATCTCTCTTGATATATATATATATATTACCTATGTTGCCAGTAGCTAGTTATAGTTAGGACCTCGTTTCTATTCCAAAAGCATTTTTTGTTTTGCCAATAACTTTGGCGTCGTTTGACGAATCATTGCGAAATTTTCAAAACTAATGGCCTGCTCCGGTCAGCTCCTGTCTTGAAAGTTTCGGGGTGATTCATCAAGCGGGGGCCAAGAAAAAAGGAGGGTCCCAAAACCACATGTTAATTTCCATAGGAATTTTAGACAAAGCTACAGCCCGAACTGCTGAACGGAATTACACCAAGTTTGGCAAAAAGGTAGGTCTTGGTTCAGAAAGCGACCTTTTTTTTAAATGGTGTAAATACGTTCAGTAGTTCCTGAGAAATTAAAAAAAGAAAAATAACGATATCTGAGCACCGAGGAGGAGTCGCGACTCCTCCCGGGCACGAGCTTCACTCTGATTGGCTGCCAGCACTCTAAACCAGAATGTGTTGGCAGCCATCTTGTGACTCGGTAACCGAGTCACAAGAAAAGAGTAAAAAAAAAAGGTAAAAAACAAGAAAAGGGGGCAGGGTAGAAAGACCCTGACCCCCTAGGCCTGCTCAGGGGGTCCCACAAGGACCCCCAGGGCCAAAAAAAGCATTTTTTATTTAAAACAAATCGGCAGAATTCGCACTGGGTGCGCGAATCCTGCCGAAAAAAAATAAAAAAAATCAAACAAAGCGTGGGCTCCCGCGCTTCGTTACTAAAAGCCCCCGGGTGGGCCAGGTCCCGGGGGCAATATAGAATTAGAGTGTGGGGGCCCGTGGGGGCCCCCACAGCCCCGGGGACCGCCACCTCCCCGGGGCTTATTAAATTGTATGCAGGGGGCACGCGGCCCCCCCGCAGCCCCGGGGACCGCCACCTCCCCGGGGCTCTGGCTCTTTTTTTAAAAAAAAAAGATGTGTGGGGGGCAAGAGCCCCCCCCACATGCCCCGGGGACCACCACCTCCCTGGGGCACATACTCATTTAAATGTGGGGGTCCGTAGCGGACCCCTGGCCCCGGGAACCACCACTTCCCCGGGGCTATGTAAATTAAGGGAGGGGGGCCACGCGGCCCCCTCCAGGAGCCCTTGATGGCCCTGGGGACCGCCACCCCCCAAGGCCGGCTCCTGCAATGTCCTGGGGTACCCACCCCCGGGACATTGCTGTTTGCTATGACAGGGCGGGAGCACGGCTCCCGCCTTGTCATAGCAAACTCTGCTTTGCTTCATTGAAGCGAGAGCAGGAAAACCTGCTCTCGCTTCAATGAAGCAAAGCAGAATTGCTTTTGAGCAAGGGGAGCTGCATGTCAGCAGGAGGCGGGGAGCCGGCGGGACCATGGGGACATTGGGGCTCCCCCCAAGGTCCCCTACGGTAAGGCCAGGCCCCGGGGGATGGGGTCCCCAGGGCCAGAAGCGGCCTGGGAGGGGGGCCACGCGGCCCCCCTCCCCAATAATTTAAATATTAAAAAATAAATAAAAAGGCTGCCAGGCCCCGGGGGATGGGGTCCCCGGGGCCATAATTGGCCTCTGGAGGGGGGCCACACGGCCTCCCTCCCCAAAATAATAAAAAAAACAAGGCTGCCAGGCCCCGGGGGATGGGGTCCCTGTGGCCAAAAGTGGCCCTGGGAAGGGGGGCCACGCAGCCCCCCTCCCATAAAATATGAAAAATCTAAGTTGGGGTATTTAGTCCCCTTGAATACTGAGGGTCCCTGGGGGCCAACTAGCCCACCAGGTACCTCCAATAAGCGCCACACAGCTGGATTGCAGAGAGGTGGTCCGAGGCCACGTCCCTTTTTACACCACTCTGCAAACGCGCCTCTTGGCGCACTGGTGGTGGGGCGATGAGGTCCTCTTGTGTCCTGAGGACATCAGGACACAAGTGAACTTCATCCCCCGAGCAGTGATGTCATTTGAGATGTCATCAGTGATGTCATCAGTGATGTCACTGACCATGTCATGAGTGATGTAATATGTGACGTCATCAGCAGTGCATTGCGGGGGCTCGAGTTATAGTTAGCTCAACTAACTATAACGGCCGAATTTCTCTGGTTTTGTACGAGTGAAATGTCCAACTAACTATAACGTCCCTGAAACCTATGGTTTTTTTCAGTGAATTTCTATGGTTTTTTTAAATGCTAATTTCTAACTATAACGTCCCTGAAACCTATGGTTTTTCAGTGAATATGTATATATATATATATATATATATATATATATATATAAAATAAAAAAACAAAGTTGTGTGTATATATATATATATATATTTATTTTTTTCCCACTGAAAAAAACAAAGGTTATTGGGATGTTATAGTTTGGCTCAGATTTGACTTGTACAAAACCAGTGAAATATAGCAGTTATAGTTGCCTGAGTTATTTATAACTTACGCCCCCGTAATGCACTGCTTATGACCTCACATATTACATCACTCATGACATGGTCAGTGGCATCACTCATGGCATCACTCATGACATCTCAAATGACATTACAGATGACATCACTGATGACATCATCCACAGAACAACTCACACACCCACACACCCACTCACATACTCATACAAAGACCCATCCCAGTACTCACACTCACTCCCTCACTCGTACAGCCACTTACACAACCATTTACTCACCCATTCAGCCACTCATACAACCAGTCACTCACCCATACAGCTACTCACACAGGAAAGGGGAGGTGGTGGTCCCAGGGGCTGCGGGGGGAACGTGGCCCCTCTGCATTCAATAGAACAAAAGCCCCGGAAAGGTCCCTGGGGCTGCGGGGGATGGGGACCGTGCAGCCCCCCACATTAATTGCAATTAAAGAACTGGGGAGGTGGCATCCCCCAGGGCTGCGGGGGGTCCAAGCAGTAGTTCTCACATTGTTTTCAAGTGAAGCCCGGGGTGGTGGCGGTCCCCTCGGCTGGGGGGGTCAAAGAGGCCCCTCATTTATAAAAAAATAAGCCCCGGTAGGTGGTGGTCCCCGGGGCATTAGTAAGCCCCAGGAGAGGAGGGCTGTGCGCCCCCATCCTATAATATCTCAATGCCCCTGGGACCTAGACACCTGGGGGCCGATTAGATCTTTTTTTTACATTTTCTGCTGCTTTCGCTGATCCAGCACGACTGCTGCCAAAAATTTAAAAAGAAAACTGCTTTTTTTGGCCCTGCGGGGTCCCTGTGGGACCCCACCAAGAGGCCTAGGGGGCCAGGGTGTTTCTACCCTAGCCCCTTTTCCTTTTTTTATGTTTTTTTCTGTGACCCAGTTCAACTGAGTTGCAAGATTGATGCCAACACTTCCTTGTTTAAAGTTTTGACAGCCAATCAGATCTCAGCATGAGATCAGAAAGGGTCGCAGATCCTCTGCATCCCTAGACATACAACTGGGAATTTCTTTAAATAACTCCACAACTACTGAGCAGATTTACACCAGATCACAAAAGGCACTTCCCTGGACCAACATTAATATTGAGAAAACGTGTTTTGCCCCCTACCTTTTCTCGGCCCACGCTTTATGAAACACCCCCAAACTTTCAAAACAGCAGCTGAATTGAGCGTCAAACTAGTTTTGAAAATTTTTCGAGGCTTCGTCAAACACAAAACAAAAAACGCTCTTCCAGATGGAAACTAGGTCCTAACTATAACTAACTACTGGTGACCACCAGTAGTTAACCCCTTTGGTGCGTCGGACGGCCGGGAGCCGTCGGTGCGTCAGATGGTTCCCGACCATCCGCGCACATGGCACAGGAAATCCCTCTGGTGTGGGCACCAGAGGGATATCCCTTCTGTCAAAACACCTTCGGGAGCTGGGGAAGAGCTGACGTCATTTCGGAGAAACTGAAATTCAGTTTCAGTTTCACTGCCTCGCTGCTCAGGGGGCTATCTCAGCCTTCTGAGCAGTGAGGCAGATGGGAGAGGTATCATTGAAAAGTGGAGAATCTCCCCTTTATAATGGTACCCCTCCCTAGTGGATCCCTGCTTGGGGATTGCCTCAGGAGGGCGATTCCCAAGCAGGGATCCACCCACTAGGCACCAGAGAGGGGGGAGCGGCCCCTTGGGCAAGGGCTTTTTCTCCCCCCATTTTTTTGGGCACATTCAGTCTGTCTGCCCCCCCTGGAAGCAGATGGGGGCAATAGCCCATAGTCTGCCCCCGCCTTGGGGCAGAAAGCACACTAGGCACCAGGGATTTTTGTTTTTATGTCTATAGGGGTAGGGGCTGCCCAAAACGGGCATGCCAATCCCCCACACCCCATAAATTCCACAGTCTTTCTGCCTCCCCTGTGAGGCAGATGAAGCAATAGCCCCCGTTATGCCCCCGGGGGGGCAGAAAGCACACTAGGCACCAGGGTTTTTGTTTTTACGTCTATAGGGGTGGGGGCTGCCCAAAATGGGCATGCCAATGCCTCCAACCGACCCCAAAAATTCCACAGTGTTGCTGCCCCCCTGGGGGGCAGAAAGCACACTAAGCACCAAGGATTTTTTATAATGTATATAGGGATGGGGGCTGCCCAAAATGGGCATGGCAATGCCCCAAACCCCCAAACAAAATTCCACATTATATCTACCCCCAGGAGGCAGATGGGGGCAATAGCCCCTGATCTGCCCTCCGGGGGGGGCAGAAAGCCCACTAGGCACCAGGCATTGTTTTTTTTAAAAATAGGGGTGGGAGCTGCCCAAATTGGGCATGCCAATGCCTTCACCTCCCCAAAAAATTGCCACAGTCTTTCTGCCTCCCCGGGGGTCAGATGGGAGCAATAGCCTCTGATCTGTCCCCGGGGTGGGCAGAAATCCCACTAGGGTATGTTGTTTTTTTATACATAGGGGTGGGGGTTGCCCAGAATGGGCATGCTAATGTCCCCATACCCAAAAAAGTATTTCTGCCCCCCGTAGAACGCAGATCGGGGCAATAGCCCCTTATTTGCTCCTCCGGGGGAGACAGAAAGCCCATAGGAACCAGGGATATGTTTAAGGGCATGTCAGGGAGAAGCCCCATGGGCACGGGTCGCTCCCCTTTTTTTAGGCACACATTTTGGCTGTTTCAGTGATATTTTTAGTCTCATCTACCCCCAAGCGGGGGCCCGAATACCGCTAGAAACCAGGGAGAGTTTGTGTGTGTGTGAACTGGAGTTTGGCTGACGGTCTGCGTGTACTGACCTTTGGCAGGCATTTTGCTGGAAGTGTGTGTGGGCTTGCACTTGGCTAATGGTGTGTGGACTCACGCTTGATGATGGTGTGTGTAGATTGGCGCTTGCCTGGTGGTGTGTGTGGAGTCGCACTTGGCTGGCAGTGTATGTGGACTGGCACTTGGCTGATGGTGTGCATGGATGGCGCTTGGCTGGCGGTGTGCGTTGATGGCACTTGGCTGGTGGTGTGCGTTGATGGCGGTTGGCTGGCGGTGTGCGTGGATGGCGCTTGGCTGGTGGTGTGCATGGATGGTGGTGTGCGTGTGCTGACTCTTGGCGTGGCTTGCATGGATCCCCTAGCGTTTTCTTACCCTGTATTCCCCACAAACCTCAAATTTACTTACAAAGTCACATTTTCCTCCAATTTCTGTGTGGGTAAGTTGTAGGGTCACCAGTCAGGCACAAATTTCCTACCACCCAGAATTCCCCTTGGTCTGTCGAGAAAAATTATACCTCACTTGTGTGGGTGCCCAAAGTAGCGTCAGCCTTAAAGCGTATAAACAAACTGCCCTTCTGGACACTCCTTGAGCCCCTCTCAATCGCTACACGTTTTTGGCCCTTCCATGTCATAGGCACTTGGCCCATCCACACAAGTAAGGTATCATTTTTATCAAGAGACAGAGGGGAACGCTGAATGGTAGGAAATTTGTGCTGTGCAGTGATCCCACACCTTTCCCACACAAATATTAGGAAAAAATGGAACATTGTATAGCTAAATTTGAGGTTTGCAGTGGATTCTGGGAAGGAAAATGTTAAGGGGTCAATGCAAGCCACACCTTTCTGGACTCCCTCGGGTGTCTAGTTTTCTGTAATGTCTGGGTTTTTTAGGTTCCCCTAGGTGTCTGCAAGCCTGGGACCAAAAACACAGGTGTCCACATATCGATCACAAAACAACCTGGTTTTTCAAGGGGATCACCTGCGTTTTTGTCCCGGGCTCAGCGGCCATCTAGGGAGACCTACCAAACCCAGACATTTCTGAAAACTAGTCACGGAGGGGAGTCCAGGGAGGTGCAGCTAGCATGGATCGCTCATATTTTTCTACCCAGAATCCCCTGCAATCCTTAAATTTAGCTAAAAGAAATCACGTTTTCCTCACTTTTCCGTGTGGGAAAGTTGTAGGATCACCGGACCGCCACAAAGTTCCTACCACCCAGCATTTCCCCAGGTCTCCCGATAAAAATGGTACCTCACTCGTGTGGGTAGGCCTAGTGCCCGCAACAGGAAACGTACTGTGGAGACATCAAAATTTTCCTATCACAAAACAAACTGATTTTGCAAGGGGGGTCAATTGGGTTTTTGACCCCGGGCTCGGTGGCTATCTAGGGAAACCTACCAAACCCTCTGTCCTACCACTCAGCATTTCGCTCAGTCTCTCGAGCAAAATGATACCTCAATTGTGTGGGTGGGCCAAGGGCCTGCAACTGGGAAGGGCCAAAAACATAGGGATTGAGGGGATAGTACAGCTCATTCTAAGTGCTATATTTTTTTAAACATACATTTTTAGGCAATTCTGCATTGTACATACACACAAGTGAGGTATCATTTTTATCGTGAGACTGAGGGGAAGGACAGTTGTGCCGGCACGGTGATCCCAGACAGAAATGTGAGGAAAATGTGATTTTCTTTCAGCTAAATTTGAGGTTTGCACTGGATTCTGGGTAGGAAAACGTTGGGGGATCCACACAAGCCATACCTCCCTGGACTCCCCCGGGTATCTAGTTTTCAGAAATGTCTGGGTTTGGTAGGTTTCCCTAGATGGCCGCCGAGCCCGGGGCCAAAAACCCAGGTGACTTCCTTTGCAAAACCAGGTCGTTTTGTGATAGGTAATTTTGATGTCTTCACAATACGTTTTGGGCCCTTCCGTGCCGCAGGCACTAGGCCCACCCACGTAAGTGAGGTTTCCTTTTTATCAGGAGACTTTGGGGACTGTGGGATGGGTGGAAGTTTGTGCATCCACACAGATTCCAGAACTTTCCATCACAGAAATGTGAGGAAAATGTGTTATGTTTGACAAAGTTTGATGTTTGGAAGTAATTCTGGGTAACAGAACCTGGTGAGAGCCACACAAGTACCCCATCCTGGATTCCCCTGGTTGTCTAGTTTTAAAAAATGTATAGGCTTGCTAGGTTTTCCTAGGTGCTGGCATCACTAGGGTACAAAATCCACAGCTAGGCACATTGCAAAAAAAGGGTCAGTTTTCACTGGAAAAATGTGGTGTGTCCACGTTGAGTTTTGGGCCATTTCCTGTTGTGGGCACTAGGACTAACCACACAAGTGAGGTACCATTTTTATCGAGAGACTTTGAGAATGCGGGGTGCATGGAAGTTTGTGGATCCACGCAGATTCCAGAACTTTCCATCACAGAAATATGAGGAAAATGTGTTTTTTTTTTAGAAAGTTTGAGGTTTGCAAGGGATTCTGGGTAACAGAACCTGGTGAGAGTCACACAAGTCACCCCATCCTGGATTCCTCTGGGTGTCAAGTTTTCAACAAAGCATAGGTTTGCTAGGTTTCCCTAGCTGCCGGCTGAGCTAGGGTTCACAATCCACAGCTAGGCACATTGCATAAAAAGTGTCTGCTATCAATCGAAAAATGTGATGTGTCCACGTTGCGTTTTGGGCCGTTTCCTGTCGCGGGCACTAGGCCTACCCACACAAGTGAGGTACTATTTTTATCGAGAGACTGAGAATGCGGGGTGCATGGAAGTTTGTGGATCCACGCAGATTCCAGAACTTTCCATCACAGAAATATGAGGAAAATGTGTTTTTTTGACAAAGTTTGAGGTTTGCAAGGGATTCTGGGTAACAGAACCTGGTGAGAGTCACACAAGTCACCCCATCCTGGATTCCTCTGGGTGTCGAGTTTTCAACAAAGCATAGGTTTGCTAGGTTTCCCTAGCTGCCGGCTGAGCTAGGGTTCACAATCCACAGCTAGGCACATTGCATAAAAAGGGTCTGTTTTCAGTGGAAAAATGTGATGTGTCCACGTTGCGTTTTGGGCTGTTTCCTGTCGCGGGCACTAGGCCTACCCACACAAGTGAGGTACCATTTTTATCGAGAGACTTTGAGAATGCGGAGTGGATGGAAGTTTTTGGATGCACGCAGATTCCAGAACTTTCCATCACGGATATGAGGAAAATGTGTTTTTTTGACAAAGTTTGAGGTTTGCAATGGCTTCTGGGTAACAGAAACTGGTGAGAGTCACACAAGTCACCCCATCCTGGATTCCTCTGGGTGTCGAGTTTTCAAAAAAGCATAGGTTTGCTAGGTTTCCCTAGCTGCCGGTTGAGCTAGGGTTCACAATCCACAGCTAGGCACATTGCATAAAAAGGGTCTGTTTTCAGTGGAAAAATGTGATGTGTCCACGTTGCGTTTTGGGCAGTTTCCTGTCGCGGGCACTAGGCCTACCCAAACAAGTGAGGTACCATTTTTATCGAGAGACTTTGAGAATGCGGGTGGGTGGAAGTTTTTGGATGCACGCAGATTCCAGAACTTTCCATCACAGAAATATGAGGAAAATGTGTTTTTTTGACAAATTTTGAGATTTGCAAGGGATTCTGGGTAACAGAACCTGGTGAGAGCCACACAAGTCAACCCATCCTGGATTCCCCTGGGTGTCTAGTTTTAAAAAAATGTACAGGTTTGCTAGGTACCTGTGGGAGGGCGGGCCGGATAAACAGACGCGGAGGCTGTATATAGTGGGCCAGTCGACTTGTTTTATTCAAAGCTCTGGGGTAGGTGCCCTTAGTTATTGTCTTTGGGGGGCTGTCGGTGATCTTCCGGATCTCCTGCTTCCTCTATGGCTCCTCGTCGCCTTCAGGTTTTGAGGTTGCGTGATCTTCTATGGGCTGGATGGTTCTCCCAGGGAGGCTCATAGGAGGAAAGAAAACACGGAGCCGTCAGTCACTCCCTTAATGTCACGCCCGTAGGCGATATTATCTCCGTCACCACACCCATTCGGTGTATTGTTTAGGGGAAATGTTGCAGGATAGGACGGGTGGTTCCAGTGAGGGAAGGGGGTGTAAGTAGTGATGGGATCGTACTGGGCACTACCGTGCACTGTGGAAAATAGAGGGGGGGTAAAGTGCTAGGATCTCCCACGATGTCCGAATACACAAGCACTCAAGGGGGAACGTGAGGAAGGGAAAGCACATAACGCAAAAACCCCGTTTTACTCCCTCAGGCCTCCCGCCACCCCGCTCCCTCTTTCCCCTGTTCGTGGTCACTCACCGGCTCCGCCGCAACTCTCCTGAGTTGCGGCCGCTCTCCAGCCTCCTCCTGTGGGGACCACCAATCCTCGCACCACGTCTCGTCCTTGTCTCGGGATTCGTCCTCTCCGTTCCGCGATTCCACAAACTCCTCTCTCACGTCTCCTCTCTCTCTCAGCTCCTTCCTCTCTCCGGCTTGTTCGTGCTCACTGTCAGTGTCTCCAGCCTTTTTCTCTTTCTGGGGGAAACCATGTCCGGGGTTAGTCCCTCCTTCTTCGGCCTCTGATTGGCGCGCGTCATGACCCTGTAGGGGCAGAGGACATGGGGGAGGAGTTATCCCTGCGGAGGCCGCTGTTTTGCATCGTTGGTTCCGCGAGGCGATTACCACGGGTAAGCCACCGCCATTGTTTGGACATGTCGACCCCGGTAACAGGTGTGTCATGTTCGGCATCCCCTCACATCCCCTTTCCCTTGCTGTCCTTCTAGTAGGGGTGTTCTCACGGGGATATCGGGAGAGGAAGTCTACGTTTGCCTGTTCTGTTCCTTTTCGGTGCTTGGTGTGGTATCTGTATGGTTGTAAGGATAAGAACCAACGTAACACCCTTTCGTTGTTCCCTTTGTTGCGTGCTAGCCATTCTAAGGGTGCATGGTCCGTGTAAAGGGTGAATTCCCGCCCCTCCAGGTAATATTTCAGAGAGTCAATGGCCCATTTTATGGCCAGGGCTTCTTTTTCAATTACTGCGTAGTTTCTCTCTCTGGGGTATAGCTTCCTACTTATATACAGTATGGGCTATTCTTCTCCCTGTAGATTTCTCTGGGATAGGACCGCCCCCAGTCCCTGATTGGAGGCATCCGCCTGTAGGATGAAGGGTAAGGTGTAATCTGGGCTGGCTAACACAGTGTCAGAGGTCAAGGACGCCTTCAATGTCTCAAATGCCCTGGTTACTTCGGGGCTGGGGTCTCTCAATCTAGCCTCGGTTTTTACGGTTTTCTGCAAGAGGTCCGTGAGAGGGTCTGCAATCCGGGAAAATTGTGGTATGAACCTCCTATAGTAACCGAGCAACCCTAGAAAGGCTTGGAGGGCTTTGGCGGAATGCGGAAAGGGTATTTGGGATATAGCGGTCAATTTGTTATTCTAAGGTCGTATGACTCCTTCTCCCAAAAGGTAGCCTAGATACTTCACGGTATGTGCAGCTAAATGGCTTTTGGCAGGGTTGATCTTAAGACCATGGCTTCCCAAAGCCTGGACCACCTTGTACAGGTGTGACAGATGCTGTTCCCAGGTCTCACTGTAGATGATGATGTCATCTATGTAAGCCCCGGCATATCTCTCATGGGGTCGTAGGATACGATTTATGGCCCGTTGAAAGGTAGCCAGCGCTCCATGCAACCCAAAGGGTAACATCACGAATTGGAACAGACCGTCAGGGGTAGAAAACGCTGTTTTCTCCCGGTCTTGGGTCCTCAGGGGAATTTGCCAGTACCCTTTGCACAAATCAAGGGTACTGATGTATTTGGCCCTCCCTATCCGTTCGATCATCTCGTCTACCCTGGGGAGGGGGTATGTGTCGAATTCTGAAATTTTGTTAACCTCCCGGAAGTCTATGCAGAATCGTACCGAGCCGTCCGGCTTCGGTACGAGAACAATGGGTGAATTCCACTCACTTACAGAGGGTTCTATGATACCCATCTGTATCATCTGTTGAACCTCATCTCGGATGGTGTTCCTGCGGGCCTCTGGTATGCGATATGGTCGGAGACGTACCTTTCTCCCTGGCATGGTTTTAATGGAGTGTTCCACTAACGTGGTCTTCCCAGGGATCAGCGAGAACACGTCTTGTAAGGGCAACAACGTATCGACCAGACCGTCTTTTAAGTGGGAGGGTAACTCGTTGTCGATACATTGGCAGTATAAGGGGTTGTGGTTCCCTATGTTCCCGACCAAGGAAGAAAGGGGTCCCTCCCATTTTTTCAGAAGATTAATGTGATAAACCTGGGAGGTACCTCGTTTCCTATCGAGCTCCAGTCGGTAGGTGACAGGCGTCACCTGTTCCAGTACAATGTAGGGACCCTGCCATTGTCCCAGCAGCTTATGGTCGGAAGAGGTCATCATCAGTAGCACTGCATCTCCTACTGAAAAGGACCTCTCTTTGGCTTTTTTATCGTATTGTACTTTCTGTGCTTCCTGTGCTTTTTCCATAGCTATGGTTCGTATCTGTCCCAAATGGGTTTTTAGATTGGTGACGTACACTATTAGTGGGGTGGTATTATTGGGTTCTATCTCCCAGGTCTCGCGAACCATGTCCAGCAAGGAACGGGGCTGGTGGCCATAGAGTAGTTCGAATGGGGAATACCCTGTACTCTTCTGGGTTTTGCACCGGATTGCGTACAATGCTTGGGGTAACATGTCCTCCCACCGTTGAGACTCAAGGGCAAGGAGTTTTTTTAAGGTAGTCTTAAGGGTAGCGTTGTAGCGCTCAACAAGACCGTCAGTTTGGGGGTGATATGCCGCCGTTCATATCTGTTTGATACCCAACTGGGTACACACTTGCTTCATCAATTTAGATACGAACTGGGTCCCTTGATCCGTCAGGATCTCTTTTGGAAATCCTACCCGGGAGAATACCGAAATCATAGCTTTGGCTATGCTAGAGGCATCTGGGTGTCGTAAAGCGATTGCCTCCGGAAAACGGGTAGCTTAGTCCACAAGGACCAACACATAACGGCACCCGCTACGCGAAGGCAACAGGGGCCCTATGATATCCATCCCAATCCTACAAAAGGGTTCATCGATGATGGGTAGCGGATGTAATGGGGCTCTGGGTGGTCTGTACCTGCTGTTTTTCTGACATACGGGGCATTCACGACAGTACTTTTTCACTCGCCTATAAATACCGGGCCAATAGAACTGCTCTGTTATTAACTGTTCCGTTTTTTCCTCCCCAAAATGCCCACCCAATAAATGACTATGGGCTAAATAGAGTACCTTATCCTGAAACAGGGTAGGGACCAACAACTGAGGGGTGCTAGTGGTCTCTGCTTTTCTGTATAACAGGCCGTTCTTGATAAAGAAATAGGGACATACGTGTAGTGGGTCTTCTTGGTTCAGGGCTTGGTTCCAGGCTTCCTGTAACACCGGGTCCTCTCTCTGGGCAGTGTGGAAGTGTCTATCTTTCTCCCACGGGTTCTCCTCTGGTATAGCAGGGAAAGCACACGCAGTTTTTCCTTTTTCTTTCCGTTTTTGGTTTTCCTGATTTTTGAGGGGGGCCATTCTGGGTTCTCATCCCGGGAAAAGGGAACGATGCCCCACCATTCCTCCTCCTTTGGTGTTGATTCCAGAAGCAATTCAGGCAGGTGCAGGTAGCCATTCCCCAGTATGACCTGTTCTGGTAGTCGTGGGATGAGACCGACTTTTAAATCGGACCCTGGATCCGTGGCGTGTTGTATGCGTACATGGGTAGTGGGGTACATCTTCGTATCCCCATGGACGCATTGTATGTTTACGGTACCATCAACTGTCCCAAGCTCGGGTCCCAGGTCCTGGGGATGCATCACGCTTTGTCGACAGCCTGTATCGGCCAGGGCTGTCATAGGCTGTCCATTTACCGTCACACCACAACGATAAGGTGGTGGTTGTTTAGACTGGGAGAGACAACAATAATTCCTCGTGATGCCTATCTCCATTGGT
This sequence comes from Calotriton arnoldi, assembly GCA_963921515.1. NCBI lineage: Eukaryota > Metazoa > Chordata > Amphibia > Caudata > Salamandridae > Calotriton > Calotriton arnoldi. Next base: position 297,253 of record CAWUFW010011702.1, read on the forward strand.
TCCTCCTTCTGTGGACAAAAGCGGGCTATGTGACCCAGTCCCCTACAGTTATAGCATTGTGGTCCGGGCGTTGGGATTCTAAACACGGGAGGTCCCGGGGCCCTGAACACAGGAGGACCTGGAATGATCGTAACGGGGTCGGGTTTTCGCACCAACGGAGGTCGGGGAGGTCGATGAGCCCCGCTTATACCTGTTCTCCATGGGGTTTCTTCACGTGCCCTTTGTACATCTTGGGCTCTACTGTAGGCACTAGCGATTTCCACAGCTGTCTCTAGGGTGAGGTGCACATGTTGTCTGACCCATTTCTGAATGGGAGGATGGAGGGAGGCTAGGTACTGCTCTAAGTATACTTTAGCCATGATATCTTCCTTTGTGGCGGAGGCTGGTTTCAACCATCGGTCAGCCATATCTCTCACACGGAAATATAGGGCTCTGGGCGTTTCTTGCGGTCCCTCTTTGATCTGTCTAAGCCTCATCCTGTACGTCTTGTCGTCAACACCTAGGCGTTCCATAACACATTGTTTGATTTCCGCATATGGAGTCACCCCCAGGATGTTGGCCGCTTGATAGGATGCCTGAAGCTCTCCAGACAGCAAAGGCCCTAGGTATTGCCCCCACTTATCTGCTGGCCATGCTGCAGCCAGGGCCATCCGTTCGAAATTGTTGAAGTATTCAGGGTCTTCTCCGCTTACATATTTTTGCAGGATTACTGATGGGAGGGTACTCGGGCCCTTTTGTTGTCCAAGGGCGTCTGCGAGCTTCCCCATTGCGGTGTCATGGGTCTGGCCTTGTTCCGTAATGACTTGCTGTAATTTCCCCCGGTCTTCTTCTACCACCGTGAGGAATTTCTCCATAGCTTTCCCCAAACTCTCTTGGCTTTCGGCCATTCGGCGATTACAGCCTCCATGTCTCTGGCCAATCCCACTTCTGACACCACTTGTGGGAGGGCGGGCCGGATAAACAGACGCGGAGGCTGTATATAGTGGGCCAGTCGGCTTGTTTTATTCAAAGCTCTGGGGTAGGTGCCCTTAGTTATTGTCTTTGGGGGGCTGTTGGTGATCTTCCGGATCTCCTTCTTCCTCTGTGGCTCCTCGTCACCTTCAGGTTTCGAGGTTGCTTGATCTTCTATGGGCTGGATGGTTCTCCCAGGGAGGCTCATAGGAGGAAAGAAAACACAGAGCCGTCAGTCACTCCCTTAATGTCACGCCCGTAGGCGATATTATCTCCGTCACCACACCCGTTCGGTGTATTGTTTAGGGGAAATGTTGCAGGATAGGACGGGTGGTTCTAGTGAGGGAAGGGGGGGAAGTAGTGATGGGATCGTACTGGGCACTACCGTGCACTGTGGAAAATAGAGGGGGGGATAAAGTGCTAGGATCTCCCACGATGTCCGAATACACAAGCATTCAGGGGGAACGTGAGGAAGGGAAATCACACAACGCAAAAACCCCGTTTTACTCCCTCAGGCCTCCCGCCACGCCGCTCCCTCTTTCCCCTGTTCGTGGTCACTCACCGGCTCCGCCGCAACTCTCCTGAGTTGCGGCCGCTCTTCAGCCTCCTCCTGTGGGGACCACCAATCCTCGCACCACATCTCGTCCTCATCTCGGGATTCGTCCTCTCCGTTCCGCGATTCTACGAACTCCTCTCTCACGTCTCCTCTCTCTCTCAGCTCCTTCCTCTCTCCGGCTTGTTCGCGGTCACTGTCAGTGTCTCCAACCTTTTTCTCTTTCTGGGGGAAACCATGTCCGGGGTTAGTCCCTCCTTCTTCGGCCTCTGATTGGCGCGCGTCGTGACCCTGTAGGGGCAGAGGACATGGGGGAGGAGTTATCCCTGCGGAGGCTGCTGTTTTGCATCGTTGGTTCCGCGAGGCGATCACCACGGGTAAACCACCGCCGTTGTTTGGACATGTCGACCCCAGTAACAGGCGTGTCATGTTCGGCACCCCCTCACAGTACCATTTTTATCGGGAGACTTAAGGAAACAGCTGTTATTACCTATTGACTTTGTATGCATTTCTCCCTTCCAAATGTAAGACAATGTGTAAAAAATAAGTCCCTTTGAAAAACGTCCTATAATTCACATGCTAGTATGAGTACCCACAATTTTGGAGAAGTGCAAATAACTTCTGCTTCTAAACTCTATATTTTGTTCCCATTTCGGAAATACATAGGTGTCCGTGATACCTATTTTTCACTCTATATATTTTACCAAATGAATTGCTATATACCTGGTACACAATGAAAAACCATTAGAAGACGCAGCTCAGTTATTGCACACACACAAACGTATACCTTTGGTTTTTTCAGTGAATATATGGGTTTGGAAGAATATGAAAAAGTCTATTTCCATGTCTCTGCCACAGAATGGAAATTATTGACATTTTAATATATTCAATTATGAAAGCAAATCCATAGGTGCAGAAGTCAAGTGCAATGGGAGTTACCATAAATGGGCTAATGAGAAAAACTTGTGCGAGTTATTCCGTTTGTTAATACAAAAACAGTCCCACAGGTATCAAAAGAAGTCACTTTTTGCCAAAACACATGCATCACTGTCAAGCAGGTTCTGAAGTTTGTGTTTGCAGATCTGATGTTTTTTTTGTCATTTCCCAGATACATTAGAGTGGGTATTGCTTACTGCATGAACTGTGGAATATAGAGGCACAGTGAAAGTCTTACATTGTACCGTTTTCTTTGTATTTTGTAGGTCACTGTTTTCCACCTGAACTTATTTTTCTTTTATATGTCAAACATTCCTACATGCATCATGTAAATACTTGCATGTATGTCAGTGCAAAGTTAGGTGTGGTAACCGCATTCATAAACCATTCACCTGCTCAGCTGTCGGTAATTTGTGGGTGCTCACATTTGCATTAAAAACGTTTGACCACTTCTCTGTTATCCCTTCTGCTCTGCCCTTTTTTACATCAATTCAGTGAGTAGGGAAAACCTGGTTCAAAGGCAGAAACGACCGCAGCATTTCCTAATATCAAAAGTTTTGAATAAATGTGGTGAGTGACTGGCCTATTGTTAAATGTTTTATAATAACACCAGACATAAATGTACCAAGGAGTGCAACAGCTAAATTATCATGTGACAGAAAACACACATCCCTGGATCATCACATGGTAGTTCAAATCTTGTGTAATGCTGATTTTGTAAGGTGGGGTTTCCCTTGAGGTTTTCTGAGGTAGTGTGTTTTGCCCGGGTTAGCATTATATAATGACATAATTAGATGAATGTGCTGTGTCATACTATTACAATTATGTAAAATGACATTAGCAAACATTCAAAAGCGAACACCAAAAGTACAGCTCTATCTGCAATTTCAAAATCATTTCCAAAAAGAGAGGACATTTTCAGCCCCGGATTCCGAGCAAATTGATCACGTTATTGACTGAATAAACTGACTAAGGACCTTATATAGAGGTTTGATGGACAGTGTACTCTGCCAAAAATATAAAGGAATACCCTATGAACCAAACTTGCATTTTCTCCATTTCATTTAAAGTTGAGGAACTGCCATGTTTCCTCCATCAGAGCCCACGATGGCTGCGCTCGCGGAAAACTTTGACCTCCAGCCTGACTAACTTAGGGCTGTCAATCAATGGACGTCAGGCTTCATTGAGGGTAGATTTTCTGATGCAATTTTTCCTGTTATAAAATGCCAGTGAAAGCCCCCCAATGCACTGGGATAAAACATCCAGATCGTGAGGGCCTATATTTTTGTTTTCAACCCAAACTCCGATTTGAGAGTTTGTTGCTGAGGCACAAATCCTTTGCTCTGTGGGTGCATTGAACAAGTGCCTTCAGCCGAGCCACTGTGGCAGCCACTTGGCTGAAGACATCGTTCCATTGCAGAACAGAGTACAGACTTCAACGTTTTAAATAAGGATCTAAGTGCCAGTTGTACGACCATTGACTTTTGCTACTTGCAAATTGCGACAAATTGCGAGTCGCAATTTCTGAGTCGCAAAAGTCAATGTACGACAGTGTCTGAGACACTGTTTGCGATTCCCAATGGGGTCGCAAATTGCATGCCTCATGAATATAAATGAGGCTGTCTCAATTTGCGACCCCATTGGAAATGGCTGGCACTCCCAGGGATGGTGGCCTGCTGGGGTCAGCAGACCGCCATGTCTGGGACTGCTTTTAAATAAAGCATTTTTTTTTTCAATGCAGCCCGTTTTCCTTAAAGGAAAATGGGCTGCCTTTAAAAAATAAAAAATATTTGCGCATGCATTCACAAAGGGGAAGGGGTCCGCTGGGGACCACTTCCCGTTTGCGAGTGCTTTGTCACCCTTCTGAAAAGGGTGGTAAACTGTGAGTGTTTTGCGACTGCAATTGCAGTTGCAAAACATTCATACATTGGTTTTGGAGTCGCTATTAGGAAAGGACGCCCTTGGAGCGCCCTTCCTAATAGCAAGTCGCTAACCCTATTTTGCGAGTCGCGTACATCTGGCCCCAAGTGTTTTTTTCTTTCACTGCTGTCTGATTCTTTTTAATGCACTGCTTTAAATTGGGAGATACACTCAGGTACTAAGTATCTACCCTTTTCTTTTTATTTGAAAGGAAGAATTACCATCACTTCTCAGCAGTGGTGCAACACTCTTAATGGAAGAGTACCAGTACTTTTTTCTTAAAATATTCTGTTGTCATTTTAAACTTAATACAAGCTTTAGCACAACCAATGTCTAGCGTCAGCAAGATAAGCAAGCAGTTAAAAGCAGCACTAAAGCTCAGAACTAATCCAATAAAAGGCAACAGGAGTACTGCAGGAGAGCAACCACAATCCCCTATGGTCACATAGAAATCTGAAGATGTTTCCCTTCAAATGTTTGCACGTTTCTGTGGACACCGTTGAGGACAGTAAATTGGCACAAAAAAACATCTATCCCCCCACTCAAGACCGCAACCATTCCTCTAGAGAAGGGCACTAGTAGATCCCCGGTACCAAGAAATATCACTTTTGGTGAGTAAAAATCCCTGCTTGACCAAAGAACACATGCCCCATGTATACTCAATATCCTCTGTGATGCCTAGGAGCACACATTTTGGAGAGCGCTCAATTTGCCAGTCTGGTACCTCAGATGACGTATAACAAACACTAAGAAGGCACGTTCCCAAACAACATGATAGTATGCCTGGCAGCAAACTATTACCCATTTCCAAAGGTGTCAGAGTGCATACTACATTCTAGTGAGCATTTGAATTGGATCAGTCTAAATCTAGCAGAGATTGCTAACTCTCAGTAAACCATCCTCTCCAATCTGCCTCCTCAAGCAGCGAGGTCTGTTTCTCATCACGTCGTAGAACTGCAAATTGATCAATGGTATTGAAGACCAATGTATGATACACTTGAAAAATCTCCCTTGGCCCACATTGGGCAGTATCACGTTTGGCCTGTTCAGGGACCTGGGAAGCTGGGACACTTTGCAAACTATCACAGGTCGTCAGCATAGAGAGAGACCAGTCATAAATGTCCCCACCCCAGACAAAGCCCTGAACGAGACCATCTTGCTGCACTCAGACCATGATGGGGTCAATTCCCAAAGAAAAGAGTATGGGTGAGATAGGTTACCCTTCCAGGTTCCCCATTCAATAGGGAAAATTATTGATAGCACTCTGTTGACTCTTACCCCGGTGATACTGTGCGAGCACAGAGGAGCAGTAGTTCAAACCGGGTCGTGGTCATTTTTCTCAAGAAAAGAAAGGTTGCTGGTCCCTGCTGATTGTTTATTCGTTTTGGACTGAAATTCCAAGTGTGTGTTGAACGCACTATACAAGAGCATCCTGATAGCAAACTACTTTTCCAGGGAGACCGTGAACTCTCACATACTTTTGAGAAGCCATCGCCATCTTAAGAAGTATCTGGGTATAACTTTTCTCGTGCCCCACGGCATTTTTGCTAGGCAAATTTGACACAATGTACTGCAGTCAGGACCTTGCTGTACAGATATAGGATTTCTTTTGCAAAAACCACAAGCTTACGTTTGGATCTGTATCTAAGATTATCTGGAATACAGAGACGTAATTTTGAAAGCCAAATTGTTTAGTGGAAATGGTCTTTGTACAAATTGAACATTTAATTGAATTTTTCGAAGACTGTGGATTTATTGTATATCACATAAGGGTCATCCTGTGACAGAACAGGAAGGATTCTTAAGGCTGGACTATATTGTTCAAGCTATGTAGGAATGACAAAGAATAAGTACCACAATAGTCAGGTAGAAACTTACTATTACAGGATCTGGGCCTGAGACAAATATGTAATGATAGTATTACTTCTATCTCCTTTTAGAATCTGGTCTAATTGAATTGACTATGCAAGGGCATTATGATTATCTTGTGAACTCATCCTGTGTAAGATTGAAGCAAGCTTATTCACATACCCCTCTGAAGTGTAGCACAACCCAAATATTGTCAAGTCGATGTTTGTCAATCCCTATTACAGATTTTCGACAGCATTTGAACACGGTTCCCAACAAAGCGGGCTCATGTAGACTTTGTTATGAATGCGACTCAAACATACATTGTGCATTTGCAAAGCTCTGGAAGCAGAAAGAGGGTATTGGTTACAACAAACCTTTCTGCATTTCTCTTTCAGGCATCGCTCTGTCCTTGAAATAGGATTTAAGTCTTATCTTCCTGAAAGTGGATGTAGTTCACCTTTAAGTTTAAAGTTATCCTCCTTAGGAGTTGGAACGAACCCTAGTCCTTTCTCGAGTACAGAGGTTTCGTCAATGGAGAGAGTTCTGTCAGAAATGTTGATGATCGTTTTTTTTTGTTCGTTTGACTCCTCGTTTGTAGTTGCATGTCGTCGTCCAGCCACTGGACCTGTTTTTTGTTGTTGCCTCTTCTTCTTCCTCTGCCTCTGCCCCTGCCTCTGTTCCAAAAAGGAGGAGGACGGTGTTGAAAGAAGGGGGGTTGAAATTCTTGTTGGGGTCCTGGATAGCCTGGGTACCACATGGGTGCTTGTGTTGGGTATGGTTGGTTAGGGTATCCATACCCGGTTGGTGGAGGGGGGAGAAGTCCCTGTCTACCTCCATTGTTGCCCCAACTGTCATTGCTCGAATCACTGTGGGAAGAGCGGTTAGATCGTATAGACGTTGTTGATCCATCTTCCGAGTATACGTCGCCTCCAGGTGGTTGATAATCCTCCTTGGTGTAGGGGTATCTTTTTTCTTTATCAAACCTCTGGATAGCCCTAACATCTCTGCAGCCCCACACACCCATACCATAGGTGACAATTGGAAGGCATTTCCTTTTTTAAATTTGAAGGATCGGTGCAACAGGTTTTTTCCCAATACATGCAGCTAGAGAAAAGGTGATTCCCACTGCGTGTAAAAAGCGAGTTAATCTGCTTTTGAGACCAGGAGATCAAGAGCAGGCATTGTCAAAATCCAGGCCAAGGTATGGAAAGGAATTCACCCTATTCAGTGTTCTCCCTCCAATACATAAGGTGCAGGCTTTGGTATATCTTGCGCCACACACCATTATGAATGTCTACGAGAAGTTGGTTTCCAACTCGAGCCCCTTCATAACTGCCACAAAGCTGGAGATCAACGTCTTTAGGCTATGTTAGCAGGTATTTATTAAGCGCACGGCTACTCCCAGGAGTGTCCCGGCGCTGACAAAAAAAACGACCCGCAGTGCTGAGCTCAAGTACCTCGGCCTAGGGCTGCTGTTGGAAAAGCCAAGTTTTAAGTTTCCTTCTGGCCAGAAGTACTGCATCATCCGCGTAAAAAAAGGCGGGAACAGTTTTTTTGTCAATACGTGGTACGTCTGTCCCAACAGAAATCAGGGTTCTTTCTAGGTCATTGATATATGTAGTAAGAATAGGATAGGGGCAAGTGCACAACTTTGGCTCACCCCGCGGTTGACTTTAAAAGAAGGCATGCACTCACCGTTTTCCCCAAATCTGACTGTGGCCGAGAGGTCTTGGTGTAAGAGTCGTAAAAAGGCAACCAAACCTGGCTCGAGGCCCATAGACTCAAGGATATCCCATAATTTGGAGCGATTGACGCAACAGAACGCACTCAATAAATCCATGAATGCAAGGTGGATTGAAGTGCCCTTGACATATTTATATTTGTCACAGTTCGATTGTCTCAAGGCCCTTCCTAAAGCCGTATTGCACCCGCGAAAGAATATTATTCCCGCTTATCCATGAAATAAGTCGCTCCAAAATGACTCTACCAATTATTGTAGTGGTAGAGCCGATTAAAGATATTGGGCGATAGCACCGTAGGTCATGGGCGTTACTCTTTTTAAATATTGGAACAACTATGGAAATACGCCAAGAGGATGGGGCCCCCACCCCGCAAATGGAATTCAAAACACTAGTAATAACTGGGGACCAGAACCCAGGGTCTTCTTTAAATAAATCTAGAGGGATCCCATCCAGATTCAGAGCCTTCTTTAAGGGGCTATTTCGGATTGCTTTGAGAACTTCTTTTTCAGTGAAGATCAAGCTTAGACATGCTGAGCATTTGACCCGGACCTCCACTGGGGTCACAGCATTGGAGTCATAGATGCCATAAAAATGCTCAGTCCAAATGTCGGGGTAATATAGACAGTGACCTTTTCTGAGAATGGCCCAGGGGCTAAACCTGCCCGGACTGCCTTCCAAAAGGTCTGGGGATCTTTATTCTGGCAAGCAACTATGATGGTCTCACACTTCTCATCCTTGAGGGCTGACTTCCTTTTTTTCAAGGCTAAGGCATATGCGTTCCTACAGGCCAAGACTGCACTCTGGTCCCTGGGATTTTGCTTTAAGGCTAAACACAAGTTATCATTTGTCACTCTACAGTCTTTATCAAACCAGTATTTGCCAAGGGGGAGGACTCTCCCAGCTGGTCTAAGCAGCAGTTCTTTAATGCGGGACATAACTTCAACAAAGCTGCGTAAAACAACATTGGAGCTTCGAGCATCCAGGAGGCAGGACATCACCAAATCCACACTACTGTTGGCTATCTGGCTTATAACTTGCTTCATCTAAAAAAAAAATCTAAATCTAAATCCGGTATTCGTAAAGCGCTAACTACTCACCCTAAGGGTCTCCGTCTCAAGGCACTGGGAGCCGTCATGGAGGTTAAGTGAGCTATTGCCCAGAGCCACATGGTACTGAGCCGAGCTGCCGCCAGTGATCGAACCGGAAGCCCTGCGCTCTGGAGTCAGCAGCCCTGGCGGCTGCACCACACCTCTCCCACCTGTCAGCTGAGCACCAGACCAACTGCATCCAGCATCCTTGATAGTAAAAGCCTGGCTGCTCCTTGCGGTTAGTGTGCTGGTGCTATAAATTGAGGCAATAACCTCACCCCCGAAATCATAGTATGCAGATACCGAGAGGTAAAAGCATAATCGATTGTTGACCCACCGTCCCTCCCAATAAATGTTTGAATTGCTAGAGTATTAGATGTGGAAACCACACTTACTAAGTCAAAGGACATCAGAAGAGAATACAAATAACAACCCCTGGCATCCATAGCATCAGGTGCTATTTCCTCATTAATGGGATCAAGAAAAGATGGTAAAGGGGAGGGTATAGTGCCCAGCTTGGATTTAAAATCTCCAGTCAAAAGGAGGTTGAAAGGTCTACCAGCCTGTAACTCACTCTCGGCTAAGGAGTCAATCAGAGAAAACAATCCAAGGAAGTTTAATTTACCCTTAGTTGAGAGATTATTATTATAGAAATTCAACATAAGAACCCTAAATGTACTTTCCCATTGGAGATCAAAAGCCTGTACCACATCCATTTCTGCCACAACGGAAACCATTTTGCATCCAATATTCACTTTAAACCAGGCAGATAAGCTCCCTTTAGCACGACCCACAGCAGAAGGAATTACAGGAAGGTTAAAGCACAAGTACCCATCAAAAATAAATTCAGAGGCTGCCCACGTTTCCAGCATAAACACAATATCTTAATCATTTATAACATCTGCCAGCCCTCGATGTGTAATTTCGTAGCCAGACCAGCGATGTTCCTACTAAGAAAGGTTACACTTGTGCTGACCCCGTCCATAGGAGCACCTATCACACCCCGTATTTAAGCCTTCACAATTCATCTTAGGGAATGAGAGTCAGTGACTAAACACAAAGGGCCAGGGGTTGTCGACCTCAGGAGAGTGGTCACGGAGCCAAATGAACTGTCAACACTGCTGCAGTTAACCATCCCGGCAGCAGAATCTCCAGCGCAAACACCCTCCATTCCAAGATGTCAGTCGTTGTCATCTAAACCTGCGAGGGCCTTAAATCTATTTTGGAGGGGAAGGTGGGGGTGCAATTGCTGGCTGTTGGAGAGTTGATTTGAAGGGTGAACCCCTTTGTCTTTGTTCCCAGGAGTGGCCTGAGATAAGTGTCTATAGAAAAAACCAAGTGGTAGAATCCTGATCGGACATGGTTTAACCATGCCGGCTCTTACAAAGGCCAATACTTCCCCTGCAACCACAGGGTTATGGACATTAATAAATATGATATCACCAGGAAGTTGCCTCTCCAAATGACCTATACCCCCTACCTGAAATACAAAAAGAATCTCATTGTAAAAGTCCCACTGGTGGCTCACATTGTTATTCAGCCAGTATGTTACTTTGATCTTTGTGACTGGGGGTGAAGGTTTGCATTGTTCAGTATTCCGTCCATCATCTGTTACTTTTGCTTTTGTCACCCTAAGTGGGAAGGATATGCCCAGACGTGGGTCCTGTGCTCACTGCGCCACTGGATTCAAGCTAGCCTGGCTGATGAGGGGTGATGCCCTGAAACCAGTCCCAGGATGCTTGTTTCCGGTCTAGGGAGGACCGGGGCTGGCAGTTCGGGCTGGACTGTTCCCATGAGGAACAGGGTCAGGACTGATTTGCATATGGCTGGATCCAAACTGGGGTGGCGTGGTAAGCAAAAGAACGATGGATTAAACCCATATCTTTGTGACTGGGGGTGAATGTTTGCATTGTTCAGCATTCTGTCCAGCATTTGTTGCTTTTGTTTTTGCAGTTAACCACCCCGGCAGCAGAATCATCAGTGCAAACACCCTCCATTCCAAGATGTCAGTGGCTGGCATCCAAAACTGCGAGGGCTTTAAATCTATTTTGGAGGGGAAGGTGGGGGCGAAATTGCTGCCTGTTGAAGAGTTGATTTGAAGGGTGAACCCCATTGTTCCCGGGAGTGGCCTGAGATAGGTGTCTATAGAAAAAACCAAGTGGCAGAATCCTGATCGGACTTGGTTTATCCATGCGGGCTCTTGCTAAGGCCAACACTTCCCCTGCAACCACAGGGTTGCGAACATTAATAATTATGATATCCCCAGGAAATTGCCTCTCCAAATGACCTATACCCCCTACCTGCCATACAAAAAGAATCTCATTGTAAAAGTCCCACTGGCAGCTCTCATTGTTATTCAGCCAGTAGGTTACTTTGTTCAAAAGGGCCCACGTTGATTTAGGTGAGTCAGCCAAGAGGCTAGGAATGTTGGCTAGAACAATAACATAGGGGCAAAATACTGGATAAAGATCAATTACTGGGAGGGAGTCTGGGCTTAGCCGTTGACTTTCTATCAGGATGGGCCAGAGAGGCCCGATGCCCAGCCCCCTGAGTCGCAAAATTTGTGTCCACTCCTGTGGCCATAGCCGTAGTCAAAGTTGCAGTATTAGCACCACCTCAACTCCCAGTTCTCCTAGTGTCAATTGGGAGTTGCATAGCTAAAGCTGTACTGGCTGATGGAAGATTAGAATCAACTGCAGCAGGTGGCTGTGACTTTTGTAAGCAGACAGGGCCGCCTTCTCCTGATTTTAACAGTTGGCATCAATGGCTGCGAGCCAATCATAGACCGGACACAGTTTGGCATCCAAGGGATCACTAAATCGCACACTTGGGCTATCCAAAAGGTTGGTGCTCAAGGGACGCAAGATGGTCAAATTGTCATGCCTTTGTGTCTCCAAAGATTGTTTGGATTTGGACGATTTTGGTTTCTGTACCTTTTTCCTTCACTTAACCATAGGCTCAGATTCGAGTGAGCAGGCATTGCTTGCAGTACCATTGCCAGTCCATTAGCAGGGACGGCCCGATCCACTAGGCCATTCCATACAGAGCCACTGTCATCAACATTGCCCGTCGCATGTGAATTGTGCATGCTTATAGAATGAGCCATAGATGTGGGGGATCATCGCTATTCCTAAAAGGAGACCTAGGTGTCTTAGGCAGTGGCAAGGTATCAAAGTCTTCAGTCATAAGCGAGGGCAATTGATCCACCAGCTTTATTTAGTTAGAAACAAGATCAACCGCCCACACCAGAAAATTGTCGATAGTTGTACGAGTATGAATTTGTGGGGCCAAGGTGACCCCAAAGGCAGCCTTTCGTTTTCCCACGTTGACCCCGAATTTCACAAGAAGGAAGAGAGTAGATTAAAGACACAGTACCTTGGAAGATGGCAGGCAGGTCAACTTAGCGCGTTCAGGGGCTGAAAACCAACAGACCAAGAAGATAGGTTCGGCCCGGCCTCTGTCGGGTTATTAAAGAGCAGCATTCACACTACCACTGTAGGTTGATCTGCACTGAATGCAATTTAATTTTTCAGCAAAAATTCACTTTTGGTTTGGCAACGCAGTTGCTCTCCCATCTCCAATCAATCAAATCACTTATTGAGAAAGGTGCTCTAGTGCTGGGGAAAAGAACGGGGTTTGAAGGGTCAGAGTGATTGTGTGAGGAAGGACAAGGGAAAGGTGGTGTGATTTATATACATCAAATTCACATAGTGAGACCAATCCTGGCCTGACATAGGTCAAATGTTCCAATTATATCACATAGCATTACAAGGACACTGATAGAGGTTCTCAGTTGTCGGGGCTTGTGTGGTAGTAGGTGTCAATGTTTCGACCCCTGGGGAGATCAAGGTGAATCCGGCCTTAGAATGGGGTCTTCATCAGGACTGCGTAACAAAGGAGCACCTAATTGATGAATCTTGAGACACGACCTGCCAGCTCCGATTCCCCCAGCAGAATCGGAGCTAGCAGGTCGTGTCTCAAGATTCATCTCTTCATCGCGTGGAGTCTCCTGACCCATAGTTGATTACCTTAGTGCGTACCTGAGTGTTTGGCCGTATTTTTCGTGTTACTTAGAGCTTGTTTGAACCCATTTCTTTTGGCTGCCCAGCCGCAATTCATGAGCTGACAAATAATTAGGTGCTCCTTTGTTACGCAGTCCTGATGAAGACCCCATTCTAAGGCCGGATTCACCTTGATCTCCCCAGGGGTTGAAACGTTGACAACTACTACCACACAAGCCCCGACAACTGAGAACCTCTATCAGTGTCCTTGTTATGCTATGTGATATAATTGGAACATTTGACCTATGTCAGGCCAGGATTGGTCTCACTATGTGAATTTGATGTATATATGTCACACCACCTTTCCATTGTCCTTCCTCACACAATCACTCTGACCCTTCAAACCCCGTTCTTTTCCCCAGCACTAGATCACCTTTCTCAATAAGTGATTTGATTGATTGGAGATGGGAGAACAACTGCGTTCCCAAACGAAAAGTGAATTTTTGCTGAAAAATTAAATTGCATTCAGTGCAGATCAACCTACAGTGGTAGTGTGAATGCTGCTCTTTATTTCTTTTTGTTTTCAAAAAATGTTGCTACTGTGACCATTTGTTTATTATACTGTAGGTTTAACCCGGGTCTGGTAGCATTTCGGGTATCCCCATTGACATATAACACTCTCTCGGGCTATGACAGGCTCGCCCATGCAAGCGCCCTGGCATGTCCCATGCTGTGGGAAGCTGGAGGCCAAGATGTACTGTCCAGAGGCCTCTCCCGCTCACAAGGCACACTGGGGGACAAAGTCCCACCCCAGCGCATTCGGGAAAACTACTAGTGTGTGCAGGCATGTAGTGCAGGCAAGTGACCGCCAATGAAAGCTCCCACGCAGCGGGAATCTGGAGGCCAAGAAGTACTGTGCAGAGGCCCCTCCCACTCATGAGGCACGCTGAGGGACCAAATCCCATCCCTGCGTGTGTGGGAAAACTACTAGTGCATGCGGGCGGGTCGTGCTGGCAAGTGACCGCCGATGAAAGTTCCCACACAGAGGGATTCTGGAGGCCAAGAAGTACTGTCCAGAGGCCCCTACCGCTCACAAGGCACACTGGGGGACAAAGTCCCACCCCAGTGCATGGGGGGAAACTACTAGTGCATGCGGGCGGGTAATGCAGGCAAGTGATCGCCCATGAAAGCTCCCACGCAGAGGGAAGCTGGAGGCCACAAAGTACTGTCCAGAGGCCTCTCCCGCTCACGAGGCACACTGGGGGACAAAGTCCCACCCCAGCGCGTTCAGGAAAACTACTAGTGAGTGCAGGCGTGTAGTGCAGGCAAGTGACCGCCAATGAAAGCTCCCATGCAGCGGGAATCTGGAGGCCAAGAAGTACTGTCCAGAGGCCCCTCCCACTCATGAGGCACGCTGAGGGACGAAATCCCATCCCTGCGCGTGTGGGAAAACTACTAGTGCGTGCGGGAGGGTCATGCAGGCAAGTGACTGCCGATGAAAGTTCCCACGCAGAGGGATTCTGGAGACCAAGAAGTACTGTCCAGAGGCCCCTACCCCTCACGAGGCACACTGGGGGACAAAGTCCCACCCCAGTGCATGGGGGAAAACTACTAGTGCGTGCAGGCGGATAGTGCAGGCAAGTGACCGCCGATGAAAGCTCCCATGCAACGAGAAGCTGGAGGCCAAGAAGTGCTGTCCAGATGCCTCTCTTGCTCACGAGGCACGCTGGGGGATGAAGTCCCACCCCAGCGTATGTGGATGAACTACAAGTGTGTGCGGGCAGGTAGTGCAGGCAAGTGACTGCAGATAAAAGCTTGCCATTTATACAGGGCTGTTCCTTTTGTGCAAAGCTGAGAGAAGAAATACTTCAGGACCCAGGCAAGTCCGTGCAGGACATTCTCACACTCACTTGTTCAAAAGAGCTCTCTGAAGCATGGGGCTCCCATATGGAATCAGCTCTCCAATGGCCATAAAGCCCGAGCTAGTCAACGAGGTCACACGTGGGCCCCCAGCTTGACTAACCAACAGAAACATCCACAGGCAAACAGACCCTGCCGGTGGTGCAGCAGCTCATTCCCCCACCCAGGGGAGTGCCTAGCGATGGGAAAGAAGTGCCCTGGGATATGAGACACTAAATCCCTATGCCAAGGTGTGTAGCTCCACCCTGTCACTGCGTGACCAACCGAAGAAGCCGTAAATGCTGTGGAGGCCCAGTTCTACCATCTGAAAATGAAGACATAAACAATGACAACACTGAGGGCATAGTCTATGTCATCCTCGCAGTGGAGTCATTCCATCACCAAGCCTACTTGGTGCCCTAGTGCTGCGTAAAGGTAGGGGCCAATCTCTGACCACGCTCATTGGCACGGGGACATCGATTAACATATTGACGCACATACTGTTTAAGACCCTGCCAACACAACGCCCCTCTCGACAAACACTCAGGTATGTGAGTTTGGAATGCGCACACACCTTCCGCTCCCTGGCGTTTTCACTACAGTCATAGCACACCAGGGATGCTCAATACGGGTCAAGGTATATGTTACCAAAGGGGAAACTGCATGCTCCTGAGCTGCCAAACAGCGGAATGCCTGCAGCTGGTACAGTTTGCGTTTGGCATCCACATCATTGCCATAGAGACCCTCCTGGAGGAATTTGAACCGCTATTCAAGGGCATTGGGTGTCAGAAAGGTAGAATGGTTCATCTCCATCTTGAAAAGTCTATCCAACCGGTAGCCCTGTACCACAGAAGAGTGGTGTTCCACCTGAGGCCCAAAGTGGAGGTCGAACTCTGAAAGCTTGAAGCAGCAGAAATCATTGAGAAGTTCAAGGCCCCACCCTGTGGGTGTCCCCCCTCGTGGTGGCCAGAAAACCGAAGCAACCAGGCGAGGCGTGGCAGTGCACTGACATGCGCATCTCGAACATGGGCATCAAAAGAGAGAGGCACCTGACTCTGACAGTAAAAGAACATTGTGGGTGAAGTCACAGGGTCGTGCTGGTTCTCTAAGATGAATCTGAGTTCCGGGTACCACCAGATCCTGCTGGTGGCAGAGTCCCACCATGTCTTTACATTTTCAACACACCTTGGACAAAGACGCTATAAACGCCTACACTTTGTCATTTCAAGTGCTGCCATGGTGTTTCAGGGCATCATTCAAGGAGATCTGGCAAGGCTTCCAGGATGGAAGTGATGACATCCTGGTGCATGCGCCAAACACTTAAGCCTGCTAACTGCGGTATTCCTTCAACTGTAGGATAGTGGGCTCACCCTACACCATGAGAAATATGAATTCCTGAGGGAAGAGATCTGATTCTTTGGGTATCAATTCTCTGCAAAAGGGGTGACCCCAGATCGAGCCAAGGTCCACAACATCAAGTCTGCCGGGGCCCCACCACAGTGACAGAAGTCTAAAGTTTTCTGGGGATGGTCATGCACTGTGGCCAGTTCATGCAGAAGTTACCCACACTAACTGGGACTTGGAGAGACGCACAAGAGAAAGCCTTCCAAACCACCAAACATGCATTGTTGGTACACACTACATTAGCATACTTTGACCCCCAAAAAGGAAACTGAACCGTCCATCGATGCCAGCCACACAGGCCTTGGAGCTGTCCTGTCTCAGCAACAAAATTGCAGAGAGTCGGTTCCGGTCACCTACGCCAGCCGTGCTCGCACACCCACAGATCAAAGATACTCTCACATTGAGAAGGAGGCCATTGCAATACACTGGGGCTTCAGACATTTTCACCTATGCCTCTATGGCCACTCCCACTATTCAAGGGGTCATGCTCAATGCCACCCCCAAGAATGGAAAAGTGGATTATGCAGTTGCAACAGTACCAATTTACAGTTGAATACAAGCCCAGAGTGCAAAACTCTGCCAACTATCTGTCCAGACATTGCCTGGCCAGGCACGGCAGGCAAAGAAGTGGAAGCATTAGAGACGAAAAACTACATCAGGCTGATCGTAGAACGATCCTGACCCTTCCTAATGTCCCTGGCCAACATCAAAGAAGCAACCAAGAATGATGACTGCCTATGAATAGCCGCCACCAAGGTCCTCATCTAGTTATCCCAAGAAGTCTGGCCCAACGAGTATTGGACCTGGCACACAGCTCTCACCAAGGCATCGTCAAAATGAAGAGCCCTCTCCAAAGCAAGGATTGGTTACCCGGGCTCGAGGAGCTAGCAGAACAGATGGTCTGGCACAGTGAGCAATGCCAAGGCACGGTGCCTCCTGATCCACCAGCTCCAATCATCATTCCACTCTGAGTATTTGGCACCGAGCCAGGGCAGACTTCAAGAACCTCCAGAATGGAAAGCACATGTTGGTTATCATCGACTTCCTAAAATACCCTGAAGTGGTGATGGTGGATTCAACATTTGCAGGGGAGACAATACCTAACCTAGTGAAAGTCATGGCGACTCATGATCTGATCAAAGAACTCCACATGGATAATGGCTAGCCATTCACTGGACATAGCTGAATACCTTAAACCCGAGGTACCTAACATAGGAGGATAACACCCCGTTCGCCCGAAGCAAACAGAGAAGTTGAACGTTTTATGAAGACCCTTACAAAAGTAATCTCCCTTGCACAAGCCAGAGGACACAGTGGGCAATCTATGCATTCCTGAGAGAGTATCGCCTGATCCCGCATGTGACCACAGGGGTAGCGCCCACTATGATGTGCTTCGGCAGGAGAGTCGAAGACACCATTCCACATCACCTGGCCGCAGCAGCTCCACCAGTGAGCAAAACACCCCAACGTCGGATGAATCAAAACGCCAGAGCATCCAGGTGGAGAAGCGCCCGGGAGCCGACACCCCGGGAGCAAGCTCTGTCTCCCGTTTGAGCAAGAGCCATGGCAAATCACAAACATCGGGGGCCCCATGGTGCACCCCGAAAAGGGGCAGAGAAAATCAACAGAAATATATTATTCTTTAAACTGTTCCACCTGCCACCAGGAGGTCAGTGACGGAACCGTGCGAAGTGACAGACAGGAGAGGGGATGTTGAAAATGATTTACCGAAGACCAGTGCTTTAAATGGGAAAAAATAAGTGCAGGTACTCATTAATATGAGCTAGAGGCGTGGCGAGTGGGCGGGGCTAGGGGCGGGGCTTAGGGCAACATATGACGATACATAATGACTTCTATATCAGTTGCAGCAACTATGAAAAACACATGAGAAATGTGTTTATGTAAAGGAAACATGTTAACTCATTACACAAAATGAAACCCAAAAAGGATGATATGTGAACAGTTTCTCGTTTTGTAATATTTGCTGCTTCTTAATGCCATACTGTTATGTGGCACAATACTATATACTCTCAAGCGTGCACACACACATGCACGCACGCGCTCTCTCTCTCTCTCTCGCTCTCTCTCCACATTCCGTCTAAAATCTACTGAGCTTCTCTCACTAGTTCTGCTCCTCTTCCTCCCACCTTTTGCTTACTCTCCACAAGTCTTACATTTTCTCCCTGGTTTTTCCGTACTTGTCTCCAGTTCTCCCCTATATGCTGTACTCATCCCCTAAATTTGCCATCTGGAAAATTCAAGTTAAGAAATGCACCAGATTTATGACTTTACAGAAATGTGTGTTAAAATACCATTTCTGAGACGATTCATTATTTCAAAACTCAAATATCTGGTATTTTTATCTGAAGATAAGTGGCAATCCTACCTTAACCTGCCACCTCACTTCTTTACATTCATCCCTACTCCTTCCGTCCACAAAGAGAAGCAGCTCCTGTCCTGAACAAAAAGATGAAAAGAAAAACGGCTTTGGCGAAGGCAGAGGATTTTGTTGGGCTGTCACTCACTTTAGAACGGCCAGTGCAATCAATATCCTAAATAAGACTGGATTACTGACTGAGTGCCGGTCCCAACCCATTTACACACCTGATGGAGAGGGGCGGGGGTGAGGCTAAAGCACTTTCAGCTGAATAGTCGTTGCGCATGTGATCGACAGTGAAGGGTCTGTCTAGACCCTGCACTGTTAATCACAGCGTGACGCAAGGCAAGCCCTCTTAGACCCCTGCAGTCTCAGGCCATTCACATGTGCGCCGCTGGAATCTCCAGCAGGGACTCTGCAGGAGGCTTGGCGCGCTTTCAAGCTCCTGAGAAGCAGAGCGGCATCTACCCTGTGCTAGAGGACAAAAATAACCGGAGCCTGCAGTGCCATCTATTAGGGTACCGGTACTCTCCCTGGCTAATGAGAAGTGCCGGTACTGAAGGCCAGAAAATTCAGAAGTGCCGGTACTCAGTACCGGTGAGTACCGGCCCATTTAAAGCACTGCCGAAGACATTATTCGAGGTAGAAAAAATCCCTAAAGGGGCGCCTGGGTCTCCAGGGCGCACCGTCATGGGCCGAGTGCACCAAGACCCAAGAAGCAGTGTCAGGAACGGTCGACCCTGGAACAATGGAGATGCAAGTAAGTTAGCAGGAAGACAGACATTGTGGCCTGTCAAGGTACAAACTCCAGTCCAACACCTCTCCTACTCAGAGGTATCAGGAGGTCATGGTGGACTAACCATGCCATCACTGGAGAGTTCATGGAACTCTAGGTTGCTGTGTGTGCACTGTGTATTTTTTCAATTTTCAAATAGGGCTGGCCTACCTTTTCACGTGCGGAGTTCTCTTTGTCTCTTTGTCTTTGTCTCTTTTGCGCTGGGTAAAGGTTTTATGGGGGAAAAGAAGTGCCAGTTCCTAAGAGTGAGTAAAGGTGGCCACCACCTGCAACCACCTGCACAAATTAAGCACTGAAGGTTTTCATTTGATTGTAAAAGCTTATTGTATTTTTCAGTCATGCATAGTTGTCTCTGTGCTCAAGGGGGCCATTCTGAATTTTCCATCGTCCGTTTCGCACGAGCAGGGAACATCTTTTACAGTAGTTCCACCTTCAATAGGGTAGGACAACTTTCACTGCTACCTTGTGACCTCTTGGTGGAAGGGGCACCAGGTTAAAGGATTACACCGATAGAGCCAGCAGAGGCTCTGCTGCTGTGAACGTAGCACCCCCTGACTCTTAAGAGAGTGAATGACCCTTAATGAGACCCTTCATTTCCACTTACAACACAGAATCAATCTACATGAGTGTGCCTGATTGATTTAAATGGCTTCTCGTCATCTCTACCATAAGGTGCTAATGAACTTTGGTGAACATTTGCTGCAACAATACTCACTGATTGGGACTGCAATAAAAGAAAAAGAGATAGCATGAAGTAAAGTCAGCGTTCTTGACCCTCCCTCTGTATAAACTCTAACACGACTCCATATTTTTCGATTACTAACTCTCCGCTTTCCCTGTTTCGCATAGTCTGTAGATGTAATTTCTAAAATGCCTGGGGCAGAGCCCATGTTGGCACCGTGTGAGTGGAGCGGCTAGGCTGCCATGCATTTCTTGCCGACTCACTCTACAAGCAAAGGGTTTTTGTTGCCGGGTCGCAAAGGAGCTGGGGTTATAAAATGCTAATAATAAAAATTAAAAAGCCCAAAAGCACCAGACTTAATTAGCTGAAATAGGCAATTTTACACTCGAGATCACAAGGCTGCAATGATATACAAACTACTATCATTCAAAAGCCTAGGAGAAAATACAACTATACAAAAACAGGAAATTGACGATAAGAATCAAGGAATGCAAATAGCTTCTGGAAATACATAGCTCAACATATGGAAACACATCACCAAGGCAAGCATCTCACCAATCACTTCCCATTGTAAATACTGGGTAATAAACCGATGCTTCTGGACGTCAGACAATCTTTCTAAAACAGGACTTAGCGAATCTGACAAATGTTGGAATTGTTCAGAAGACACTAGTGATTTTGAACACATGTTCTTCTGATGAAAATTACTTACCCCTTTCTGGGACGCAATAAACAAAACGATCAATGATATTTTTCCGCAAAATATCTTGCTTAACCCCATAAACATAGCCTTAGGTCCCTGGGATGATGCTCCACTCCTAACCATCCAAACTACTGATCCTCTGTAATGGAAAGATTACAAAATCATTTGATATCATACTTGGTGGGCATGGTTATGCTGCTTAAGGTGTGTAGATAATATCATCTTTAACAAGGACCATAATCAGAATTCTTTCACACACCTTTCGTCTACCCTAGATCTCTACCTACAAAAATCAAACCCCACTGACTTCAGCCTGCCGCAAACAACACCGACTCTGCCTCTTGAACACAACTAAGTAGCCTACTCACGAGTTACTTATTAACACCTCAGATAAGGATACACCTACATGATGAGTAAATACTTTCTCCAGGGAAGCTCTCTCCTTACACTTTCATCTCCCCTTCCCTATTTCCAGTCCTGAACGCTCTCTGTCTTCCTCTATTTCTCTTTTGCTCCAGAGACGCAAATCAGCTAAACCCACAACACAACATTGTACTGTAATGTGTCAACTCCTTATTAATATACAATAACTGTACAAAAATTGTCACTGCTTCTCTGTATTCTGTTTGTTTTTGCTACGAAAATTAATTTAAAAAAATTTGAACATAAAAAAGAAAATAACTGTGTTGGAATATCTCCTGGATTTAATGTATGCCATGGGATGACATATTGGGCCTTATTACAACTACGGCGTTCCATTAGACCACCGTAGTCGTGGTGGAGGTCCACCCACCATATTCTGACTATGGGCTTAATTACCAGTCTTGCGGTCCACGGACTGCCTGACTCATGGGGGCGCGGCAGTGACGGTCTCCTGACCACCCGATTACGATTAGAGTGGTCAGACTGCCATTGCCCCACTGCAGCTGCCAGGGAACTGCCATTCTCTGCCGGTGTTGCAGCGGTTAGGAGGAAGAAAAATGTTTGGCGGGACCGCCGCGGTCCCGCCAAGCATATTAGGAGTTTCCTCTCTGCCATGTTTTTCATGGTGGTTCCTCCTCCTAGCAGAGAGGAAAGTGGCCCCCTTGTGACTCTGCACACTGGGTTGCATGTAGGGGGGCACAACATGAGCCCCCCAAATGCATGCACCCCAGTTCCTGCACGGCATGGACTTATTAGTCCATGATGTGTAGGAACTGTTTTTGGTATTCCCATTGCGGTGCCCATTTTCAGCGCACTGCTGTGGAAACATCAAAAACAAAGCCCGCCAGGCAGGAGGAAACTCCTAATCTGGCGGGCGGCTTGACCACAGCTTTGGCAGTGCAGCGGCGGGGCAGACCCGGCACCGCACCGCCAAAGTTGTAATCATGCCCTATGGCGGTCGGACCGCCACAGAACCATTGCTACCACCAGGAATCGCGAGCTCTGCCAGTCTCGCAGCGGTGTGAGGCTAGTAATATGCTGGTGGTGCTGCTGCGGCGCTGCCAAGCATATTACTAGTTTTCTCACTGCCACACTTTCTATGGCGGTGAGCCCGCCATGAATAGTGTGGCAGTGAGGAAACAGGGCCGTCTGTTGCCTCTGCGCCAAGGGGCGCATGCAGGGGGGCACATGTTGTGCTCCCCTGTGTGCATGCACCCCCAGTTCCTGCAGCGCATGGACTTGACAGTCCATGCCCTGTAGGAACTGGCTTTGATGCTTCCATTGCGGTGCCTTTTTTAAAGGCACCGCAGTGGGACCGCCAAAGAACCGTCCGCCAGAGTAAAAATAAGATGTACTCTGGCGGGTGGTCTTTAATGTCTTTGGCAGTCACTGAGCGGGGTGGCAGCATGGCTGCCCCACTCTGAGACCGCCAAACTCACATAAAGGCCCAACGACTTCCTTCATCCATATCACCAGAAAGAAGCTGAGAAGCTTCCTTTTCCTAGCTCAATTGAAAACTTCAAAAGAATGGAATGAGATGAAGAAGCATAAGCTCCGGCCATGCAGATATATCCTCGGATGTGGTACAATGAAGAATTTCCACCATTTGTAAAGCTTCACTCTTTAACTTCATGACTCTCATTTCTAAACAAAAATATTGTGATAATAAATGTTGGCAAAAAATATTAAGTACACAAACATCGATTTTACATGCTTTCTATGTCAAGTAAAAAAATATTAATTACAAAAATATAATGGACCAAAATATAATTATAAAATGAGCAAGTATATAGGATATTAATGTTAACTTAAAAAAAAGATGCTAACTTTTACAAAATATCATGTTTAAAAATATATATATATGAATATAATATAGAACATGTAAATACATTTTATGAATTTACTGCAATACATTTTATTAATTAAAATAAAAATAAAAATATGATTAAGAATAATTTAAAACAACTATGAAATAAAAGTTCTAATGCATTTAAAGTAACTATTAAAATAAAATAAAACATAAAATATAAAAATAAAATAAAATAAAAAAATAAATAAAAATACTCTAAATAAAAATATACAATTAAAAAACTAAATAAATTACAATTTAAATTACAAAAAATATGTTAAAAAGAAACAAATAAAAAATTACAATTAAAATTAAAATTAGAAAATTAAAATTAAATTAAAAAATAATTCTAATTTTGAGGGCTCAAATTCACGGTTCTTACACCAAACTAAGCAACATTAGGGAAAGTGCTGAATTTTAGAAGGGTCACATTTAACTTTCCCAATCCAACCTGAGCAGGAGTAGGGAACGCTTTGGACTTTGGAGGAGTCAGATTTACCCTTCCGACTCCAAGCTGAGCAACAGTAGGAAAAGTGTTAGACTTTGGAGTGATAAGATTCACTATTCCCACACCAATATAAGCAACAATAGGAAAAGTGTTGCACTTTTGAGGGGTCAGATTTACTATTCCTTCTCCAAGCTATGTAACAGTAGGGAATGTGTTGGACTTTGGAGAGATCAGATTTACTATTCCCACACCAATGTAAACAACAGTAAGGATAGAGTTTGACATTGGCGAGGTCAAATTTCCACTCCAACCTCACAACCCAACACAACAACAGTAGGGAAAATGTAGGACATTGCAAGGATTAGATTTACTATTCCCATTCGTAATAAAAAAAATAACGAAATATAGATAAAATGAAAATAAAAATACATTTCAACAAATATGCTTAGACTGTATACTGTTTTTAACATTATATAATCGATGTAATAATAAAAAATTAAGATTATAAAATCAAAAATTAAAATCAAAAATATTAAAAAGAATTTATGAATGCAACTATGCAATATATATATATATATTCCACACGCAACGGAATGCAAAGGAAAAGCAGATAGACGAGCCCACTCGATCAGGTCTGAAGATTTATTTTCTTGTGACAAAAAGACGCGTTTCGACCACGTCCGTGGTCTTGATCACATGACCCCATCCTGGGTCATACACCATTTAAATAATATTGTTGTGGTCAAACATACCACGTGACATAATGATAAACATAGAGAAAATATTTACGGTTAATGTGAGTAGCAAAAACGACATTGTGGATTTAGTAAATCACATTGGTAAAGATGTTATACTTCACATCTATTTTGCTTGTTGTACTTTGGGGTGTTGGTGCGGGTTAGTGTACTCGAGTGTCCTAGGTATATTTGCGTCCTGTGTGTGGTGCCGAGGGTGAGGAGCTTGTGTGCATCCTAGTTATGAGGGGTGTGTTTGGTTCATGGTATAGTTCATAATTGTGCGCCCTAGCGTCTTGTTTAGTGTTGCCTTGATTGACCATGTAAGACGGTGACGGTATAGTACCGTAAATCCAGCAAATAAATTCAACTGGTATAGGGTTTTGTTCCAACAGTACGACTAGTGGTTATAATATCAAAGAGTAAGAAGGATACCAAGGTCGTCCATCAACTCTGGGTGCGCATACACTTATCGTAGGTGAGTGAGTCCCATGTACACCACTGGCGTTGTTTCCCTGTAATGTAAATGTAAATAAGAGCTGTTAATACATGGTAAGGTCATTCAAGTTTGTCATCTGGGCAGTGGCTAACAACATATTACTACACATTACACAATCATTTTAGCATCCAACGACCCCTGGAGTTAGGTTTTAAGAAAAACAGTTAACAAACCATCACATGTATCCACATTATTGCAACTCTGTGCTCATACAGTGACACCTGTGAAATATAACAATTATGAATAAGAGGAAAGGGTTATCGGGGAGGGGGGGAGAAGAGGGGATGGATGGGGGGTGTTGGAGCGTGAGGCTAGCCATCAACAGATTCCAAGGCTATCTCTATTCTTTATAAATGGGAATGCATCTCCTCATCTAAGTTCAGCCCTCCCGGGAACTTGCTACCGGCATGTAAGATGACGGGTGATTCTAATCTGCGAAGGGCCCCTATTCTGTTTCCACCTCTTGGGTTCAGGTTCACGCAATCTAGGCCAAAATATTTGGCCTTGGTCCAATCTTCATTATGCATATGTGTGAAGTGCCTAGATGTGTTGTAACTATGGTCTTTGTTAGTTATTGCTCTCCAGTGTTCTAAAATCCTTTTCTTCACTGGGAATGTTGTAGAGCCGATATACCATAGGTCACATGGGGACACTACGGCATAAACAACAAAATCAGTGTTACAAGTAATCAACTTGGGAATCTTCCATGGGGTTTTGACTTTTCCCAGGGGGATTTCAGTCACATTACTGCTGTGTCTACAGGCCTTACAGTTTCCGCATTTACGGAAGCCTTTGGCTTGTTTGAGCCAATTAAATTCCTTGGTTTGTAGGTGGCTATGTACAAGTATGTCTTTGAGTGAGGTGCTTCTCCTGTAGGACATAGATGGATTGGGTCCTAACTTGTTCCTTAGTATAGGGTCCTGCCTCAAGATCCCCCACCTGTGTTTCAAGATTTTACGTAGTTGTTCTGCGTGGCTGCTGTACCTAGGAATGAACCTGACTGGTTCGGTGGTCTCTTGGTTGCTCGCCTCAGTACCGCTTTTCTTGGGCAGGATCTTGTCTCTTGGGAGACCCCTCACTCGGGCTTCTGCCTGTTTAAGGGCTCTTGTTGGGTAGCCCCTCTCCCTGAACCTCAGTTTCATAGCCTGTGTAGTTTGTTTGAAAGCAGTGGTAGTGCTGCAATTTCTCTTTGCCCTGAGAGATTCACTGTAGGGTATGCCCCATCTGAAACTCGGTGGATGACTACTCGAGGCATGCAAGATAGAATTCCCTGCGGTTTTCTTTCTAAAGAGATTGGTGCAGATTGTTCCCCCCTCAATAAACAGTTTCAAATCCAGAAAGTCAATCGTTTCCTTACTGTAGTGTCTGGTGAATTTCAGATTAACATCATTTTCATTCAATAGGTCAATAACCAGATTCAGTTCCACTTCACTCCCTTCCCACACAAAAAACACGTCATTGATGTATCTTAGCCATTTTTTCACGTTGTAAATCCATTTCTCAGTTTGGTCGTTCCAGAGCACCTGCTTCTCCCACCAGCCCACCATAAGATTGGCATAGCTGGGGGCGAAGCAGGTGCCCATGGAAGTCCCCTGCAGCTGTTTGCAATGATCTTTTTCAAACATGAATACATTCTCTTTCAAACATGTATCTATCATCTCTAAAAGCATGTGTGTGTGTTCCAAACAATGGATATCACAAGTTTTCAGAAAGAATTTGCATGCCTTGAGTCCGACGTCGTGTTTGATGCTCGTGTAAAGAGACTCTACGTCCAAACTAACTAGCCAATGTTTGTTACTGATGACTACATCACTGATTTTCTCAAGGAAGTCGCTGGTGTCTCTTACGTAGGAATTCAGTTTTTTCACAAAGGGGAACAGGAAGTGGTCAACGAAGGTTGATGTTTTTTCCAAAAGGCTATTTTTGGAGGAGACTATTGGTCTAACCGGGGGTTCCTGTGCGTTTTTATGGACTTTGGGCAGAAGGTAAAATGTGGGTGTGGTCGGTGTCTCATTTCTGAGAAACCTCCTTTCATCCCATGTCAGTAGTCCTCCCTCATGCCAGTCATCAAGTCTACTATGATATCTGTGTTGAAGTTCACCCAGATATTTCTTGTCCACTTTGCAGTAGCATTGTATGTTGTTCAGTTGCCGGTAGGCCTCCCTAGTGTACATGGTTCTGGTCACAAGGACTACGTTGCCCCCTTTGTCTGACGGTTTTATTATAAGATCTTGGTCACTCTGTAAGTTTCTTATGGCTTCCCACTGGGTTTTGGTCATGTTCCTGTTGCGTGGTGTTGTGTGTATGAGTCTCTCAAGATCTTGTGCAACCAGGTCGCTGAAGATGTCAATATTGTCCTTATCTGTCATGGGTACATATTTCGACCTGGCCCTGAACTCTGTTGTCAGCGTTTCTCGTGTTCCTATTCCAAATTTTTGTGTTATGTCCTTTATATGTGCAGGGTCAAAAGGGTCAGTCATTTCGTCCATAGTGTTCAGTTCTATGTCTATCTCTAGGTCAGTCATCAACTGTAGCATGGGTATGTCTTCAATTGCCAGTCTGTTGTCTGTGCTAGGTGTATTAGGTTGCCTGGCCCTTCCCATTTCCATACATTTTTTACCATGATGTAATTTATACAGTTTTAATTTTCTTTCAAATTTATAGATGTCAACTCTTGTTTGCGCAAAATCAAAGCTGATATCGGGACAAAAGGACAGCCCTAACTTCAGTACATTTTCTTCTTCTTTAGAAAGTGTTCTGTTCGTGAGGTTCATTACCGTTAACTGTGTAGTGTTGTCCTCCATTATGGTTTCTTGTTCATTTGGCCTCGTGTTCCCATGCCAACTTTTCTTACATTTTCTTCTTCTGATCCTCCGTTTCCGGTTTTGTTTTTTGTTCCGCGTCCTCTCCCTCTCAATTTCCCTCTGGCAGAATGTTCTTTTGTCATTTGCAAGAGGCGCAGTTCCTCGAAAAAAGAATGTTGCTCGTGTAGGCTTGATGAGAGGCTATCCGTGGATTCCTGACCGAAACTGAGGTCAGTGTTGGATCCTTCTCTGTTTGTCTCCAGGGTGCCCAAGGCCTTGTCTCTTGCCAATGTTGGTCTTGCCTTGTCAAATTTCCTGGCAAATGTTAGTATCCCAGCTGTGGCATAGTCTCTTTCATCTCGTAGGAACTTGCATTGTTTCCTAGCCACTACTTCCTTTTCATGTGTTCTCACTCTGTCATCCACTAGTTTAAGGACTTTGCTGGTCTCCGTTTGATCAGTTTCTTTACTGAATTCCTCCATCAATCCATCTATCTGGTTCATTAGATCTTTATGTTCTTCCCATGCATTAGCAATGAGGATTTCCAGCATCTTTTTG
The DNA here is from genome assembly GCA_963921515.1 of Calotriton arnoldi. Classification (NCBI taxonomy): domain Eukaryota; kingdom Metazoa; phylum Chordata; class Amphibia; order Caudata; family Salamandridae; genus Calotriton; species Calotriton arnoldi. The sequence goes on from CAWUFW010011702.1 coordinate 325,471, forward strand.
GAGCAAGCGTTGGTGTTCTCTACCCAGTCTTTTAACACTTGTGGCTTCGGGATTGACACAGTTGGTGTAATCAATATTCTAAGCCCTCTCGGGATTCTGTTCACCTCTAAATATTTTTGGAGGGAGGTCGCCTCCCACCATCGTCTAATCTCTTTTCGTCGCAGTCGTTCCAAGATGTTCCCTCTCTGTTTTATGCTGATAGCTGCTGTTTCTGATGGGTGAGTCTCTGCTGCACTCGTTGTTGCTGTATCCCTGTTTGTTGTAAAGATCGCTTTTGCTGAGGCCTCACGCCCCTTCAGAAATTCACTTGCCATTCTGGTATTTTGAAAGTCACTGTTGGGAGGAGTGAGACTTCCTCCCTTTGAACCTGATCGCACGCACTGGCTACAGTAGCCTATGTGAACTCTGGTGGCTGCAGTGCAGCAGGGCTCAGACCGGGGTCACTCCGCAGCCGCGGCTGACACTCCTCCGGCAGTTAGCGCGTACGGGTAGCAAGGTAAGGAAGGAGCTGCAACCTCGCGGTACAGCCGCTTACCTGTCCTTGTCGCCGCCTCAGTTCTCAGTTAGTTGTGTCTCTCCCTGGCTGCCGCAATCCACAGTCCACCGGCGGGCGTTCCTTACTGCAAGGAAACCACATGGAAGTTTGGACAGAAGGGAACGCCCTTCCTAACGAGTCGGGGCTTCGTTGGCGGACGCCGCCGCCTGAATATTCCACACGCAACGGAATGCAAAGGAAAAGCAGATCCACGAGCCCACTCGATCAGGTTTGAAGATTTCTTTTCTTGTGACAAAAAGACACGTTTCGACCACATCCGTGGTCTTGATCACCTGACCCCATCCTGGGTCATACACCATTTAAATAATATTGCTGTGGTCAAACATACCACGTGACATAATGATAAACATAGAGAAAATATTTACGGTTAATGTGAGTAGCAAAAACGACATTGTGGATTTAGTAAATCGCATTGGTAAAGATGTTATACTTCACATCTATTTTGCTTGTTGTACTTTGGGGTGTTGGTGCGGGTTAGGGTACTTGAGTGTCCTAGGTTTATTTGCGTCCTGTATGTGGTGCCGAGGGTGAGGAGCTTGTGTGCATCCTAGTTATGAGGGGTGTGTTTGGTTCATGGTATAGTTCATAATTGTGCGCCCTAACGTCTTGTTTAGTGTTGCCTTGATTGACCATGTAAGACGGTGACAGTATAGTACCGTAAGTCCAGCAAATAAATTCAACTGGTATAGGGTTTTGTTCCAACAGTACGACTAGTGGTTATAATATCAAAGAGTAAGAAGGATACCAAGGTCGTCCATCAACTCTGGATGCGCATACACTTATCGTGGGTGAGTGAGTCCCATGTACACCACTGGCGTTGTTTCCCTGTAATGGAAATGTAAATAAGAGCTGTTAATATATGGTAGGGTCATTCAAGTTTGTCGTTTGGGCAGTGGCTAACAACATATTACTACACATGACACAATCATTTTAGCTTCCAACGACCCCTGGAGTTAGGTTTTAAGAAAAACAGTTAACAAACCATCGCATGTATCCACATTATTTCAACTCTGTGCTCAGACAGTGACACCTGTGAAATATAACGATTATGAATAAGAGGGAAGGGTTATCGGGGAGGGGGGGGGAGAAGAGGGGATGGATGGGGGGTGTTGGAGCGAGAGGCTAGCCATCAACAGATCCCAAGGCTATCTCTATTCTTTATAAATGGGAATGCATCTCCTCATCTAAGTTCAGCCCTCCCGGGAACTTGCTACCGGCTTGTAAGATGAAGCGTGATTCTAATCTGCGAAGGGCCCCTATTCTGTTTCCACCACTTGGGTTCAGGTTCACGTAATCTAGGCCAAAATATTTGGCCTTGGTCCAATCTCCATTATGCTTAGCCGTGAAGTGCCTAGCTGTGTTGTAACTATGATCTTTGTTAGTTATTGCTCTCCAGTGTTCTAAAATCCTTTTCTTCACTGGGAATGTTGTAGAGCCGATATACCATAGGTCACATGGGCACACTACGGCATAAACGACAAAATCAGTGTTACAAGTAATCAACTTGGGAATCTTCCATAGGGTTTTGACTTTTCCCAGGGTGATTTCAGTCACATTACTGCTGTGTCTAGAGGCCTTCCAGTTTGGGCATTCCATCAGAACGTAAAGGAAAGCACTCTCGGGGGCGAGTCCAACATATGACACGTTTCGGCAGTCGCCTTTTTCGATGGTAACCAGGCGCGCCAGAAACGGCCTTCTTTTATGTCAATTACAAACATCACATCAGTATTAGTGAACACTGAGAATGGACAAACATTTTCATTTTCATTGTCATTTTTCGCCGCCATCTTTCAATGTGCAAAAATCGTTCTTCACAATAAAATTAGATAGTAGCTGATCTAGTATATACATAAATCCATATATACAAATATTTAAACACACTTATTCGGACTCAACACAGTTAAATACTGTTCTCAAATTAATCGCGCCCACCAATGGGCTTCCTAATTCTACACATCCTGCCTACAAATGGGCCTGCATGATATTACATGGACTTAAGATCAGTTCGCTAAATAACGACTATCAACACATTGCCAATTCATTCAAAATTCTGACCTTTCTCAGTTAAAACCTTCAACTTAAACAAGATATAACAAACATGTAATGGTCCCTCTACATAGTTACATTTCAAACGCATTATACATTTATGAATTTCATAAATTTCATAATCCGGTATCAAAACAGACCTCACTCATTATTTTCCCATAGCCATGGGATTATCCAGCTACTCGCCTAAGTGCACTGAAAGCTCCTCATTACAATTCAAACCATCGGGAGCCTTTGTTTGGAGATCTATTATGTATCTGGATTCCAGCCTTCTCAGACTAGTAACCCTGTCTCCACCCCTTGGATTTAATGGAACATGATCTAAGGCAAAGAATGTTAAAAGATTCCTGTCACTGTTATGTTTGGATTTAAAATGCCGGGCTACCGGGTATGACAAATCACCATTTTTAATCGCCCTTGTATGCTCCAAAATACGTATCTTCGTTTGGTGTATGGTACTACCAATGTACCTGAGTCCACAAGGGCAATTCAAACAGTACACTGTGTATGGTGTGCTGCATGTGATAAATTTCTTAATAGATTTTGGTTTCTGTACTCCCGGTATATGGTATTTCAAAACCTTTTTACTACCTACACAAGCTTTACATTTGCCACAGGGATAAAATCCCTGCAGCTCCTTATCAATGGGATCCTGGGTATTGAACAACAGAATGTGGTTACCTGTTTTAAACCGGCTTCAACTTTTTTACCGCAAATGCCCAGTGATATAATTGATACCTTCTCAAACACTGTTATAAAGGAGCTAATGAACCTACGAAAAAGCGATCATGTTTGGACAAAGAAACGCAATCTAACCCACGAGCAGTACTTGGCTATGGAATGCATTAAAAAAGATACGTCTATTATCTGTAAGCCTTCAGATAAAGGCGGAAATGTAGTGCTGCAAACTTTTGATGCCTATAATAAGGAGGCTTTACGTCAACTTTCAGACTTGGCATTCTATGAAAAAGTGGGAAAGAATGTGTATAATATGAGTATTGCAAACTGCCATGCGCTATTAAAAAAGTGGTATGAGAAAGGCAAGATAGAAACTGAAGAGTATTTATTCTTGAGGCGTTTGATCCCTGTAACACCTTGTTTTTATCATTTGCCCAAAGTACATAAGGACGCACTAGTACCACCGGGGAGGCCGATTGTCTCGTCCCAGGGCAGTCTTTTAGAACATGTGTCAATGTATATAGATCAATTCTTATCTGGTTTCGTGGTGGGATTGAGATCATACATCAAAGATACAAAAGATGTCTTGCAACGTATTACAACTATTACATGGCAGGAGGGAGATCAAATGATAGTGATGGATATCACGAGTCTATATACCTGCATAGCACACCACCAAGGTTTACAAGCAGTATGCTATTTTCTTAAAAATCGACCCATCAAATATTGTGAACATAGTGATATGTTAATTGAACTTTTAGAATTTTGTTTGAATAATAATATCTTTCTGTACCAGGAACAGTATTATAAGCAAGTATCTGGGACGGCCATGGGCACCTGCTTCGCCCCCAGCTACGCGAATTTATTCGTGGGCTGGTGGGAGGAGCAGGTGGCCTGGTCTGATACTAACCGTATCTGGACAGATAGGGTAATTGCCTGGTACAGATATATAGACGACCTCTTCCTGGTATGGAGGGGGTCAAAGGAATCAGCACTAGAGTATGTTCAGGTGCTTAATAACAATCACCTGAACTTAAAGTTCAATGCTGATATCAGTGATGGGTCGGTAAACTTTTTAGATCTAGAGGTTTGTGTGATTGAAAACCGAATTTGCACGAAATTGTATCGAAAACCGACTGCGTGGAAATTCGATCTTACATGCCCGCAGTGCGCATCCACAGAAACTGATTAACAGTATCCCCTATGGGGAACTGTTGCGCATAAAAAGGAATAATACCAGGGAGGTTGATTTTGAGAAACACTCCAGTGAATGTTTGGACAGATTTAGAGCACGTGGTTATGGTGAGCAGGTATTGATGGGAGCATTAAAGAAAGTTAATTCTGTCCCCAGAAGTAAGCTATTAGAAGAGAAACCCAAGAGAATTAATGTGTGTGGCTTTCGGATGATCACTACATTTTCAAGTGAATCTGATAAATTGCGAACCATTTTGCGCAGAAATTGGAATCTGCTCAAAATGGATCCCGTAATTGGAATGGATATTCCAGCATGACCATTAATGACCTTTCGGAAAGCTAGGGCCCTTCGTGATTCTCTTACAAGCAGCTATATGAGAAGAGAAACACCTAAGCTGTTTGATAAGGAGCTGCAGGGATTTTATCCCTGTGGCAAATGTAAAGCTTGTGTAGGTAGTAAAAAGGTTTTGAAATACCATATACCGGGAGTACAGAAACCAAAATCTATTAAGAAATGTATCACATGCAGCACACCATACACAGTGTACTGTTTGAATTGCCCTTGTGGACTCAGGTACATTGGTAGTACCATACACCAAACGAAGATACGTATTTTGGAGCATACAAGGGCGATTAAAAATGGTGATTTGTCATACCCGGTAGCCCGGCATTTTAAATCCAAACATAACAGTGACAGGAATCTTTTAACATTCTTTGCCTTAGATCATGTTCCATTAAATCCAAGGGGTGGAGACAGGGTTACTAGTCTGAGAAGGCTGGAATCCAGATACATAATAGATCTCCAAACAAAGGCTCCCGATGGTTTGAATTGTAATGAGGAGCTTTCAGTGCACTTAGGCGAGTAGCTGGATAATCCCATGGCTATGGGAAAATAATGAGTGAGGTCTGTTTTGATACCGGATTATGAAATTTATGAAATTCATAAATGTATAATGCGTTTGAAATGTAACTATGTAGAGGGACCATTACATGTTTGTTATATCTTGTTTAAGTTGAAGGTTTTAACTGAGAAAGGTCAGAATTTTGAATGAATTGGCAATGTGTTGATAGTCGTTATTTAGCGAACTGATCTTAAGTCCATGTAATATCATGCAGGCCCATTTGTGGGCAGGATGTGTAGAATTAGGAAGCCCATTGGTGGGCGCGATTAATTTGAGAACAGTATTTAACTGTGTTGAGTCCGAATAAGTGTGTTTAAATATTTGTATATATGGATTTATGTATATACTAGATCAGCTACTATCTAATTTTATTGTGAAGAACGATTTTTGCACATTGAAAGATGGCGGCGAAAAATGACAATGAAAATGAAAATGTTTGTCCATTCTCAGTGTTCACTAATACTGATGTGATGTTTGTAATTGACATAAAAGAAGGCCGTTTCTGGCGTGCCTGGTTACCATCGAAAAAGGCGACTGCCGAAACGCGTCATATGTTGGACTCGCCCCCGAGAGTGCTTTCCTTTACGTTCTGATGGAATGTGGAATTAGGAGCTGGTATAGTTGCGGGTACACCGCCCGCGAGAAAGCACCCGTTTGAGAGTGCACGAAGGAGGTGAAATTTTGAGGAGCAGCGATATATATATATATATATATATATATATATATATATATCAGTAGCGGTCGGTGGTGGGAATGCCGCCGGGCGCTGACGTGGGGCGGGGAGGGGCAGGGTGGGGGTAGTAAATTACGGATTACGGACGATTACAGGTAAGTACACATATAAATAAATAAAATGAATTTCGTTTCTCGAGCTGCATCACATTTGGCGATGCAGCGCGAGAAACAAAATTTGTTTTATTTATTTATATGTGTACTTACCTGTAATTGTCCGTAATCCGTAGTTTACTACCCCCACCCTGTCCTTCCCCCGCTCACGTCAGCGCCCGGCGGCACTCCCACCACCGACCGCTACTGATATATATATAACATAACACCCACAAAAAGAAATACAAATAATACCAGAAAAATATTAATAGTACACAATAATTAATAAAAAATACTATAAAAGTAATATCAAAACATAACACGTTTAATGAACATAAGACAGTTAAAACAATTAATTACTATTTGCTTAAAATGACTTATTTTATAAATAAAAAAATTGATATAATTAATAATTAAGGGGCCCATTACGATACCCGGCGTAAATAAATCCGCCAGGCATGGAAGCGGCAAAAATCCGCCCGCACACACCGCCTGAACACCGACCACGCCATTACGATTACACAAACCGAAAACCGGCATCGGCGGAAAAATCACACAAAATACCGCCCGCCAACGTCCGAGTCGGAGTCAAACTGCCCGCCACGGACGGAAACACGCACGACAACACAAAACCGCCCGCCCTCACGGCCGACACACCGCACGTGAAATTACGATCGCACCAACATGAGCGCGGAAAACCCACAAATATACCGCCCGCCAGCGCAAACAACGCCGATGAGAATCGACACGGCAGAAGCCATGGCGCCAACGTACCTGCACAGAAACCATCCGCACACAAAACCAATAGCACACAACATGGCCAACAAGTCCACACAGCAAGGCACGCACAAATACACAAGCACAGTACACATCCCGAAAACACCCCCGGACAAACAAAAAAACAAAGGCCAGAACCCCAGACACAACACACCTGAAAACAACAGACCATGAGGACACACCCACATAGGTGAGTACAAAAGCAGCACTCCCACAGACCACAACCCCTTGCTACATTGCAAACCAGAGAGGAGAGGAGAGGACACAGTGACACAGCAAGGACAGCAGCACACCACAGAAACGCACACATCACAACCACCACCACCACCACCACCAAACACCGGCACCACAAACCCCCTGCACATTACACAACACACACCGCACCAGCACCACAAACACCATGGCACCACAAAGAATGCCCAAGTACACGCCCATTGAGCTGACGGTCATGGTCGACGAGATCATCAAGGTGTACCCACAAATCTATGGGAACATGGTCCAGCACACACCACTAGCCACCAGAAACAGAATGTGGAACCGGATCGTAGACCAGGTCAATGCAGTCGGGACCCTGCCCAGGAACAGAGGTGAAATAAACAAACGTTGGAATGACGTAAAGAGCCTGGTCAAGAAGAAGGAGGGCAAAAACAGAGAGCTGGCTGCCGTCACTGGCGGAGGGAATCCCGCGCTCTTTAAGACCTTCAAAGCGTGGGAGGAGAAGGTGCGAGTCGTAATACATCCGGAGATCCTCGCCGGATTAGCAGGGGGAGTGGAGGCTGGTAAGTACAAACTAATGTATACCAGCACACCGCTATGTACTCACATGCGCAACTACCATGCCACAGCTCCCAGGGACAAACACCCCCATGTCCAGCACACAATACACAACACATCACACACACATGCAACAGACACCACCACACACAGCCCAAACTGAACAACTGTAACATACGTGGGGACATGTGTACACTCAGCCAGCCACGTAACCACCAACAGGTCCCCAAATATGCCAGAAGCGCCACAACGAGCACCCACCACACCCATGTGTCCGCCACAGCTGCACTAACCGACAAGTAACAGGTAAGTGGCAGGAACACAAAGTGCAGTGGGTGGGACGGTGGACAGCCCAAGTACAACACACACCAGGCCCCAGTCCCACAGCACAGCAAGGAGGAGCATCCCCCACACCCCACAGCCACGTGTCAGCCACCGCAGTGCACAACGACAGCCGAAAGGCAGACATCACGGTCCACGGCAATCGGTGTCAGTGGGTGTCCAGCCACCCCCATGACCCACAACACCCCCCCACCCCCACAGACCTGCAACATGGAGCACCCCCGCTTAGAGCCATGTGGCATCCAGTACAGTGCACGCACGAACAACTTGCAGGTGGGAAACTGGACAGGGCTGGATTACTGGAGGCATGAGGACCATAACACGACCAACACATGGGACATGTCACGTAGCAGACGAACACGCAGCACCGCCCACCGTCACGAACAAGTGAACAATGTGCACACGGACATGAACAACAGACTCACACCCCACATGACCCATCACAGACATAGCAACACCCAAGGAGCCACATCTGCATGCACAAGCCACACTGAATATAGTCCCACACGGCAGCCACTGTGCAACTCATCACACACAACCGAAACACCATTGAAGTCCTGTCCATGTAGCCCCTACTGCCTGTCAACCACACACCCCACAACTACGCCTATGTAAGACAAACAACACTAGACGCAACAGAGCGGAACAACATAAATGCACACGAACACCACTGAACCCATCAAACTCACTGACACACCATGCACATACAACATACCATCCATCCCATCCGTCAGCCCCAGTCTCATGAAAGGCATGTCATCCGCACAGCTGCCACACATACAGCAGTCACGCTAAGATACATGCCCATGACCAACCATGTGCCAGAAGTCAATGAAGCGCACGACACACTGTGAGCAACAACACACAACATGGGCCACACCCCCCCGAGCACTGCAGTGATGCACATGGCACAGGGCAGCACGCACACCAAGGAGATGGGACAACTGCAATACGTTGGCTGGCACACAACCATCACTCACTCATAACGATGCGTCCAATGCCATGTCCAGTAATCACAACAGACAGCAAATATGCAGGCCATGTCAAGCATGCACACACCTCAAACCATGCACTGTCATGCTGCCACAACACATGTCACGTTCGGCACCCATGGCTCACAGCATGTACCCCAAAAGCATATTCCCTCCCAAATGCGAATCTGGGGCATGGCCCCCATGTTGCTATATGCGTTCCTAAGCGTTCCATTTGAACCCCAAAAGCATATCCCCTCCCAAATGCGAATCTGGGGCATGGCCCCCATGTTGCCATATGCGTTCCTAAGCGTTCCATTTGAACCCCAAAAGCATATCCCTCCCAAATGCGAATCTGGGGCATGGCCCCCATGTTGCCATATGCGTTCCTAAGCGTCCCATCTGAACACCAAAAGCAAAGTACAAACCAGACCCAGGATGGGCCAGGAGCCCGCATACACCAGAGTCACAATAAGTAGGGGCACAGCAACACACCCATCGGCATGGCCAATCCGTCCCATGCCACATGTGCACAGCACACAGTCCCATTGCCAAGCACACACAACTACAGATGCTACAGCCACACACACGCCTCCGGGAAACCCATGTACGAGATTGCACGAACTGTTAATGTCAGACGACAAATACATACTTCGCCAGGTGCAACACAATAACAAATCTCATTCTCTCCACAGGTGACGAACTGCTGGATGCTGGGGATGGAGCCAGCAGCCAGCACAGCCAGCCTACAAGCCCCCAACGAGGACACACGGATCTGGAGGATCTGTCCTCCTCTTCGGACACGGACCACCAAGCAGGCCCATCTGGTGTGGCAGGGCCCAGCTGCCCCCCAGGACCCCTCCTACCCACCAACCCATCATCCAGGGCTGCTGAACATTCCCAGCCCCCTGCTGCCACTGTCGTTGCGGCCACACCCACGGTCATTGTGGCCACTACCACTGCCGCAACCGCCACCATCGCCGCACCGACCACCACCGCTGCCACCACCACCACGTCTTCGCTGGCACCAGCCCCAGCGCAGGTGGTGGCCCGGCCGACTGGATCCACCCTGGGAGCCACAGCGAGGACCGTGGTGAGCAATGTGGCTAGTGGGCAGGCCGGTGGCAGCAGGACTGGTAGGAGGAGCAGGGTCAGGGAAACGCCAGCCTCCCCTGGGAGCCATGCCCTGCCTCAAATGGCCAGAGTCCTTGGGGCCTATGAAGAGGCCCAAGGACAATGGGTCCGGTCTGCTTCAGACACGCGTGAGGTGCTGGGGGTGCTGAGGTCCATGGACGCCCGTATGGGCCAAATCGTGGACCTCATGGGCCAGCTGGTGGTGGCGGTGAGGTCACAGCCAGGGACAGCAGCTCCCCTCCGCCACCACCTGCCGGGGCGCAGGGTGGAGCAGCAGTGTCCAGTTCCCCTGCGTCCACAGCCAGTGAGCACACCTCAACCACCAGCATGTCGCAAGCAGGCACCCCCTCGCAAACGTGGAAGGGGCCGTCCGAAGTGGAAACAGATCTCCCGGGAGGACTTCGCACGCTCCAAACGCAAGTGAGGCAGCCAGCCAGCCTTCCGCCAGCCTTCCTTGACCAGCCACTGCATTGACTTGGACTACGATCCCACTCCACACAGCCATCTGGATGGCATGTGTGTGTTGGACTATGGACATAGAACCAGTGGGTACACCCTGAGCATCACGCAGCCATGACCGACAGCTCATTGTCACTGCACGCACCACTTTTGTCATCACCTTACACACAATCACATGTCACAGTTTGTAATAAATGCACCTTTTACACTAACTGCTGTTTGTGCCCTGTGTTTTATTTGTACGGAATACAACGGCCACCTTGGGCGGAAAGGCACCTGATGCGTGGCATGGCAATTGAATCCGGAGGACCTGTAGGGACCTAGGGGTGGGAGACAGAACAGGAGCACATTCAATGAGTGTGTCACACACCCATCACACAGTACATGTCAACAACTACAAGCAATGTACACACATCGCACAGAGCAATAGGGCACAATGCCACAGCCACCAACAGTGGCATACTACCCTGGCCATGGAGCGTTGACACACAGCACGCAGTGAACAAACGGCCACCCTGACACAGCACACACACACCTGCACAGATACAGCCACATCAGCCGTCGTACATGGACACTCACCGTCAAGTGAAGTAGCGGGCGATGAGCTGCTGCCGCACATTACCAGCTTCCTCCTCTCCGCTGTCCTCCTCACTCGAGCTGTCCTGGTCTGCGGGCTGGGGCCCTGGTTGATCTCCGTCATCCACGATGAGGGGGATCTGCTTCCGAATGGCAAGATTGTGCAGCATGCAGCACGCCACCACTATCCGGCACACCTTCTGTGGGGAGTACGCCAGCGCACCCTCGGTGCGGTCCAGGCACCTGAACCTGGACTTGAGGAGGCCAAAGGTACGCTCGACCACACGTCTGGTCCTCCCATGTGCCTCATTGTAGCGATCGTCTGCTGGGGTGCGAGGATTCCTCAATGGACTGAGCAGCCATGCCCCATTCGGGTACGCAGAGTCACCTGGGTGTGAGGGACACAGAGAACCGTTGCAATTCCAACTGGACAGGGGACAGCATCGCACAACCAGCACGCTACACCACTCCACATACTCACCGACAATACAGGCACGATCCTGTTGCATATTGGACATCAGTCGTGGCAAGATGCTGTTGCGCATTATGTGTGCGTCATGGGCCGAGCCTGGGAACTTTGCACACACGTGGGTGATCACCATGTCCGCAAGGCACACCACTTGCACATTCAGGGAGTGCGTGTGCTTCCTGTTGCGGTACAGGTGCTCAGTGGCCTGTGGTGGAACAAGGCCGACATGTGTGCAGTCAATGGCTCCAACGACGTGTGGGATTCTGCCAAGGGCATAGAATGCACCCTTCACTGCCGCCAATTCACGAGCCCTGGGGAAGCGGATGTACCTGTTTCGGCACAGCATCATGGCTGCCAGTACATCCCTCAGCACCTTGCTGAACATGGGCTGGGACATCCCTCCTCCAATGCCCACTGTGTGCTGGAATGACCCAGTGGCGAAGAAATGCATGGCGGCCATCACCTTAGCCGTGGGGGTGACAGCAGTCGGATACACCCTGCGGGACGGAGATGGGGTTCTAACATGGCACACAGTCGATGCAGGGTTGGCCTGTCCAGCCGAAACTTCCTAATAACCTCTGTATCGTCCATGTCCGCCAGCAATTGGTATGGGCGGTCAATGTTCGGTCTCCGCCTAGGGACAATGGCAGAGGACACATGTCAAAGCAACACGACACATAGCAATTTCGCATACACATCACTGACATGACTGAGCAAGCACATGAGCCACAGCCCAGCTGTCAAGCTGGGACGGCACGGCCACAATACACTTACACAGGTCTCCCAACAATGGCAATGGCTAGTGATACGAACCACTGCCATGTGCATGCACATGGGGATCTAGGCCCCAATGACTTGCGGGGCGTGCTGATGGGGACTGACTGCATATCCGTCAAGCGGCAACGCCACGGCAACATGAATGTCTGCTGAGCATGGAACTGCTTCCGCGGCTGGATGAGTATGGCACACGACGACGACGATGTGGGCACAGGCTGAGCGGCCAAAACAAGTGGGACCTGTGGCACGAGGGGATATGAGACAGTAGTAGGTGTCAGCACTGCACCCTATGTACAGCACTGTACGGATCACACCTCCCGAAACATTGACAGGTGTCCACATTGACAGCCCCATGCCAAGACGGCTGTGTGCTTGCAGTCACACGTCACAGGTGAGAGGTTACATTGCACGTGCCAGGTGGCAGACGTACATAGTGGGAGCTGGCATGTGTGTGCATGTGTCTCCTGTTCAGGATCCACCAGATGGGCGCTGACTCTGTACTGACCATTGGACACAGCATGTTCCGTGGAAGGCTTGTGTGTGTGGGATGGTGGCACTGGATGTGCCTCCGTTGGGTGGGGGGCCATGCACAGGGCGGGTACGTCGATGATTGCGCATTGTTGGTCACGGTGGGTGCACCAACTGAAGATGTGTTGCCTTGTGTTCAATTCCTATGTCCGCATGATGATGGACTGTAGATGTGGGCAGACTACACATTGGTCGATGTGCTGTCTATATGCATGTGCCTTCACACCAGGCACAGCTGCCCCTGCACATGTGACCCCTGCTGGACTCGCTGCTGGGTCTGTGGAGCTGATGCACCTTCTGCGCGTGGGGCGGACAGCTCTCCTCACTTCCCTCATTGCGCATGTCATGACTTTGCCGCAGGTGACATGGATCATGGAGGGCCCACATGTACGCGTGGGTAGGCTACACATGATTGTACACTGGTCGCCACCCCCAGTCAGTGTTTCGAATGGGAAGGTTGTCGTGCTGGTGGTATGTTCGATGTGGCGGATGGGCGGGCCTAGGTGCGGGCTTACATTCCGGACATGGGGGTAGTTGGATTGGCGACTAGTTGCAGTACACACGGGACACGTCTCTTCCTTTCCACATCTGGGTCATCCCTTGTACTTACTGACAGTGATACAGTCATCTTCACCCCAGCCCTCATGTCCTCCCTCGCTCCCCCAATATGCATGCTCACCTGCGAGGCTAGCGCCTGCACAGGCAGCCCCAAGCTCGCACCAGAGAGGGCAAGGAGTGTATGTGTGGGTCCAGTTGCACGAGTGGGCTGTCTCAGGGTATGATGTGTGGCGGGACGCCGTCCACCTGCGTGGTGCCCCAAATGGAGACCCGGCCTGCATGGACTATGCATCACAGTCTTCGCCTTCCGGATCCGCCACCTGCGACACCCAGTGGCTGTGGCTGCCCTTGCGGCCAGGCCGCGTCCGTCTGCGGCTGACGGCCCACACATTCACTCTTTGGCCTCTCTGGGGAGGGCTCGGGGTGGTGGCGCACGCGCTTGCACTTAGTCGCAATGGCATGTGGCGTGGTTGGTATGATGGGCAATGGATGGGATGGTGCGAGCCACCTCCCGTGACGTCAGTGCTGCTCGTGCTGTGGTGCGTCCCCCTACACTTCCATTTGACTTGTGCCATGCTAGACGTTGAGGTTCTATTGCCTGCGTGATATGACCAGGAGGAGCGCGAGGAGACCTCTCACACACCATGCTCCACTGCCATCCCGTGCCCTGTATCGCCTGTGCGGATTGACTATGTTGGGGTTACACCTTGTCGACTGGGGCTGTGTGTGCCTTGTCAAGGGGCATGGCGGGCGCACAACAGGATCCAGCTTGTCCACAGAGGGTGGGCTGAGGTGCGCCTGGTACCGCTTGTACGTGTGCCCGGCTGCTGTGCACACACGTGTTCACTCCCCCGACAGGTGTCCTCTCACGATGCCCAGGGAAGCGGTGGTGTACTGTTCATGACCCCTCCCAACACGGCGTGCTCCAACTTGGCATGTGCGCATCTACCCGTCACACCCACCCACCTGAGCACTGCGTCCATACGACTTCACACGACACATGTGTGTCTTCCACAGTTGTGCTACTCATTTGCGTTGACATCCAATACCAGTGGACTACATGGTCATGTCACGACTGCCGTGTACTTCACATACTCTCATCCTCTCTCATTCGTACTTGTGAAATGAGTCAGCGGAGACAGTTTTGGTTTCAAACATTATATTGAGTCTTCTGTCCTCTGTGATGCAGTATAGTGGACACTACTGGCAGCGGAATACATGTTGAGGATATACTGAGCATGATTGCAAATGGGATAGGGTGTGGGGTTACATGTGATTGGCTGTTGCATGTGGGATGTGGGCTTCAGAGTGACATCTGCTTGGCCAAGGCTGTGCTAATGTACATTTACGTATAGCTGCGGAGCTGCGGACTTTGACACAGACGGTATACATGTAGCCTACCAGACCGCTTGGCATCATGGGCACAGTCCATCTCAGTTCCATGTGACAGGTTTGCTGCGGTTGTTCCTCATGCACGCGTGCATGTGAGATGACATCAGGGCATGTGCTTGCGTGCATGCAGCGGCGTGCCACTTGTTGTTGCACTGTGGTGGTTACTGGACATGTCACAGTCACTGGGGTCGTGTTGTTGTTGTATGCACTTGTCGTCCATGCAAAGGTCCTGGTATGGGATTCCCGGGCGGGGGTGGAGGGGTGCAGCACCCACAGACTCCAGGCGACCTATTCATGTCCACTGAGCGGTGTGTGTGTCCATGGGCGCTGGATCCATGTCGTGTCCTGGTTGTTCGTGCAGTTCCGTCCATGTGGGTGCGATACACAGAGCCCATGCCACTGCCTCCCACGATGCATGCGGTGTTCCTGGATGTGATGGGGAACAGTGTGCATGTCCCGGTCATATCCGATGTCATGGCGATGTCGTTGATGGTGTGGTTACAGTTGCCGGTCGTTTGGTATGGCTGTTGTGGTGGTGACTGGCCAGTCCGTGCGGAAGCTAAGCATGGGTGCGGGGTTGGACATCATAGGTCACTCGGGAACCTGCGTTGTGGTCCGACGAATTGACAGGTTGTCAGGTATGCGATGCCGCCCAGCAGGGCTTCCATGTCATTGGTGGTGTACATGTTTGCCAGCCAATGTAGCGGATGGTGGCTGTCAAGGTGTTGTTCGTAAGTTGTCCCTTGGAGGACCATGATGGGGCATGCTGGGTGACATTCGATGTAGCTGTTCTCGATGATCCGTCGTGTGGAGGCACAGTGGTCCCATTTCAGTGCGGGTGCGATGTTGGCCACAT
Organism: Calotriton arnoldi; assembly: GCA_963921515.1. Classification (NCBI taxonomy): domain Eukaryota; kingdom Metazoa; phylum Chordata; class Amphibia; order Caudata; family Salamandridae; genus Calotriton; species Calotriton arnoldi. The sequence goes on from CAWUFW010011702.1 coordinate 341,285, forward strand.
ACGCCATGCCCCCATAGGCAGAGCAGGCCCTGTCGTGTGCGTCCAGAGGGAGGAGTAGTGGTAGCAGGTCCGCCTTCAGACATGCCGGGTTGGAGAGGCATATCTCGACGGGATGCTGGTAGGGACACCTCCGACAGTAGAAGACGGGCATGACGCAGCTGAACAATGTGATGCGGTAAGCCAGTCGGTAACTTACGTTCAGCAGGGACAGGAGATCGCATCCCAATGTATGGAACAGGTTGGTTTTGTACAGCTTGAGCTGTTCGGCGTAGTTGGGTAGGTGTGTTGCGGTTGCCATTTCGCAGCGGTTCGTTGAGGTGGCGTGCTCCGGCTGTGTGTGCAGTCTGCAATGTGCACGCTCCGAGGTTGCTGTGAGCTCTGTGTAGTCGTAGGGAGACAGGACTTGTGTTCTGTTTGCTTGTTTGGAGGACACGGGCCCTCTTCCCACATGCTTCTCAGACAGTTCAAGGTCAGTGATGTGTGACTCCTTCCAATTAACTTGCATGTGGCCGACATGGGGAGTGTTTTCTTCTTTCTTCCCCGTCCGTTGTGTGCTTCTGTGATATGCGCTATCTGCCCTGTGGTCGGTCTCCTCGGCATGCCTGTGTTGGTCTATTCTTGGACAATGGCTGTATTCACCGGCTTCTGTCGTAGGGCTGTGGTTTCGGAGTTGGAATGGAAGGTCATTCAGTGCTGTCTGCTCTCCCTTGTGTGGGCGGCAGGCTGCCTTTCCGCTCTGCGTTGGGCCTTGTGTGTGAATGTTATTCTTGGGCCACCTGTTGTCGGTCCCCGGGCTCTTTGGTGTTCCGTTTTATATGTCTTGTTCATATGTGCAGGGTGGTATGGGTGTTTCAGTGTGGTACTGGCGTTCCTCTTCCCGAAGGGGCCCTGCTTCTCCTAGTTGGTGTTGCCGCCGCTGTGTGCTACGCCATGTTTGTTACACTGGGGTGTGTCCTGCTGTTGCGTGACTTCACTGACATGTGTGCGTCGGTTGTGTGGCGTTGGGTGTTGTCCGTGAATTGGGCGTTGGGGACATGTCTGTGGCAGGCCTGTCACGTGTCATGTGCGTTCGGGTGGGGCTGATGTGTGTGCTGCTTGGTTGTGTCCCTGTGTCTGTGTGCGACGCATGCATGGCGCTGCGGTTGGCCTCTGCGTTGTGCGCATGTGTGGCGGCGTCATCGGCGCTTTGGGGCCGTGACGGGGTGGTTGGTTCCTAGTCCCAGGTGGTGTGTACACATGTGTTCCGCGATGTTACGATTTGGCCTGTGTGTCATATGTGGATGCAATGGTGGATGTGTTGTGTACACGCGCTGGTGGGGGTTGTCCGCTTTTTCCGCCCTTGCACTGTGTGCGCTGTTTGCGTGCACTTGTTGTGTGTGTGCCTACCTGCGTCTCCGCGGTACGTTGCGTCCTTGGTGGTGCATCAGCTGGAGCATGGGGAGGGCCTGCAGTGCTGGATTCATGCTCGGGGAGCCGCTTCTTCGTTGTCCGTGCTCGGCATCCGTGTTACCGCTTCGGTTTGTCGTACGGTATCTCTTGGCCGTGGGAGCCGTTTGTTTGCGGCATCGTAATTTATGCGCCGGGCGGGACGTGTTTCGTCTGACGGTGTGTGTCAGTTGGGCTGCGCCGCTACGTGTACGGGCGCACTTTGATGGCGGACGGTGTTGCTGGCTTGCCGGCGGTGTTTGGCCTACTTTTCGCATCGTAATTGGACGGGCGTGTGGACTGCTGCGTGCCGGCGGTAACTGGTGCTTTTTGCATCCGCCAGCACGGCGGTGGTGCTTCCGCCCGCCATCGTAATGTGCCCCTAAATTATCAAATAATTTATTGAATAAATTATTTAGAAAAAATATCAAATATATTTTAAAACAATCTACCCACCCTGCTCCCCTACATACCCAACAACCCACCAATAAATAAATAAATTCAAATACAATAAAAAACAAATCTTTAACCCCTTCCATGTGGCGCGAATTTTCGCACTGTGCGGGGGTTTTTATTAGTGGGCGGGGATTCGACGGCTCCCGGCCGTCGTGCGCACACGCCCACCGTGACGCATGACGGCCGGGAGCCGTCATGAGCATACAAGGGGTTAAATATGTAACTCAAGCAAAAGAAAATATACAATACTGAAAAACAATTGCACATTGGGCTTTTTTTACGAGTCTTGCAGTCCACGGACCACCAGTCTCGTGGTGGCGCGGCGGTGGCAGTCTTTTGACCACCCCATTACGACCAGGGCATTTGGGCTGCCCTAGGACCACCGCAACCACCAGATATCAGAAATCCCTGGCGGTGGGTTGGCGGTCTTGAGGCCGCAGTATGCTTGGCGGGGCCGCAGCATATTACGAGTTTCCTAGCCGCCACTCTTTTCATCACCATGCGACCGCCATGAAAAATGTGGCGATGAGAAAACAGAGGGGGTCCAACAGTGCCCCCTTGTGCCTCACGCCATGTTGATGCAGCACACAGGGGCACACAACATGTGCCCCCCTGTATACATACACACCAGTACCTGTACGGCATGGACTGTAGCAGTCAATGCCATGCAGGTACTGCCTTTGATGTTCCCATTGCGGTGCATATTTCATAGGCACCACCCTGGAAACGGCAATGAACCGCCCGCCAGACAGGAGAAAACTCCATGGGTTTGGCGGTGCTGGAGCGGGGTGGTACCACTCTCACACTGCCAAACTCATAGTGAAGCCCATAGCTAACCTTATAATATTAACTTATAACACAAAAAGGTTTTAAAACATAACAAAATAATTAGAACATTATACTGTATATAACACATAAGAAAATTAAACCTGTAATATTCTGTGCCATGATATTCTTGACCTCACAATATTTTTGATGCAATTATATTTTTGCCACAAAACTAATATTATGCACCAAGGTCTGTCGTCACAAGGATCCATTATTTCTGAAGAAGTTGTGCCTTCAAATCCAGTTTACAAGAAGGCAGATACAGCTCTAAAATGTTCCAAGACACCCTCTAACTTTGTGGTGTGCACCAACACCTATTTCTTCTACATCATCTAATCCCTTCTAAAATATTTCCAGGCCCTAGGGGACCCCTTGCAACAGGGTAATGATGGCACAAGCATCACGTCCTTGATGGAGCAAAAGGTGTGCTTCTTGGCTGACATTTCCTATGATATATTAAGTGAAGCAGCTGCAGATTCAGATACAGTGATTGCACCTACTTGAAAGAAAATGTGTCAAAATAAAGGGCAGGAGGAGTCCTCTCGCAGTCCTACTCTTTTTTAAAGGAATGGATTGCTTACTAGGTTTAGGTCTTTAGAAGTGAACAGGTGTTAGCAGTTGAAGAGATAGCTTCCAGACTCTTGAAGAGGGTCTTTCTGGGATGTCTAGTGTTTCATTCCCCACTTCCTTCCTGTGACTTGACCTTGGTTCATCAGGCTTTACAGAGTCCACCTTTTGATCCTCTTCCTATGGTAGAGCTAAAATTCCTTTCCTCTGTTGAGGTCTTCGAGTCGGGGAGTTGGCAGCTTTATTGTGGGAAGAGCCCTATCTGCAGTTTTTCCAGATACAGTGATTTTATATCTATCCTCACCTTTTTCTTCCCAGGTCGTAGTTCCATTGTTCACAGGACTTTTTCCTTCCTTTCATTCGTAGGGCCTTATTATGACTTTGGCAGAAGGGGAGCCATGCCAGCGCCCCCCTCCTACACCGCCAAGTGAAATCCAGGTTGGGAGTCCTGCGACAGCTGGCCCACCGTGGTGCCTGTTTGAAGGCTCCTAGGAGAGCCGTAACAGGCACCACAATGGGAACGCCATTGCAGGTTCCTGCAGGGCATGGACTGTCAAGTCCATGCCCTGCAGGAACTGGGGGTGCATGCAGACAGGGGGGACACACCATAAGCCCCCCTGCATGCATTCCCTGGCTCAGAGGCAACAGAGGGCCCTGTATGGACTCCCTTTGTTTCCTCTCTGCCACCTCTGCCTCTCTCTGCCACCGCTATGAAAACCATGGCAGAGAGGAAGTTCGTAATATCCTTGGCGGGCCACAGCAGTCCCGCCAATCATTAGGTGGCCTCAAGACCATTGCAACACCACCAGGGATCTCTGATCCTTGGCGGTTACGGTGGTGCCAATGTGGTCTAACCACCCAAGTCGTAATGGGGCGGTCAGACCACCAGTGCAGCGGTGCCCACACCGCCACCATGGCTATAGTGGTCCGATGGACCACCGTAGTCATAATAAGGCCCTGTGGACCTTATTATGACTTTGGTGTTCTTGGAATAGGGCGGCCATGCCTCCGCCCTGCTCCTAGACCACCAAAGCCATAAAAAACACCTGCCAGAGTACGACTTTTAAAGTCTCTGGCGGGCAGTTTTTGGGTGATCCCGTGGTGGTGCCTTTGAAAAAGGCACCGCAATGAGAGCATCAAAGGCAGTTCCTGCAGGGCATGGACTGTCAAGTCCATGCCCTGCAGGAACTGGGGGTACATGCAGACAGTTGTGCCCCCCTGCATGCACCCCATGGCAGAGGCACAAGTGGGCCCTGTGGGCCCCCCTTTGTTTCCTTACCGCCACACTTTTCATAGCGGTCGCACCGCCATGAAAAGTGTGGCGGGAGGAAACTCATAATATGCTTGACGGGGCTGCTGCGGCCCCGCCAAGCATATTGCACCCTCAAGACCGCTGCGACATCGCCAGGGATCTCTGATCTCTGGTAGTTGCGACGGTGCCAATGTGGTCCGAGTTTTAATGGGGCGGTCGGACCGCGTTGCGGCGGTGCCCGCACCGCAACAGTGGCCGTGTCCTAATAAGCCCCTAAACTGTCATCTGAGATTGAGCAAAGTTTACACAGTCTAGAGGTGCAGAGACCTTTGTGTATTTACACTGAAAAAACTGCCCCTTTATGAAAATCTAATTGGCTTTTTGCGACTTTTGGAGTCTTGTAACAGCTTAAAACACCTTCTTCCTTGACTAAGTAAATGGATACGTTTTTCCATTAGCTCAGCCTGCCAGTCTAATGGGTCTCAGTGATCAGATGTAATTCAGGGACGTTCAACAAGGGATGTGTCCACATCATGGTCAGCAATGAAAGGGGCATCTTATATGAAAGGCTGCTACCTGGGATACTCCTCATAACTTTATGGACCTTTATCGCATACACAAGTGTGTGGTGTGGGGGGTGCCCAAATGAATTTGCGACTCATGTCTTGAGGGCTGCTGTATCATGAATGCATTATTACACTAAAAAGAAACCGAGATTCCACGGCAGCTTCCTACAATCTCCAGACCTGCCCAGGATGTTTTCCTATGACTCTTCTGGTCGGCTCCTTCAATCAAACTCCCCACGCAGCCTTCCGCTCACAGCCTGTATAAAGGGAAAAACCCTCTACAAACCTGTGTTTGTTTTGCAAACCCCAGAGAGGCGGGTTCCGCTTCAGAGCTTCAGAAGCAGGGTTTCATAAACAAACTTTTTTTTTTTAAGCGGAAGCTTGGTGAATGTCCTGGTTTGTTGTGTAACAGTGGCCTACTGTGTGCTATTTCTGGGCTATTCCTTAATTTGTGGTCTGCCCTAAAGGCGAAGCGCTTCCAACCCATGCGACCAGAGGCCGTATCATGATGGACTCCACTGCCTCAGGACAAAGCAGAGCACCTGTCTTTGCGCGCCGGCACTGCGTAAAGTCAATTCATTTACCACGGCATTTCTATGAGTTGCAGCTTTAAGTTCAGCCAGTACAGCTTGGAAACAGAGGGAGAGACTTGCACTTTCTGAATCTGAGGTCGACAGTAATGCACTATCTCGGAGACATATCGGCTCAAATGAGTTGCCTTTACGCGCTGCAGACACATAAAAATAGGCGCGCTTCTCTGCACTGAGGCTGCGCAGATCATGATACGGCGCCTGGACTTTTTCATTAATGCGCGAAATGTGACTGCAGCATAGATATGTACCGCACCGTGGGACATACAATAGCACTCCGGGACATACAATAGCACAAATGCACTTTATGTGATCGAAAGCCTCCCCAATCTATGCTGCACCATTTTCGTTATCCTTTTGTAGTTTTATAGGGACATTTATTTAATAGCACAATGCACTTTACGTACCTATTAACACAGGTCACTTTGATTGTTTTTACTGCATATTTTATCAGGCTATATAATAAGCACTTTGCACTTTTTTGTACTTATGTGACATAGTTATTTTGCCTATTTGCACTACGTGTCATGTAATGTGTATTGTACTTTGATGTATGATTGAGCTGATATTTTGTCGTTTTTAAATTTGACTGTATACTCTCATTTTTAAAAGAAAAACTGTAACCGATACCGCCGATTAGAAAGCTTTTATGGTGTCATACTTTGCACCGAATAAAGTTTTGTTTGACTTTGACTGCAGCGTGGATACCAGTAGCTAATTCATGATGCCGTTTTCAGAGCTGCGCCGGCGCTGAAAGGGTCTATGCGTTGAAAACCTCATCTTGATACAGCCCTATAGATGGAAGTAAGTAGAAGCCTATTAAAAACACGTTTGGGCACAAGCAAGTACTTTTTTTTAACAAATCAAGCACTGCACAGCTGTATTCCATGGAATTGACTGGTCTTGTGTTTTTTTGGTAAAAGTCAGTGCCCAAGCTTGCAAACTTACTTTTCTTTTTTTTTCCATATCATACTATATCTGTCCTGCTAAATTAGTAAAATGATTTGTCATGAGGAGAAAACAAACCAGGGCTGCACTTTTCTGGCAAAATCCAGGTCTCAGCAGAATTGACTGCACTTTGTGCATGAAGACAACTCATGTTTTATAGATTTCTCGTTCATTCACTTACATACATCAGAATTCTTCCTTCCATCAGCCCTCCTCTGCCTTCTTCCTTATGCCAAGTCCTCCTTTCCTCCAGTTCTTCCTCCTTCTCTTCTGCTCCCTCCAATTTGGTTAATTCTCCTTCACTCATCTCTCTCACTCTCACTATCTTTCTTCTCTCTCACTCTCTTTATCCACCTCTCTGTCCCCCTCCATCACGTCCTCCCTCTTATCACCTCTCTCACTCTCACTTCTAGGCCTCTCCCTCCCTTTTTAAGACCCCTCTTCCCTCCATCCCTCTTTCTTTCTTCCTTCTCGAACCAGTCTCCACCCTATTGAATTTTTTTCTCTGCAAAACCACGGCCATTGGAAGCAGAGGAGAAAGAGGCTCAGCAGATCTTGGCAAAAGGGATAAAGGCTTACAACCTTTCAGCAGCACTTTTGAGACCTGTCCTGCTCTCGCACTTCTTACCTGAGACACAGTCAGTCCTGTAACAGCTGTTTCTATGCTGCCAGTCCAAGAACTAAGCTCGCTCCACAATCACCGGAATTTTTACTAATGGCTGGAAAGGCATCTTGATGGGTAACTGCACCTGCATATCAGACGGGTGTGCAACCTGTGCTACAACCAGTGTGTGTGTAATACAAACACTGAGGGAGGGCTAGAAGGCAGGGAAGTTATACCCACTGCCATATGTTAATCCTTGCACTAGCATAATATTCGTAATTGTATATGTATATATTCGGCATTCTTAAAATAGAGAGACCTATTCGCTTGCAAAGTTTATTTGATGTTGACTGTCATCATTCCATATGTACCATGGGTCTCACGGGGTCTCTCCTAATTCTGAATGGGCCAGTAACGACAGTTAGGGCAGTTGGTTCTTAGTGCTGCCAATCAGACAAAGCAATTCATATGGCCTAGTCATACGTTATATATCTATCCGGACCTTCCTGGGCGCAGTAGAGTAGGAAGAAGACATTTCTAGCTTTGAGACCTGCTCTTAAGAAGCTGAATATTAGAAAAGGCGCGGTCTATCCTCGCTGCTTTAAAATTATGGTACTCAGGGTCCTTGTTGTTTTAAAATTACGCATGATGGTACTCAGTGTCCTTGTCGCTTTAAAATTACACATGAGAGTACTCAGTGCAGCCTTTAGGGCGGTGTGACTTGTGTGCTGCACCGAGTGCCAAACTCGAGGAAGAGCCCTTTGTATGACACGAGGCAAGATAAGAGCAGCCTGCAGAGATCTTTGTGTGCTCTACATTTTTTAAGGGAACAATAACAACAGGATGATAACTGGTGGTTAATGCACTTGAAGGAGAGATCTGTGATTTGTCTAGTCACAGTTTTGATTTATGATAAATTAGCACAGAGGGTTAATGTTTCCGCTGCAAAGCACAACCTGTAACACACAGTTCACAGATTAGTATTTTATGGATAGCTCAGTGGATTACTGCTTTTGTCTCGGAAGTCATTTTGTTACGTGGTATTCATTCGTTACAATCCTAATATAACACATGGAGATATGAACTGCCCTCAAAGTGCTGCAATCAAATTTGTTATCGCTTTGTTCACCCTAAGTTGGCAGGGTATGCCCAGACGTGGGTCCCTTGCTCACTTTGCCACTGGATTCAAGCTAGCCTGGCTGATGACGGCTGATTAGCCAGAAACCGGTCCCAGGATGCTTGTTTCCGGTCCAGGGAAGACATGGCTTGGCAGTTCGGGCTGGAATGTTCCCATGAGGCACATGGTCAGACTGATTTGCATATGGCCATGTCTGAACTGGGGTGGTGGAGTGAGCTAAAGAATGATGATGGATTAAACCCAGATCAGTTGACTGGGGGTGAGTGTTTGATTTGCTCAAGCGCTCCGTCCATCATCCCCTTTGGTATCGCTTTGTTCGCCCTAAGTTGGCAGGGTATGCCCAGACGTGGGTCCCTTGCTCACTTTGCCACTCGATTCAAGCTAGCCTGGCTGATGACGGCTGATGAGCCAGAAACCGGTCCCAGGATGCTTGTTTCCGGTCAAGGGAAGACATGGCTTGGCAGTTCGGGCTGGACTGTTCCCATGAGGCACAGGGTCAGACTGATTTGCATATGGCCATGTCTGAACTGGGGTGGTGGAGTGAGCTAAAGAATGATGATGGATTAAACCCAGATCAGCTGACTGGGGGTGAGTGTTTGATTTGCTCAAGCACTCCGTCCATCATCCCCTTTGGTATCGCTTTGTTCGCCCTAAGTTGGCAGGGTATGCCCAGACGTGGGTCCATTGCTCACTTTGCCACTGGATTCAAGCTAGCCTGGCTGATGACGGCTGATTAGCCAGAAACCGGTCCCAGGATGCTTGTTTCCGGTCCAGGGAAGACATGGCTTGGCAGTTCGGGCTGGACTGTTCCCATGAGGCACAGGGTCAGACTGATTTGCATATGGCCATGTCTGAACTAGGGTGGTGGAGTGAGCTAAAGAATGATGATGGATTAAACCCAGATCAGTTGACTGGGGGTGAGTGTTTGATTTGCTCAAGCGCTCCGTCCATCATCCCCTTTGGTATCGCTTTGTTCACCCTAAGTTGGCAGGGTATGCCCAGACGTGGGTCCCTTGCTCACTTTGCCACTGGATTCAAGCTAGCCTGGCTGATGACGGCTGATTAGCCAGAAACCGGTCCCAGGATGCTTGTTTCCGGTCCAGGGAAGACATGGCTTGGCAGTTCGGGCTGGACTGTTCCCATGAGGCACATGGTCAGACTGATTTGCATATGGCCATGTCTGAACTGGGGTGGTAGAGTGAGCTAAAGAATGATGATGGATTAAACCCAGATCAGTTGACTGGGGGTGAGTGTTTGATTTGCTCAAGCGCTCCGTCCATCATCCCCTTTGGTATCGCTTTGCATGCAAATTGAAAGCATAGGTTTACAACCTTATTGTTTTTTCCTCAATCTTTCATTTTTCCAAGATTACGGAAAAGGGCTCCTTGGGTAGTAATACAAATTTATTAGTATGATAGCTCCAATCATTGTGTTAAATTTCAAATCCAGATTGTGTGGGGTGAATTGAATAGCACTTTGCACCTGGTTTGTATTACAAAAGTGACGCAAACCTGATGCAAAGAGTTGCTTTGGTGTTTACTTTCCACCGCAAATCTAATTGCATTGGAAAGCATCCCTAAAGTAACACAAAGTAGCACTATGCTGTACTTTGTGTCAAGAAGGCTTACCTGGGTGGTACATGGATGCTCCCATGCAGCCCCCCCACCCCCTTGGATGTTGATGCTAATCCCCATCTACTATCTTTGGTAGAAAGGGATTTGTATCAAAAAAATATTTATTCTCTCCAAATCTTTTCAACTTTGCATGTGTGCTGCACCGTGTAGCATACAAACAAAGTGGTAAAGTGTTAGACTTTGTCAAAGCATAGAAATTTGTGCCAGAAGGATACCCTTCCAGTGTAAAACCTTTGGTTGACATCACACACATACCCTTGCAATATGGTGTAAGGGTATGTGCATTGGCACAAGGCATCCTAAGTTACACCAGCACTAGAGGAGTGAGCGCAGGGCCGGACTGGCCGTAGTGGGCACCGGGCGTTTCCGCGGTGGGCCGTCAGGTTGAGGGCCGTTTACGTTACGGGGGCCGGCAATATCGGCCCCCTGTAACAAAATCGGCCGCAACCAGCCTTGCAAACAGCTCGGCCGCACCCCTCTCCTCCCCCCTAGGGGGGCCGGCTATGCAGTTTGACAGGGCCGGTTCCGGTTCCCAGTCCGGCCCTGAGTGAGCCGGTCTTAATAGTTCTTATACTTTTGAAGATCTTGGTAAAGTCAAAGAGTACATAGGGAAACACAGAATGTAAGTTGTGGAAACCTCAGAAGCTAAGGTTAGTTAAATGTCTTTATTCTTCCTTTGTCTCTGAATACCTTAAAGGTTTCTTTGTGTCTTATTATCGATATATTCTTTCCATTGGGTCTAGCATCTAATAGCTTTTAAATTTGTAATCCTGGCTGAGGATGACAGTCAGGAAGAAATGAAAAATCGTCTTCTTTGTACAGCAATGTGTATAAAACTTTATAATACTATCATTACTACATTATATTTAATGCAAATTTAAGCACAGATTTCATTGCTTCAGGACTGATGTGTACTTTTTACTCTGCCCCCTAAGCCCACAGTCTGATTTTGGCTTGTCATCTCATGTTTTTGTTAAATAATTAAGGGCTTAGAAATGCTTGTCCATGCCAAACTGCTCAACAAATGTTTTTAGGCTGCTCTACCAATCTCTCGGTTTTATGGTACTTTTTTTTACCCTTATCCCTGTATTCATTTTTCCATCTTGGAATTTATCCATATTTATTTTTATGATGGCGAAACCAATTGCATTGCCCCTAATATAGATCTTTATTTATTAGCAGTACTGATAAATGGAGACTCATACTTTGATATGTGTAGGGTTTTAGTGCACCAGGCAACAGGCACCTGGACACCTAGCCTCCCACTTGCCTGTAGTCTCCAGTTCCTGCTTCTTTCAGCCTGATCCAGTGACACCACCGCAACCCAGGCTGTCCTGCATGGGGTTTCTCACTCACCATTTTTTCCACCAACAGAAGTCCCACTTACTTCATGACCTACTATGTGCAAGCCGCAGTGTGACAGTGCACCTGATGCGTGCAGCGAGTGTGCTGCTGGCACTGAAGGTGCACCAAAGGCAAGCCCGTTTGCACCCGTCCGCGCCGTGACTGCACCCATCACCACGACCCCTGGTCCTGCTGCCCTCCAAAGATACACCATCACCAAGGTCTAAACCTTCAAGCCCCGGATGCCGCAACAAACACTGCCACCGTGTCAACCCACGCTCCTTTCACCTGCACCCACTGCCACTTCACCTGCCACAGCACAAACATGAGCCTCTCCCCGAACACACCACAGACACGACCTTACTATGCAAACACACCACTGAGATTTGAGCCCCTCCACCCTCACACCCGGTGTCCTCTTCCTCACTGAGACCTGGCTCAACCCCACTTCCGAACCCGCCACCGCAATACCCGAAGGATACAAGATCTCCCACCACAACCACATTAACAAGCCCGGTGGAGGGATTGCTATCATACACAAGGAATCCATCCAATGCACCACCACAAATGACAAAATCACCACAGCCATGGAACACCCCAACTTCTGACTCCAAACAGACAGCAAAAACACCATCAGGGGCACCCTCGCCTACTGTCCCCCAGGACCATGTCCAGCCTTCTGCAACTTCATCGCCCACTTCATCACTCCCCTCGCCATAGACTCCAACAACTTCAGTTTCCTCGGTGACCTCAACTTCCATCTCTATGACTACAATTACATCAACACGACCAACCTCTTTGACAACATGAACAACATCACCTGACTCGTCCATGACCTCACGTACACCGCAGGCCACACCCTAGACCCCATCTTCACCCCCAGCGACCACATCAGGTACAGCCACACCACGGAACTCACCTGGACCGACCACTCCATCATCCACTTCAAAATCCCCAGCTCACGGACCTCTGCCTCTAGCCTGCCCAACACCTCCTGCTGCAGCTGGAGCAAAGTCTCAAAGGACATATGGATCAACGCCCTCATCACGACTCACCCCATCTCCTCCAACAACCTACACCACAACATTAGAAACTTTAACAATTGAATCACCAACTGCGCCGACAGCATCGCTCCTATCGGTAACAACACCCACAGAATGTCCACCAAGCAGTCTAGCTGGTACACTGAAGACCTCAGAACCACTAAACTACACTGGAAGCAACTGGAAAGGAGATGATGCACCAGCAAGGATACAACCGACAATACCACCTTTAAGACAGCCCTCAACCTGTACCACAGACAGTTGAGAGAATCGAAGGAAAAGGCCTTAGTCTCATGCATCGCATCAAGCGCAGTTAACAGCAAAGAACTCTTCAACATCCCTAAATAATTCTCCAACCCCTCAGCTGCAACATACAACATTATCCTCTCACAAAATCTTTGCCACAACCTTGCAAACTTCTTCCATGACAAAATCCCCAGTGTGAGAAGTTGGCCTGGTTTATGCTGTCCACTAATTAAAGTGGGCACCTTGCACCAGTCTAAATAACCCTTATGGTGATTTAAGAGGTCAAAGATAACCTTAGAAAGCTATCCAAGTGCTAGCTGTGGAGAGCAGCCTTCAGGCTTAGTCTTGAAGGAATGTTAAGCAGCTTGTTTTACCAGAATGCAACCTTATAGTATTGGTTAAATGAAAGGAGAACCACACAGTAGTTATAAAAATATGTATTTATTAATATAACACTCTCTAGTATGACACAGTATCTCCTACACAGAGATAATCACACAATACACAATACTATACCACAGAATCAACAGTAAGTAGCAATAATACACAGTGGGCCCCAGGGGGGGACAAAACCATATACTAAAATAGTGTTATAAGAACCACGACTCGAGTCAAGACAGTGACTAGAATACGTAGAATCGCTGGGACCCCAAGGAACCACCCAAGGTGAGTAAGTAGGGACCCCATGGAGGACGGGTGCAATGTGGGAAAACGACTGCGTGCTCCGTACAATTCTATGGGAAAGTCGCGGTTAAAGTTTTAGTGTTTAAGGACCCTTCCCAGTGGATTACGAGGAAACCCTTTGGATCGTAGAAGGTTGGAGAGCCACCCTACCCGTGGATACCAAAGTACCAGAGTTACATATCCCAGGGAAGCCGGGTGCATAGGGCTGAAGTGGTGTCGGAAACCGCCGTCGATCTCAATGGGAGACTTCAAAGAAAGAAGAAAAGTGTCCGGTGGAACCCACAGGTGGATTCTTGATGGAAGGAACCTGAAAGCAGAGGGGACAGAGTCTGGGTCACTCAGGAGTGACAGGGGCTCGGTAGACGAATGCCCACCAATGTTGGGTGCTTCAGGTGTGATGATGGAGACGTTGACTCCGCAGCCACGGGGACCAGGAGATGTTGAGGACAACCAGGAGCCAATACAAGCTGACCCATGAAGGATGACGAGTGCTGAGGGGTCGGTTTTCCGGCTGGAGCACCAACAAGCCTTGGCAGCGGCAACCCACGAGGAAGGTCAAGGAAGGTTGCGGTCTGGCCCAGCAAGGACCAGGGGACTCACCACAGCAAGTGTAGTCGGGGCAGGCCTGGAGCAACCAGGAAAGCCCATGAAAAGCAGTGGTGACCCTCAAGTGGACTCACAGGCCAGAGGCACAGGAGTCACAAGAGGACCACAAGCGATTTCACAAAACGACAGCTTGCAGAGCATTCAGTGCAAAGAGGCCAAAGTTCTTTGTAGGAAATGTGCCCAGAGGTTGTGGCTATTTGTAACCCAATGCACTTGTTCAGAAAACGCCAACAAGCATATGCACTTGCAAAAGTACACAGTGCACAGGGGTTCGGGTTATACAGTCCCCACGAGGGATACTGGCCTCAGACTTGGTGAAAGGGCAGCTCAACCTCAAGGAACATAGGAACCCACCTCCTGTGTTTCTGGAGCCTTCGGAGTCTGCAGTAGCTCAGGATCAGCAGACCGGTCAGTTTGCAGGGGAGTGACTCCTTCGCCCCAAGGGAGATGCTTCAGTTGTCCTTGATGCTCCACAGGTCCTGCACAAAGCCTGTACGGTGCTTGGGCACAGACAATGCTTTGGACGGAGAGGGAGACGAAGTCAGGCCCAGTCGAAGTCCAGCGAAGTCCAGAGTGTCCAGACGGTCAAAATGCAGTGGTTTCTTGTTCAGAATCTTGTCCACGTCGGATCTAGGGTCCTACAGCCAGGCAAGCCCTAAGTACCCACGGGTGAGGGTTGGACAGATTCAGGGGACCCTCCCAGGGGAGGGTTTGGACAGTGGAGAGGTTACTCCCATGTCCTTTGTCCAGTTTCGTGCCAGAGCGGGAGCCAACGGCTCCCAGAACTGGTTTGAGCTGGACTATGCACAGGGACACCAAGTGTGACCCTCTCGCAAACTTTCAGGCACTTGGTCACACCTCCCTGTGACAGGATGCCTATTGTTCTGCCTTCCCCTGCTCGAGCTTGGCTCAGCAGCAGGAGGGCAGAAATGTGTCTCTGGTTGGTAGCAACCATTTTGTGCTGTCCGGGTCGGGAAGGCTGGTACCCGGAAGACCAGGGACCCCACGAAGCATGCTTCAGAAGGGTGAAATCATACCTCCCACACTGGTTAGCGGTGTGGAGGTACGATTCCAGGGTGTTTGATACCAAACACGACATGTTTTGTTGCAGCCATTTTCAAGAGAGCATTTTACGCGAGCATATAATGCACCTCTACCTATATGTCGGGCTGCATCACCGACAACCCCGGAGAATGGTCTCCGAAGGCGGTAGGGGTGCTCTGCTCATGCAGGAGCACCCTCTCACGTAAAACCCAGCACCCTGCCTTCAGAATTGTCAAGGCCTGCTAGAGGGGTGACTGATAGGTTTTAAGTGTAGTGACCTATAGATATAATAACCCTATATCTTTCGTAAGTGGTGCAAGCACCAGCTTACACAGGCTGCAATGGCAGACCTGTAGTTCCATTTTGCATGGCCTCTCATGGGTGGCATAATACATGCTGCAGCCCATGGGGGGCCTCTGGGGTACCTATGCCCTGGGTACTTGTGTACCATATACTAGGGACTGGCAAGGGTACCCCAGTATCCAATCTGGAGTGTACCTAGTACATATCATAACAGTTTTAAGGAGAAAGCAGATAGTCTGGGGTCCTGATCAGCAGGATCCCAGACAGACTAGTCAAAAACAGTATTACATTCAGCAAAAAGTGGGGGTAACCATAAAAAGCAGATCCTACTTTCCTACACCCAGCATCGACAGAAACTTCAAACCCCAGCCCTAGGCCACTGACTTCTTCAAGCAACACAACAACCCCCTCACCCACCACAGACAGCCAACTAATTGAATAGAGCCAGCTCGCCCCATAGGACACCATATCCGTCATGAACGTGGCTCACTCAGGTGCCCCAATTAGCCCATGTCTTAACCACATCTTCAACCTAGGCAAAGCCAGAATCAGCTACATACTCACTACCTTGTTCAGCACCTCGAGTGCCACAGCTACCTTCCCAGAGGACTGGAAATATGCAGAGGTCAACCACGTACTAGAGAAACCATCGGAGGACCCCAGAAAACTCAAAAATCACCTACCCTTCTCCCTGCTTCCATTACTGGCCAAAGTATTCGAAAAAGCCATCAACCGACAATTTTCCTCACATCTGGAAAGGAACCTCCTACTCAACTCCTCCCAATCCAGATTCCACAGTAACCACAGCACCGAGAAAGACCTCATCGCAGCTGCCAACGCCATCCGAGTCCTACTCGACCGAGGAGAGACTGCTGCTCTGATGCTCCTATACCTCTTGACAGCCTTCAATATGGTCTCCCACCACTCATTCATCACAAGGCTGCACAATATAGGCATCCAATGAGCCGCTCTCGGATGGATCGCCTCTTCCTCACCAGAATGCAAAAATTCTGCATTCACACCTTCACTTCCGGACCCAAGGAAATCATCTGTGAAATACCTCAAGGATCCTCACTCAGCCCCACCCTCTACAATATTTATATGACACCTTTGGCCAGCATTTCCAAATTCTACTAACTCAAAATCATATCCTACGTCTACGACACACAACTCATCCTCTCCCTCTCCGAAGACACTACTGAGACCAACTTTCACAACTGTATGACAGACATCGCCAACTGAATGAAGGACAATTGCCTGAAGCTCAACACAGACAAGATAGAGGTACTGATTTTCAGAAACAAAAGCTCCTCATCGGGTGCATCCTGGTGACCCTCAGAACTCGGACCTACTCCTACCCCCATTGACCACGCTAGGAATCTAGGCATCATTCTAGACAGCAAACTAACCATGATGACTCAGGTCAACTCTCTCCTCCTCCTGTTTCATCCTCCACATGCTTTGTAAGATATTCAAATGGCTACCCCAAAGCTCGAGACACACCATCACCCAGGCCCTCATCTCCAGCTGACTGGACTACGGCAACACTCTCTAAGCGAGGATCGCAGCACACCTCCTCTGATGACTACAGACCATACCGGACGCCACAGCCAGACTTGTCCTGGATCTTCCTAGACAAACCCACATCACCCTCTGTCTCAGGGAATTCCACTGGCTCCCTGTACAGAAAAGATGCCAGTTCAAGCTCCTGACCCATGCATACAAGGCCCTACACAACTGCAGACCCACCTACTTGAACCACCGCCTGAACTTCCATCAGTTCACCATACACCTCTGCTCCATGTTCCTTTCTCTAACCCCCACCCCCCACATTAGACGTAGAAGATGCGGAGGTCACTCCTTCTCCTAACCTAGCAGCGAAGACATGGAACAACCTACCCTTTCAACTACGGACCTCCCCATCTCTTCCAGAGTTTTGAAAGTTCCTGAAGACTTGGCTATTCTGCTAATCAACTGGACCCTGCCAGCGCCTGGAAATCCTCATGTGTGACAAGTAGAGCTCTGTAAATCTACTGAGTGATTGACTGATTGCACTAAGGCTGTAATTACAGGGCATGTAGTTGCCACAGGGTAAATCTGTTACTGCGCTTTGCAATTTTGCAACAGGTGACTTTATCACCCCATTCTAAGTTAAAGAGGTTTAAACCAGAGGTCCCCAACCTCTTCAGTACTAAGAACTACTGATGTTTAATGAAAATCATCCCAAGCTACTAATATTGTTGGTGTAGTAGTGACCACCCTTACAAGACAAGAGTGTCAGCAGTGATCACATCAGTGCATCAGCAAGGTTGCCATAAGTAAAATAAAAATTGTCTTCAATTTGGAATGCTTCTGCATGGGTAATACATAACAGCCATAGGTGCAGTGTCCCTGGCACAAAGGTAATAATATGAGTAATAAGTCTTTCCAACGTTACATGATTTATCACTCAAATAATACCTTTAAATACATTTTGAAAATTCAGTCATTTGTCCTCAAACATCAACTTAGGTGTTCTGAAAATACACCTGTAGGAAGGTGGAATCTGACTATATGGTTGCCCCCACTTTTTTATGGTGTTTTGCTGGTTTATGACTTAGTTGGACTGGGACCCTGCTATTCAGGGCCCCAGTCTATCTGCTCTCTCTAAACGACATGGAGTGCACTCTAGGTGCACTAGTGATTGGATACTGTGGTGCCTTATGAGTCCCTAGTATATGGTACCTTAGGTGCCAAGGGCATAGGTACTTCACAGGCCTCCCAGGGGCTGCAGCATATGTTATGCCACCCCTGGGAAGCAGTCTAAATCTGACACCACAGGCCTGCTACTGCAGCCTGGGTGAGGTGGTGCTAGCACCCCTCACTGGGATATAGGTTTCCTATATCTCTCCTGCACACACATATAAACCTATCAGTCACCCCTAAGGCAGGCCCTATCAATCCTGAGGGCAGGGTGCTTGGCTTCTATGTGAGGGGGTGCCTCTGCCTGAGCAGGGCCCCTCTGCAGCTCTCAGAGTCTATTCTCTGGTGCTGTTTGTGGATGCGGTTAAACCATATACTATTTAAGTGCATTATATCCTCGCGGTAAATGCTAACTTTGGAATGGCTGCATCAAAACATGTCGTGTTTGGTGTCAAACATCTTGGAATACTACCCCCCGCCAATCTTGGCAGCGGGGTAGCATTCCACCCTTCTAGAGGATAAGACATGTACCTGCTGTGGAAACACGGTAGAATCCTAAAGAGCCCTGGCATCACAAAATGGATGCCACCAGTCACAGACACTGGGCTGCCCTCCTGCTGATGACCGAAACTCGCAGTGGAGGAAGCCCAACAATAGGCATCCTGTCACAGGGAGGTGTAACCACCTTCCAGACAGGGTTTAGTGTATTGGGGCTGGGTGGGTGCACTCTTAGAGTGCTTTGAAGTCCTGCACTGGGGGAGCAGAAGGCTCCTCTGTGCATATGCCAGTTCAAACCAGCTCAGGGGCTGCCTGCCCCTGCTCTGGCACGAAACTGGACAAAGGGAAGTGGGTGTAGCCACCCCTCCCTTGACCCTCCCATAGGTGGGGTCATAGAGCTAGTCCATCCCCTCTTTTTAGTTTAAGAGGGGGAACCTTGCCATTGCAAAGCAGATAACCCCTGGACGACGCTCTACAGAAGAATCCTGGCCCTTCGACGTTCCACTACCTTTGGAAGACAGAAGAATCTCCCTTGGAGTCAAGGAGTGACTCCCTGCTTGGCAGGCACCAAAAACGACAACGACGGTCGCAAACTACGCCGCTCCCGCCGGAGTCCGAAGTCCCTGCAGCCCAAGAAGTGGATTTCCTGACCTCTCCCAGGCCATCGTGAGTCCCCAGCGAAGCTGAGGCAAGTGGACCCCACGAGTAACGAGGTACCGCGACCCCTGGGTACCGTGCACTATTGTCGAGTGCAACCCCTTCACAACGTTCTACGAACTTGTGCTTTGGACCACGTGTGGTCCCGACCTCCAACAGGAATCCCTCCGAAGATCAGAGGCCTACACCGTCCCGAGTGACCGTGGGCCCCTGTTGAGTGATTCCGCCCGAGGTGTCTTTGCGATCCCTTGCCCGCTGGCTTGTGGGTCCCCAGAAGACTTCTTAAAGAAACCAAAGGGCTCCCCTGGTTGCTCCAGGCCTGCCCTGACTTACCCTCGCTGGGTGAGTCCCTCAGACCTTGCTGGTCTGCGCCATCGACTTTTCTTCATCTCCCCGAGACTTGCGGCTGCCAAGGCTTGTTGGCTCCGATCGAGTTGCCGACACCGCAGTCAGCTGCAGACGTCGAGGGACACACCGAATCCAGCTCCTGGTCGTCGTCGACGCCTCCTGGACCACGTGGCTGAAGAGTCAAGGCACCCGCAACCGACCTGAAGCGACCGACGACGGTGGGCATCCATCTTCCTTGCCCCGGGTCACTGCCAAGTGACTTTGAACACTGTCCCCTCTGCTTTCAGGTCATCCTTCTTCAGAATCCAGGCTTGGATTCCACCGGACACTTCTTCAGCTCCCGCAAACAGCAAGTCTTCTTTGTTCGCCATTGAAAACGACGCCGCGACCCGACACCAAAGGACACCTGTGCACCCGGCTTCCCTGGGTGAGGTAACTCCAGCACTACGGTGCTCCTGTGGGTGTGGGCCCTAGAACTACTTACCCTGTAAGTGACTTGCTTGTAGGTTCTCCCGAAGTATCCTAAAACTCTTTATTTCCAACCGCGACTTGCCCCATTGAAGTTAACGGCGATCCGCGCCTGTGTATCCACACTGCACGCGTCCCCCGTGGGTCCTTTACTTACCTGCCTTGGGTGGTTTTGTGAGGCCCCAGCACTTCTGAAGGCCCTAGGCCTTGTCTCCCTGCAAGTCGTTGTTTCTAAGTCTCTTACTTAGTATATGGTCTGGTACGCCCCTAGGGCCCCAGCCATATTTTGTGCTTAACTTATTGTGAAACGTTGATTTGTGCATATGTTTGTCTTCTAATCTCATAAAGAGATTAGTAGAGAGTTATTTAGAAATAAATACATATATATTTGATATATATACCTGTGTGGTGTCTTTTCATTTGGTGATTCAAGAGATTATATGGTAAAACAAGCTGCTTTACATTCCTCCGAGACTTAGCCTGAAGGCTGCTCTCCACAGCTACCACTAGGATAGCTTTCTTTAAAGGTTGTCTTAAACCTATCTACCATAAGAGTCGATTTGCCCTGGTGCAAGGTGTCCACTTTAATTAGTGAACAGCATATACCAGGCCAACTTCTCACATTGGTGGGCAGCGTGTGGGATTCCAGCTTGCCATTGTTTTACCAGAAAATCTCTATTTGAATTACTAACTGAAAACCATTATAGGTACTCAAGGTACATATAAAGTCAAGCTTAGTATCAATAAGTTCTACTGAACTTAGAGCTGTGTGCCAAGGGATAGCACACCCTTTCCACAGCTCAAGCTAGGATCAGTAGGCCACAAACTAGTGTAGGTAGTACAACACTGCACAACACTAGAATGTCCTTAAAGGGTGGACCCAGTGGATCCACTCAGCCTCAGTATAAGGACATGGCTTTCTCTGACTTGAGAGCCATGTGTGTTGACAGACACCTGAGACTAGGACAGAGTCCCTCAACACTACACCTGATAGATCTGCTGACAGCAGATGACCTTAGATTGGCTCTAGGAGCTAAGGGGTCTGAATCAGTGGGTGGGTCAATCATAGTATCTGGGTCAGATGAGGACAATCCGAATGACCAAGACTCTGTGGTTGAAGGGCCAGGCTTCAAGGAGCCTGAACAGGACAGAGGAGTTCTCCCTAAGAGAACTGGCAGAGTGGATGAGAGGCACAGATCCCTTCCAGGGAATCTGAGCACTCTTATCACTCTGGCAGAGAATTTGTCCAAGAGAGGAGCTCATACTTTAACTTAAGAGAGACCTCCTCTGAGAGAAGGTGCAAACTGCTCCAGTATGAGGAAGCCAAAGTGGCCCTCAGAACCAAGCAGTTGGCACTGGATAGAGAAGCCCTGGAGATCCAGAGAGCTTCCAGAAGGGAGGGTTTAGAACCCCCTGGTGGCAGCAACAGTGTCCCTAGAGGCAGAGAATATGTCCCTGACCATAGGAACCTGAGCAAGGTTGTTCCTCCCTACCAGAGTGGGGATGATATCCACAAATGGATAACTGCTATGGAGAGGGCCTGTAGAGTACAGCAGGTCCCCCAAAAGCAGTGGGCAGCAATCTTGTGGCTCTCCTTTTCAGATAAAGGAAGAGACAAGCTCCTCACTGTTAGAGAGGAGGATGCTGATGATTATGAGGTCCTGAAGAGTACACTGATAGATGGGTTTGGCTTAACCACTGAGCAGTACAGGTTGAAGTTCAGAGATACCCAGAAGGCACAGACTCAGGACTGGACAGACTTTGTAGATTGTGCATCCAAGGCTCTGGAGGGTTGGCTGGTTGGCAGTAGGGTTACTGATTTCAAAGGATTTTATAATCTAATGATGAGAGAACAGATCCTTAATAATTGTCAAAACCAGCTTTTACACCAGTACCTGGTGGACTCTGATCTGACCTCTCCCCAAGAATTGGGAAAGAAGGCAGACAAATGGGTCAGAACCAGAGTAAGGCCTAAGAATCAGGGTGGTGACCACAAGAAAGATTCTACCAAGTCCCAAGAGAAAGGTGGGGATAAATGCAAGGATAAGTCCACTACAGGGCCCCAAAATTCCTCTTCTGGGGGTGGGTCCCAAACTCCTTCCTCTCCTGAAAAGAAACCCTATTGCCATGTCTGTAAAAAGCCTGGGCACTGGAAATCTGATCCCAGTTGTCCCAGGAATGGCAATAAAGAAAATGTTCCTCCAACAACTACTACCACCCCTCCTGGTACTACCAGTAGTAATCCTCCAGTTGGGAGTAGTGCACCCAAAAAGTTAGGTGCTTTTGCAAGAGGAACAGAGGTGGGCCCTAGTTTAGACAGGACCCCCTCAACAGACTCCTCAGATTCTGATGGTGGTATAGGATTTGCCACCTTTACCGTGGGTCCCACAGCATTGGGCAGGTACAGACTGGAGCCAATAATTAATGGTCAGAAAGCTGTGGCATTTAGGGACACAGGGGCTAGTGTCACCATGGTGGCAGGGAAACTAGTCCCCCTCACCAGCTTTTACCTGAGTTTAAATACCAGGTGACCAACATTGATGGTGTCAGAACAGATCACCCCATGGCCATAGTCAATCTCAGCTGGGAGGGGTCACAGGCCCAAAAGAGTGGCAGTGTCCCCAACCTTACCTGTAGATTGCCTGATGGGCAATGATCTGGAAATTTCAGCCTGGGCTGAAATTGAACACCAAACCCATCTGAAGATGTTGGGTGTCCCTGTAAAGGTTAGTGGGGCTGTGATGGCCACAGCCCCAGCCCAAGATTTTGGAGAGATGGAGCCTGGAAGAATGGCCCACTCTCCCCAGAAGAGAGCACAAGGGTTGAAGAAAAGTCTTCTTCCTCCAGACAGTAGGTAAGGGTCAGCCTCCTCAGGGAACTGACCCTACCCCTAGTGAAGGAACTGCCACAGAGGTAGTCAGGCCTGGCCTGGCCACCCCCTGATGGCAGAGGACCCTTACAAGGTGGTACCCAGTCTGGAGCAGGTAACCTGCCCCTCTCTACCCTGCCTCAGTCAGCCCAGGGCTGCAGAGGTCAGGGAGGTCAGTGGACCCCCAGGGCCCCCTGTCCAGAGGAACCCCCCATCAGCAGATTAGGGGCACCCAGGCTAGTAGCCCTAGCCAGGTAGAAATTCCTCCACCCACTGAGGGATCCCCCATACCTTTATGTAGGGACCTCCCCCAGAAGGACTCTGTTAGGCAAGGGCAAACCTGGGACCAAAGGTTCCAAACATGCCATGTCCCTCCAGTGTTCCACCCAAAGGGACCCAACCCCCGGCTGTAGGCAGTCAAAGGTTGACCCTTAGAGCAGAGTACCACTCAGTCATGGAAAGACAGGCATACATGGTGACCAGGGAGCTGAGAAAGCTGAGGCCAACATTCCTAGGGCCACACTTCCCTACTCAGACACCTCACCAGCCTGGTACTTTACCAAAGCACACCACAGGTAGTGATTCCCCATGGTGGAGACCCTCTCATACCCTTAGGGTGAGGGATTGCTTAGTGGACCATAAGACAGGGGGCAACCATGCTAGTGCAGGTGCTTCCTTATATGGCCACTTAGTCAATAAAGGCTCAACTGGCCAAGGTTAGCCTTATCTCCTTTCGTTTGGGGGGTTATGTAGGAAGGTGGAATCTGACTATATGGTTGCCCCCACTTTTTTATGGTGTTTTGCTGGTTTATGACTTAGTTGGACTGGGACCCTGCTATTCAGGGCCCCAGTCTATCTGCTCTCTCTAAACGACATGGAGTGCACTCTAGGTGCACTAGTGATTGGATACTGTGGTGCCTTATGAGTCCCTAGTATATGGTACCTTAGGTGCCAAGGGCATAGGTACTTCACAGGCCTCCCAGGGGCTGCAGCATATGTTATGCCACCCCTGGGAAGCAGTCTAAATCTGACACCACAGGCCTGCTACTGCAGCCTGGGTGAGGTGGTGCTAGCACCCCTCACTGGGATATAGGTTTCCTATATCTCTCCTGCACACACATATAAACCTATCAGTCACCCCTAAGGCAGGCCCTATCAATCCTGAGGGCAGGGTGCTTGGCTTCTATGTGAGGGGGTGCCTCTGCCTGAGCAGGGCCCCTCTGCAGCTCTCAGAGTCTATTCTCTGGTGCTGTTTGTGGATGCGGTTAAACCATATACTATTTAAGTGCATTATATCCTCGCGGTAAATGCTAACTTTGGAATGGCTGCATCAAAACATGTCGTGTTTGGTGTCAAACATCTTGGAATACTACCCCCCGCCAATCTTGGCAGCGGGGTAGCATTCCACCCTTCTAGAGGGATAAGACATGTACCTGCTGTGGAAACACGGTAGAATCCTAAAGAGCCCTGGCATCACAAAATGGATGCCACCAGTCACAGACACTGGGCTGCCCTCCTGCTGATGACCGAAACTCGCAGTGGAGGAAGCCCAACAATAGGCATCCTGTCACAGGGAGGTGTAACCACCTTCCAGACAGGGTTTAGTGTATTGGGGCTGGGTGGGTGCACTCTTAGAGTGCTTTGAAGTCCTGCACTGGGGGAGCAGAAGGCTCCTCTGTGCATATGCCAGTTCAAACCAGCTCAGGGGCTGCCTGCCCCTGCTCTGGCACGAAACTGGACAAAGGGAAGTGGGTGTAGCCACCCCCTCCCTTGACCCTCCCATAGGTGGGGTCATAGAGCTAGTCCATCCCCTCTTTTTAGTTTAAGAGGGGGAACCTTGCCATTGCAAAGCAGATAACCCCTGGACGACGCTCTACAGAAGAATCCTGGCCCTTCGACGTTCCACTACCTTTGGAAGACAGAAGAATCTCCCTTGGAGTCAAGGAGTGACTCCCCTGCTTGGCAGGCACCAAAAACGACAACGACGGTCGCAAACTACGCCGCTCCCGCCGGAGTCCGAAGTCCCTGCAGCCCAAGAAGTGGATTTCCTGACCTCTCCCAGGCCATCGTGAGTCCCCAGCGAAGCTGAGGCAAGTGGACCCCACGAGTAACGAGGAACCGCGACCCCTGGGTACCGTGCACTATTGTCGAGTGCAACCCCTTCACAACGTTCTACGAACTTGTGCTTTGGACCACGTGTGGTCCCGACCTCCAACAGGAATCCCTCCGAAGATCAGAGGCCTACACCGTCCCGAGTGACCGTGGGCCCCTGTTGAGTGATTCCGCCCGAGGTGTCTTCGCGATCCCTTGCCCGCTGGCTTGTGGGTCCCCAGAAGACTTCTTAAAGAAACCAAAGGGCTCCCCTGGTTGCTCCAGGCCTGCCCTGACTTACCCTCGCTGGGTGAGTCCCTCAGACCTTGCTGGTCTGCGCCATCGACTTTTCTTCATCTCCCCGAGACTTGCGGCTGCCAAGGCTTGTTGGCTCCGATCGAGTTGCCGACACCGCAGTCAGCTGCAGACGTCGAGGGACACACCGAATCCAGCTCCTGGTCGTCGTCGACGCCTCCTGGACCACGTGGCTGAAGAGTCAAGGCACCCGCAACCGACCTGAAGCGACCGACGGCGGTGGGCATCCATCTTCCTTGCCCGGGTCACTGCCAAGTGACTTTGAACACTGTCCCCTCTGCTTTCAGGTCATCCTTCTTCAGAATCCAGGCTTGGATTCCACCGGACACTTCTTCAGCTCCCGCAAACAGCAAGTCTTCTTTGTTCGCCATTGAAAACGACGCCGCGACCCGACACCAAGGACACCTGTGCACCCGGCTTCCCTGGGTGAGGTAACTCCAGCACTACGGTGCTCCTGTGGGTGTGGGCCCTAGAACTACTTACCCTGTAAGTGACTTGCTTGTAGGTTCTCCCGAAGTATCCTAAAACTCTTTATTTCCAACCGCGACTTGCCCCATTGAAGTTAACGGCGATCCGCGCCTGTGTATCCACACTGCACGCGTCCCCCGTGGGTCCTTTACTTACCTGCCTTGGGTGGTTTTGTGAGGCCCCAGCACTTCTGAAGGCCCTAGGCCTTGTCTCCCTGCAAGTCGTTGTTTCTAAGTCTCTTACTTAGTATATGGTCTGAGTACGCCCCTAGGGCCCCAGCCATATTTTGTGCTTAACTTATTGTGAAACGTTGATTTGTGCATATGTTTGTCTTCTAATCTCATAAAGAGATTAGTAGAGAGTTATTTAGAAATAAATACATATATATTTGATATATATACCTGTGTGGTGTCTTTTCATTTGGTGATTCAAGAGATTATATGGTAAAACAAGCTGCTTTACATTCCTCCGAGACTTAGCCTGAAGGCTGCTCTCCACAGCTACCACTAGGATAGCTTTCTTTAAAAGGTTGTCTTAAACCTATCTACCATAAGAGTCGATTTGCCCTGGTGCAAGGTGTCCACTTTAATTAGTGAACAGCATATACCAGGCCAACTTCTCACAACACCCATTTTCGTACAGTGTACACATTTTTTAATTTTTGCTATGCATATATTAATTCAACCAGGCAAAAGATTCTATAGTAATAGCCTGGGTTGAACACCGGAGAGCTGTGTCTGAACTGGGGTGGCGAAGTGAGCTAAAGAACGATGATGGATTCAACCCAGATCTGTGACTGGGGGTGAGTGACTGAAAAGTTTCAGTGCTCCGTCCATCATCTCCTTGTGTTTGCTTTGTTCGCCCTAAGTTGGCAGGGTATGCCCAGATGTGGGTCCCTTGCTCACTTTGCCACTGGATTCAAGCTAGCCTGGCTGATGAGGGCTGTTAGCCCGAAACCGGTCCCAGGATGCTTGTTTCTGGTCCAGGGAAGACATGGCTTGGCAGTTCGGGATGGACTGTTCCCATGAGGCACAGGGTCAAGACTGATTTGCATATAGCTGTGTCTGAACTGGGGTGGCGAAGTGAGCTAAAGAACGATGATGGATTCAACCCAGATCTGTGACTGGGGGTGAGTGACTGAAAAGTTTCAGTGCTCCGTCCATCATCTCCTTGTGTTAACCAGGCCCGGAGCCAGTGCTATGCTGAAAGACACTTAGAATACAGTGAAAACACCTACATACACTAGGGTACACTATGTGTTGGGGTACCCCTGTGATTGGCATGACCTCCCCTGTAAGGCCCTAGTACATAATAGGGCAGGGGGATTAAAACTACCTCTAACTCAGAGGTGCAGAAAGAGGCAAGAGAAGTGCATAAACAGGCAGGAAAGGTGTAGAAACAGGGAACAGGGGTGCACAAAGAGGCAAGTGAGGTGCAGAAAGAAGTAAGAGCAGTGCAGAAAGAACCAACAGAGGTGCAAAAAAAGGCAAGAGGGGTGCAGAAAAAGGTAGGTGGGGTGCACAAAGAGGCAAGAGAGGTACAGAAAGAGGCAGGAGGGGTGCAGAAAGAAGGAAGAGAAGTGCAGAAAGAAGCAACAGAGGTGCTGAAATAGGCACGAAGGGTGCAGAAAGAGGCAAGAGAAGTGCAGAAAGAAGCAACAGAGGTACAGAAAGAGGCAAGAGTGGTGCAGAAAGAGGGAAGAGAGGTGTAGAAAGAGGCATGAGAGTTGCACAAATAGGGAAGAGGGGTGCATAAAGAGGCAGGAGGGGTGCAGAAAGAAGCAACAGAGGTGCAGAAACAAGCAAGAGAAGTGCAGAAAGATGCAAGAGAATTGCTGAAAGAAGCAACAGAGGTTTAGAAAGAAGCAAGAGAAGTGCAGAAAGAGGCAAGTGAGGTGCAGAAAGAAGCAAGAGCAGTGCAGAAAGAACCAACAGAGGTGCTGAAAGAGGCAACAGAGGTGCAGAAGGAGTCACGAGGGGTGCAGAAAGAAGGAACTGGAGTGCAGAAAGAAGCAACAGAAGTGCTGAAAGAGGCACGAGGGGTGCAGAAAGAAGGAAGAGAAGTGCAGAAAGAAGTAACAGAGGTGCTGAAGTGCTCCACATACCCAAGAGAAACCTCCGCTCCGCCGACCTCGCCCTGGCAGAGGTCCCCCTCATCCGCAGAAGCAGATCCGGCGGGAGAGCTTTCTCCTACATCGCAGCCAAAACCTGGAACGAGCTCCCGATCAACATCAGACACTCCCCAACCCTCCACACGTTCAGGAAGGACCTCAAGACCTGGCTCTTCGATTGACCCGGAGCTGTTCCCCCCCCCCCCAGCGCCTTGAGACCCTCACGGGTGAGTAGCGCACTCTACAAACCACTGATTGATTGATTGATTGATTGATTGATTGAAAGAGGCGCAAAGGGTGCAGAAAGAGCAAGAGAAGTGCAGAAAGAGGCAACAGAGGAACAGAAAGAGTCAAGAGAGGTGCAGAAAGAGGGAACAGGGGTGCAGAAAGAGGCAAGAGAGGTGCAGAAAGAGAAAAGAGGGGTGCAGAAAGAGGCAAGAGATCTGCAGAAAAAAGCAACAGAGGTGCTGAAACAGGCAAGTGAGGTGCAGAAAGAGGCAAGAGATCTATAGAAAAAAAGCAACAGAGGGGCTGAAAGAGGCAAGTCAGCTGCAGAAAGAAGCAAGGCAGGTGCAGAAAGAGGCAATAGAAGTGCAGAAAGAAGCATCAGAGGTACACAAAGAGGCAAGAGGGGTGCAGAAAAAGGAGAGAGAAGTGCAGAAAGAAGCAAAAGTGGTGCTCTAAGAGGCAAGAGGAATACAGAAAGAGGCAACAGCAGTGCAGAAAGAACCAAGAGAAGTGCAGAAAGAAGCAACAGAGGTGCAGAAGGAGGCACGAGGAGTGCAGACAGAAGGAAGAGAAGTGCAGAAAGAAGCAACAGATATGCTGAAAGAGGCACGAAGGGTGCAGAAAGAGGCAAGAGAAGTGCATAAAGAAGCAACAGAGGTACAAAAAGAGGCAAGAGTGGTGCAGAAAGAGGGAAGAGAGGTGTAGAAAGAGGCTAGAGAGTTGTACAAAGAGGGAAGATGGGTGCAGAAAGAGGCAAGAGGGGTGCAGAAACAGGTAAGAGAACTTCAGAACGAGGCAAGAGAATTGCTAAATAAGCAACAGAGGTGTAGAAAAAAGCAAGAAAAGTACAGCTAGAGGCAACTGAGATGCAGAAACAGGCAAGAAAGGTACAGAAAGAGGGAAGGCAAGTGCAGAAAGAGACAACAGGGGTGCAGAAAGAAGCAAGACAGGTGCAGAAAGAAGCATGGAAAGTGCAGTATGAAGCAACAGGGGTGCAGAAAGAGGCAAGAGAAGTGCAGAAAGAAGCAACAGAGGTGCAGAAGGAGGCAAGAGAACTCCAGAAAGAGGCCAGAGAGTTGCAGAAACAGGCAAAAGAGGTACAGAAAGAGGGAACAGAGGTGCAGACAGAGGCAAGAGAGGTGCAGAAACAGGTAAAAGGGGTGCAGAACGGGGCAAGAAGGGTGCAGAAATTTGCAAGAAAGGTGCAGAAAGAACAAGAGCAGTGCAAAAGGAGCCGTGCTCCCGCCCTGCCATAGCAAACAGCAATGTCCCGGGGGTGGGCACCCCGGGACATTGCAGGAGCCGGCCCTGGGGGGTGGCGGTCCCCAGGGCCATCAAGGGCTCCAGGAGGGGGACCGCGCGGCCCCCCTCCCAGCATTTCAAAGCCCCAGGGAGGTGGTGGTCCCCAGGGCCGGGGTTCCACGACGGACCCCCGCATTGAAATGAGTATGTGCCCCGGGGAGGTGGTGGTCCCCGGGGCGTGTGGGGGGGCGCTTGCCCCCCACACATCTTTTTTTTTTAAACAGAGCCCCGGAGAGGTGGCGGTCCCCAGGGCTGCGGGGGGGCCGCGTGCCCGATGCATACAATTAAATAAGCCCCGGGGAGGTGGCAGACCTCAGGGCTGCGGGGGCCCCCACGGGCCCCTGCAAATTAATTATGCATTGCCCCCGGGACAAGGCCCACCCGGGGGCTTATATAAAATAAAGCGCTTCATTTAAAAAAAAATTCATCCGGATTCGCACACCTAGTGCGAATTCGGATGATTTGTTTAAAAAAAAAAATGCTTTTTTTGGCCCTGGGGGTCTTTGTGGGACCCCCTGAGCAGGCCTAGGGGGTCAGGGTATTTGTACCCTGCCCCCTTTTCTTGTTTTTCACCTTTTTTTTTTACTCTTTTCTTGTGACTCGGTTAACAAGAAGTGAAGCTCGTGCTCGGGAGGAGTCGCGACACCTCCTCGGTGCTCAGATATCGAAAGTTTTCTTTTTTTAATTTCTCAGGAGCTACTGAACGGATTTACACCATTTAAAAAAAGGTCGCTTTCTGGACCAAGACCTACCTTTTTGCCAAATTTGGTGTAATTCCGTTCAGCAGTTCGAGGCTGTAGCCGTGTCTAAAGTTCCTATGGAAATTAAGATGGAGAAAATGTGTTTTGGTACCCCCTTTTTTTCCTCGGCCCCTGCTTGACGGATCACCCGAAACTTTCAAGACAGGAGCTGACCGGAGCGGGCCATTAGTTTTGAAAATTTCGCGAAGATTCGTCAAACGACGCCAAAGTTATTGGCAAAACAAAAACGCTTTTTGAATAGAAACGCGGTCCTAACTATAACTACCTACTGGCGACCGCCAGTAGGTAATATATATATATATATATATATATATATATATATATATATATATATATATATATATATATATATATATATATATATATTTATATGGATGTATTTATTATTTTAATTATTTTTTTATTACAAGTTCCTGGCAGGAGCGATTGTAGCAAGAATGTTTACTGTGCTAATCTTCACCTCCTAGGGTTTTTCAATAGCAGTGACCAACACCAAATTAGTTCCCTACAAAGGTAATCGGTAACCTTTCATGTAGCAAAATACGTATTTGTAGGCTTTAATACAGAGTTATAACAATCTACACTTAAATGCTCACTGACTAAAATATATTCTTTTCACAACCAACATGTCAGGCCTACTGCTTTTATCACAACTTTTCATTATAAACAATCAGGCCTATAACCATTATCATTGTCCTGTCATCATAACTAACTCAGACCTACTGTGATGGTTCATACGCCTTAATAAAACTAGAAATATGCACAAAATATAGTTCGATCAATCAATCAGCATTTGTAGAGTGCAGTACTGTCACCTCAAGGGGTATCTGGGCACTGAGGGTACCATGTCTGAGTCAAAAAACTAGGTCTTGAGTTTCTTCCTGAAGTCCGCCAGGGTGGGTGCTGTACAGAGGTGGAGGTTGTTCCAGGTCTTGGCGGCGATGTAGGAGAAGGAGCAGCCTCCACTTCGGGTGCGACAGATGCAGCGAGGGGGTGTGCGCAGGCAAGTGAGGAGGAGCACAGTCTTGCAGGCAAATGGAAGTTCAATTGATGGCTGATGTAGGACGGTCCTTGATCGTGTAGAGCTTTGTAGGCCAGCGTGAGGATCTTGAACTGCCATCTCTTCTGGATGTATCAACAAAGAAGGAGGGACTGAGGGCGTTTTCAGAGGTCCAGTATACATGCCCCCGGTGAGACAATAATGTTGAATAGAGTATGCAGTTTCTGGAAAGAGGAGGTAGTATAACGAGAAAGCTAGGAAGGTAATGCCATGATCCTATGA
This sequence comes from Calotriton arnoldi, assembly GCA_963921515.1. Classification (NCBI taxonomy): domain Eukaryota; kingdom Metazoa; phylum Chordata; class Amphibia; order Caudata; family Salamandridae; genus Calotriton; species Calotriton arnoldi. The sequence goes on from CAWUFW010011702.1 coordinate 372,642, forward strand.
TGGAGACAGGGTGTCTCCCAATTTGGGAAGTGGGGCCCTCACACACCCAGGTTGGGTGTCATGCTTCATTATAGTGCATGCTCCTTGTCAGGCCGGCGCTGCAATGCCTGAAGGGCACCCTATGAGGGGCTCTTTGTCGGAGATCTTTTGTCCCAAGCCGTTTGGTGCAATGTGGGTGAGAGGCCTAGGGGTGTATATGTGTAGGTGCAGATGTGTAGTGTAGGTGTGGGGGAGTTAAAAATTAAAAGGGTAGCCAGTGGTACTCCGGAGAAACAATTTTAATCAGATGAGCCTACTGGATCCTGTTAAAACCAAATAGTGAGTACCACCGTAGGAATAATGTCCAATAGTGGCTATGGGGTCGACATGTTTCTTGCCTGTTGTGTCCGAATGATCATGTGGCAATTCTTCAGGACCAATAATATATGTTCTATCTACACTTGTGATTGGATCACTGGTAGTATCACATTGTTGACCCAAAAATTACAACCTAACAGTGAGGTACCTTGATTAATTAAGACCAACATAGAAGAAGAAATGCGATAAAGATACTTGTTAGAAAAGTATAAAAACTCTCATATCTCATTGTGGCCTCCTCTTAAATCCGTGATGTCATGCAAGAAACATACTAGTGACTTGTTGTTAAGTGAATAATGCGGCGCAGTGGCACAAGTGGAATAAAACCAACAATAATGATGTAGGCGGTGAATACGGACCAATGAGGTAAATATCTTGTTCGTAACACTCACCCACTGTGGGCGACTCACTTGCTCCCTCAAATCAATGGCGGAGGGCCAACGCTAGATTTTAGCATCCTACAAGAGTTGTATAGTGAGAGTAATAAAATCAAAGAAGTTAGCATAAGGAAAAAAACAAAGTTATTGCGCAGTTCATACTTCCATAATGGAAGAAAGCTCAGCATCCCAGGCTCATGTAGAGGTGTGCGATCAATCCTGATGTCATATTTACAGTTCAGCAGTAGCTGAGATGACCGGCACCTACTCCCGTCCTCTGTCAAGTCGGGAGTGGGATGGAGCTGGACCTGAGCTCTCTAAATACAGAGCCCGATTTGGCACTCCGTGACCGGTGTGCGTCAATCGACGCTGGGGCAGATCTTGTGTGTACTGAGAGGCATGGCAACAATAGGAAAAGATTGCCACCATCTTGTGTGAGTCACGATTCACACTAATCCTTATGGGTTGTAATAGAAGGATCGTATGTCATGTTACTCTGATTGTGTCAATAGGTTCAGGACTAGATATCCCGATAAAAAATCTTGTCATCAGTATGAAGGTGTTGTGACCGCTAGGATAAATATATCAAAAGGTACAGTGACAAAAAGTCATGTCTTAAGTAAAAAGGTGTTTCAACAGCCTGTTTTACATCAATAGGGCATGATCGCAGCCATCTTGTGTAAGTTGAGATTCACACAGATCCTTATGGGTTAAAATAGAAGGATCATATGTCATGTTGCTATGGTCGTGTTGATAGGTTCAGGACTTGGTATCCCGATAACCAATCTTTGTCTTAAGTGTGCAGGTATTATAACCGCTAGGATAAATATAACACCAAGGTACAGTGACAAAAAGTCATGTCTTTAAGTAGGAAGGTGTTTCAACAGCCTGGGTCTATGTATTAAGAGATAAAGATATGGGATGGTGGTGATGGTTCTACGGGAGCAGTAAACATCAGAATTTAGAACCGTGGACACGCCTGGGTCATGGTTCTTGATCACAAAATCAAGTGCGGGGTTCCTATGAATAGCGAGAGTCAATTATGTCCCAAATTCAAGGGAGTCTAATTCATAAGCGCTACTGTATACCACCACCACTAGTAGGTGAGGCAACTGGACATGGGTACTAGTGGCGGTATCCCTCTCTATAGTCCCTGGGCAATGAAGGAGATGGTAATGTACTAAGTGTGTAATATAGCCTTTAAGAAGGGGAGATTGGTGTTGGCAGGGCTGTGCCCGGGGAGTCACGAAACTCGTGGAGGGAGGCCCCTCTAGTGTGTACCCTGATCTCTTATCTGTTTACTTTGATCCAAGGGATACTTTCATTCAGTCCACTGGTGTCTGATGACAGCCTGAAAATCCAGTGCTGTTCCATTCTGAATAGGGCTTGTTTACATAAATGTGGGTGTGCCTCCAGGATCATCCATTTGAGGGTGTCTGGTGTGCGACCCATTTAGTTGAAATGTAAGTAGATTCTCGTGTGGCGTTTATGGCAACATATGTTACTGCGGTGTTCCATAATTCTAGTCTTAGCCATCCTGGTGGTCATTCCTATGTAATGAAGCTTGCACGGGCATGTCAAGATGTATATACAGTTGCTTGTGTTGCAATTGGTGTGTCTTTTTTGTATCCATCTAAATGTGGGGGTTAGTGGTAGTTCTTTTGTGTGCTCAGTCAGGTTGCACACAGTGCATGATCCACAGGGAAAATGACCCATGACAGGGGGGGAGACTCCACAGAGGGCGTTGGACTGTGGGGGTACTCGGTCGTGGTCTGGTATGGATGAGGAGATCTTTGAGGTTTCCTGGTCCGTTTGAATGAAAATTGTGGTTTTCAAATGGTGAGTTCACCTGTTTGAAGGATACCCCAGTGCTTCATTATGATCTTTTTGATTCTGTTGGAGTTAGGAGTGAATGTGGTGACACATGTGAGTTTGTCATCAGTTGTGGATTTATTGGTGTTATACTCTAACAGTGCCTCCCTGTTATTATTCTGTGCTTGCTTTTTAGCTCTGTTGAAGTGGCCTGTAGGGTAGTCTCGTTGTTTAAGTTTTTTGGCAAGCTGGTCTGCCTCTGTATCATAGTTTTGGACCGTGCTACAGTTCCGTCGTAGTCTTAGGAATTGGCCAAAAGGGAGGTTTTCTCTAAGTGCCCTAGGGTGGTGACTGCTGTACATCAGGAGGCTATTACAATCAGTAGGCTTAGTGTATACTGTTGTGTTCAGTTGGCCTTCATAGAGGGAGATCAGTAGGTCAAGAAAGGGTATGTTTGTTTCAGATATAGTGTTATGTCCCATATAGAGGCCCTAATGTAGACCTGTTCATACATGCCCTAAAATGGACGTATTCGTATTTGCCCTAATACGGTCATATTCGTACTTGCCCTATTATGGTCAAAGCCGCATATGCCCTATTACGGTCATAACTGTACATGTCCTATTATAGTCATGATTCCTTATATAGGCATGATCTTTCACCTACATTGGTCCTCGCTAGTACACAACGAGCTCTGAGGGCTGAACGTTATCTATCCTGTGGTTTTGAATACAGCAGGGCTTTTCCCAAACACAGGCCCACACTGTACTCATCAATTATGCATGGCTCTCTAGGAATATACCACCTGCATAATATGTATGTACAAAGTTCACCCCTGACGTCTTCCTCACGTCTAACAAAGGCCAATACAAACCATACGAAGCAACTAGAGTCTTCAGGGTATAAATACACCACATCTTACCCCGGTAAGACAGAGGGAACCGAGACTTCCATGCTGACACACTGACCAGAGACGCTGAGGCTCCTGCATGCAGTCGCTCCAGCTGACAGCGGTCTAACCCAGCCCTTGCAGGGTGTCCAACTTGAGACCAGGACGGGGTCCCACACTCTCTCTATTCAGGTATGGGGGTTCGACTAAATCCTAGAAGGATTCTTGGCTCTTAGGCTTTTAGACTTACACATATGCTAGGTACACTCAGGTACATCTAGTTAGGCATCGTAGGAGTATGCGCACTTTCATAATGCTTTTATATTCATGTATGTATTCATTATTATTGCAACATGGTAGAACTGTTCTATCCATTCACTTTTATCGTACTGCTGATAATATATCTCTGCTATTGTCTGCTGGTTGCCGCAGCACATATATTTTACACTAGAATAACAACTGTTCAATAAATACTTATTGAAACGCCCAGACTGTTTATTCTGTGTAACTCTCTGAGACAAACCGAATAAGTAAGCACGAGTGACTGAGCGAAAAGTAGCACATTGTTTCCACGATTCTGAGGGATCAGGGTTGTCATGGTCTAAGGTTGCCAGAAACTAATCTTTCCCCGATAAGAGGAGATTCTAGTGGCACTGTGAGCTAGCTAATGCAAATCAGGCTAACATATGCGGTGGGGGATGCACAGAGTCAGTCTAACACCAAGCCCACGGTTTATGTTATCCAAACGCGCAGGTCCTGCATGGGTACTATAGGAACTACACGACATGGCGCCACCAACGTTGGTTGGGTACTTATTTAACAGTAGAATCTGAGTAGTTCAGTCGTGCTATTCTCAGAGAACCTACTCACAAAACCCCAGAGACGTCTGGAGTGAGTGGGCACAAACTCCGCCACAGCCGAGTAGGCGAGATATCCTATTTATCGGCTGTTGCTTATTCAAGCTTGAAAGGACTTGGGGGCATATTATCAAGGGCCAGCGATAAATATCGCAAAGCGCGCTTAGCGCTTGCATATTTATCGCCGGCTATCTCTGGAATTTATCGCCCGGTTAGCGCGTTATTAACAACGCGCATCGCCGAGGCGATAAAAATGTCAGAGATAGCGTGGATATCACCGTTTTCCATGGGAAAACGGCGATATCCTAGATGATAGGGCCTGTGGTCTTAGCCACAGAATCCACCCCCCATGTTAAGTATGCCTTAGTCAGGAATTTAACAGACGTTAAATTCCTGCGTTAAGCATACTTAACGCGATTAAAATAATCGCTTCCCCGCATTGTAAATATCGCGAAGCTGCCTTCGCGATATTTACCCATGTTGTTTCCACAGACACGCCTACTTTGCATCTCATTATCGATGCGAAGTCAGGCGTGCTGGAAACGGGAGCAAAATCAGCAAAACACGCGATAGCGTGTCTTTGCTGATAAGGCGATATAATTATCGCCGCTTTCGGCCGAAACGGCCGCAAAAGCGGCGATAATTGTTTATCGCCGCCTTGTTAATATGCCCCATAGTGTTCCTAAAATTGTGCCTAAAACCTTATCATAGTTTCTTTGAAACATTAGTCTGTGTTTTATACACAATGACTACCCCGGTCTTAGATCCACTACAAATGCCACTGCCCCTGTCAGACGAAGAAGATCCTGAGGATGCAATACAGATTGCACCAAAATTCAGAAGGACAGTCACCATAAGACTATTAGAAAATGGTTTACAAGCTGGGGGTGGCATGGAAGTTTTCGTGATTGAGGCACACGAATCAAACAAAACAGAAGTGTTCTATTCATGGGTTACATTCCCAGCAGCAAATGCCATAACAAAGACATTTCACTACTACATAGCAGGAAATGCACCACGGGAATATGGTCCGTTTGAGGACATAGATATTCCACTCACTTACCAGGAACATTATTACTGGTTTAATGGCGCCCTACCCCACGTACGAGAAAGAGTAAGATTAGGCCCGCTTGGAGGAGACGGGGCCACATGGCAAATACTAGCGGCTTACACACAGCATCCTGACATTGGAACAATGCCACAGCCAGAATTACTCGTACAACACAGAGATTTAATCAAAATCTACAGAAACCTGACACAATTTGTCATGAGGACTTTAACAATCCAACCTGCACCAGGTGCAGCAAATAGTACTCCAGCTCAGGGTACAGGAAATAAAATTACTCCTCAAACATTACACGCTTTAATGGGCAAAATGCCCGCAAAACGCGAACAAATACCATTCTGGATAGCTCAGAAAATAACTCCGCTTGAGGCAGTATTTCCGAATACTACCACCTATGTAAAACACAGAATTCCGTCATTAGCAGTAGTATCTGACGTATTGAGACAGATACAAAATGAGTACGGAGCAGAACCTGCCCTTAACTTAGGGATGAAGTTACTAAATAACTTTGACCAGGTATCAGTCATAATACTAGCTAACATTAAGGGGGAAGCGGCTTCAGTGGCGATCCGCCAACGCCGAAGGGAGTTCGGTCCAATAGATCAACAACACGAACTACCCAAAATAATTGAAACTGCATATGCAGAATTAGGCAGAGACAGTCTAGGTGGGAAAGCATTAAAACTACAACTGGTGGGCAGTCCTGAAAAGGACACTACAAAGCAGACACCTACTTCTTCTAAAAAGAAGTGGGAAAATAAAAAACAACAAAAGTCTAAAGACAGCAGATTTCAATCCAGAGGTAGGTCTCCTCAACAGGAGCCCTCTGAAAGGAGGTATAACCTCAGGAATAGGGATAATATTAAGAAACCTGACAGGTATCAGGATACTGATACTCGTTCCTCTTGTTCCTTTCAGGGTTCATCAAAAAACTCCGAGAGGGAAGGACGGTCAGAGGAGCGTACACAGTCCAGAGACACGCAACGCGCTGCGGACTACGCACCTAAAAAAGATGATAAACAAAAACAGAAACCTCAGTTTAAAAAGAAGAAGGGAGCAGGTCTCAAGATCAGACATGCCCAGATTTCTGAGGACACAGCTTCTGAACGGGGAATGGGCTCTGACGATGCTAGACAGCGCGGCAGAAGTAACAATAGCTCGCCAGAACCTGAAGGAATTTCTGGTGACAGCGGAGTTGAGTGAGTATATCACGGTGGAAACACCTGATACTCGGGTAAGTGTCCCACATAAGTTACATGAGATAACACTCCGGCTGGAGGGGGACAAGCCCAGGAAAATTGAAGGTCTCTTTTGGAAAAATCTGTCATCTGGTTATGACATTCTATTAGCAGAACAAGACTGGCCGCCAGCATTCGTCATGGAGTGCCCTAGGGGAGAAACTGTAATTTTTCCAGCCTTTTCCGACCTCGTTCCCATATATTTAAAACATGCATATGCGCAGGAGTGGGCGGTTGCCCTAGCTCCAGCATTGTATAAAAATCATGTTGGTTGGGATGAGGATTCAACCCACCACGTGATCCCGTTAAAATTTTCCCCAAATGCTCAAAGGCAATACCCTATAAAGCAGGAAGCTAAAAAACAAGTCAGGGAGATCCTAGATCAACTAGAATACCAGGGGGTGATAGAAAATTGCACTTCACCTATGAACAATCCTTTGTTTTCCGTAATGAAACCTGACAACACATATCGTTTAGTTTTGGATTACAGACATTTAAACACTTGCACAAAGACATTTGCAGTTCAAAATGCACATAGTGCCGCAGTAATGAATAACATTGTACGCAAAAAATACAAAACAACACTAGATATCTCAAATGGATTTTTCTGCCGAACTATAGCGCCTGAAAGCAGGTATCTGACCGCATTCAGTGCGTTAGGGTCCCAGCGACAATTTTGTTGACTAGGCCAAGGGTATAAAAATAGCCCCGGGGTATTTTCAGCAAGAGTAACAGAGTTACTCCAAAATTTGGATGCAGAAGCATTGTCCTATGTAGATGATATTTATCTGATGGACGATGACTTACCGAGGCACTTGACCAGGGAGAGCACCATTATTATGGGATTCGCCTCTGAGGGCTATAAAATTAATTTAAAAAAATCTAAAATTGCCCACCTCAGTGTTTTATTTTTAGGATATGAGCTGTCAAGTGAAAGGAAAAGCCTAGCAGCAAACTTTTTAGAAAAATGTGCGCTGCTTCAACCTCCAAAATCATTAAAGAATTTACAATCAATTCTGGGATTTCTAAATTTTGGTCGAACATACATTTTGGATTACGCAGAAAGAGTAAAACCTTTCTACGACTTAATAAAACCTGATTTTTCAGTCAAACAATGGACACAGGAACATACAAATATCCTATGTTCACTACAGGAAGACATGATAGCTTCAAAACATTTACAGACACGCGTAAACGTACGCAACTTAGTGATCCGAGTAATAGCGGGTCAATGCGGGTACACTTATTTGACTTTCAATGAGGGCGAAATGGTACCAATCGCATACAAATCACACCTGTACACAAACGCAGAGATGCATTTCACTTCAACAGAAAAAATCCTGACAGCAATGCAGACCGCTGTAGCAAGAGAAAGAGCTCTGGCTCAGGGTAAACGCATAATTGTCGTGACCCCAGTACCAGCTTTAGAAGCTGTTACAAAAGCTAGCATTCCAAATGCGAAAGCCTTACATCCCAGATGGATACAATGGGCTAATTCTCTTACTGCAACGGATGTTGAATACGGATTTGATCCAAGTTTAAGAACACAAGCATTTCTGCAATACGAACAAGAATATCCTCTTCCAAATGAGATTTTGCCTCTAGATCAGTATGAATACATTATTTACACTGACGGATCTGCTCAACCGGCCAGAGGGAGTAAGCAAGCTTACAGCGCAGCATGTGCGATTGTTAAAGGTCGCATGCACGATGGAAAGTTCCATCCGAGTTGCACTAAAACGCAATCTCTAGGAGACTGCACGGCTCAGTTGGCAGAGTTAAAAGCACTGATACTGGCACTTGTAAACACGGAACACGAATTCCCCACACTGATTGTGTGTGATTCCTTTTACTGTGTACAGTCATACAATGAATATTTACATCATTAGGAACAAAACGGGTTCAAAGATGCAAAAGGTGGCACAATTAAGCATAAAATGCTATGGGAACAGGTAGTTGAGTTGAGAAACGAACTACCAAGGGCTCACGTGATACATACACTGAGTCATCAGCGTGATGGCGTTCATGTTGAACGGAATTCATTGGCTGATGAAGCCGCGAAGGGGGCTGTATGCACAGCGTCCGTAGCTGCAATCACTCATTCAAAGACGAGAGTAGACGGCGAGATTATGGTAGCTGTCAATGCATCACGCAAAGGCAGCACAGCAGTACCAAAGAAATTTCCACTCAAGTACTCCTACAAGTTAGATGCACCAAACATTCCATATGCTCAGATTCCTGGAGTGGGGGATAGAGTAATACCAAATATGGATCGTAGGCAAAGTTTAATTGTGGCAGCACACGAAGGGACAGGTTCTGTACATTCGGGACTTAGAGGCGACTGTTTCTTTATTGAAGCAACGCTACTGGTGGCCTGTAATGAGGAGGCAGATTAGAGACTATGTCTGGAACTGCAACATCTGCAAGCAGATGAAAGGGTCCACCACAACACGTCCGGTACAGATACCATTATTAGACAGCATCAGGTTGTCTGTCCGTGTGCGTCCAGCTCAGGTGTCCTCAAGGTCTGGCCTCAGTGCTCAGCTGATGCTCGAACTGTTATAAGAGATTTGCGAGTCTTTATCGGCACATACGCAATTGGCACGTTACATTCTGACCGTGGCCCAGCATTTAGCTCTCGGGCTTACAAAGAGGCCGTGGAAGGAATGGGCGTAGCATTGCGGTACTCCTCTCCGTATCATCCAGAGGAAAATTCTGTTGTGGAGAGGAAAAACCGGGGCTTAAAGCAATCATTAACAGCTAGGGTATTAGGCAAAGGCGGTAGATGGGTCGATCACCTTTATGGGGTACAACGAGCGATTAACAATCAGCCAAGAAGCTCCCTAGGGGGTGTCACTCCTTATGAGGTCCTATTTGGGACAAGAATGTGGGTACCTGATCTTGATTGTGAAGGCACAGTGGCGGATGAAAAACCATTTGATATCCATGATCGTTTGGCTGTTTTACAGGATCTAAATAAATCCAGAACACAACAAAGTAACGTGCTCCAGAAACAGACCGCCACTGAGGAAGTCAAGGCAGTAACGGCAAGACCTGTCTGGATCCCAAAAGTCGGGGATCTGGTCAGAGAAAAGATTGCAGACAAGAAAGAATTTGGGCCATCATACAGAACAGCTATACCGGTCCTAGCAATCCAAGGCACAAGAACAGTACTTCTGCCGCCTCTTGCCGGAAGAAAGGAGAAAAGATTTGTCTCAATTGACTTAATCAAACCACACTATGTGGCCGATACTAAACAGTAGGCCTCGTGGACTCCACAGTAGCAGACGCCCTCCTCTCGCTACAATCCAAGAAGTTCAAACAGAAAGACTCATCACGTTTGAAGAGCCACCTGTACGGAATGAAGGACTAAGCAACAATGCTATGGAACTCGTTCCACTTCAACAAGAAATTCATCCTCAAAATGAAAATCAACTTAACACCCAAGTTGCAATCAGACCGACTACAGACTTCTACGTCAACATGCCTCGTCAAGAGCAAAATGCAATTCCAACAATTGATCGAACTGCTTCTGGCTATTTCATGAACTTTGATACGTTTTCACTGGATCCAAGTGAGCCGGAAACTACGCCAGCCAAAAAATCACACAAACAGAAACTCACTGACTTTTTGAACTTTTTTAGAAAGACTTACCTGGTGTCACCTTGGATAGAACTATGGTATATCACTGGGATTTTATTTTTTATTTTCTGGCTAGGTTTAATTATAACTTTTAGTATGCTTATTAATGGACTATACCTCCAGCAAAGCTCTACAGCCCAAAGAGTCAATTTGATTTTAAAACCACACCAGTCTTCATAGCGTGAACCAAGAGACTTGTCTTCAGTGAACATCACAGCAGTTCCTATACCGGACGGTATAGTATGGGACAAGCTTGATTATGATATATTCGGTCCGACTGAACTTTTAAAGCTTAAACATGTATTTAAAATTTCTTTAAGTGATATCATTACCACCAGTACATTATCTGATGATTGGGACACTGAAACTGTAAATAATTTAATGTCTGATTTAGAAAAAACTGCAGCATTTCCGAACAATGAAATGTTAGAAGGTACTTCAGACTATGATACATTGTACTGTTACCAACATTATGGTCATCATTTCTTGCACAAATCTATAACACCTAGAAATGTATTTGAATACCACCAGTGGGAACACTGCCCAACTCCTCCAAAAGGTAGTTTGCAAACTTTTGCACAGAAATTCACATACTTTTCAAGGTTTAATACATCTGACCCGAAGTCATTCTATTACAAAGTGGCAAAAACATCAGCACAGAAAATTATGTTAACTAACACCAAACAGATTTACTCTGCTTCCTTTATGGCCCAGTTGTCTACACAGGGTTTCGACCTATGGAAGGACACTATAGATTTAAAATCAATCTGGGGTTCTAGGGGCTGGCAAGTCCAGGGAACAGAAGCGCTATTCAGAGCATGCCTCATTCCACAGCAGATTATATTTCTGAATGAAACTCTGCAACAGACATCCTGTCTTGGACTAGCCAAGAACAAGGAACTGAACTCACCCGGGTTTCCTACACCATCACAGATGGGTGGGGGGCAGAATTCAACTACACATGGGATAAGATTAGATGACATTCTCCAGTACAACAGGTCAGATCCCAATTGGACGAAATGGCTGATTTGGCCCATTGACACAAACACCTGTCAACAGAGATTTATGAATACAACCGAAGGGTTTAGTATCCATAGACCAGATACATGCTATGTACAAAGACAACACCCAGGGGTAGTGACATCCTATAGTGTTGGGAAGTTGTGCCTTGATTGGCTAGAGACCTCAACACTCACAGAAGTGAAACATCACTTGACCTTATTCACACCTGATGTAGACCTTAGGGATTTTTTACTAGGCCCAAGGAAAACACGTCAGAAATGTTTCATATATGCCTATTATAATGAAAACTGGAAAATATCCCAACAAGAGGCCGCAGAAAGAATACGGGAAATAGACCGTATTAATTTAGAAAAGGCATTAGCTGTAGTGGATAATGGGTTAACAACTTTGACCTCCAGGATTTACTCCTTAGGCAACATTGTGTCTTCGGCAATCAACATATTAGAACAAGATTTGGCCTTGTTACAACACGGGCAATCACAGTTACGTTCTATTATGATGCTAAGCTGGACGCTACAATCTTTGCGTGCAGGCTATGTGCCCTGGCGTTTTATAAACACCACGTCTCTGTTTTCGGAATATAATCTAACTGATAAACAGACAGAAATGGCACAAAGGGGAGCCAAATATACAATGCTGCGTATTGAGAAACTGGAAAGGTTACCATTCACTGTAGCCGAATTACCATCAACCGAATGGCTAATTGATGGCCAAATCACTCTGCCGGTCACTACGTTTCAGTTTCAATATTGCCTTGAGCAAAGGCATGCAGGCAAATATGAAAAAATGGGTAAGGGATACATTAAGGAATCTTGGGAGTTACCATATAGATATCGATGCCGGAATGGGGATCGAGAAGTATTTCTGAGCGGTGCAAACTGCAAGAACGCTTTAAGCGGTTCTCTCATGTGTCAGGATATTTCTCTGCACGGAGCCTGTAGTGGTTCAGTAGCGAACCTATCTTGTCACATGACTGGGACCCCAGCTGCAGTGATCACGCCGGTTTTCGAGCTGCTCTCGAATGGGAGTTACTTGATGCTAAATGGTCAAGGTTGCTGTGGGATGCTTCCGGGCGTCGTATATCTGGTCACCGTTAACTCCAGGGTTACTTGCTGTATGCAAGTATTGTTTCCGCCACTGAACACAGTCAGGGAGGCGCCGCTATGGCCTTCACTGAACGTTTCTTTCATACAATTTGATACTCTGAGCAGACTGCAAGCCATGCTTTTACAGCAAACCGTGCCCTTAACCTCCGCTCGAGAAACCTTTGAACTTCAAGTTGCAAGGACCTGGACTGAGATACAGGCGCTTATACGTACAAACTGCCCCTTTCATTTCGTAGAAATGGTGGGACGTATCTTCAATATGTCTGATACGAGCGGTATTATACACCTATTTAAGACCATAGGGTCAGGACTGTTAAGCACCTTTCAGACAGTCCTCGGAGTAATCCCAAATTTTATACACTCCGTATTGGGAAGCGTATTTGGAGGACTCCCGCTTATCCTATTGCTGATTGCAGGGGTCCTATTCATAATACAACCGCTACGCAATGGACGGCCCAATTCCCGAGGGAAGGCGAACATGCTCCTGGAGCGGAAATACAGTGAACGCATAGTACAACTTCTGGGCATTTCTTGCCTGCGAGAACTCAATGCCTCCTGGTTTCTATCCTTTCGACCAGTCTGGGTAGACTGCATCTTACCTGTTCTTCGATGCCTGCTTTGCGGAGAAGAATGCACGTTGGATCTTTGTCTAACATTTCCATCAGATGCGCCTCCGGACACGGATGCAATGCTGGACCCCCTAAAGGCCCATGCTCTGCGTTGTCCCCAGCGTCTTCCGATTCTGATGAACGCATTCCTTGAGAATCCACAGGTGCCGTTTGCTCCTGCTGGGTTAGGTGGCTCCTCCACAGGCACCCAGGTAACAACTGCTGCACAAACTGCTGCAGCATCCACTGTTGGCAGTGCTACATTCCATCTATGTGTGATTGACTTTCTCTGTGAGGCGTTGGATTTGTCGTCTGCAGTAGCTCACACAGTTAATGCTGTGCTTCCCAGCCAGGACACTTAATCTCGTATTGGCTCATCGCGTCCTGGGAAAGAATTCGGCTTCTCCACTCGTTTTTCATAATTAAACAAGCAAATTTGGAACATTTCCTAAATTGACACTTTCGCTTGAGAAAAGCATGGCCTTCTTCCGCTTTGAGTGAAGCAACTTATATAGAGAACCAAAATAGACATTTCTTTTTTTACTGGCAATTGGAAATAGCTGAATTGTAACATTTTTGAATTTTTGTTTTTATAACAATTTTAAAACCATGTTTTTACTTGCTTTTAAAATGTTTGTTTTTAAATAGTCCAGATTTTAAGTATGGTCATTGTCATCCTGTTCGGAAGAGGAGTGGGTGTTATGTCCCATATAGAGGCCCTAATGTAGACCTGTTCATACATGCCCTAAAATGGACGTATTCATATTTGCCCTAATACGGTCATATTCGTACTTGCCCTATTATGGTCAAAGCCGCATATGCCCTATTACGGTCATAACTTTACATGTCCTATTATAGTCATGATTCCTTATATAGGCATGATCTTTCACCTACATTGGTCCTCGCTAGTACACAACGAGCTCTGAGGGCTGAACGTTATCTATCCTGTGGTTTTGAATACAGCAGGGCTTTTCCCAAACACAGGCCCACACTGTACTCATCAATTATGCATGGCTCTCTAGGAATATACCACCTGCATAATATGTATGTACAAAGTTCACCCCTGACGTCTTCCTCAAGTCTAACAAGGGCCAATACAAACCATACGAAGCAACTAGAGTCTTCAGGGTATAAATACACCACATCTTACCCCGGTAAGACAGAGGGAACCGAGACTTCCATGCTGACACACTGACCAGAGACGCTGAGGCTCCTGCATGCAGTCGCTCCAGCTGACAGCGGTCTAACACAGCCCTTGCAGGGTGTCCAACTCGAGACCAGGACGGGGTCCCACACTCTCTCTATTCAGGTATGGGGGTTCGACTAAATTCTAGAAGGATTCTTGGCTCTAAGGCTTTTAGACCTACACATATGCTAGGTACACTTAGGTACATCTAGTTAGGCATCGTAGGAGTACGCGCACTTCCATAATGCTTTTATATTCATGTATGTATTCATGATTATTGCAACATGGTAGAACTGTTCTATCCATTCACTTTTATCGTAGTGCTGATAATATATCTCTGCTATTGTCTGCTGGTTGCCGCAGCACATATATTTTACACTAGAATAACAACTGTTCAATAAATACTTATTGAAACGCCCAGACTGTTTATTCTGTGTAACTCTCTGAGACAAACCGAATAAGTAAGTACGAGTGACTGAGCGAAAAGTAGTACATTGTTTCCACGATTCTGAGGGATCAGGGTTGTCATGGTCTAAGGTTGCCAGAAACTAATCTTTCCCCGATAAGAGGAGATTCTAGTGGCACTGTGAGCTAGCTAATGCAAATCAGGCTAACATATGCGGTGGGGGTGCACAGAGTCAGTCTAACACCAAGCCCACGGTTTATGCTGTCCAAACGCGCAGGTCCTGCATGGGTACTATAGGAACTACACGACAATAGTATTGGTAAAATGAAGGTAGGTATTGAGAGTGTTCACCCAACCACAGAACTCTTCAAAAGACGATCTGTCCCCTTTCCAGAGTATTAAAATATTGTCTATGTACCGCCGCCATAGTAGGATATTGTGAGTGTAGGTGTTGGATGCATCGAAGATTGCCCTTTTCTCAAATGCTGCCAAATATAGGCATTCTAGGCTGGGAGCAAAGGTGCTACCCATGAAAGTACCCTGGGTTTGATGGTAAAGTTGGGTTTTAAAGAGGAAGACATTTTCTGTCAGGGCTAGGGTAGAGCATTCCATGATGAAGTGCACTGGTGTTGGCGATTCCCATGTCTCTGAATAAAGTGCGGTCTCTATCACCTCCAATGTTGCCATTTGGGGGATATTAGTGTACAGGGCCTCCACATCCAGTGTCACCAATAGGTTGACTTCCATTGTAGTTTCAAGATTGTCAATCAGGCGTAAGATGTCCATAGTGTCTTTTACAAAGGACGGAGTTTTTTGTACAATCGGCTGAAGGAAGTTATCGCAGAACCGTGAAAACGGTTCTAGAAGTGAATCAATCCTGGAGACAATTGGTCGTCCAGGTGGTGGACCTAACCCCTTGTGTATCTTGAGGAGGCTATAGAAACATGGTGTTCTTGGTTCCCTTTGCACCAAAAACTCTGCTTCTTTTTTAGTGATCCATCCCTCTAGTTCCGCAGTTACGACCATGGAGGTAATCCTGGTCTTCAGGGCACTGGTCGGGTCTGTGTTGATATGGGTGTGGTAATGTCTATTAGCTAACTGTCTCAAACATTCATTGTCGTAGTCAGTGGTTGACATTATCACCGTGGAGCCCCCTTTGTCTCCTTGTTTAATAGTGATAGTCGTATCATTGGCTAGAGAGTTTATAGCCATGGTTTCAGAGTTAGAAAGATTATGGAAGATAGAAGTGCTACTTTCTTTAGCTACTTCTTTGAGGATAGCCGTTCAAAAGTCAGAATTTCATTCGGCACCTGGCCGGCTTGGGGTGTGAATCTCAATTGATTATGTAGGCTGGTGTCTTCTTGTGTGTATTCCTGCTTATCCTGGAAGAAAGCTTTTAGTCGTATTTTTCTGAAGAAATTGTGTAGTTCACATAATTCATGGAACTTGTCTTGTTTCGGGGTGGGTACAAAGCCGAGCCCTTTCTGGAGAACTTGCGTCTCTGTGGTAGTCAAGGTTCTTTGGGACAAGTTAACAATCAGTTTCTTTTCCCTGTCTGACTCCGAGTCTGTACAGGTTGCTGTGGTGGGTCTTGTCATTGTACTCGTTTGTTTCCTCTTCTGCGCCCTCTTCCTCTGCCCCATCCTCTGTCTAAAAAAGGTTGGTTGGGGGCTTGAGGAGAGAGTTGTTGTGGACCTTGAGGGAACATAGGGTATTGCCAAGTCAAGGGACCCTGGAATGGTGTACCTCCATATCCATAAAATGAGGGGCATTGGCTTCTTCTGTTGCCATTGCTGTGGTTGCTGCCCCAGCTATCATTGCTTGAATTTCTATTTGCGGAATTTCTCCTTCCTGATGGTTGGCTTTCGTCTGATGAGACGTCGCCTCCCATTGGTGTGAAATCGTCTTTGAGATATGGATATACCTTCTCCTTACTGAATTTGGTAATATCTTTTTGTAGTTTCATTATTTTTTTGTTTCATAAGGCATTCCTTGTGTTCTGAGATATCGCAGTTAATCTCAGCTAATTTATTTTTGAAGGCTGTTATCTGAATGCTGGTTTTGAGAGCTCCTTCTGCGATCTGAATTTGAATCATCAGTGCATCAGCCAGATGTTTTGCTGTGTTGATGATCAATATAAGCCAGTCCGTGGTGCATTTCCATGCAACCAGGGACCATTATTTTTTTTAAATTGCATCTTCTAGGAATAACCGTGGGAAATTACTAACTATCAGGCCATTGGGTGCTATGTTCGCCCTCAAGTATTCGGTCATAATTGCTCCGTGGAGCGTGAGCTTAACCCATTCTTTTTTCATTGTGGCCAGGCTCTGCCAATCTCCGGATTGTGTGCCTGAGGCTGTACTACTGTCAGCTCCCAGTAATAAGGGGGCCCTGAGGATTTCTGCCACCATTTCATGACCGAAACTGAGTCCTTGGTGGTCTTCCATAGTTGTCCCTTGGATTCTGATGCAAAAGGACTGAAGGAGGGAAGTAGGAGTATGAGATTAAGATTAAAGAACCGGATACTTTTGGTCCGGGAATGGTAAAGAAATACCAATGGGTTATTCTTTGAGAAACAAGTCCCAAGGTTGTGGTTTTATTCCTCATGTGCTGCATTATTCACTTAACAACAAGTCACTAGTATGTTTCTTTCATGACATCACGGATTTAAGAGGAGGCCACTACGAGATATGAGAGTTGTTTATACTTTTCTAACAAGTATCTTTATTACATTTCTTCTTCTAGGTTGGTCTTAATTAATCAAGGTACCTCACTGTTAGGTTGTAATTTTTGGGTCAACAATGTGATACTACCAGTGATCCAACCACAAGTGTAGATAGAACATATTTTATTGGTCCTGAAGAATTGCCACGTGATCTTTCGGACACAAGAGGCAAGAAACATGTTGACCCAATAGCCACTATTGGACATTATTCTGATGGTGGCCCTCACTATTTGGTTTTAACAGGGACCATTGGGCTCATCTGATTAAAATTGTTTCTCCGGAGTACCACTGGCTACCCTTTTTATTTTTAACCCCCCACACCAACACTACACATCTGCACTCACACAACTACACCTCTAGGCCCCTCACCCACACTGCACCAAACGGCTTGGGACAAAAGCTCTCCGACAAAGAGCCCCTTATAGGGTGCCCGTCAGGCATTGCAGTGCTGGCCTGACGAGGAGCATGCCCTGTGATGAAGCTTGACACCCAACCTGGGTGTGTGAGGGCCCCACTTCCCTAATTGGCAGACACCCTATCTCCATCATAGGATCAGGGCATTACCTTCCTAGCTTACTCATTATACTACCTCCTCTTTCCAGGAACTGCATACTCTATTCAACATTATTATCTCTTCTGGATGGACAGCCATTGGAAGTTTTTGAGGTGGAGGGTGATGTGGGTCTGTTTGGGGGAGTCAAAGATGAGTCTGGCTGCAGCATTCTGTATGGTCTGGAGTCTTCTGAGGTGCTGGGTGGAGACGCCAGTTTAGAGAGCGTTGCCACAGTCGAGACAGCTGATGACAAGGGCCTGAGTGACGGTCTTTCTGGTGTTGACTGGGATCCATCTGAAGATTCTGTGGAGCATGCGAAGGGTGTGGAATCAGGAGGAGGTGGCTGCTTTGACTTGCCTTTTCACGGTCAGTTCGCTTCCTAAGAGGATGCCTAGGTTGCGTGCATGGTCTGTTGCTGTGGGTGTCGATCTGAGTTCTGCTGGCCACCAGCTGTAGTCCCAGATGGAAGTGTTCTTCCCAAAGATCAGTACTTCTGTCTTGTCGGAGTTGAGTTTGAGGCAGTTGTCTTGCATCCAGGTGGCTATGTTGGTCATGGCGTCTCAGAAGTTGGTTTTGGCATCGGAGGGGTCCTCGGTGAGCGAGAGGATTAGTTGAGTGTCTTCTGCATAGGAGATTATGTTGAGGCCCTTGGATATGACAACCTCTGCGACAGGGGTCATGTAGGTGTTGAACAGGGTGGGGCTGAGGGATGATCCTTGGGGTATGCCACATATGATGTGCTTGGGTTTGAAGGTGAAGGGAGGCAGCTGGATGCTCTTTGCGTGTCCTGTAAGGAAAGTGGAGATCCACTTGAGGGCGTTTGGCCGTATGATGATGTTGTAAAGTGTGCTGATGAGGGTGTGGTGGGGGGCGGTGTTGAGTGCAGCAGAAAGGTTGTGGAGGATCAGGGCCACAATTTCTCCACAGTTGAGGAGAGTTCTAATATCATCTCTGGCACCGATTAGCACTGTCTCAGTGCTGTGGTTGGCATGGAAACCTGATTGAGAGGCATTGAGCAGGTGGTTATGTTCCAGTTATTCGGTGAGCTGTTGGTTGATGGCTTTCTCGAGTACTTTAGCTGGGTAGTGGAGCAGGGTGATCGGTCAGTAATTTTTTAGATTGCTGGGGTCAACTGAGGGTTTCCTTAGGAGAGGTCTGACCTCTGCGTGTTTCCATCTGTCCTGGAAGGCTGCTGTGGAGATGAAGGTGTTGATGATGCTGGTGAGTTCCATGCTGATAGGGTTGGTTCCGAGGTTGGAGAGATGGTGGGGCAGGGGTTGGTGGGCGCGCTGGAGTGGATGGAAGACATGGTCATGGTCTTCTGAGTGGTGAGCGGAGACCAGGTGGTGATCCTTCGGCAGGTGAGCGCTGGTTGGTTGAGGTCGAGAGCAGTGGGTCGGGGGTCGAAGTTATTGTGGATGGTGGCAGTCTTGCTGTGGAACTAGTTCAAGAGGGTGTTGCAGAGTTCCTGGGAGGGGTGGATGGTGTTCACCGTGGCTGTTGGGTTGGAGAATTCATTGACTGTTTTGAAGAGTTCCTTCGTGTGGTTGGCCACAGTATAGATGTGGGCTGTGATGCTTGCTTTTTGGCTTCTTTGATGAGTAGGTGGTAATTGCACAGTTGCTATATTGTATTGCCAAAACAATATAAAACCCATATTAACAGAGCCTAATAAATATCACTGTAGTGCAAATCGTTTTCCCCCATGGTTTGCTCAGGTGGGTTACGAACACCAAAATCCTTGCCTACTGCAGTAATCTGCAAGATTCCATGTTACAAAATACCCAACATGCTTTTCACAATAAGTAAGGCCTATTTGCTTTGTCAAAATGTTCATTATAAACAGATGAAACCTAAGGAATCTGACATAACATTTCACAGTGAACTTATAAGGCTTGACACAGTATACAACCCAGACCTACGGAAGTGTGCATAAGCTGGCAACCATCAGGCATATAATTTTAAAAATGACAAATATGTATATAATTAAAGTTGGCAAAACAATATATATCCCCTTACTATAGGTCCTAATAAGAATCATCACAATCAAATTATTTTCTTAGGGTATGTCAGAGTAGGGGACTGTTGGGACAGAAAAGTCGTATGCATGGTAATGGACATGTACCCCTGCCCTTAGTGCCCAACCATACAGATAAATTGATCCCTGTTGGACCTGGTTCTCTCTGCGGGGTCACTTCCAAACCTTTTGCCTTCCTCCTCCATTTTTTGCTGATCTCGTTTTTGCTGGCCTTAGGTCTCTGCACACTTTAACACTGCGAACCAGTGCTAAAGTGCATGTGCTCTCTCCTTACAACATGGTAACATTGGCTTATCCCTAATTGCCATTTTTAATTTACTTATAAGTCCCTAGTAATGTGGTACTAGATTTACAGCCTGAAAATTAAATGCTGCTAGTGGGCCTGCAGCACTGATTGTGCTATCCACTTAAGTAGCACTTTAAACATGTCTCAGGTGTGCCACTGCAGCCTGTGTGTGCAGTTTAAACTGCCATTTCAGCCTGGCAAAAGAAACTTTTTGCCAGGCCCAAACCTTCCTTTTTAATATACTTAAGTCATCATCCCTAAGGTAGGCCCTAAATAACCCATAGGGCAGGGTGCAGTGTAAAATTAAGGCATGTGTTTTTAAGTTTTACATGTCGTGGTAGTGAAAAACTGTCTCCCATAGGATAACATCGGAATTACCTTATTACATTTTACAAGTATAATTTCTAAATGGTATTATGTGATCAGTCCACATTTGGTGTCTCTGGATCTCTAATTTAAAATCCTAATTTGTGGTGAAGTCGGATCTTAAATTACAGTTTTGAAAATGCCACTTTTAGAAAGTTGGCATTTTTCTGCCTGAGCCATTAGTGCATGTCTCTGGTCAAATGACTAGGTGTAGTTGACAGTTGGGCTTTGTGTATTCGTCCTAGACAGCCACACACAATGAGGGGCTCATGTGTGCCTAGATCGGCCATCACTGGCAGGATGGGAGCGAGGAGCTGGGCACAGCCCCACTTACACCTGAATAGGCTGTGTCCAGCCTCCACACAAATCAAATCAAATCAAATTATGGGATATTTATTTAGCGCACATATCACTCGAAAGTCTCATGGCGCTGGCGGATGACTCTGAAGATAAGCTTGATTTGATGCAGTTAGATGTCAAACAGCCATGTCTTTAACTTCCTGCGAAAGCAGTTATGATCATTGATGATGCGTAGGTGTGGGGGCAGTTTGTTCCAGAAAGACGGGGCAAGGAAGGAAAAAGATCTCCCTCCGCTGTCACGTATGTCACGTATTTTATTTAATTTCAATGCCATTCTCCCTTTCTCCACCCTGTTGCTTTTTTTCAGGTCTCACAACGATACAAGGTAAAAGGGAACCTTGTACGACTCAGCACGGCTGGTAACTTGATCAAGATTCAAAAATAGATTATGCTGTTCCCCAATGTCAGTGAATAAAAGATAAGGAAACAAGATCCAACTAATCCCTAGGCAGGGTTAGAAGTTGGAAATCCATGTATTGGATTTTAATGCCCTCACACACCCTTTCAGGTGTCATGCTTCATCATCTGGGCTGCTCCTCGTCAGGCCGGCGGTGCAATGCCCGACGGGCTCCCTATAATAGGGGCACTTTTTCGGAGATCTTTTATCCAATAGCCGTATGGTGAAGTGCGGGTGTGGGGCCAGAACTGTGTAGATGTGAAGAGGTGATTAAAATAGGGTTCAGAGTACTTAGAACGACAAGCTTTATTCTGGGGTCTCCTACCCTAAGTAAAAACAGACAACAAGGCTCCCATCCAAGCTTAATGTCTCAGATTGTAGTGTCCTCGTTGAAAAAATGTGCAGGTCAACATGTTTCTCGCTCAAAGTGTTTTCCACTTGCAATTCTTCAGGACCAAAAAAGTGAAACTATCTACACTAATCACCTCTTCACATCTACACAGTTCTGGCCCCACACCCGCACTTCACCATACGGCTATTGGATAAAAGATCTCCGAAAAAGTGCCCCTATTATAGGGAGCCCGTCGGGCATTGCACCGCCGGCCCGACGAGGAGCAGCCCAGATGATGAAGCATGACACCTGAAAGGGTGTGTGAGGGCATTAAAATCCAATACATGGATTTCCAACTTCTAACCCTGCCTAGGGATTAGTTGGATCTTGTTTCCTTATCTTTTATTCACTGACATTGGGGAACAGCATAATCTATTTTTGAATCTTGATTAGGGCCTTTATGCTGGACCTCTTACTCTGGTACATGAGTAATAAGCCCCCCCCTTGTCCCTTTATTTGTATACTGGTAACTTGATCAGTCAGTTAAATTGGAAGCACCAGTCTTGCAGTAGTGTAAGACAATTGAAAAGGTTTTTCTCTATTCCGTCCTGATGAATTGCCGATAGACCCCTTAGGGGCTGAATATGGCAAGAAACATGTTGACGAAGATTTATAGCACGCAGGCTCTAGAGGACCATTATTTCCGATTAGGGCTACACTGTTTTTACTTAGGTTAGCGAGCCTCACGAATAAAAGTTTAGTAAACAGGGCTTCCCTATACCTATGTTAAAACACTTCTATCACTCTACTGCACTACTCACCACAGCCCACACACCCTCACTCACCATATGGCTTTATCCAAAAATACTCCGCCAAAGAGCACCTTCGCGGGTGCCCGTCGTGCTTTGCAGCGCTGGCCCGACGAGGAGCACGCCCAAATGATGAAGCATGACACCTCTCGGGGTGTGTGAGGGCACTTCCTCCATTGGGAGGTTATTCCACAGACCTGACTATCACTATCTGTCCTTAGGAACTGCACACTTTTATATTTAAACTAGTGTTGTTAGGGAGTACGCTTGCTGGACCTACTAAAAAAGCTCCTGGTTCCTCTCTTTTTTGAGATACCTTTCTTGCAGGCCAGGTTAATATAGTTAGTGATGAGAGAAGCCCATAGGTTTAGGCTTTGGGACCCCATCCTCCCCTGCTGCTTTATTTATATGGCTGATTTTAATTGCCTCAATGACCTCCTCCAGGGAAACTTCTATGTCGAGGGGGAAGCTTGCCGGTGGCTGTTCAACCTTGACCCCACTGGAGGAGTCCATGTAATAAATCCGACTAAAGTGGGCGACCCATTGGTCGGGCTCGTACGCAACCAAGGATGAATTACCGCCAGTAGTTAGCCTATTTTTGTTAGCAGTGTGCCAAAACAACCCAGCACCTTTCGCTTTACAAGAAGCAACTAATTAGTCCCATATGTCCTTCTTGAGCCTGAGTTTCTGTTACAAAGGGATAACATATACACTTTCCTTCAGCTAGCAATAACAGCTCTGTCACTGCGTGGAGGGCACCGCGTAAAAATGCACAGGCTTTCCTACACCCGACTTCAAACGAAGACTGATGCCAGGCTGCATGAGGCCTAACTGGCTTTAATAAAAGACCTCTGATGGTATGCAAAATCCTAGGCAAGATCACCTTGCCTAAATCAAGGGTAACACACCTTTCAAGCAAGGGCAGGTGATCAACACACAGTTTACGCTGGATGACTGCCAGGTTTACAGCTCTTCAGATTTGCCTGGGCCCGCAGGATGTAGTAATCAAATCACTATTGCCCACTGCAAAACTTACCAACCTCCCCCTCGGAACTGCCATAGTGATTAGAGGATTATGGTCACTAAAAATACTTGGGATAGTCACCCCATCCACTACGTGATTCAGAAGGTGGAGTGAAACAAAAATATAGTCAGTAACAGATTGACAACCTTCCACAACATACATAGGGATTTTAGAATGTGATGTGTCAACATACTGGACAGCATTGCAAAGATCAAAACTTGATAGATATGAGTAAAACAGGCAGCCTCTGCTATCCCTTCCCTGTGCTTTTCCCCCGGGCTAAAATACATGCTTGTCGCTAACTAAAGACGCATCACCTAATTTGACCTTAAAGCCCCCAGTGAGTTCCAAATTGAGCCCTTTATTCAAGATAGCATGCCCATTATCATTCTCCTACATCTCACCCAAGACATGGAACAACCTCCCTCAACACGTCAGAGCCTCCTCGACACTTCTTGGTATAAGCACCTTCGGGACCACAAACCTACACACCTGCCTAAGTGACTGGATACCCTCTCAGGTGATTCGTGTGTAATACAAATCAGCATAATATAACATAACATACCATAACAAGCTGGCCTATAAAGTCAAAAAGCTGGACAAAGTTCGGATTATCCCTTGTCAGACAGCTATTGTTATTGAAATTAGTAACAACCAAACTAAATTTGCCTTTCCAGGACAAATGAAATGCCTGAACAGGTCACTATTGGTGAGTATTAGTTTATGGAGCAAGCCATGGTCTTGAACCATGAGGACAAAACAGCTCATGCAAGCCCTTCTGGCGATGGGATTGCAGGGGTGGTGAAGCAAGAAAAACCATCACAAAACACTTCACTAGTAGACCAGATTTCCTGGAGTCGAACAATATCAAATGACTCTATAATTTCCACCCAGCTTTTGTTAGTCAGCTTGCTGAAAACCCCAGCGATGTTGCAGCTCAAAATTTTAAAGTGTTGGGTACACCAGCTGGCTTGGGTGACCAGGGTTTGACACTGCATCTGTGGACAAGGAATCCCATCAACCTGGCTGAACTCCCTCTCATGACTTTTGGTAATGGGAATGAGCCAATTAGCAAAAGATACCTGAGTGCCTTCCAGCCTAGCACGCTCCTCCATCTTCAAAGAGTTCCCAAAGTAGAGCTGTGTAGCAGTTAAATGTTAGGACTGAAGTGCCCCACAGAATTCTTTTCAAATATCAATAGAAAAAACTCAATGGTAAAACCCTTATGGATCCTACCCAGGCCGGGTTTAAGAGAGCATAGCAGTTTGTATACAAGTTGTATTCATAATAATGCAATCGCCTTTAAACTCCTTGGCCATAGGGATCCTTGCAAACAGAATGTCATTAAACACCAATGGGTCACTTTGTTAGGAAACAGGTCTGTGGTTTCTACCACCTGTTCAGCTAGTCTGGGTATATCTGCCAACACTAGAACATATGGGGTGGTGGCCAGGGGTAAATAAAAGACAGAGGCAACATCAGGCCTACTCATCTTAACAGTGCCATCGGGTGAGGCTGTAGAGGGGAGGTTGACCTGGTCACCCGCCCCTCCCCCCCCTCCTCCACCTGGGCAGGCACAATCTCACTCAAATCATGATTATTTTTAGGAATTGCTCCTGTGTGATCCCGCTTCCTAATCCTCTGGGCCCTTCCCTCACCAGAGGGGGTCTGTGTTGAGACAGAGACGCCTTCCTTGTATGTGGTTGATGGACTAGCCATTTCCCCCCCACACCCACACCCATAAAATGCAAATTGGATTCAATAGAGTTGAGCCAGACAAATAACGGGTGTAAACAAGCGTCCATTAAACTTTTAGTGAGTCGTTAATCCACTTCACATTTTCATTTTTAAGTATGTCCAGGGCATCCTTTTTGACAGCCCGAGAGTGAACCGGGTTATCAGATGGGTCACAGTTCCTTAAGGTGGGCCCCGCTTCCTCCTTTTTAGGTCGAGCATAGGCAGCGTGCATGCGCTGCTGCAAGACCTGCTGTAAGCACTACATAGAGTGAAATCCTACCTGCTACTTACCATTGGATCACTCCTACGTCGCTCTTCTTTTCTGCCTCGTAAGTCGCTCACGAGGCAGAATCTTTTGGTCAAAGCTAAGGAGCACCGGCCAAGCACAGTCGCCTTACGTTTACTTTCTTTATCTGTTCTTTAGAGAACTTTTTAAAGGTTGCTTGCACTACGGCGTTTATTACATCATCATGGCGCACGCTAAACAGGCCACCGCACTATAACTTTTAATTTACCATCAGGGCACCCGCTTCACGGGCCACCACACTAGAACTTTTAATTTACGATCACGGCGCCAGCTTCACGGGCCACCGCACTGGGCTAAGGAACGGGCATTCAATGTATGGAAAGGATATATTTTAAATAAAGTCGTGCTTCTACCTAAGTCTATTGCGCGTTTACACAGCGAAATTCGGCAACGAGGATGGAATGTGACCAGTGCTTGAAATGGAAAAATAAAGGTGCAGGTACTCTGGTACAGAGTACCTGCTTGTTTCTGAGAAGTGCCGGTACTCTCCAATTAAAAGTATAGCATTTCTCTTGAGAAGTACCGGTAATCTCCCTCTCAAAATAAAAAAGTGCTGGTACTCCGTACCGGACAGTACCGGCCCATTTAAAGCACTGAATGTGACTACATCATCCAATGGTCAGCGTGTGATAACAGTGCGATGTGTTGTGTGAAGCGCAGCTCCATGACATGCTTGCCTGAGGCCCCACTGTCGACCGAGCATTAATAACTCTTCACCACCCGTCCATTCAATTCTACGCCCTTTCCGAAGACCTCACCTCATAGGCTCTCCTGAGCTGTTCTCGACTACATGATCTGCGCTGGGCCAGTCTTTTCTCTGGCCTCCTTGACCCTGACACGCTTCATGGGGAGGTGCTTGCCAGCTATTACACTTCAGTGTGTCTCGGACTGATCCTGGGCGAGGCTCACCGCTATTGCTTAGGAACACAGCATGCTCATTTTGGCAAGGGTTCAATGCATGTTTGCAGGGCTTACGCTCTCGTCCTTTTAATTTGCCTGTGGGAGAGGTTTTAAATACACATTCTATCAAAATTTCCAGCGTGCAAAATATGCACGCAAAACATGCCCCCTGTAGCATTCCATTTATTTTCACTGCTCGCTAAGGGGTGGACTGAGAGTAAAAAGTGTTACAGTGAAATATATACGGCGTGCAGGGATTTTCCATTCTATCAAAATTTCCAACGTGCAAAATAAGCACACAAAACATGCGTAAGCAACCTGTGTAGTATTGCATTTATTTTCACTGCTCTCTAGGGATGGACTGTAGATACAAAGTGTTACAGTGAAAAAAATACGGTGTGCAGGGCTTTTTTACAATAAACCAACAGTGGTGGTCCGTTTAAGAAGCTGGCAACTTGGCAAAACATATGCGTTGTTCTCTGGTCTGTGTTAAAAATGTGTATGCTTGTAACCTGCCCGTGACAACACCGTTCGAGAAATTAGGTCAGTTGCTCTGAAACAAAATCTGAGATAACGATGCAGCAAAGCCTACATTTTGCATGATTCACGTGTGTGTCTGCACTTTTGACGGAAAACAAGCGTGTTACTTCCAGAACCTAGCCTTTTTAATCAAGTTTTTGCGACTTCGACCACCCCAACCCATCGTGCTAGCCCTGTTTTTGCGTGCCTCGCGCTTTACAGCTATTGCCATGCATCTATAATGGCTCTGCAGCCAAAAACGTCTTTAGCAGTGTGTGTTTAGTAGAGAAAGGAAGGGCATAGGGTATATATTGTACCCCAACATGCCCTTTCCATTTATTTTTATGGTCATTTCAGTGTGTCTAGTGAATCTGCCGGTCGTTATTTGGTGCAGCTGTGTAGTTCCTGGCTCTGTCTTTAGACACAGAACTAAAATAGTTTGTATAGTATGTACGGAATATAGAATTCTTTCATAGCCATTTGACGTAACAAACTAATATATTCGTGATGAAAGTAACAAGCATTTGCAATGCAATAGGTCTCGCATTATTGAAAGTTTGAGCTTTTGCGATTGCAAATAATAATGCAACAGCAATAGTTTTAAGAGCTTTCAATTATCCAATTTCAGGTGTCCAACTTCAAAGACCCTGACCTCCAACCCCAACAGGATTGAAGACCTTAGAGTCCCAACATCACACAGCATGTCCCCCTTTTTATTTCAGCAGCTATCGAAAGGGGCCCTCAGTACAGCACTTTGCTCTAATTTGGTACAACTGGTATACCAGGTATGAGTGTTGCTTGGTTTCTGGTGTATGGAGGCCGGTGACATGGCTACAAAACTGTACGAGAGCTGAGGAGTTCATATATATGGACTTACTCCATCATGGCCACCATCTTAGGTGTACCCAGTCCTCTTTCTGTGCAGATAATCGCTTCCAGGCCCAGCTTATTGGACCTGCAGCTATCGCCATCCCAGCTAGCTCTGGGGGCCTATATGCAGCTGGAGGAAGAGTCAAGGTCCTCAAAAGAGCAGAATTTCAAGTCCTGTACCATGAGATAGCTGGCGACCCACACCAGCTTCCTCACAAGTTCACCAGCTTCCTGCCCAGCCTCTCAGATCAGCAGGACCACAGGAAATTGCCAAGCTGTCTGTCTACAAGGCACCATATGGGTTCAGATCTGCTCAGGTCCGCTTCCTCACCAGTCCGGGCGCTCCACAGGTATGTGGTCGGACATTTCCTCTGACCTCGACACTCCCGTATGCCTGGGAGAATGCAATTAAGAGGGCCCGCTGGATGGAGCTATAGTAGTGCGCCACCATTTTCTTTCCACTTCCAATAAGATTCCATTGGAGCAAAGTAGTAGCACTTCCTCTTTCTTGTTGCAAATGAAAAAGTCCATTAAATTTGAAGAAGGAGAGGAAACGGTAAAAAGTAGAAGAATACAGCAATCATCAAAAAAGAAAGGGATTAATCTGTTGATTTCCATAGTATTAAGGTCTGGATTGAGACACCGTGTATTGGACAATGACCCACATGTGGCTGTTAACATTGGCTTGTCACCATAACCAACTCAGGCCTACTGTACTGAGTGTAAGCTTTCCCACAAAGCAACCATCAGGCATATAGTCATAAAATTGCAAATGCATACAAAATTACAGTTGGAAAAGGAACATATTAACTCTCCTAACAGGGCTTAACAAGGATTCTCACAGTGCAAATTAGCTATACCCATGGTTTATCAGAGGGTGTAACCAACACAAAAGCCCTTGACTACTAAGTTCATCCATGAGATTCCATGTAATGAAAACTGGCATTGGACTCATTATGACATAACCAAATCTTCCAACTGTTCACAGCTGTGCTTAATGTCACCACATGTTTTGGTGCAATCAGGAGCACTTTATTACTATCTCATTTAGGGGGTACATAAGTTGGATAACTTGGTTCGCCCTTCTTGTGATGGTGTGTTTTATTGTGGTTTGCATATTTAACAACAAGTCTGCCTAATTAGGCACATTTTACTTTGCCAGCAAACAATATGGATATTTAGGATGTTTAATGCGGTCTAATTGTTTCTGCAGCAGCACTTTATCGTGCCACAACCCAATCATCTAACTGTCTGCGATTGCGTTTAATGGCACGGAACGCTTAGATGCAACTAGGTGCAGTTTATTTCAATCATTTTTATGGGACACATAAGTTGAATAATTTGGTCTGTTCTTCTTGTAATTGTGTGTTTTTATTGCTGACTGTACATGTTACAACAAGCCCGCCTAATGAGGTGCATTTTACTTTGTTGGTAAACCTAAAAACAGGATATTTAGGAAGTTTAATGCGGTTTACTTTTTCTGTACTAGCACTTTATCTCTCGATCTTGCACTGTCCACTCTCAATATACCTCCTAAATGTCTTTTTAGATTTGGAACTTTGTTTACAGAGGGTGCATATTTGTATGAGTTGAAATGTATTTTATTGATTAGGTTTTAATGTTTCATTGGTGTACATTGCAATAATTTCAATTAATCTGGAAATAAAGATTATTCATTCATTCACGTAATTAAAAGCCTATCTGAAGGCTTTAGTTGCGTGTAGTAACAATGCACCCTTAAATGCCTATTGACTTTAACACTTGCTTTTCACAGTCAATTTGTCAGGCCTACTGCCTTGAGCATAACTTTTCATAATACAAAAATCAGGCATATAGCCTTTATCATTGGCATGTCACCATAACCAACCCAAGCCCGTTGTACTGAGCATGTTTTCCACACGGCAACGGTCTGGCATACAGTCATAAAAGTACAAATGGCAAAGCAATAACCTAACAAGGATTATTGTAGTGCATGCCATTTATCCCCACAGTTTGTTTAGATGGATCACTAATAGCAAAACCCTTGCCTACTACTGCAAACTGTGAAATTTCATGCATCAAAATACATTCCTATAAGCTGTAGCATAAAGTAATAACAATCCATCCTTAAAGTAGTATTGTCTTTAAAATATGCTTTTCACAATAAGTAGGTCAGGCCTACTGGCTTTGTCATAACATTTCATAATAAGCAGATCTAATCAATGAAATCTGACATGACTTTTCCCAATGAATCAATGAAGCCTTTGCCCTTTAACATTAGTTTACACTTTATCAGAACTTGAATAGGCCGGTGTAAGATAAACAGTCAATCATCATGCAAATAGTTATAAAATTGCAAATATGTCCAAAAATATAGCTTCAAAACACTATCCAACCCCCTCAACAGGGCCTAACAAGAATCATCACAGTTAACCCCTCCAACCCCCAGGATTTGTCAGAGTGTGTGAGCAATGCCAAAACCCTTGCTTATTACAATTATCCGGGAGATTACACGTAACAAAATATCAGTTTATGGCCTGTAAAACAAAGTGAAAATAACCAGCTGTGAAAGGCTTACTGGCTTTAACATATGTTTTTCAAAATTAATAAGTGAGACCAACAGCCTTTGCCATATTCTTTCAGAATAAGCAGACCAGACCCATAGTATCGGACATAACATTTCCAGTGCACCAGACAAATATTTAGCTAGTCACCATAGCAAAGTCAGGCCTACAGTTTTGAGCTAAAGCTTTTCTACAAGGCAACCATCAGCCACACAGCCATAAAAATAGAAAGACATACAAAATTACAGTAGGGTGAGTAAAATATCATCTCTCATAAGATAGCTTATCAAGGATTCTCACAGAGCAAACCATCTATATTCATGATTTGTCATACTGGGTGACCAACACCAAAACCATTGCCTACTACTGTAATCTCTGAGAGTCTGTTTAACAAAATGCCTATCAATAGGCTTTATATAAAGAGTAAAACAATCCACACTGAATGTCTATCAACTTTAGCATATAATTTTCACAATAAATACACCAGGCATTGTGCCTTTATCATAACATTGCTTAATAAACAGATCAGGCCTACAGCCATGATCATTGGCTTGCCACCCTAACCAAATCAGTCCTGATATATCGAGTATAAACTTTGCCAAAAGCCAAAAAAGTGCAATACAAGCATTCTTTTTGGTGAAAGCACACAAATTCAGCCCAATTAGATACTGTACTCATTGAAACCAACATATGTGTGAAGCCTAAATTCCTCTGTCAGTAGGACTTTGAAAGCTCTTTTTGTTGATCATATAATGTCAGGCAACAGTTGCACTAGCTATCCAGACCTAAATATCCATGTACATTACTGTAGTCCTGGGCTCTTAAACACAAAAATGCACTCTAAAGTTAATGACTGCCCTCCTCAGGCTGCCAGAGAAAAACAAACACTACAATGTATCCAAGACACTTTAATAGCATTGTAATGTAATGTGTGTGCCCCTGAAAATTCAAGCTCAGGCAGCTGGATAAATAAGCAAAATTATCACAGTTGTGTGGAGGGCAAGCACTTTTGAGTGGAAGCACACAACTTCTGCCCAATTAAAACGTATACTCATGGCTACCAATTTGTGGGCGGAGCCAAAGCCCCTCTCCTGGTTATGTTTTTTAAAGGCCTTTCCTATGGTCTGGATGGACAGCGCAGCTGTCGCCAGACAATTATGTGAGAATCACTGGGAGAGGGGCTTTGGCTCTGCCACATGTTGAGAGCCAGGAGTACAGGATTTGACTGGGAAGAAGATATGTGCTTGGTCTGAAAGAAAAAGTGCATTTGTTTTCTGTTAATAGAGCACTCAAAACCTCAGTATATGGAGGGACATTGATAAGCATCTCTTATGTGTGATCAAAAGACAGTGATATGTGGTAGAAATCACACTGCCCCTAGCTCGAGAAAGCTCAATGTATCATCGAAGTGCTTAGATCGCATAAACATGCCTTCTGCTAGCATTTCCTGGTCATTCTAAGGCGTGCTTTGGCTTTATTTCGCCACTCAAATGGGTTTCATTTGTCAGGTGAAGGTGAATGCTGCTCTGAGGATGATAAACAAGTAGTTTTATTGGAGCACACTGAAGGTATGTGCTAACAGAATTCATAAGGCCAGCTATGTGAGAAGTTGGCCTGGTATATGCTGTCCACTAATTATAGTGGGCACCTTGCACCAGTCCAAACAACCCCTTATTGGAGATAGGTTAAAGACAACCTTATTGAAAGCTATCCTAGTGGTAGCTATGGAGAGCAGCCTTCAGGCTAAGTCTTGAAGGAATGTAAAGCAGCTTGTTTTACCAGTCTATAATCTCTTGAGTGATCAAATGAAAGAGCACCACACCAGGTATATATTCAAAATATATGTATTTATTGCTAAACACACCCCTCTAGTCTCTTTATGAGGCTAGAGTTCGAAGTACATAAGTTATAAGTTATTAAATCACAGTAATAGCACAAATACACGTTTGGGCCCTAGGGGCGTACCAAACCATATACCAATAAAGTGGTATGCGAACCACGACTGAACTAGACACTAGGCCTAGAGCCTCTAGAAGTGCTTGGACCACAAGGAACCACCCAAGGTAGTGACACAGGGGACCTACGGGAGACGCGTGCAGTGTAAATACACAACCGCGATACGCCGTTGACTTCTATGGAGAAAGTCGGGATCGGGAAAATAGAGAAAAGGGACACTTAAAAGAGGACTAGGACAAAACCCTTTGAGATCTAGGACTTGGAAGAGTCTCTACCCACGGGAGCACCGGAGTACTCGTGTTACCTCACCCAGGGAAGCCGGGTGCATAGGTGCCTTTCGGGGTCGGGTTTCGTCGTCGATTCGAATGGCGATCTGCTGCAAAGTGCTGCTGGCGGCCAAGAGAAAAGTGTCCGGGTGGATCCAAGAGTGGATCGGAGTTCTGAAGAACCTGAAAGCAGAGGGGACAGAGTCTGGGTCACTAGCCAGTGACCAGGAAGGCGATGGACAGATGCCCACCGATGTCGAGTGCTTCAGGTGCGTTGATGGTCGTCTTGACTCTTCAGCCACGAGGTTCAGGAGGCATTGTCGGCAACCAGGAGCAGGATTCGGGCTGGTACACAATGTCTGTCGAGTGCTGAGGTGTTGGTGACCGGATTGGACCCAACAAGCCTTGGCAACGGCAAGTCTTGGTGAAGATGTAGATCGTCGATGGTGCAGACCAGCAAGGGCTGTGGAACTCACCCAGCGAGGGTAAGTGAGGGCAGGCCTGGAGCAACCAGGGTGCCAAGTAAGAAAAGGATTGGCCTTCGTTGAGGGCTACTAGCCAACGGGCTAGCGACCGCGAAGGAGCCTCATGACGCCGCACGTGGATCTGGCTTACAGGACACTCGTGGAGTGAGGGCCAGTGATCTTCGGTGCAGGTGGTGCTGGAGGATAGGGCTACTCAGAGCCCAAAGCACGACTTCTTGGAAGACCCAGAAGAGGATGCACTTGCAAATGTGCTCGGTGTCCAGGGGTCACGGTCTCAAGTCACCCACGATAGCCACGGGCCTCAGCTTTGCTGGGGACTCAGGGTAGCCTCGGGGAAGTCTGAGAATCCACCTCTGGTGATGCGATGACTTCGGCGTCCGACGGGAGCTTCAGAAATGCGAACCGGACAGATGCTTCTTTGGTGCCTGCCAAGCAGGGGAGTCACTCCTTGACCCCAAGGGAGATTCTTCTGTCCTCTAATCGTGAGTAGAGCGTCGAAGGTCCAGGATTCAGTTTCAGAGTTTCGTCCAGGGATAATCTAAAGTCCTAAGGACTGGGTTCCTACCTTTATACTAAAGATAGGGGTTGGACTACTCTGTGGCCCCACCTATGGGTGGGTCAGGGTAGAGGGGTGGCTACACCCCTTTCCCTTTGTCCAGTTCACGCCAAAGCAGGGGCTGCAAGCCCCTGATCCGGTTTGAACTGGGGTATGCACAGGGACACCAAATGTGCCCCCAGTGCAGGACTTCAAAGCACCCGAAAGTGCTACCGCCCAGCCCCAATACACATTATCCTGTCTGGGGAGGTGGTCACACCTCCCTGGGACAGGAAACCTATTGTCCAGGCCTCCCCTGCCGGAGTTTCGTCCAGCAGCAGGAGGCCAGACTCGTGTCTGTGGCAGCAGCATCCATTTTGTGATGCCAGGGCTCTGGAAAGAAGTTACCGGACTAGTCAGAGTTAACATGTCTTTCCCTCTAGAAGGGTGGAATGCTACCCCCGCCGCCAGGATTGGCGGGGGGTAGTATTCCAAGATGTTTGACACCAAACACGACATGTTTAGGTGCAGCCATTCCAAAGTTAGCATTTTACCGCGAGGATATAATGCGCTTAAGAGTATATGGTCAGGCTGCAATACAAACAGCATCAGAGATGGTCTCCGAACACTGCAGAGGGGCCCTGCTCATGCAGGGGCACCCTCTCACATAGGAACCATGCACTCTGCCTTCAGGATTGATAAGGCCTGCCTTAGGAGTGACTTATAGGTTTATATGTGTGTATGTATTTAGTGATATAGGTAACCTATATCACAGTAAGGGGTGCATGCACCACCTTACCCAGGCTGCAGTAGCAGACCTGTGGTGTCAGTTTGGATGGCCTTCCAGGGGTGGCATAATACATGCTGCAGCCCTTGGTAGGCCTCTGAGGTACCTATGCCCTTGGTACATAGTATACCATATACTAGGGACTTATAAGGGCACTCCAGATTCCAATCAGAGATGTGCCTAAGGCACATGGAAACCTTTTACAGAGAAAGCAGATAGACTGGGGCCCTGAATAGCAGGATCCCAGTCCAACTACGTCATAAACCAGCAAAACACCATAAAAAAAAGTGGGGGCAACCATATAGTCAGATTCCACCTTCCTACAAGCTACACCATAAGAGGTCCAGCAGAACTCTACTCAAAAGCCTCAAATTTAATCTGACAGAGAAACTGAAAAACAAAGTGCAATTAGAAACTGCAATTCTAAATAACTGTCTTATGTAACCTATTTAGCCATGTTTATATATTTTGGTCTATACATCTTTTTCTCTCCCTCCTATTTTCCCTTCCCCCCTCTCTCTCTCTCTCCCTCCCTTCCATTCTTTTTTTCCCTCTTCTCCTACCTTTCTCTCCTTGATCTTTCTTTCTCTTTCTCCCTCTTTCCCTCCTCTCTGCTCTGTCTCTGTCCTGTCTGGCCGGCTGTAAGAAATTGGGTTATTTGTTGAGGGGGTGGGAGACCCACTCAGGCAACACCCACCATCCTTGTCAGGGTGCTCCACAAAAGTCACTAAATTTACCTGTGCTTAACCCTCTGGTTGCGTGGCACAAAGCAGTCAGGCATAAGCAATATGTGAAGTGTTTATCCAGTACACAAACAGTAATAAAGTGAAAACACAACACAAGAAAAATCCGGAACCAGTTTAGAAAAATAGAGTAAATTTTAAGAAATTAAATATTACCAGAACAACAAAAATCAAATCAATAGAACTGGAGATACTCAAATTAAAGTTTTAAGTGAAAATTAAAGCCTAAAACCGCAAAGTGCCACTCAGTCATCTGGTCATGGTAGACCTGGGGAAAGTCACACATTCAAGTCAATTGCAATCGAGCACAGGTAGCGCAAAGTGCAGGTCTCATGTTGCTGGTCACCACAGACTGTTGTTGTCTGCGTGAAGAGCAGGCTTCACCAGAGCTTTGTGGGGGTGGTTATCAAAGGTAGGTAGCAGAGTCTTTATGTGAACGCTGTTGCCCATTCGTACTCGTGAGGAGCCCAACTTCAGAATTTCACCTTTTCTTTTAGGAGGAGAACAGGACCTAGGGATGTACCTCTTGGGTATCAAGGACTCAACCCAGCAGAGGCCAGCAGGGCTCATGCAGGTCCAGTTGCAGGTCCAGTTACAGCAGGTCAGCTGGGCAATTGTAGGGAGGCCTCTCAAGCTCGTTGTGTTCCTGTAGCTCAGACAAGAGGTCAGCCAACTGACCTTAGGAGTTAGTCTGGTTAGCCTGGGATGAAGGCAAGCAGGTTTTATCTTTCTTCTCAGACAACAAAGCAGCCCTTCAAGCAACTGGGCAGTCCTCTGGCAGCATGGCAGGCCTTCTTCTGTAACTTCCTTGGGTCCAGGAGTGTTCTTATGAGTGGCTCTGGAGGTCCAATTTTGATACCTGGTGCCAACCTTTGTGCGGGGAACTCCTTGTCCTACTCCCACATCTGGTTTTGGAAAGTTCTTCCCCTGTCAAGGTCCGAAACTGTCTGTGGGTGACTAAAGACAGGGCAAGCCTGGTGTCGGATTCTTTTGTGTGTGCAGGAGGCAAAGCCCTTTGGAGTGACAGCTCCTCCCTAGTCATCGTGACAGGAGGGCCCATCCTGTCCACATCTAATCCCCCTTTGTGTCACTGTCTGTAAGGAATACACAAACCCCAACAGCATGGCAATATACAGTCATGTGGCCCAGGACACTGGCAGAAATCATAAATGATTAGGACAAGAAAATGGCTACATTCTAAAAGTGCCATTTCCAGAATTGTAATGTATATCCAATTTTACCATTAAGGAGGATTTTAAATTACAATTGTTTTGAGTGTAAACAGTATATTTCTATCTGATCCCAATCTAAAGGCAACACTATTAAATGTAATAATGTAACCCAGTGTGAGTCAAAGGAGAGATAGGCCTTGTAAGACTGAAAACACTGCCAGGACATGTAAAATGTAAACACACATGTACTACTTTTTAGGTTTAAGATCTCTTTTATTATTAGTATATTCAACAAGATACATCTATCATCCCACCTACATCCAGTGGCCAGTGGGGTGGCATTAAGCAACTTTGAACAGTAGAAGGGAAATTGGGGAGAAACAGGGAGAGAGATTGGACCAGGAGGACAGGCAGTGGGGGGCGGTGTGTGTTCGGTGACAACCAAAGAAATGAGTGAGGCATCAAGTATATGATAAAGAGGCATGGGGAGGTCAGGGCCAGGTTGCGAACAGCCGACCTTCACCAGTCTATGCGTGTTTATGATCATTGTGGGTCAGGTGAAGAACTCGCAAGCATGTCGGGCATGTCAGTTCTCGAAATTCCCCTGTACGATAGTGGATGCAAGGCCCCTATGTCTTGTTAATGAATAGTAGCATGTGTGTCGCCACTGCTGTAAGCTTTTCCAATCCCAACAGTTCCCATAGCTTGTGAGGCCAATCTGTGAGAGTTGGGATAGTTTCTGAACCCCAGCGGGAGAGCAAAAGTTGTTTGGCAGCTCTCAGCGCCAGGGTAGTGGCATGCCCTTTTGTGGACTTTAGAGGGTATGTCAATGGGTTTGTGAGTGCTAACGGGATGTAGCTGGGAAACCAAGGGATGTCAGTATCATATATTCTATACACCGCAGCCACTACCTCCTGCCAAAAGGAACTTATTTTAGGACAATGGCAAACAATATGAGTGAGAGTACCTGTCTGTCCGCATCATCATCGCCAGCATGTGCTGTCCCCGCCTACTTTACAGTGTGAAATGTTTGCTGGGGTGTAGTACCGATAGTGTGCTTTCTTGAGGGACATTTCTTTTCACAGATATGCTGTGCCCTGAGGCTTAGGTGCAGTAGAAGATGTCACGCCATTCTTTTTCAGTAAAAATGAGTTTGCATTCCTCCTCCCATCTGTGCTGTGCAGGTGTTTTAAGTGACATCTGCAGTGTGATAAGAAAGGTGTATATGTCAGAAAGAAGGCATTTAACAGATACGTGAGTGAGAAGCAAATTCTTGAATGGGGTGAGTGGTCTACTGGTGTGGGGATGGACCGAAGGCCTGGACACCCAATGGCAAATAGTTATGTACTGCCAGCGGGCCGCCAATGGGAGACCATAAGCCGACTGGAGTTGGGGAAAATCCATGAATCTGTCCGCATCGAATAGGTCACCTATCTTTTTACAGCTGGCCTTTTGCCACGCATCGTATGGGGAACTATGGAGTGCAGGGGGGAAATCTGGATTCCCTATTATCAGAGTCTGGGGTGAGATGAAAGTGGACACTCCCTTCTAATTTTGTACCTTGTCCCACACCCCTTTTGTTGCGTGGAGCACCAGCAAGACACACACTCCAGCTGTCCGGTCCATCTTCGGTGACTACGGGACCTTCCAGATATGCATGCCCCCCACTGCTTGGTCAATGAAGCACCAGTGTTTTTTGGTGCTAGGTCGAGACTACTCCACCATATAACGCAGTTAAGCCACTT
The DNA here is from genome assembly GCA_963921515.1 of Calotriton arnoldi. NCBI lineage: Eukaryota > Metazoa > Chordata > Amphibia > Caudata > Salamandridae > Calotriton > Calotriton arnoldi. The sequence goes on from CAWUFW010011702.1 coordinate 410,663, forward strand.
GGTAATAGCACACTAGATTGGGGATCCCGAGTCCCCTCACCAATCGGGGTAGATATACCTGTATCTTTGCCATTGTTGCCTTCCTACCCTACAAGAGGAACTCCCAAATAAGAACCTGTAATTTATCTAGCGTCTGTGGGGGATGTTGAAGCAGCAGTGTCTGAATGACATATGTTATATATGTTATGTTAAATGTTTTTGTAAAGCACAGCAATTACACAGAGACATTTAGGCACTGCAAGGATAAGAAGGAGACATTGCCTATTAGATGTTAAAAAGACTGGTTTTGAGACAAAACTTTTGGCAAGAGTGTCACCTTAACTGCTGCCAAGTGGCCCAGCCAAGAGAGGCCATATCCTTTCCATTTGGACAAGTCTGAGCGGGCGGTCATCAGAAGTGTTACATAATTATGTTCTACAGTTTTGTTAGGGGTGGAGGTATCTGCAGGCCCACCCCCTGTGTGGCCAGGTGTATGGAAATCCATCCTCTAGTTGAGCTCTAGCTGTCTCTGGAATGGTGAGGTTTAAAATAGAGGATTTTTGGTGACTGGTTTTAAAGTGAGAGGCTCCCCAATGGTCGATAATTCTCTCATCACCGCCATTAGAGACTTGAGAATTCGATAAGATTGAGTAAAACTTCATCTGCATAGAGTGCAATTTTGTGTATCCTGTCCACATAGCTAAGCCTGAAACCTGTGGATTACTGCGCATCCATTCGGCAAAGGGTTCCATAGATAAGGCAAACAATAAAGGCGACAGGGAGCAGCCTTGACAAGTGCCTCTAGCAATAGGGAAGGGCGGAGATAGAAGTCAGTTAACTCTTGCCATTGCCTTGGGGGAGGCATAGCTACACTGGATGCATCTGCAAAACCGCGGACCAAGACCAAACTGTGTTAATGCCACACGGAGATATGGCCAGTGGACCCGGTGAAATGCCTGCGCCGGATCAATAGAGAGAAGAAGGGCCGGCGTGTGGGGACGTTGTGTCTTATACAGAAGGTGGCAGAGACGTTTGGTGTTGTCGCTGTATAAACCCTGTCTGGTCAGAATTCACCAGGCCTTGCATATAGGGAGCTAGTCTTTTAGCCAAAATGCCCGTAAAGATCTTTGCATCTACGTTTAATAATGAAATGGGCAGTATGAGGAGCAGTACTTAGGGTCTTTCCCAGGTTTGGGAATGACAGCAATCATGGCGAGTTGCATTGTGGGCGTCAGAGAGCCAGTGGTGCTAAAGTCATTGTATAGCCTCACTAATAGGGTGCCAAATGTTTTGTAAAAGTTTGCACTATACCCATCGTGTTCAGGGGCCTTACCAGTCTGCAGGTGCTGTATGGTCATAAGGACTTCATTGGGATTAATGCCCCTATTTAAGCTGGCGATAATTGTCTGGGGAATGCAAGTTAGGAACGCCAACTCCAGATATGCCTCAATGCTCTTAGCATCGAGATCCTCATTTGAGTACAGGTGGGTGTAAAAAAGTTCAAACTCCTGAGGGATCAACTCCTCCTGATGTTTTAGGTTACCATTTCGCGCCGGGACACTCTTGAGTAGCCGCGCGCGCTATAAATCACGGTAACATAACATAACATAACATCTGACCCCACCAGTTCATCTACCCTGAGAGCAAAGGCGGTGAGCCAGAATGCTCCCCGTCTTGTTCCCTCCTGCATAGTATTTTTGCTTTACAAGTAACAGGGCATATTCTACCCTACCCATGTCTAAGACCTTTAACTGCTTATGAGCAGCCGCAAATTGATGTTGGATTGCCAACAAACTGTTACGTTCATGGGTAGCTTAGAGGTCTCTAACCATAGTCTCTAGCTGTGCTCGCTTGCTGCGTCTATCTTTATTAAGACACGCCGCTATAACGATAAACGGACCCCGCACTATGGCTTTCAATGTGTCCCACAATAGCGTGATAGATGTAGTCGGTGAGTCATTTGTAGCTAGAAAGGAGTCCATGCTGGCTTTAATCGCTGTAAGTGTTTGTTCATAGTCGAGGAGCAGAGCATTTAGACGTCAAGTATGGGGAGACGGTGTGGAGCTAAGTGGTGTGAATCGTAGAGTGACAGAGGAATGCTCTGAGAGGTCAGCTACCCCAATATCTACTGCCGAGGTGGCCCTGGCAATACGTGGTTAGGTGAGAAAAAAATCAATGCTGGCATAAGTTTGGTGTGCCGCAGAGAAGAAAGTGTAGTCCTGAGCGGTTGGGTGTGTATGTCGCCATATATCTGTCAAGCCTGTTTCGGCCAGTCACTGTCTATAAGCGGATGACAGTGCGCCAGTCTGTCCTTGTCTGTGGGTAGACCTATATAATTGTGAATCAAAGACTATGTTGAAATCCCCTCCTATAATAATATATATGTCCAGAGTTGGGAGAATACTACCTAGCGCCTCCTTAAGGAAGGCCTCCTGGTGTTTGCTAGGGCCATAGAGGTTAGCCACTGTAATTCTATGTTGATGTAAGTCAAAAAGCAGCAATAGGAGCCTGCCGGGCATCTCAGTATGTGTTTCTGTCACCCTCCCGGGGAAGTGTTTAACCAAAAGTATTGCAACCCCTGCTATCTTCCCAGGTCCTGATGAGAAATATTGGCAGTCAAACCACCGGGTTCACAGATATGCAGGTGTGCTTCCTGTATGATACAAATGTCACTTTTGGGCTCTCTAATAAGGGAAAGAAGTGCTAACTGCCTTACTGGGCGTTGAGGCCTCTAATATTAAGGGTGAGAATATTAACCATTGGTATGTTGGTGGATAGGACCCGGAGAGTACCAAAGAAACCTGGAGGTGATAATGAGGCCCCTGCAGAAATTGCCAGTTCATGGTGTCTGTAATGTAATTAGGCATGTGTAGGTCATCACAGGGAAAATGAGGGGAGGAAACAAAGAACATATTAACAAGGTGGTTCCCCGCCTTGGAACACAAGTAATCAAACTTTGAGGGTCCTTGTCGTCGATCCGAAGTCTCCCCATCTCCATCTCAATGTAACGGGGGAGCTCTGCTGCCAAGAAGCTTCGGCTATGATGGAAGGGACAGTGTCCTGGGACCCGAGATTATCAACAGAAGAATGCTCGGGATCCCCACAGTGAAGGGCCGATTTTAGCAGCTAGTCAGTAGTGAAGTAACATCAGTCCTGTTGGTACATCAGCGATCGCTGTCTGCCTTGGAGGCACTTTCATGGCGTGATGGTGCAGCCCTTTCCCTGCGACTCTGTTTCAGAGGGCTTACAAAGCTTGCTCTTCTTCGAACGTGTAGAGCGGCACAGGCCTGTAGAAGGTGAAGTCGGATCCCGCAAAGATGGATCAGCTGGGGATCCCCTGTGAGTGACGGCATATCCACCAGTGACCCGGCCCCCTTCAAGGTTCGGATACTCTGCGTCTCATTGTTCCATACAAATTGGAGTTGAGAGGTGCCCTCATTTGTACCTGACACCCTTCTCTTGGAGAAAGTCTGTTAGGGGTCGAAGGGCTTGGCGGTGTTGCAATGTCATAGGGGAAAGGTCTTGGTACAGCCCTATCTTTAAACCTTCAAAGTCAACTGTAGGTTTGTCACGCACCACAGAGAGGATGATCTACTTTTGTCTGTAATAATGCAGACAGGTGAGGATGTCTTGTGCTTGTCCTGGGGAATGGGTGGGGCGGCCTGCTCTATGGATGTGTTCGAGAACGATGACCTGGTTCGCGAATTCTGGGGCCACATAACGGAAGAGACGAACAGCATAGTCCTCCAGTTTACCCGAGACCACCTGCAGAGGAACACCTTTGATCCTGATATTGGAGCAGCAAGATTGATTTTCAAGGCCCTCCAGTTGGTAATGCAGCTCTATATTCTTGTCTCGGAGTTCAAGGAGTTCTTGGCTGTGACTATCCCGTCCTTCTTCACAAAAATCTTAAGTTTGTTCGAGCGAGTCCACTCTTTGGCCTAAGTCACCTATATCCCTTCTGAGGTCTTTCACCGCTGATGCTATGTTTTGTTTGAGGTTCGCAAAATCCTCCAGGAGGATCCCAAATAGTTGTTTAAAAAATGGTCTCATCACTGGAGCGTCATCTCCCGTCGATCTTCCCCATTATCGTCCTGTCGGTTGGGTTCGAAATGGGGGATGCTTCTCTGGACAGGTCTGTCTTCTTTGCAGGAGTTTTGGTGAACATGTCCTTAAGGGTGTTGTCTTTTTTTGTGTTGTGCTGGGAAGTCATATTGGCGCAAGACATGTACCCTTTTCACCAAAGAAGAGAGGGAGGCTGAAGCAGGAGAGGCGTTTGGCAACACTGGAGGGGTAGATTGCTCAATCAGGGTATAATGTCTACCAGAGACTCATAGGACACTAGCTGTTGCCAATGGAGAGCTAGGAGGCGACCCTCAGAAGCCAACGGGAGGCTCCGTTGTGTGGCGTAAACTCAGAGGTTTGAGCTTGGCGGCGAGATGGGGGCCCTTACATGGCAGGCCGACCCCACTTTGGGGACCCCAAGCGGTGACGAGCACTACTGTCAGACAGGACAGAAGGCCAGATGATGATGTTGAGTTGAGGTCTGGGAGGGGCCAGGAGGACCTCCCCTGGGCCTAGGCACACCGTAGACTGGGCTCTATGGGACCACCCATGCTGGACGGCATATCTCAGGCAGAAAAACAGTGCCTCAAAGCTCCAAGGATGTCCTAGCTCTCTCCCTCTGCACCCGAGGGACTATTCAGGCATGTTAAGATACAGCCAATCTCTCCAGCAGGGCCTCTACTCCACAAGTCTCCCACCTCCAAGGCGATCAACCAGTCGGGATGGCACCAGGTGGGAATGTTACTAACTAGTAGGCAGCAAATAAGGAATACAGCAGCAGGCAGTGTCTCAACCACAGGCCTCACTAGGCCTTCCACATGGTCTCCCAGACATTGCGAATCTCTTCGATTGCCCCCCAGGCCCTGGTCACTCCAAGCATGCGGGTAGGCAGGTGATAGGAGGGTGCTGGTCCACAAACAGCCGGGCCAATGAGCCGTGGCCTGCAGAGACTGCCGCCTCAAGTCGCGTGCCCGCCTACCTCCTTCTGCTCCCGGCCGGGCTGGACTCGCAGATCATCTCGGTCATTCTGTCACCCGCTTTTGGGAGTCAAAGGTGGTCTGGCCAACTCTGCTATGGGGTGCGATCAGCAGCTGTGCAACCTCTTTTGCTTTTGGCCTGGGCGAGGCCAAAGGTCTTTAGTCATCTGGCAAAAGACACTCAGATCCAGAACTTGGAGTGCCCCCCATCTTTGTAGTGCGGCCTCAGGGCCTGGTTGGGCTGGGTAGGTGCTGCAGTGATCGACACCGGGAGTGGAACCACCCAGGGTCAGGGCTGCACTTGGGCAGTGGATTACATGCAGTCCAGGGCTTACAGGGGTCCCGGGGTAGACATAATCCGCTCCATTGCGAAGGGCAGCCAGCTGAGTTCCGGGAAGATGCTCTCACACTGGCGCATTTTGGACACGCCCCATTCTTTTTAAATGTAATGCACCCTGCACTATTTACCTTTTAGGGCCTACCTTAGTGGTGACTTATAAGTATTAAAATAAAAGGTTTATGGGTGGCAAAAGGTTTATTTTGCTATGTCGAAATGACAGAAACTGCACTATAGGCTGCAGTGGCAGGCCTGAGACATGTTTTCAAAGGCTACTTTTAGTGGGTGGCACAATGAGTGCTGCAGGCCCACTAATAGCATTCACTTTACAGTTCCTGGGTATATGTAGTGCCATTTACTAGAGACTTAACAGTAAATTAAATGAGCCAATTAGGTGTAGACCACTATTATCATGTTTTAGGTAGAGAGCACCAGCACTTTTGCACTAGTTAGCAGGGGTAAAGTGCACAGAGACCTAATGCCAACAAAAATTAATTTACCAAAACAGGAGGAGTGAAGGCAAACCATTTGGGGGATACCACACCAAGGATGTCAGGTCTAACTCCTGCCTTTTCTCTTAACCTCGCAACTCTATCTCACTGTTGGTTGTGTGCATTCTCTTTCACTCCTTCCCATTCTCTCTTTTAATGCCATCCCCTCTTTCACTTGCTCTCACACCTTTTTGCCTCTCTCACTCCCCTTCTAACTTTCATTCCCTCCCCTTTCGCTTCCCCTTCTCCTCAGTGTTCCACACTCTCTTTTGCCTTCTTCTCTATTCTATGTTAGCAGTCTCCCACTTAGGTAGGTCAAAATCCAGACAAATTAAAACATCTGGGGAAGCACTAAAGCATGTGAAATTTCTTACAGCAGAGCACCACAAAACAGTCACAGCACCCCCTCAGTGGTCTCACAAATGTCATGACTCACACCACTTTCAAAGTTACTGCAGCACGTTTTCTACTCAAATCAATCTCATGCAGATGAAAAATTACGTGATAAAGCATAACTATCCGAAAGAATCCGTCACATAATCCAAAATCCTGTACTCAGAAATCATGCAAAATTATGCTCACTAATGCAGACTAGACTCACTTACAGCAAGCTGGCCTGCAAGCTCTGACAGAAGTTCTAGGAGCAGGCCAAGTGGAACAGTGGCAATTCGGATTTACGGAAAAACGATTCATGTGTTTTATAAAAAAGCATTTTTGTTTAATTCTGCAGAAAGGATCATTTTCTGTGAAACTCCAATTCGGTAGTTTTCACATCATCAATTAAATTCTGTGCTTTTTACCATAGTAAAATGGAAGCATTAAACTGAAAACAACCTTTCCTTTTCTCTGTGCCTTGCCCACACCAGCCTATGTCGGTTCTTCACATGCATAGAATCAAGGCATAGTAGTATTTCCGGAAATCTACTCATTCCACCCCAGAAAGCCATTCCTCTCAATATTCAATGTGTTTGGAATGGAATTGCACATTTTGCAAAAGCCGTTCTAGATACAATGCTCCAAAAATATTGGGAGACTAGTACATTTAGATGTTCCTGTATTCCTTCCTTCATTTACCTATCTCTGCAATTGAGGATGTGGTGGATTTCTAGTCACTACTGTCTTGGAACCAGAGAAAACATCCGACCAGGCAAAGGATGTTTGCTGTATTATTCCGATTTGCAAACCAGGGATGTGCAATTCGCAGACCGACAGGCTGGGGAACGGGACAGCAATTTGCTATGTGACCTATATACTAATTGGTCTCATCGCCGATTGTACATTTGTGGAAGTCACAAAACGACCTACCTAATGAACATTAATTACGTAGTTCGCAGTGTAGACCTCAGCTGATTGCCTGCCAATGCAGGGATGGAGGCCGGTGAGGCACAGCAGACTTCCATCACTGCCATTTCCTTTCCCAAATGGAATACTTTATTTTTAAGCTGTCCTTGTCCTTTACAGGGACTATTGCTGCTTTAAAAACTAGCATTGGCATAGCCAATAGGTCTCGCTTTTGGGACCTTATAAATGTGGTTGAATAACAGATTTCACGTTGTGGCATACTTCCCAAAAGTTAAAGTAAAAGTTAAAAGTTAAGTTAAAGCCATTTGCTTTGCTATACAATACCATTAGCAAAGCAAATGGCTTTAACTTAATCAAAGGCGAGACCTATTGCATTTTCAATGCTTGTTTAATTTTGCATGTACTTTAATGTCCAATACACACTAGGATAGTTTTTTGTACTATTATGGCACCCTTCCAGTGCTGAACCTGTGACAGACATCACGCACACAGCCTAGCTCAAAGCAGCCTAACGTGCGACAGTGCAAGGAATGACAGCAACAGCGCCTTATCTTTGTAGATATAAGATATGACGCCATCCTGCTCTCTACATTTCATGCAAAGCAGTGCAGCACCTGTGTTGTGTCCTTTCTAAGTAAACATGGCTTAAGATGTCAGGCAAAGGAATCATGGGGACCTGCCACCTCCTATCTCTGCTGCAAACTTATGAATTACTGTAGCTCCCCACACTCGAGGCCGACACTCCACCATGCCTTGGCAGTCTCTCTCTGCCTTGTAATGAGACTGCTGTGTCATTCTCCGGATGAGATGGCTAGGCGCACTCTTAGTGCTGCAATAGAATTTGAAGCCAAGAAGAGCAGAAGAACAGTAGAATTGTGGGCGCCGTTTGTGCGAAACATCCCTGAAACCATTTGAAATGCTGCCACTTTCTGCTGTATATGCGGTGCTCAGTAAAGAGCTAATTAGATGGGTGCATTTGGAACTATTTACGATCGCTTTTTCCGTGCATAGTAGGGCTTGTTGTTCCGAGCTTTTTGAGAGCAGCTTCGCTACCAAGTTAGACTAGATAAAGGATTTAAAATCCTTTTCTCAGGGGAAAAGAATGGGCACAGCAAGCAGGAGCACAAAAGGCGGATCCCCCACAGGCCCGGTTCTAATCCTTGGAAAATGACACTTTCTGGAGCCCGTCCATGGGTCCCGGAGGTTTCAAAGGTGGCGCGACCAAGAGGACACCAATTGACGACATGTTACCGCAGTTCCTCGGGCAGGGCTTTCACGCCAGACTGTAAACAAAGTCGTGGCTTCAGCGGCATGCGCTTTTATTCAAAATGTTCTGTTTCAATGAGCTACAAGTTTCTTTCTGTCGGCCACCCACATTCTTTCCAGCCAATCACACAACCAGCATCTCTCAATGCAGGGTCTGCGTTGGGCTTGGCGGAGGTGGAGATGGGGGGATTAAGTGGGAGGGCGAGTTTCCAAATTGCCAAAGTCATCAAAGTGGCAGAAACTCCCAGAAAGAAGGAGCTACAACAGGAAAGTGCAGCCTGCAGCGAGGGAAGGATGAAATCCTCGGTGCTGGAAGTGCTGGCTTTCATCATCGAGAAAGTGCTGCTGATTTCCAACTTCAAACTCTTGCCCTCAGATGAGGTATTTACTGCCAGTCACTACAATGTGTCCATATACAAAAGGGGAGACCTGCCGGTGGTGCCCCGCACCCTCTTCGTCCACTTTGGCATCTACCTGGGGGAGGACCGGGTGGCCCACCTGATGCCGGATATCCTGCCCCTGCTGTCCGAAGACCCGGCCCTGCTGCAGAAGGTGGTGACCAACAAGCGACTGGTGCTGGGGGTCCTGGCCAAGGCGGCCAGCGTGCGGGTGGACTCAGTGCACGACTTCGCCTACGGGAGCCGCATCCTGGTCAACCACCTGGACCGGAGCTTCCCACAGGGGGCGCTGCCCGCAGAGGAGGTGGCGCGGCGAGCCGAGCAGCTGGTGGGGGCTGTGGAGTACAGCCTGCTTTGGAACAACTGCGAGCACTTTGTGACCCTCTGCAGGTATAGCAGCCCGGCCAGCCTCCAGACCGACAAGTTAACGCTATGTGTGACCCGCTTTTAGGGGACTGCGTTATGAGCAGATAGTTGCATTGAAGCGCACTAAAATAATGGCATTTGCCCAAAATCACACGTCGTGGGATAGCTGGGATTAAACCGCAGGGTTTCTGGTAAAAAAAAAATGCCATCACTTTTCCTTCTAGATTGCACATATATATTCGAACACTGTCGAAGTTGAGCAGGCCTTTCACTCCCGAGTCCATCAATCACATGGGTTATAGAGCCGGGTAGCTGTAATACCCAACATTTACAGGGAGTCATAACAGGGAGTCATAACGGAAAAATGAGTTGACCAGTAAGCGGCGCCGCGCTCCGAATCAAAGTAAACGAGCAGGAAACGGAGCATGCTGGCAGGGGCAATGAGCAAGAGAGAAGCGGGGGCGAGTGAGTCATCGCCAGGCAGGGATTCCGCTGTGGCTGCTGTGAACAGTCGCTTGACATGGACGCCGCGCTCTGCTATTCTTACCACGGCGGGACATCCTGAGACGTTTCCTTTGCCAGGCAGAGGCTTTCAAAGAAATGAGTTACGCGGGCTCTCTGCTGATCTTGGACAGGCGGCTGCGACTGCTGCTGTGTGCGCCTACTGGTTAACAAGTGGGGGGAGTGCGGCCGAGAGCACACACAGCGTTTCCCTTGCGGGAGCGACCAGGGGCACCATCTGTTTGAAAGTTAATTACAAACAGATGGTTTCAAAGCTCGCTCCCGCAAGGGAATTGCCAAATGTGCACACGTTGCCATTGAAATCAATGCAAAGTGTGCACGTTTTTGGCAGAAAAAGCGAATCGATTCCTAAAGGTCTCCTCCTTTGCAGCGCATGCGCGCTGCGTAGGCGAGACCTAAAAACGGTGTTTTAGAAAACATCAGGGGGTGCTGGCAGGGGTTCACTTGACCTCTGCCTGGAAAAAGCACGTTGAGATCACAGACCCAATTTGAGTCTTCATTGTGAGGTCACTGTTAATTATGACCCCCAGTGTTCTAGCAGAGATAGAAGGGGTAGGGGGCTGTCCGAGCTCTTTAGGCCAGAAACGGGGACTCCAAGGATTTAATGGACCTCCTGTTAAAATCACTTCCGTCTTATCTGGATTTAACTTCAGATGGTTGCTGTTCATCCAGTCGCAGATGAACAGCAACATAGTCTGAAATTCATGGATGGATGCAAGAGAATTACTGATGGAAAACACAAGTTGGAAATCGTCCGCGTAATTAAAAGTGTGAACTTTCCTTTCTTTCAGGGCATAAATCAAAGGAAGAAGGTATAGGTTGAACAAATGAGGGGAAAGTGAGGAGCCCTGTGGAACACCGCACGTAGTACTCATCTTGGGGGTTGTGAACGGGCCTAGGCGGACCGCCTGAGATCGGTTTCCTAAAAAGGAGCGGATCCATTCAAGGGGTTTCCTGCTTCCTTGACACGGTCGACCAGTATATTATGGTCGACCGTGTCAAATGCTGCGGAGAGGTCCAGCAGCACCAGGGCCTGCGCAGAGCCCCTGTCAGCCTCCTCCCGAAGGGTGTCCAATACTGTCAGTATAACTGACTCTGTGGAATGGGCTGGACGGGACCCTGCTTGATGGGGTCCAGATATTCGGACCGCTCCAGAAAGGCAGATAGACTTCTGGCCACATGGGCTTCGAGTAATTTGGCCAGGTAAGGTAACAAGGAAATAGGGCGGTAGTTGGTCAGAGTTTTAGGGTCCGCCCCTGGCTTCTTCAGGAGGGGGATGACAATAGCCTCCTTGAAGGTGTCGGGTACATAGCCCTGGGTGTTCCGAGGACGAGTTTGGCCGCGGCGTTCTGGATTGTCTGGAGTCTATGTAGCAGAGATCTGTTGATTCCGGCATACAGAGCGTTGCCGTAGTCCAGTCTGCTGGTTATGAGTGCATGGGTGACAGTCTTTCTGCAGTCGGGGGGGATCCACTTGAAGGTTTTGCGGAGGATGCGCAGGAAGTTGAAGCTAGTGGAGGCGACGGCGTTGATCTGGCGGTTCATGGAGAGGGAGGAGTCGAGGATGATGCCGAGGTTGCGTGCGTGGTCTGTAGGAGTGGGTGGGTTCCCGAGGGTGGAGGGCCACCAGGTGTGGGCCACCAGGTGTTGTCCCAGGCGGAGTTGCAGGGTCCGAGGATGAGGACCTCGGTCTTCTCTGAGTTGAGCTTCAGACAGCTGTCCTTCATCCAGGCTGCCACATTCTTCATTCCTTCCTGGAAACAGAGTCTGGTGTCTGCGGGATCCTTCGTGAGTGAGAGGATGAGTTGGGTGTCATCGGCGTAGGATACAATGCTGAGCCCATGCTGTCTGATGATGGCGGCGAGGGGGGCCATGTAGATGTTGAAGAGTGTGGGGCTGAGAGATGAGCCTTGGGGTACTCTGCAGTTGATATCGGTGGGTTCGGAGAGGAAGGGAGGGAGTCTGATCCTCTGGGTTCTGCCGGAGAGAAAGGATCGGATCCAGTTGAGGGCGGTTCCCTGTATCCCTGCGTCATGGAGTCTGGCTGCAAGGGTGCGATGAGAAACGGTGTCGAAGGCTGCGGAGAGATCTGGAAGGATGAGGGCCGCAGTGTGTCCCTGGTCGAGTAGCAGGCGGATGTTTTCAGTGGCGGCGAGGAGAGTGGTTTCGGTGCTGTGGTTGCTGCGGAAACCAGACTGGGAGGCATCTAGGATGGAGTTATCTTCGATGAAGGTGGTCAACTGGGCGTTAACGAGTCTCTCGGTGACTTTGGCCGCGAACGGGAGGAGAGATATGGGCCGGTAGTTTTTCAGGTCAGTTGGGTCGGCCGTGGGTATCTTGAGAAGGGGTTTAACCTCTGCCCGTTTCCAGTTGTCTGGGAAGATGCCGGACCTAAAGGAGGCGTTGATGGTCCATCCTAGTTCGGGTGCGATGGCTGCAGCAGCCCTGTGGAATATGTGCGGTGGGCAGGGGTCCGTAGGGGCTCCTGAGTTGGTCTTCTGCATTCATCTGGGGTTGCCTTTTTTGGGTATCACGACTATACTGGCCAGTCTTTGGTCCAGGGGTAGTTTTCCCTCTTTCTTAGACTCCTGAAACAAGTTGAGTAGATGTGGAGCGATTTTACTTACTACACTCTTGTAGAGCTCCACTGGGAGCCCATTAGGGCCAGCTGCTTTCCCGGACTCCCCCTATTTCTTCTACTGTAAAATCTTAGTCTACGGCAGTTCTATCTTCTACCGATAAAGTAGGGAGACTGATATCCTGCATTAGCTCAGTGCAGTCTGCTGCAGAGCGTGTCAAGGAGGCGGCGTATAGAGATTCATAGTATGTCTCTGCCGGTCCGGCGAACTTTGCCCTCTGAAGAATGGATTTCCAGGACCCAGCTTCTATCCTTGTCCCTCAGCTTCAACCAAGCTATCATTTTGTTGGCCCGGTCACCTACATTGTAAAGCTTTCTCTGGATTGCTATTGCCAGATCTCTTAATTCTTTCTGCTTAAGCCTGAGCCGTTGCCTCAGGAGTGAATCCAGGTCCCTCCCTTCCAAGATTTCGGCCTCCATTCAGCAGATCTCTCTCTCCAGCTCTACCCCCTCTCTTGTCTGTTCATTCCTTTATATGCCTGTTTGTGACTGAACATATCCCCTGATCACTGTTTTGTATGCCTCCCACAAGGAGCTGACTGATTCCACTGAACCCTTGTTGTCTTGAAAGTATTGTGTAGTGCATTTCTGGATCTTTTGGACAAACTGTTTATCCCTGAAATGCCAGGGATCCAGTCTCGGGGGCAATGTGGCATCTCTTGCCGGCCCCAGGAGCTGAACCTCGACCGGGGAATGATCTGAGATTTCACTTGCCTTGTGGGTCACTCCCAGGAACAAACCCGCCTGTGCCCTGAGCTTAAAAATATAATCCAGCCGAGAATAACTGTGTGTGCAGCTGAAGCATGTGTGTATTGATGTTCCGTCAGGTTGTGGGTGCGCCATAGGTCTATCAGACCCATCGCATCCACAAAGCCCCCCAGTTGCTCCCATCCTGTTCCTCCTAGGGCCCGTGATACTCTGTCGATCTCAGGGTCCATAACCACATTCATGTCCCCGCCCAGGACCAGCATGCCCAAAGGCAATTCAAGCAAAGTAGCACCCAGTATTGGTAAAGTGTCTTTGTAAAGTCTTGGAGGAGCATTCACCGAGCAGAGATTCAGCATCCTGCCCTCCCATGTGCCTGTCAGAGCAATGTATCTTCCCAATTGATCACACCAGCTCCTTCCCATAATGAATGGAATAGATGACTTAATCAACATCCCTACTCCTCTGGATCCCGATGTGTACCTTGCGTGTGCCAGAAGCTTGTACCCATATCTGTCTAGGGCTTTGCATTGGTTCCCCCTCAGGTGCATCTCCTAAAGCAGTACCATGTCTGGGGAATGCCTATGTAGGTATTGCAATACTAATGTGCGTTTGACCTTACTGCCAAGACCATTGACGTTCCACGTCAAAACTTTCAGGGCTATATTGGGGCTGTGGTCCAGTGGTTATGGTTTGGTCTAATTCTCGCCCATCTGAGCGATAGGGCTTGGGTCCTAGGGCTCCGTAGATCAATCTGCGCATGTCTATGTGTGTCTGCGTGAGGGGGAATATCTCCATCCCCTCGCTTTGTGTTTCTACTATATCTGTAAGGACTACTTTGAGAGTGTTTGAGCAGGCAATTAAAACAAACAACGCAAAACAGTCGAATCTCATTATGCACTACCCCGTTTAAGAATGCCTCCCTCCCTGCTACCCTGCTTGGCGGGCATAGAACCACCCACCACCCCAACATGCAGAGGGCCTGTCGCCCCGTGTTAACCATGCCTTATGCTAGGGTAGGCTACAGCCACCTGCTGGCCCCTGTTTTCGAATTGAACTTAGCCCATCTCAATTTCCGTTTACCTTTCCCCTGCACAGTGTCTCCTCCACAGGATCTCTCCCCACCCCGAGAGACCATGAATCATCAATGGGTCCATCTCCCCAGACAACAAAGAGTAATGTTAATGTTCCTCAGGATCCCGTCATCCCAGCATTGTTCCAAGCAGGGCAGCAACTTTCCAGACTGTTGAAGACCGGCGCCATCCATCCTTCCATGGCCCCACCCCCGGCTTTTGTCTGGATCCCATGCCTCTTTCGCCCCCCACGAACCTGGGGGCCCCTTGCTGTCATCCCTCCCACGGTGACTTTTGCGCTACCACTCGCCATCTCTTTAGCCACTCCCAGCCTTCCTCCGGTGCAGTGAAGTGCCAGGATTTCCTTTCCGCCATTACTCATAGCCTCGCAGGATAAAGCATCATGCAGATCTCTCTTAACTGCTTCAAAGTTCTGGTGCAGTCTCTGTACCTGTATTGTGAAGTCGGGAAAGAAGCGTATCATATCATTTTCAAGTCAAGTCAAGAATTCTTTATTTCGGCCAATATGACCATAAAAGCACAGATAAAAAATACGTCACATTTCATATATATAAGTTCCAAAGGTAAAGTGCATGTGCAATATAATATCAAAGAATTCCATTTAAAAGTTATAAAATGTAATAAATACATTAAAATAAACATTAGTAACATTTGGGGTTTAAAAAAGGTGCTGTTGATACCAGTATAAGATCACAGAAAGGTGATGGAGTGATCAAATTAAGCAGAGCCTGATTTTAAAATAGCTCGGCGCGCACACCACATAGAGAATAGGTATCGGAGACAGAATACACAATGGGCATACTAGTATCATATTTTAAAATCCTATAGGCTTCCGCACAGTGGTTTGTTCCAAGGTTTCTGCATATCTGTACTAGCCATCGGCGTCTAGCCTTCTTGTATGCCGGGCAAAAAAACAGTACATGTTGAACTGTCTCTGAAGTGTGGTTGCAAGCCGGACAACCCTGAGTTAAAGTGCCCCTTCGTGTAAAGGCACGAAGCGGCAATGCTCCGTGCCTAAATTGTAAGTACAGCTTTTTCGCAAGGGGGGGCTGGATGTCATCGAGAACAGGTTCTAGGCTATATTGCTCTTTAGTCTCTAAGAAGGATGCAGTCATTGTACCAGTTGCGGGGTTTCTCTTTAGGTGATTAATTTTATATTCCCTAAAGATCTTTGACAGGGTCTTCCTGGATATTAACATACTGCTTCCTTCAGCGTTGGCCCATAGGTCGCCCATCCCCATATCTTCTAAGGAGTTTTTAATATACGGCAGCCATGGGATTTTGCTAGCTCCTTGTAGGCTCAGCACTTCCTTTAACTCGCCTCTAAAAGCTTCTAATTCTGGGGTACTCCATAGGCATCGCCAATGTAGTAGGGGTCTAAGGGCAGCTTCCTCTGCAGTTGGACCAACCCCAAGATGCATTCGAAGTGGCGTAAGCGGAGTACTTATCGGGAGGCCTAGGAGTTGCCTAGCAAAGGAGTTTTCATTCTTAGATAGGGGGTCGGTTCGCCGATGGCCCCAGATTTCTGCCCCATACAGGGCTGCCCCCCTTATTTGAGCTTTGTAGATTTCCATCACTGGCACAACCGTTTTATGGGTACACTTCCTGAGCGTTTTGGCCATATCATTTTCATAGTTGAGGTCTCCATGAGTTCGTGCCACCTGAAGTATGGCGCCCCTGTCTCAAAAATGTGGGATCCTGGCTACAATCATTCGGGGTGGGGCTCCTGGCTTAGGTTTTGGGATAGGGGCCCTGTGTGCCCATTCAATAGTGAAGAAGTTCGACAAGCGCTTAGGGCGGATATGATTTAGGATGAGATCTTCCAAAAATAGATGAATACTGGGACCCTCTGCTCCCTCAGGGATACCCACCACGCGTATATTGTTCGGCATGCACGTCCTTCCTGGTCCTCCAGCTTTGCAGCCATGACTCCTTGTTATTGCTTGAGGACTTGTTCCTCTAATTTTTTAGTGGTATGTTGCAGCTGTGTTATGTTTTCTTCCGCATTGGTTACTTTTTCCGATTTCTTGCGGACGTCCGCTCTCAAACAATTGACCTCTGAAGTGACCGTGTCCAATTTCGGTTCAATAGTGCCTTTAATGTCTGAAATGGCAGCCATAATGGCCCCCAGTGAGGGCTCTACTGCTCCCGCCCCCTCCAGTTGACCGTCCAGGGCCTCTGAGGATTGATTTCCACAACGTATTTGTCCATTTTGTTTGATTGTATCGTGTAGAGGACCTTTGACTTCACCATCTCCTCTCTAGGTTGGGGAATGAGGGGAGGCAGGAAGCTGCTATACAGGATTCCAAACCTTTGTTGTCCATTGTTCCTCTCCCGGATCCCGGGCCTTTCTCAAGTAATGTGCGCACTGCACTCTCGGTTCCACTGCCTCCTCTGTATGTAGGCCGGCTTCACTGTCAAAGCACCCACAGGCCCCTCTTCGTTTCAAGTTGCTACGGTGTGGTTGTCCCCAGGACCTACCTCCAATATGGCACTTTCAGTTCATGAGGTGTGAGACTGCCCCATCTCCTGTCTTGGGGAAGTAGGCCCGAAACTTCAGGGACGTGTTGCAGCAGAATGGCTGATCCCCCTAGGCAAATTCTGAGGTGGCTTTGTAGTCACAGTCACTCCCGGGTCTCTTTTCGACCTCGGGCCTGCTCCTCCGAGCTATAAGCGCCTCTATGCCCAGGTCAGCCCGCTGCACCCTGCAGGGCAGGGCCAATCGGGCAAGAGTGGGGGGGCCCCCCCGGACCCTGATAGAATGGATCAGCTACCAGGCAGCGGCTTGTCTTAGCTTGCAGCGCCACTTATTAGCTTGTGGGCGCGGCTCCCCAGTCACCGCTGCTCTGCTCCTCTCAACCCGACATGCCCTCCGGATCAGCCTCACTCCGCCACTGCCTCCGGGCCCTCACAACATTCCGGGTAGGAGTGTTGTCTCCCAGCTGAATGCTGGGGCTGTGGTATGCTTTTTGGTGCTACACGCACTCATGCAGTTCAGGATCTTAGGGCGGATTGTGGGCATAGGCAGCTGTTGAGCCCGGAGCTCCTCTAGTATGCGGCCATCACAGGTGGCTCAAATCCACGCCCCAAAACTTGGATTGTTGATCAAGCAAGAAACCTGGAAGAAGAACAGCTGGAAGTTAGAGGCCCAGGAAGAATTCTGGTGTGCAGCCTTCAACCTCCAGAGAGGGAAGTGCTGTTGGTTCACAGTCATCACCATCATCACAAGCAACACCAGCAGCTGAAGAATCGGACCCAACCTTTGCAATTGGTTTCAAGAGTCAGGGCTTAAGTCAAGTGCAGAGACAAAGGCAACAGAAGTCGAGCATGTGACAGCACCAATGACCATTCAGAGGATGGTCCAAGACTATCTGGATGCCCCAAAAGAGCTCTACCTGGATCAAAACCCATTGGTCAAGTGGTATGAGAATATGCCAGCGGCGGCTCCTCTGCAATGGCGGAGGAACGTCGCCCCACTGGCTCAGCCAGCAGCTGAAAAATAAAATGATATTGTTTATTTTTCAGCTGTTAGCTGAGCCAGCGTGTGTGGGGATGGGCAGGGCTGGGCCATGGGAGGGGGAGGAGTGATGTGCAATGCAAACAGACATGCACAGTTAGATTTCTCCAACCCAGCTGTATTGCACAGCAGGATTGGAGAAACAGCACAGACTCCCTGTGCCTGAGCGAGCGTTAAAGAAAGCCTGCTCAGGCCAATCCTCATGCTGCTCTCATGCAACATGAAAGCAGTGTGGAGATTGCACAGGGAGTCTCTGAAGCTATCCCAGGGGCTGCTCGGACCAGGAAGCAGAGGAGCTCTGAGGCACAAGGCAGCAGAAGCAGCATCAGGTAAGTTTTATTTCTTTATTTTAAACCCGCGCTCCCCTATGCTCCCCTCTCCCCCCACACTGCCCGCCCCCACCCCATCCACCTGCCCCACCACTGTTTTTATGTGTCGGCCGCCCCTGGTAGATAAACCAATGGCTAAAGCTATAGCAGGCTTATAATAAAGTATTTGGCTTGTCCAGATGCCAGTGTGTCTTCTGAGCACATGCTCAGTGCAGCCGGCACAGTTGTCACAGTCAGAAGGACGAGTCTCTCACCTGAAAACTTGGAGAGATTGATCATGATAAAAATGAACCTACACTTCATACCAAAAGATTACACTGTTCCTGTTCACATATACACATAGACTGGATGTGTACAACAGTAATATACAACCAAATATCTGTTAATTGGGTATTTATGATTTTGCAACCATGAACCGGACCGGAGAACGAAACACATGTTGGCCACTTTGTGTTGTTGGACCCAATCATAACATGTACTGAAGGTGTTGGTGAGTAAAAAAGAAGAATTCAATCCACACCTACATTGGACTTCCTCCAGAAGGACTGTAGTAAAACAGCAGAATGTGTGCTTTGTGTCATTTTTGTACAAGTTGTCCGGACTGTGTCACAGCATGGCAGGGTGCACCCTAGGTAGCTTGGTGCAGACACTACGTGAGCACCACCGTACATGACCTTTTGTTTATGCTATTTGCTATTGAAATTGGACATTAATAATACTGCCCAAAACAACCGATGGATGTGCAAACAATATAGCATAGCTTCCTCTTTTTTGCTCTAATCATTAACAGTTCCTGATACAGTACAGGAGCAGGATGGGGCGATTGGTCAGACTCATATTTGTTAGCTAATCAACTTCTGGGCGAACCCTCTGAGTCTGAGGATGAACCGTACAAAGTAGGCCACAACAGAACTTTCATACTTTATCATCAAACTGCTTTGCAAAAATAAAAATGTAAATTGAAAAGGGATTTAGAAGAACATTTATATACTTGGTGTCTGACTAATGCTGCGCCATCATTTATTTGCATGTATGGAGTGGAATTGGACCAGAGTGCACAGAAAAAACCTACCCATTCGCTTAAAGGACATGAAGACAATGCCTCCCAACTCTTAACCTTCTTTTTCATTCCCTAGCTGGTCTTCCAGTAAAGATCAATAATTATACCAGACTGCCAATGTTTGTTGCTTCCATGGGAAAAGATAAGACAAATGTGCAACACGCTTGAAACAGGTATCTATTGCACCAATGAGTGCTATATTGAGTAATTGATGATTTGTCTGGTAGCTTGGAAAGTGTTGTTGCACTAATTTGTGAACCTGTAAACTTGACTTGTAATGTTTGGGGCCTGATGGTTGATTCTGCCTGAATGATTGCCTTGCTTTCACACTTCACTATAATTGCATGGTCCACTCCTTTCCTGTACTTTTCTTCATGTTCTTCAGAGACCAGTCAGTTTAGTTATCAAAACTACACAAAATGCTAAAATTCTTCTGCTCTTTTTATTCATCAACACTACAGGTCTATCTCTTTCAATCTCATTTGGGTCAGGACTCGTAACCAGGACAGTACCACTACAAAAGCCAGAAGAAGGAAGTTAATGTCTACCTACTTCAAAGGTAAACAGCTTGACTCAAAGAGGCCAACTCAGTCCTGTTGTTGGGAGAGAGGTGCGTTGATTTGGAAAATGCCAAGTAGGGTGCTGGCTTAAAAGTTGAAGTCCTCTACTTAAGTAGTTGTGGCCTGGGGGGGTACTGTCATTGAACACACACGTCACATGATGGACACACTCTGCTAAATGCAATGACAATTGGCATTTGTGAGATTAATTAGCCAGGTATGTGTAGCTACTTGTCTGGGATTGGTGGTAAAATATAGTTCTCACTTCTCAGTTAATAGCACATTATGGCACCAGCCTATGCTCTGCCTTTATCCACCAGGAAGCTTACCTTCTCCTTGACTCTACAATATTGACATTTACTTTTTTGCGTTCCACAGGCCTTCTCTTCTTCAGAATGAAATGAAAGGTCCATAACACTCCTGCTTACCAAACCGATTTAGCACTGCACCCAAGAAGTATATTCCCAGAAGAAGAATGCAGATGCACTGTCCATTTTGGCATTTATACAGTATCATTTTTCTTTTCTTAACAATAACAATTTGCTAGAACTGTGTGGATCTTCCCTTTTTTGTAATTTTCAATCCTAAGTAACAGAACAATTAGATAACTTGGGACTCTGGAGCTGAAAGACTGTTTTCTTTTTTCTTTTATTTATTTTAATTTCAATCCTTAACATGAATAAATACACAGTAAATGTATTAGAGAGACACATCCAAGTACATTAAGATGGTAAAAGAATTCATCCACAAGCTAAAAGCAGGGTAAAATACATAAAATGGGGTAAATGTATATAAATATTCAATACAAAGCTTATTCATTCTAATCTTTCATATGATCAATCATTGGGCCCCAAATCTGTAGCCCCAGCTTCCGTCTGTGAGACCCCTTTGAGAGAGTAAAGGCTATATTCAAGATTATAAATAGCATAAAATCTACCTCTCCAAATCTCAAAAGTAGGAGGTTCCTTCTGTAACGACATGGAGGCTATACATAACTGTGCGACAGCTGTGGCTATAAAAATCAAGTAGCAAGACTTATAGGCCACCTGCCCCTCTGTGAAACCCTCCCCTATACCTAATAACATTATTATTGGGGTGATCTTTATTCCTACCCCGATAATCTTCGATAGGAAAGTCTCGATATGCCCCACTAGCTTGGTTAGAAGCCCACATGAATAAAAAATATGCAAGATATCAGCCTGCTCCGCCCCGAAGCGGAAACATTTCCCATCATTTGACCCACCAAACTTAAGCATTTTAGCAGGAGTATGATAGAGGTTAAATATGGTCTTAAAGTGCTGTGCCTTTAAATTAGCGGAGATCAAGATCTTTCTAGCAGTGTCCATCGATTGCTCCAAAGAAAACCCTTGATGCCCAAATCGATTAAACCATTTAAGGTTTTGAGCCTCTAGATCGTCCCTCTGTGTATTCAGCAGACAGTTATATAAAACACCAATCCGATCCTTGTGTCTAATGGCCTCCACCAAGGGGTTCGGCTCTATCACCCTCTGATTTCTGCATAAAAAATCACGGATTTGTAAAACTTAAAAGTCCGTTTTGGACAGGAGATATTTATCAGCCAGTGTTGCAAAGGAAGAAAGACCCTCATCGTTATAAAAATCACCTATCTTTATGATCCCTTTACCTCTCCATCTGTCCACTATCCTGTCCCAAAAGGTAGCAGGCAATAGTGATGAGGTGGCCGTAGGTGTGTAATAACAAACCCCTTCAATCTGGAAATAACTCCATACCACTTTCCAAACCCTAAAAACTGTTAATAAAACCTTAAAACTGTTTTTTTTGTAATAACTAGGCTCCAGCATCTTAAATAGACAGTTCTTGGCCTCTGCACCCAACAACATCTGATAGATGGATAGGACCTCTTCTCCCGTTAGTAGAATCCGCATATTTTGCAACATACAGGCATAATAATAAAATGTAAAGTTAGGCACTGCCCAACTCCTCGCCTGCAATGTAGCGTCATGAATCACATTGCCCTGCGTGGTTTCCTCTGTCCCCATAAAAATCTAACACATAGTGATTGTAGCCTCTGAAGCTGTCCCTGTGTAAGTTCCAGTGGTGCCGATCTAATAGTATAATACTTTAGGTAAAATATTCATCTTAAGAACATTACAACTTCCCACCGTTGACAGATGGAGACACTCAATCTTCTCTAGCTGTTGTTTGATCCCAGTAAGGATAGAGCCCCAATTAACCTCTACCAGTTCTTTTAAACAGACCCTGATTTTGATACCCAAGTATGTAACCTCATCGGTCCCCCTGGGATCACCACTACAGGCTTGGTTTGGACAGATAATCTGCGTTTTGAATGTATTAAGTTTATAGCCTGATACAGACCCAAACATGTACGCAAGCCGCTCTATCTCAGGGATAGCTGTAGCTGGATCAGAGGTTACAACAGCTATATCATAAGCGTATGCAAATACTCAAAACTGATCTTGTCCGCAGAGCACTGATTTGATCGTCACACTCTTCTCTAGCATAGTTAAAAAGGGATTAATATATAGAGCAAACAAAAGCGGGGAGCAAGGACAACCCTGCCTTGTACCTCTGGATATAAACACAGGATCAGACTCTAAACCCATTATACATATTCTAGCAATGGGGGTTCTGTAAATAACCAGAATGGAATTGATGAAACCTGCCCCAAACCCCATATGCCGCACAACTGCCCATAAAAAGTCCCAAGAGACACGATCAAACACTTTTTCATCGTCTAGTAGTACCAGGCCAATAGTGGTGCTTTGCACATTTGCCACATCAAGCAGGGTCACCACCCTATTGATGTGGTTGACCGTGCCCCTAGCAGGTATAAACCCATGTCGTTAAATGGAGACCAGTGGGACAATAACCCTAGCCAAGCGTGAAGCCAAAATCTTAGCAAAGATTTTTCCATCACAATTTAGCAGTAATATAGGTCGATAGGACCCCGGCAAGTCTGGAGGCTTATCTTTTTTTTTTTAAACAATAATATTTGCCTACTCCCAAGATGGCGGCGCTTCCCTAGATTGTGCCGCTTGGAAGGTAACCAACATATCGACTTTCAATTCTTGAAAGAACATTTTATAAACTTCTAATGGAAGTTTATCTGGACCAGCCACCTTACCACTAGCTGGCGCGTTTATAATAATAATAATAATAATAACAACAATAATCTTTATTCGGCATAAAAAAATATGACCATAAAAGAGACAGTTTAAAAAGACACATAAATCAAGTGTGTACATTCTCTATAAAACAGCCAGATGTACACAATAGACAACACGAAATTCAAATATTATTCACATTTTTAGAAAGCAAAAATATTACTCACCGAGTCCCGCAACCTGTATGCCTAGCAGGTTGAGCATGTCCTGTTGCCTGTCTAGGATGTTGGCCCAGAGGTGCACCAGCTGCTGCTCGGGGCACTGGATGCCTGTGTTCCACCGCATTTGCCCCCAGAGCATCCGACGCTCCCGCAGGGTGTAATCCTTATTGGGCCTGCCACCTGCTGCCAGCGTGTGGGGGGATCGAACTGCACCCAGAAAATTTGTGTGCCCATTTCTACCTCTCTGAAGATGGGGTGAGGCTGCATCCCTGCCCACCTGTGTCACTGGGAACAGGAAGGAAAGCAAGAGGACAGATAGAGTGGACAGGCCAGGAAAGGAAAACAAAGTTCAAAAAAGCTACAAAGCTACAAAACACACACATACAGAAACATGATTACACATACGAAAGTCAGACAGTATTGAGGAAAAGGTGGGAATGGGAAGCGGGTGACCAGGTGAAGTGGATTGGGTTGGATTGGAGTGAGATGGAAGTAACAGCACTGGCAGGGCAACAGGAGCAGGTAATACAAAATGGTCATTCTCTTACGCACCGCATGGTGACATTTGCGCTTATTTTTCAGCACGGAATGCACTGCCAGCAATACATTGCAGTGCAACGTGCATTTTAGGCTCCTTTGCAGAACTCGCTGAATCTCACAGAGTTTTTTTGTAACTCCATGGAATGTGGAGTGAAATTCAGTAAGTTCCACCCACCCTTAACAATAACCCAAATAATCTAAATCAACTGGTGAAGGCCTAGTCCTTTCCTCATAAAAACCCATCTAGACTACTTCATCTTTGAATTTTCATTTGACTTTTAAAACAGTCAAATGAATGACAGCATTTATAAGGCACGCATCACCTAAGAAAGATTTCTTACAGCCGGTTTAAAAAAAGTCTATAACTGTATGTTCTAGCTCACTTCTAGTGCCGACAAGAGAAGGAAATTACCTTATTCTGCAGAGAGGACTGCAAAATTGTAGGAGCAGAGAGAAAACACCCAAGGTCAGACTGAACTATGAGGCAATATGGCAGTGCACGAAGGGTCAGTCTAACAAATCAATATAAGGGATGTTTTTGGCTGTATGTGGCCTATTTTATGGTCTAGTTGGCCGGTTTTTACTATTGATTTTTCTGATATTACCACAAACATTACTTGATTCAAGAAAAAAGGCATGCAGTCTCCCATATCTTGCAAAACCCCTACACAACTAGACTTTACAAGGTTTAAATTGCCTGGGTTTGTAAATGTGGGCCACTTTTTTAGATATCTGATTCGGTAATGGGGGCCCACTTTCAGTTTATTTTTGGGTATGTCCAGCTTCTTTTAGTCCTGCCTCAGCAGTTCTCTTGCAGGCTGGTATAGAGTCAAAGGCAAGCCCGTCTGTGCCTGCCTGTGCCTGGACTGTGCCCAGCGCTAGGAACCCTGGCCCTCCTGCCACCCTCCGCCACACCACGGAAGAGCTCTGAACTCTGAACCCTGGACTGTGGACACTGAAACAACAACTGCTTCACCTCCTCCCCATGAGCAACCAAAGGGCCCTTAGCCTGCCGCCACTGCTGCTTCTCCTGCAATACCGAACCGCCAGCCCACACAGGATCCCATGCAACATCCAACCACAAACAACCCAGAACTGCTCCGATGCATCTTGCTCAACATCCGACATTTCCGACTGAGACCTCGCACCCCCAGCACCCAGATACCTGTAGGGTGACAGTGCTGCACTATACAAATGTTGATTGATTGAGTAATCCATGTAAGAGTGTAAGGTTACTAATGCATTCAATAATCCAGCACTACATCATAAAATGAATCTCGTCTTTGACAAGAAACCAGTGTGGTGCTTTCCTTGTCTGAGAAATTTGATTCCTTTTTCTCAACCCTGCAACACAACAAACCCCTTTTTTGTCAGCTTCTTCTGCTGGCACCCCCCTCCCGTCCCTGATCCACTGTAATCTGCTACCAAATATTCATCTCAGTCTGATTTCAACACATTTGGGGATTGCTGGATTTTCACCAGTGGAACACCCTGTTATATTTCAACTAGTCTACACAGGTCCCCAAACTTACTGTGCTAATTAACAATTCTGTTGAAATAAAAAGACAACTTTTTTTTCCTCAACTCGGGGTTGTCTGTAATAGAAAAGATTGCTAGATTGTATAGTCATCCAATTAGTTAGTGTGAGACTCTTTTACCTTTCATTTATACTGTTTTTGCTCATCTTGCTTGGAATCTGTATTGGGCTCTTTAAGTAACTTATAGTAAATTAAGTCAAATATCTCCACAAAATTTTCCTCGCCAATTTTCCATTTTGACTCTTTAGAGGCACGCATAGTTTCAGAGTGGAGAGCTAGCCTTACCTTGTTTTTCAACAGATTTTCTCCCCTTCTCTCCCCCGTATGCGCTACTTTTGCTGAACACTAAGTGCTGGGTGAAGTGAACATACCTGTAAGGACCTGCCTGTGACCGGGAAGGCCTATTTGAAGTTTATCAATTTCCTGGCCACAGTCCAGATCGTCATCCTGCCAGAGAAACAGACACACCTCCCCCTATCCAAAACCTTTGTTCTGCTCTGGGAGCAGTTTTGACACTTCATCAAGGGTGCAGTACAGCTTCCAGGTGCCAATTGGAGCTCATGCAAATGGGACTCTGGAGAAAAGTACTTTTCTAAAGTACCTTTCTAGAAGTACCCTTTCCAAAAAATGTATTACAAATCTGACTTAACCTGTGGATTGGGCTTGTAATCAATATGTAAAAAATCCAAAAAATGAAATTTGTAGTTGTTTCCTAGCCAGAGATAACATTATTAAATGTAATATTGTATCCCAATGCTTTCCTAAAGAACAGCCAAACCTGATACTGTGAAACTAGCTTTTTGAGCCATTTTACTATAAGGACATTTTTAACAATAAAGATTTACAAGTCCTACTTTTAAATACCATGCCCCCTGTCATAAGGGCTCTATGGCCTACTTAGGGGTGATTTATTAATATTTAAAAGGAGGGTTTAGGCCTGTCAAAAGCAGTTTTTTTAACAGGCTGAATTTACATTTTTAAAACTGCACAGCTGGGCTACAAATGTTACGCATGCAGTCATGTCTGCAATGTCACTGCAGTGGGTGACACAATAGGTGCTGCAGCTCACTGCCGAAATTTAACATACTGGCCCTGGTACGCTTTGTACCATATACTAGGGAGTTAGGGGTAAGTTAAATATGCCAATTAGAGGTAGGCCAATTTCATCATGGTTGAACAGGGGAGCACATGCACTTTATCATTGGTTATAAGGGGCAAATTGCACAGAGTTCTGCAGCCAGGAAAACAGTAAGGCAAACATCAGGCGGTACACCACGCAAAAGATGGTAATTTCCAACAGTGCAAATCTTTACTTTGTGAGAAAAGCAAGATGTACCTTGAACATGTTATATCAGTAAAGTACGAAAATAAATGCACATACATGGGTGATTAGTGAATAGATCTGTGACTTTAAGGGCTGTGGCATCTAAACAGCAAGTGCTTCGTAAACAAAAAAAACCATAAACAGCAACTCAAATTTCATCATGTCAGCAGAGTAAATGCTTTAGAGAACACACTGGCTCTCAATTTGAAACTACATGTATCCACAGTCTAACATAATGACAAGTTAAGTTCCATCAACAAAATCAAATAGAAAATAAAAAGGGACAGTATAGCCATCTTCAAAATGCCATGGGCTTGATGAGCAGACCATATAAGCAATGGGGAAGTATGAAAAACGCATGAAAGCCAATGGTTGAAAGTGCCTGATCCAAAGTCCACTCTCTCTGTGTACTTCTTATTGCGCTTTTTAAAGAAATGATAACATGTGGTCACCCAGACAGCTAAATTTGCCTCTAACTAAACTAATTCTCCACACACATTTTACCGCTGTCTGAGGCCCCTTCTCTGCCTACAGCACACGAAAAAAGCAGTGTGCATGATGAAACAGAGAATTGAGGCCCACAATTTGCCTGGATCTGGCACCTCATTGGTTGCCAAAGAGCTGACACCTCACTGGAAACCACTCCAATGCCTCCGACCTGATGGCAGCACCGGGCCCCCACAAACGGAAAAGGAATCCTTAGTAGAGGCATTCACAAATTCAAACATCAAGCTTAGCTGTGCATAGAACAGTCGCTCTCCCCAATATGTATGTGAGGTGGAGAGAGTGAAAAAAACACAGCAAAACCCCAAAGCAGCTGGTGTGAGGGGACCTGGGCACGAGTTGGGTGAGGGGGAAAAAGATGCTAATCTGCCTCTGGTCTGGGTTTGTAAATACCCATCCCTTGAACATGCTCCACAGCAACCTTCAGATCAGCCAGACGTTAGCCTGCTAACACACTGGGAAAAACCCCAAGGCAATCCAGAAGAATATAGTGACTCCGCCATCCCCACATCTGCCAGGCTTCAATGCACTACTTCATATAATGAAACACGTGTCCTGCACTGCCTTCACTGACAATTTGTGGAGGACACAGTTCTTGCTGCCTTTGCTCTCATTTTGGATATCCACACAAAGGACTCTCGCCTCCTCTCTTGTGAAGATGCCACTAATGATAAATTTACATCTTGAGCAATCACCATTTTGATAACACCAAGGAGAGACAGCTTTCAAAGAAAATTATTTTCAGACAGAGAGGATCGTTAAAATATATTGGGTTTTCTTAAGCAAGGTTGCATGACAGAATCCAATACAGAAACCTCACTCATCACCTACTTGAGTCAAGTAAGCAAAAAGATGAGCAGCAAGGTCCATGCTGGATGGTAGTTATCAATACAACAGATGCAGTGGCACCAGGACAAGTAGGGTGAGGTGCCAAGTGCACTCCAGTTATGGCTGTCTTTTACTATGCAACCATTTGTCTTAGATGCATTCGGACCCATATCACCATTGTTATATCTCTGTCTACATAGATACATGCAACAATCACTAAAATATCACACTGTATGGGTAGATGGCACCAACTCAGACACACAAATATGTGCATCAGAATGCATTCCCCAACAACTCGCTTAAATACCTTCCATCAAAACTTTCCATCTGCGCACCAAAGTGATCAGATCCACAATTAAATCCAGCATGATTACTGACTCACTCTTACACAATCCAAAGCCTGCCAAAAAATGGATTACTTTGAAAAGCAAAATTGACTTGGAAGGTACCAAGTGGCTACACAAGACACAGCTGGCCTGAGGAAAATGAAGAACAAAACTACAAATGCCTTGATAATACCAACCGTAAATAGCAGACACACATCTGAAGCCCAATGTCATCAACTGAGGCTGTGCACCTAAACTCATGTCCATAAGAAGCCAGTATAAAAACACACATTTGTCATTTATTCTAAAGATGCCAGTGCTGTATCAGTCTGGCAAAAAGAGCCTTTCTGAATAGCACTTGCACTGTTGTGGGCAACTGATTTTCTGTCCAAATGCTAGACAGGTGAATGGTAGCAAAATAGCAGGTCAGTTACTTCTTATTCTGAGATTGTTCCAGAAAATGCCCATTGGTGTAGCTACACAAACTTTGAGCTATATGTTATGAGCAGACACTGACCTTAGAGATACCTATAAGTATGGATTTCAAATGACCTTTTATTGTATGGAATGTGTGTAGGGGTAATGCTCGGGGTGGGAGCATAGTCGTAACCTGCAAAGTGTACTGTCAAACGTCTGAGCTGGGAGTATTCATCAGAAAACACCCCTAATGTAGAGCAATTTAGAGAGTATAACATCATGGCCCTCAGCAGTTTCAAATATTTGAGGCTTATACCAGATACGATTATGTGTGGTGGGTATCCCTACTTTACTATTAAGTCGCTTGAAGGCGTAGCCCCAGCCATAAGACCATGTAGAAACTGCAGTGTCTGTACACTCAATTACAATGTTTTTCTATTGTATGGTGATGATGATGACAATGTAAACTATGTGACCAACCAGGAGTGGCAGAACAAAGCTGGGAAGCTGTCCTTGCACTGCTTCATGTGCCAATGCAAACCAGAGGCATTCAAATCCAAATGGATCCCACTCTGCTTTCTAATTAATACTGGGAGCCAGGCTTGAGGATGAAGATGAGAGGACATCCACTCCAGCATTTGCAGAATCTCATTTTCAACTTGTACATTATTTGTCTATGGGTTTCTCATATTGCTATGGTCCTGAGGTTACTACTTTCTCTGAATGCAGCCTAAAGTTCGTGATGTTTCTCGACACGTGTCCAGACATTTCTTTTCACTTCCAACACTTGAGCTGATCACGTGACCTAGTAGGAGCGTTGGTCTAGCAGTAGCCTAGCAGTGGGCAAACTGTTTGCCTGATTCGAGTGTGCATCTAAAATACCTAATAAAGCACACTTTTCAAATGCAAAGGATATTTCTTTCTATGCTGTTGCATCCTCGGAGTGCATGCTGTCTCAAAAATATCCTTTATATCCCTAAAATCCGGCATGAAAAACTGACCTTTAATTAAAACTTCCGACTGTTGCCTGTCTTTCAAATGGCCCTCTCCTTACCTTCCATCCTCTGCATGAATCTTCTATCTCGTGGCACAACCTACTCTTTTACTTGTGTGTTTGCTTTCATCTCTATTTTGGTATTTCTGCAAATCACCCACAGCTCATTTACAAGATCTCAAACTCTCCTCCTTCCTCTGAAAGTCATACCCCTGCAACCTAGTAACACCTAATCACCTTTAACTCATCCATTAATCCCACCACCCATGTTCATGAGCTCATATAGACCCCCCATCCCACTAATGATCACAACTAACTCCTATTTGTTCTACCATAAAGAAACCGGAGTGAGTACATGGAGTGGTTTGTTTGGGGACACAAGACTAATCCCAGTAGCCATCAAAAACCAATAATACTGGACTAACCACTAACCTAGGATTTCCTGAGCAGAGTCCTGTCTGTCATAAAGCACGTCAAGCATCTTAAGGGGTGATAAGCTCTATATAAATACAATTCCAATGTAATACAATATAAAGCATGAGTAAAAAAAACTAAGTAAAATTAGGTCGACATTCCAGGTAGGAACTGCCCACAAGTAAGCACTAAAGTAAAGACATGCATGAGCACATGCGCACAAACACAAGCCATGGACATGATGTGAGGAATATATTTGTCTTTGCTCATTGAAATGGGTGATGCTGTGCCAAAGCAAAATGCCCAAATCACTCGGGGGCCATGGGAGATTGAGCACGTTTATTGCCTTGGGTAGTAGTAGTGAGGGCAATAGTTGTGGTTGGTCTTTAGGTAGTAGTGTCCTATTTCCCTTTCTGTCAAGCATATGCATGTGATAGCTGTGTTATTTCCACTGCTCCTTTGTCTATGCTGGATTCAGTGGGTGGGCTAAGTGATGTAGTTATGCTGCCCAGGGTCAGTGGTAAGTGGAGTGGACATGAAGTACATCTGGTTAAAGACAGTAGATAGGAGACTCCTGGATGTTCTCACCCATGGTGGCTCCCAAACTCCAGTATGAGCCAACAAATTCCTTGCTGTCCTTGTTTGTGTATGTGTCTTCTGTGCATCCCCCTATCTAAAGCTGCGCTCTCAGTTGTTGTTTAAATGCTGCTATTACAGCAGGTGTTTGACCACCTTATGGGCTGGTATTGTGATGGTGAAATAGCAAAGAGATGTCCATAGTCAACGATAAGGAGTCATATGTTAACAGGCATTTCTTGTAGCGTAAGACAGACTCACTTCGGGTTCTCTGCTTGATGGCTCTTCTTGGATCTTAGATATACACATTAAATTCTGTTTGATCACCAGCATGATGGGGTTTCATATCCCTGTTGTACCTTTTTTAGGTCTTGCCTACGCAGCGCGCATGCGCTGCTTAGGAGGACCTTTAGTCGTCGCTCTGCTCTTTTTGGAAGCACACACTCGTGCTTGTGGCGGCATCCAGCTTGCGGGAGCGAGCAGGGGCGCGCCACAAGCACAAGTGCAGTGCTTCCAAAAAGAGAAGACTGCGCGCGCACGCACGCACCACTCCCGGGCTTGTTTATGCAGAGTGGGAAAATATCTTTTTAAACGTTTTCAGAATCAGCCAGGTTGGTAAAACGTTTGCTGATCACTGCAGCCTTTAAACTACTTGCTATATTGTATACATAAACTTACAATATTAACAACTTGAACAGCTTACTTGATTTTGTTCCGTAAAACAAGCAGTTTCAGATTGTGTATGCATGACATGACTCCCACAGATACTATCGGTTTAAAAAAAAAAAAAATTCTATCTGAGAAGTTGGACATAAACGACTGTGTACTAGAGAAGCTAAAGTCTTAAAAACTCTCAAGTGTCTGTTCGCTGGAGTAAACAGATCTCAATATGTTTGTGACACCATTAAGTGTCACATTATAAGCCCGGTCTTTGGTGGGCTTTGCAGTGCAAGGGGGCACGACCTTTCCAAGTAAAACAATGATTGGCGATAAGACACCTCACTACCGTTCTCCATTCTGTTTTATAATATAATATAATAATGTAGTATCCTCAGAGCATTACGAATAGCCACATATCGTTAAACTCTACAAACATGTACGGGTTTTATATTCGAACCATTGTCACAATGAAAGTTGAGCTTTAGAGTACTCACCCTAACTGCAAATGCCTTGCATTAATGGCTGACTCACTCTCACTGACTATCACACTCTCACTGACACTCTCACAGACTCTCACTCTCTCACACTCTCACTGACACTCTCACAGACTCTCACTCTCTCTGACACTGACACTCTCATTGACACTCTCACTCAAACTCTCACTCTCACTGGCTCTCTCACTCACACTGACTCACTCACACTGACTCTCTCACTCTCATTGACTCACTGACTCTCTTACTCACACTGACTCTCTCACTCTCACTGACAGACTCTCCCACTCTCACTCTCTCACTGACTCTCCCACTCTCTCACTCACTCACTCTCACTGACAGACTCTCACTGACAGACTCTCACTGACAGACTCTCATTGACAGACTCTCACTGACAGACTGACTCACTCACTCTCACTGACAGACTCTCACTGACTCACTCTCACTGACGGACTCTCACTGACTGACTCTCCCACTCTCTCACTAACTGACTCTCCCACTCTCTCTCACTGACTGACTCACTCACTCTCACTGACAGACTCTCACTGATAGACTCTCACTGACAGACTCTCCCACTCTCTCTCACTCACTGACTGACTCTCCCACTCTCTCTCACTCACTGACTGACTGACTCACTCTCACTCACTGACTGACTCACTCACTCTCGCTCACTGACTGACTCACTCTCACTCACTGACTGACTCACTCTCACTGACTCACTCTCACTGACAGACTCTCACTGACTCTCCCCCTCTCTCACTGACTGACTCTCCCACTCTCTCACTGACTGACTGACTCACTCACTCTCACTGAGAGACTCTCACTGACAGACTCTCCCACTCTCTCTCACTCACTGACTGACTCTCCCACTCACTGACTGACTCTCCCACTCAATTTGTGGGAGGACCCAGTAGGGAATTTGTTTCCAAGTAAAAATGATTATAAAGCACTTTATAGGGACATGGTCAGTTACAAGACCATGTCATCGGTGAGTAGTACCTCCCTGACAGGCATCTTTTTAGAACACAAGTATGAATTCAGGCCTGAAGCATATTGGGATTTTATCGCGAGACCCTTTGATAGGAAATTATATCACCAATTCAGAGTGGGTACCCTCCCCATTAAATCCTTTACGTCAAAGTGGCATAATGCTTTAGACACTAAGGGGTCGATTCTGATCTCGTGCGGAAGTGCACCCAACAGTATTCGTCTGGAAAAAAAACAAGCCGAACGCGTGTTTCCCGACCGATTCGAACAGTCGTCCGAATGAACAAGTACGATGCGCATAACAGCCCAGATTCCGAGCGAGCCGTACTCACCAAATCCAGCTCCTATTCCCCGTCCGAGCCGGATCCGTAAACGCCGACTCGAGTCGCACGGAAGCAAACACACACCACCTTCCGGCCGAACGAGTACGATGCGCCTTCCGTACGCGCCGAACCCGTCGCTACGTCCGGCTCGTCAGAGCATCCGGGAGAGCTGCACATAAGCTCCGATTCGCGCCACATGATGATCCACGGCGACGAGACGGACAAGCCAGCGACGAGTACGAGTCCAAGCCACGAGAAACCCGAGCGAGACGAACAAACCATGAATCCCATCGCGCAGGTCCTACCAATACTCTACATCTATTACCGGGACCGGTACGGACGCGTACGACGCAGACGGTAAGTCAAACACCCACTACACAAACAAACGACACGTACCCAACATATGTCACACACACATAGGGATGCAGAAATGACGTACACTAGCAACAGCAGAACAATAGGGGCGGGATGGCTATCACCAATGCCATACACACCCATAGGGGGATGGATGCCTACCACTAATACCATCCCCACCCATAGGGGGATGGATGCCTGTCACTACTACCCTCCCCACTCATAGGGGGATGGATGCCTGCCACTAATACCATCCCCACTCATAGGGGGATAGATGCCTGCCACTAATACCATCCCCACTCATAGGGGGATGTATGCCTGCCACCACTACCATCCCCACTCATAGGGGGATGGATGCCTGTCACTACTACCCTCACCACTCATAGGGGGATGGATGCCTGCCACTAATACCATCCCCACTCATAGGGGGATGTATGCCTTCCACCACTACCATCCCCACTCATAGGGGGATGGATGCCTGCCGCTAATACCATCCCCACTCATAGGGGAATGGATGCCTGCCACTAATACCATCCCCACTCATAGGGGGATGTATGCCTGCCACCACTACCATCCCCACTCATAGGGGGATGGATACCTGCCACTAATACCATCCCCACTCATAGGGGGATGGATGCCTGCCACTAATACCATCCCCACTCATAGGGGGATGTATGCCTGCCACCACTACCATCCCCACTCATAGGGGGATGTATGCCTGCCACCACTACCATCCCCACTCATAGGGGGATGGATGCCTGCCACTAATACCATCCCCACTCATAGGGGGATGGATGCCTGCCACTAATACCATCCCCACCCATAGGGGGATGAATGCCTGCCACCACTACCATCCCCACTCATAGGGGGATGGATGCCTGCCACTAATACCATCCCCACTCATAGGGGGATTGATGCCTGTCACTACTACCCTCACCACTCATAGGGGGATGGATGCCTGCCACTAATACCATCCCCACTCATAGGGGATGGATGCCTGCCACTAATACCATCCCCACTCATAGGGGGATGTATGCCTGCCACCACTACCATCCCCACTCATAGGGGGATGGATGCCTGCCACTAATACCATCCCCACTCATAGGGGGATGGATGACTGTTACTACTACCCTCCCCACTCATAGGGGGATGGATGCCTGCCACTAATACCATCCCCACTCATAGGAGGATGGATGCCTACCACTACCACCACCCCTACTCATGGGGGCCCGGATGCCTGTTGCTACTACCCTCCCCACTCATAGGGGGATGGATGCCTGCCACTAATACCATCCCCACTCATGGGGGATGGATGCCTGCCACTAATACCATCCCCACTCATAGGGGGATGGATGCCTGCCACTAATACCATCCCCACTCATAGGGGGATGGATGCCTGCCACTAATACCATCCCCACTCATAGGGGGATGGATGCCTGCCACCACTACCATCCCCACTCATAGGGGGATGGATGCCTGCCACTAATACCATCCCCACTCATAGGGGGATGGATGCCTGCCACTAATACCATCCCCACTCATAGGGGGATGGATGCCTGCCACCACTACCATCCCCACTCATAGGGGGATGGATGCCTACCACTAATACCATCCCCACTCATAGGGGGATGGATGCCTGTCACTACTACCCTCACCACTCATAGGGGGATGGATGCCTGCCACTAATACCATCCCCACTCATAGGGGGATGGATGCCTGCCACTAATACCATCCCCACTCATAGGGGGATGGATGCCTGCCACCACTACCATCCCCACTCATAGGGGGATGGATGCCTGCCACTAATACCATCCCCACTCATAGGGGGATGGATGCCTGTTACTACTACCCTCCCCACTCATAGGGGGATGGATGCCTGCCACTAACGCCATCCCCACTCATAGGGGGATGGATGCCTACCACTACCACCACCCCTACTCATGGGGGCCCGGATGCCTGTTACTACTACCCTCCCCACTCATAGGGGGATGGATGCCTGCCACTAATACCATCCCCACTCATAGGGGGATGGATGCCTACCACTCCCACCACCCCTACTCATGGGGGTCTGGGGGCCTACCACCCACACAACCCCTACTCATAGGACGGGTAATGCATGACATAACCAGCATACTCCAACATAAGGAATGTCTGAAAAATACATCCCCCCAACACCATGACATGCGTGTGTAGTCTGTGTCAAATGCCTACAACACTGAACATGACATTGAACATACAATGTGACCCCCTATCACTTGTGTCACACATAAATGTGTGTGGCCTCCACAATGCAAGCAGACCATGACCACTGTGGCAATGGGTCTAACACCCCATCACCACAGTGACCAAAAGGTAAGTGTGCGGTCCATAGCTGAAGCACATTTTGAACATTGTGGCAATGGGGTCTAAACCCCCATCACCACAGTGACCAAAAGGTAAGTGTGGGGTCCATAGCTGAAGCACATTTTGAACATTGTGGCAATGGGGTCTAAAGCCCCATCACCACAGTGACCAAAAGGTAAGTGTGGGGTCCATAGCTGAAGCACATGTTGAACATTGTGGCAATGGGGTCTAAAGCCCCATCACCACAGTGACCAAAAGGTAAGTGTGGGGTCCATAGCTGAAGCACATTTTGAACATTGTGGCAATGGGGTCTAAAGCCCCATCACCACAGTGACCAAAATGTAAGTGTTGTGTTGGGAAAAGCTGCAAATGCCAAACTGCATGGATAATTCCTGGTCACACAACAACAAACACATCAGTGGCATAGTAGTGCATGTGTCCCATAGCAACATAGATTGGGTGAGGCAAACAGTGCAGTGCCAATGAAACAGCGCTTTGGCCATGTGGAATGGAATGGAATGGGCATTTATAGAGTGCAGACTGTCGCTCCCAAAGGAGCCTCCTGGCGCTATTCAGATAACAAGCGAACTAATAAGGCGATAGAACCTAAATGAGGGCAAGACTACGTACGTCACTTAATCCATAAATCCAGGTCTTTAGTGCTTTCCTGAACAGTTTTTCTGAATAAATCATTCTCAATTTGTTAGGCATAAAATTCCAGGCTTTTACTCCAAGTACTGTAGCAGTTTTCCCTCCCCTGGTTTTTAATCTAAAACCAGGTAACTTGAGGAGGTTAGCAGATGTGGATCTGAGTGTCCTTCCCGGAATATAAGGTGTAAATCTCCTAGAGAGATATTCTGGTCCGATTTGACGGATAGCTCTGAAAATGATGACCAAGAGTTTAAATAGAATCCTCTTATGCAGCGGAAGCCAATGAAGAGTTTTCAGTGCTTCTGATGCTGATGACCTGCGTGGAAGTTTCAAAACAAGTCTGGCCGCTGCATGTTGCACTACTTGTAGTCTCTTCAAGATGGATTTATTGACCCCTACTAACAGGCTGTACAGTAGTCAAGTCTTGAGAGTAATAACGCCACCATGCAGACAAACATCACCCATGTGGGCTCACATTGTCAACATTCACGAATAACACAATGACAGAAGTGACCATCATAATGCAGACCCACTTATCTGCACCAATGGACACACAAATGTAGATATCCTGGGGAGACTGTAGATGTCAGGTGAACAAATACCCTTCCATGGCAGCAATGGGATATACAAACCATGATCATTGTGCTGACTGATGACCTAGGAGTCCCAGGGACAGCAGGGGAAAGCCACCAAACAACAATGGCACACTAAAGAAATGCCAATGCAGTGGTGCAAATGCACAAACACAAACAGGCAGACTCACACTGCATATCAAACACAACAGGTGATGGGGGTGTGTGCCAGTGTCCCCAGGCAACCACACAACACATGAGGAGGCCTGAATCCCTATTACACAGATGTCAATACAGTGCCACACAAAAGTAACTCATGGATCGGAATCCCCTATGTGGGCAATCAGGCATTGTTAGATGAGAGGGAGCCCAAATTACAAATGTCACACAAGCCTGCAGGAACAGCAACTAACACAGCAAGAGACAGACCCACCACAGCACTACCCCCAGGGACCCCACATTGTGGTGACACTGGCCTGCATGATAATCCCACTGTGATGAAAAAGGTAGATGTCGTACACACTGTGAACCACAGTCATGTGTCCTGAGCAACTAACTACCATCACACCTACACAAGCACAAATCAATCAGCATGGCCTGTCAGCCAAGGCCAACATGGAGTTAGGGGTCTAGCCGTGCAACAACTCTCATTTGCACACACTCAACACCACACACCTTGATCTCCACCAATGTGCAGCAGTGAAGCTCACATGAACTGGTGACATTGCACATGCACCCATGACAATCCCAGGGGTGGTGGGGGGAACTAAGGTGGAGATACCCATCACACATGGCCAGTCAACAAGACTTGAGAATGTCTGACACACTGCACAGTACGCTGTACATGGGCATGACGTCCAGTCCACACCAACCAATGGGATCCCGGCCACAGTCACACACCAATGAAGAAGCCAAGGTCACCCACAAAGAACACACATAGACAACTACCAACATTGCAGCTCTGACCCTGAGGAGTGGCAGCAGTCACACACACAACGTGTCACAATCACTGAAAGCTAACACAAACTGTTAATTACATGACTTGTGTAACCAACAAGTGCCAAGGGGAATCCTGACTGTGTCTCAACTGCGTTTGCCCACAAACTCAGCCCTGACAGCAAACACACCTATTGATGACACCCTGATGGCCACTAATGTGCCATGCACCCACATCCCAGAGCGAAGATTTTGGGGGAACATAGGTCAACTCAGCAAGCATCACAAACAGGAACATCACTAGGGACCCCAGCCTGCGTAGCAAAATGGAAGTGAACACACACAGACATGCTCACACAACACACACCTTGGGCTCAGGCAATGTCACGGAATTACACACTGCCATGAGGGGACTCCACTCCTGTGTAAGGAAAGCTGTGCCATACGTTGACTCTGCAGGGCTCTATCATGTCAGCAGAACACTTGGTCACTCAGTCAGCAATTAGCACAACATGAAGGCTCTCGTCACATCAGCCTGGTCATGGCAGTGTCACCGAAATCATCTGCACAGTTCAAATACACATGTATAGCAAGTTGCACTGATACCACAGATGAGTCCTTCCCCATTGATGTCCAAACTTGCATGTCCAGTGGAGATGGTCACACGGTCAGGGAAATAGTCAAATTGAACAATGGCAAGCACATCTGATGTGCAGGGGTGTAAGCCACAGATGTGATATTGCAAAAACATGTAGGGGATCCCATTGGCAAATATGAAAAACATGACACCCTCATATTGCTGCAAAGGATGACATGGCTACACACCAGTATAGGACACATTCACCCTGGACCACATGGAGTCCTGCACAGTAACACTTCTTTTACCTGATATCAAAAATCACCATCACTGCAGCAAGGGCATGGTTAGCATCCTC
This sequence comes from Calotriton arnoldi, assembly GCA_963921515.1. NCBI lineage: Eukaryota > Metazoa > Chordata > Amphibia > Caudata > Salamandridae > Calotriton > Calotriton arnoldi. The sequence continues at coordinate 449,309 of CAWUFW010011702.1, forward strand.
AACATCATGTACAACTGAAGCAAAACCACTAGAGAACTGAAAGGAGCTTTATTCAGCATATGTGATTAGAAAATAGGAAGTCCAGACAAAACCCAAAGGCCAATGGCCAGTCCATTACTAAAGTCCAAACAGGGTGACAGTGGCAGATGTCACCCTCTCCTTGCCTGCACTGCTATGAACCAGGGACACTCCCCTCGGAGGGGCATACGGGGGGCAGGCCAGGCACCACAGGGACAGGATCAGGGCTCACCAGAAGGAGGTAGGGAAGGGGTGGTGGGTGCTGGAGAGTCACTGACAACTGCAGTGGAGGTGTCTGACATGGTGTGTGCCGGCACAACTGGGGGGCATGAGTCAGATGGTGTGGGTGCTGGCACAACTCCAGTGGGCTGGCCAGATGGAGTGGACAGGTTCCCCACTGCAGTGCCCAAGTCAGACGGGGTGGTAGTGGACTCCACTGCAGTGCCCATCTCCAGGGGAGTAGAATGGGGTTCAGGTAAGGTGGGCAGGACAGAGGGGAGGACACGGTCTCCACACCAGTGGCACAAACATGTGCAGCGGGGGTGTGGGGCTGGAAGAGCAAGTGGTAGGTGGAGAAGGCCGCATCATTTTGGGGATGGTGTATCTGTGGGTGGGGGAACCTGGGTCAGGGTGTGGTGGGGGAACCTGTGTTGTGGGGGCCTGAGGGATGGAGGAAGGAGACTGTGCGGTTGACCTGCAGGGAGGTGGCGGGGTCTTGCTCTTCCGGGCCCGGGGGGACTTGCGGGTGGGGGCCTCAGTCTGTCAGCGCCTGGGGAGGGTGTCCGGGGGTGAGGGCACTCCCCTCTGTGTGGGTGGACTTCCTCTTCCCCCTGTATGCTGGATCAGCGGGATCGGAGGGGAAGAGGCCGAGGTCACAGAGGAAGAGCTGCTTTGTAGGTGGGGTTGCAGGTGAGGCAAGGGAAGGGGTCTTGGAGGAGAGGATATTGAGGACTGCGGAGTGACTGTGGATGCCTGTGTGTGTGTCTGTTCCCCATCCCCTGTGTGTGTGGTATCAGTCCCCTGAGGATGCTTGTGTGCACGTTTTGCCCTTGTTTTGTGTGTTTCTGTGCTGCTCGTGTCTGTGTGTTTGGGTGATTGTGCAGGTGTGCATGTGCTTGGACAGGTAGGGTGCCAGGAAGTGTGGATGGGGCAGAGGTAGGAGGGGTGATGGACTGTTGGAGGAGGGACACTGCTGCCGTCAGTGAGGAGTCCATGGACCTATTGCTCCTCTGTAGGGCAGACATGCCCGTCGAGATGCCCTCCATGAACGACACCAGCTGTGTCAACAGAGTGGTGTGTGCATGGAGGACACTCAACATTGCTGTCTGCCCTACATGGAGCTGGTGAAGGAGGTACACAGACTCCTCACTCAGGGCAGCAGGGGACACAGGGGCAGGGGCTGCGGTGCCTGGCACGAAGGAGACACGCTCCCGAACACGGGAGCCTCCACGGACCTCTGTAATGGGAGCCAATGGGAGGGCAGTGGTGGTGGTGGTGGAGGCGGGGCCAGACATACTAGCTGGGGTGTGGTGGCTGCTGACAGCCGCCTCCACAAGGGAGTCATCCTCCGAGCTGCTGTGGTCCTCAGCTGAGGTGGATGGTGCTGAGGACTCCTCGGTGTGGCTCCCCTCGCCCTCCGTGCCACTGGGTCCCTCCGACCACTCATCGGCTCCTGACCCAGTCTGGCTCTGCTGCTCCTCCTGGTCTGTGGAGCTGTTCCCTTCTGTGGCCGTGGATGTATCTGCAAACAATTAGGGAAACAGACAAACATCAGTCACCTGCACTGACTGCACACACCACAGTAAGTACAGCACATTACAGAGCAAGCCCTGGCATCCTTAGTTGAACATTGCCAAAAGTGCTCACACAGATTAGGAGAAGCCAATTGTCAGTCTGATGGTCAACCATGGCACTCACACCCCTCCTGCCCTTGCACCCATCTGTCTGGTGCCTGTTGGATGGTAAGACCCCAGGGTGGACACAGGGTGGACACATGCACCACGTACACAGTTGTTGGACATTGCATAGAACACGGTGAAGTATGTGAACATGCACACATCACATCTCTTGCCACTGAGTCAGTACAGGTGTCCGGATAAAGGGATGGCCAGAGTCTAATTAGAGATGCATGTGATGCATACCAGCACCAGACACCATGATGCACCCATGTCCGGATAGTCAATGCCACAATGGGGTGCATGTTGCACATGTCACTCCCCTGCAGGATCACTCTTAGGAAGTTTAATGCCATGGCACAGGCATGCCTGCAAAGTCATACATCACTGTCTCCAGTCACATGGGCATTGCAGCCAGCCAACAACAGTCTGCACTGTGTCACAATCCTAGGTAATGGGGAATGCAAGTTCTGTAGCTGACAAGTGCACATGTCCATCCCCCACAAACCACATCATCTGAACTCTTATTTGTCCACGTCATGCCAATTGGACATATGGGAGACATGAAACACAACTCTATGAACCTGAGCACCTCACAGTCTGCTGTGAATGAAAAACAGCTGCCTGGAATTCACAGTCGCATACACCTGTGTGCATAGTCAAGTGGTCAAACACCTATAAGTCACACAAGTATCATCTCTCATGGTCACATCTCAGATGGCATGCTGAGCCCTAAACGATAAACATCCCAGTTGTCCTGACAACGAAGCCACAGCACAATGACACAGAGGCAGACACCTGAGGGAACATTTCACTGATCACAACATGTCAGCTGATACACGGGAGTAGGAGTACAGAGTGTATTGTATGCCCTGGAGTAGGCATGACTGTCCTGCTCCACCTGAAAGAGGGATGAGCCCTAGACAGTAGGCAGGTGGCTAAGCATGTGTGACACACTTGATATACATACTCCTGAGGCCCAAACATTGTTCACACCCGCAGCATGGGGGTGTGCCAAATACCCCAGGGACATGTGGTGATTCAGATCAGCAAGTGGACCACATATCAAAGTTACACCCAGATTACATGTCAGAACTTAGGCATTGTGTAAGCAATTGACCCACCCATGAATCCCACCACAAAGTCACGGGAACAAATGCTGTTCCCCACCTTGAGCGAAGCAAAATGCAAGGACACAGTACCCAAGTGACACAATTTCCTGACTGTAAGGGCCACACCTGCGTATCAGATGAGGAGTGGGCATGTCACAATTGAGGGACATGGGTCCTGGATCACAAGACTGATGTACTGTGGAAGTTTAACCAGGCCAGAGGAGGGCACATAGCATGTCAGACAAAGTTCACAGTGCAGTCATGGACTCACCCCCTCCTTGCTGCTGTCTGTCCTTCAGCTGACCATCCAGGTCAGGGAAGACCACCAAACAGAGAAGGACTACAAAAGGAAAAATGAGTTCCCCAACATTGGAGAACAAAAAGGTGCTGTACTTCATACAGCCACCAGCGTGCGTATAATATACAACGCCTCAACAGAGACAACAAATAAGAGAGAGGAAAGACAACAAATGTCTTAATACTGCCCTCACACACTTTGCAGTGTCATGCTTCATCATAGGGCCGCATCATACATCCAGGTGCAGACCAACACCCTGGATGGAGCGCAGAAATTTTTTAAAGCAGAATAGTGGTGAGGGTAGAATGAATAAAAAGGAACAAACAAACCACATAAAGCACGCTGGTGGCTGTATGAAGTACAGCACCTTTTTGTTCTCCAATGTTGGGGAACTCATTTTTCCTTTTGTAGTCCTTCTCTGTTGGGTGAGATTAGTATTGTGGTAAGGGAGTCAGAGGAGGCTCAGTCCCTTGTCTCTTACAGTTTGTGATATTCAGGGAAGACCACCGCCAGGATCCGGTGCATGTGGGGGGTCAGGGTCCGGTGTCCGCCCCTCCTGCGAGGCACGACAGCTTCAGCTGGACCCTTGCGATCCTCCAAGTCCAGCCCCGAAGGTCCTGCCACCTCTTCTGGCAGTTGCGGATCCGGCGCTTGTAGACCCCCACGGATCTTACTGCCCGGGCGATGGTCAGCCAAATTTCCTGCTTCTGGTGGGCATCAACCTGTGAGGATGACAAAGTGAAAATGCCATTACTACACATGCAACATATACGTGCATCGCACAGTTGGATATACATGTCTCAATCACAGGGGCATATGATGTACACAGGCAGTGCAACTATGGCTATGGACAGTTTGCCAGCAGTCACTACATGGTATCATTGTCTGGGAAGTAAAAGATTTTTGAAATGCACTGTTACTGCACTGTACCTGTTCAGTGCATGTAACTACACACTTTGGGGGGGTGAGAACTACTCAGTGAGCATGCTAGCCAGTGGTGTGCACACTGTAAGTCTTGCTAGTCAGACAACATGCACAATTAGTAAGGCAGTGGACAGCACACTCACCTGCTCCCCTGGTTTCCCATACAGCTTGCTGTACTGTGGAAGGAGGCTGTCCAGCAGGGCCTGGTTCTCCTCAAGGCTGAAGGCTGGGGCTCTCTCCACAGTACGTGCCATTGCAGTAGCCAGAGGATGCAGAGACAGCAGCAGTGTTGGTGGCAGATGTCGTCCTGGAGCATGTAGTGCAGGCAAGTTAGCTCTCAGGGGAACAGCCAGCATTATATGTGTGCTGCAGAGGCAGATACTGTCCCATGTGTCCAAAGTGATAGGTCCAAGTCGTTTGCATCTTCTGAATCTGGCCAATCCATGGAATTGCACCGCTTATACACGCCCACAGCATCCTTCAAAAGTTAAACTTCATGACACCCATGAATTTGCAGCATTGTTGTGGCTGGCCAACTGAATTCACTGCATCAGACTCGTTGAAGCTTCGAACGCATCCGTTGCCATGCCAGGCCCTAGCCAATGCATGCGCAACGATCTGACCATTGCTGTACAACACGTATTCCGGGATACAACGCGTACCCGCTCACAACAGATTCAATGGCCAGTGTGTGCACACCGATCGGTCCATTGCTGTACAACGCGTACCCGCACACAACAGATTCAATGGCCAGTGCGTGCACACCGATCGGTCCATTGCTGTACAACGCGTATTCCGGGAAACAACGCGTACCCGCTCACAACAGATTCAATGGCCAGTGCGTGCACACCGATCGGTCCATTGCTGTACAACGCGTATTCCGGGAAACAACGCGTACCCACTCACAACAGATTCAATGGCCAGTGCGTGCACACCGATCGGTCCATTGCTGTACAACGCGTACCCGCACACAACAGATTCAATGGCCAGTGCTTGCACACCGATCGGTCCATTGCTGTACGACGCGTCCCTGTACAGGTCACTCGCATATGTCACCATGCTTGTCACTGGTGAACGTATGCCAGTGACATATACTTGCCAGGGACTCAGGGCCACACCTACAACACCACAGCCTGTCCACACTGTATCCTAAGGCATGTAAGGCTGCATTACCTTATCTGTGTATGGGGGTCAACATGTGGTTTTTGTGGTGGCACTTGGGGGCAGCCACTCCCAGGCTGTGCACGTGTTCAAGGGGACAGGATCCTTTGTGTGTTGTGCACATGACCACTGTGATGTGCAACTGTTCATTTCTGAGCATGTGGCATGGTCACATTTCCAGGTTGTGTATGTGTATGTCATGTCACATACCCCCAGAGTCCCATGTGGGAAGGTATGTACGTCACAGGGTGACCCATTGCCACAATAGTGATGGCCCTCCACAGTCTGTGTGCATGTTGTGTTTCCGATGTCTCTGATTCCATGTGCACAATGGGAGACAGTCTCCACATCCACGTTGTTTGTGCATGGACTTTGATGTTGTGCGTGTGTGTGTCACAGACGTCCATGTCTGTCCTGCGGAGGCAACAGGGGCCACTACCTGTGGGAGTCATGTTTGTTTTGCTGACGTGTACATGATACGCCATGTCATGCCAGTGTCCATGTGGCAAGACAGGGTCCCTGGGAATCTACCTGTCAATGAGCTGTGATGCCTGTGGCGCATCTGTCCAGACATGTCACTGTGGTGTGTGTTTGGAACGTGACAGCAGTAAATGGGTACTGTGACACAGCCGAATGGTTTCCCATAGCACAACCTGGAACCTGTTGTCAACACATGTTGAACTGAGATGTTAGATGATGGCCATGTAGGTGCCACATATGTCCATACAGAGCGGCACACACATCAAGTACTTGTGTCTCATAATGATGTATCATGTGATATTGAGTATGGTCAATGCCACATATGTGGGGTGACTGACAATCTTTCTTTCTTCACCTATGCACTGCAGGGCACCAGCTGTCCATAGACCATTCCCTGACCTTGCAGCGATGGTGGAACGTGACAGCATCCGACGGTACTGCTTCACCAGGCAGCTGATTGATGATTTGGCCGTGCGCTTGGCCCCACATTTGCAACCTGGCCGGCCGTACCCTACAGCGCTGACCCCCAAGGTGAAGGTGATGGCAGCCCTACACTTCTTTGCCACCGGTACCTTTCAACACACTGTGGCGTCTGCTGGTGGGATGTCACAGACTATGTTCAGCCGTGTGCTACGCGATGTTTTGGAGGCAATGTTGAGATGCCTGAACCAGTACATCTATTTCCCTAAACGTCAACAACTCACTGACGTCAAGAGTGACTTCTATGCCCTGGGGAGGATGCCACATGTCATTGGCTCCATTGATGGGACACATGTGGCTTTGGTACCACCACAGGCACATGAGCAGGCATACAGGAACAGGAAACATTACCATTCTATCAATGCTCTGGTGGTATGTCTTGCAGATATGTGCATCTCACATGTGTGTGCCCGTTTCCCTGGTTCGGCACACGATGCCTACGTGATGAGGAGTAGTCGCATCCCGAGGATGATGTCACAGATGCAGAACCAGCGTGCCTGGCTTGTCGGTGTGTACTGACTTTGTACCATTGTGTGTGTTCTGCTATGTTGTATTCCGCCCTCTTTTCCAACTCAGCTAATGTGCAATTGTCTGTCTGTAGGTGACTCTGGATACCCCAACATGCCGTGGTTGCTGACACCCCTCAGGAACCCTGTGACACCAGCCCAGATGCGCTACAATGAGGCACATGGTCGGACCAGGAGAGTGATCGAGCGGACATTTGGTCTCCTGAAGAGCCGCTTCCGCTGCCTGGACAAGACAGGAGGGGCCCTCCCATATGCCCCAGCAAAGGTGTGCAAGATTGTCATCGTCTGCTGCATGCTACACAACCTGGCAGTGCGGAAGGAGTTGCCTCTCATCCTGGATGACGATGACCAACATCCGCCACCTGTGGAGGATCCTGGCCTGGGCCACGATGCCAGTGATGATGATGATGATGATGATGATGGTGATGTCCGCACACAGCTCATCACCAACTTCTTCAGCTGAATGTGAGTATCCAGAGAGTTGTCATGCCAATGATGTGAGTTTGCGTGATATGTGTTGGTGGTGCTCTGGTGCTGTTTGAGTGTGGCCATGTGCTACTTGACTGGAAGCGTGCAGCGATGTGTCCTTACAGGTAGTCTGTACTCCCCAACAGTGTTGACATGCTAACTTGGTTTTCTGTGAGTATCTTGTGACATGTATTGGCCATGAGTATTGCAGTTCTGTCCTGTTCTTCGGAGCTTTTGACTGTGTGTCATGTCTGTCCTTCACAGGGTACTTTCAGAGTTGTTTGGTGAACTGTGATCCCCCGACACCATGATTCAACTTCCAGGGTGGAAGCAGTCGTTTCCCTACAGGTGATGTGCCACACACCCCTGGACTTTCTTTCTTCTACACTTGTTGACTGTGTGTCCCCTGCCACGTAGGATTACCTTGCATCTGTAGTGGAAACAACATGTTGCAAATGTGTAATAAACTTGTGCTTCACTTTGGGATGTGCGTTGTCTGTGGTCACACATCTGACTGACATGTGCTTACTGCACCTGTGGGCTAGTTAACACAGACTGTGAATAGGTGTGGTGTCTGTGCATTGCACTGTATTTCCTGGCAACATCAGTGTAGGCGATGAGTCTGATGGCCCTGGTGTGTATGTGTTGTGTAGCCCTAGTGGTGTGTCTCCCTCATATGTGTCACGTCTCCATGACTCACATGACGGTGTTGAACTTGCTGTAGCAGTTAGCATGCACAGTGTCATTTAGCAGATCACCATCTCCATGACAGAAACCACGTTGGAATCACAACAGAGGCAAGTATGGTGTATTGGTGAGTTTATTTCCATACATGTGTGAGGATAGTGCACAGGATGGTGGGTGCTGTACATTGGGATTGTAATCCAAAGTTCCCAGATGAGTTGGAAGTCTTGGTAGCAGAAATGTCCTGAGTAAAGTCCACGGTCATCTGATACATTGGGCCAACTTAAGCTCCCCATGTCATGTGGGAGAGTTGGGTTGCATTTGACAGGGTGAACAGTTTGCACACAAAGGAGATTTTCCAGAACAGGTGTTGGGTTCCTGGGGGTTGTACATGGCCATCAACCTCTCAGTTTTCCTTCCTCGGACGACCCCTCTTCTTTCGGGGGGGACCCTCACGTGCAGGCTGCTGCGGTGCAGTGGACTCTCCGCCAGAGTCATCCTCCCTCCCTGTGGCAGTTGCAGTTGTTGCAGCACCAGATGTTGTGGGCACACAGGGAGGTGTGGCCATGTTGGTGCTAATCTACCGGAGGCATGTCAATATGTCCCTATGCACCGCTGTCAGTTCTTCCAATGTGTCCCACTTGGACTCCATGCCAGACATGTGTGTCTCCACACGGGACATGTGTGGCTCCACACAGGACATGTGTGAGTCCAAGCGGGCATGATGGGCAGCCTGCTGCTGTTGAATGTCCTTGAGGATCCCCACTACCTGGCTGACCTCTCCGGTGCTATTCTGGTACGCATCAGCAACGCGTGCCAGTTGTGGGTCATCATGCAGTCCAGACCCCTCTGTAAACAGCGACCTATGTCTCCCACCCCTCCCACCACCCCTGGCGACACGTGCCGGACCTGCGTTGGCACGCACAGGTGACCGTAGGCCCACTTGGGGGTTGTTACTGGGGTCGTTGTCCGTTGCTCCACGTTGGGCCGGGGTCCCTGTGCTGTTGTCATCGGCGGTCCTTGGTCTGTCCGTGTTGGCAGGGGTGGTCTGTGTGTTGGCAGTTGTTGGAGGGGTGGGTGCAGGGGTGCAGATGTTGGTCCTGCTGGTGCTGCATGATGACTCACACCGGAGGTGCCAGGTAGGTCTTCGCCATCCGAGGAGGGCAGAGGCTGTTCCACACCAGTGAGCTCAGTGTCCCCCGGAGCCTGGGACAGGGACTCCTCGTCGTCTGCTGCTGTGTCCCCATCATCACCTGTTTTTGGAAGAGACACACAATGTATGTTATGTTTCTACCGGCATCAATGGTTCACACACCTGACAGTTGTGACTGTACCTCTGGATGCGGCCCTGTACATTGCATTGTCCTCAGTTGTCACAGTCAGAGGTTGATATTGGGGTAGCAGATTGTCCTGCCAACCTGAAGCTTTTCAATGTGAATGTTGAGGTGTGTGCATGGCCAGCATTGGTGGTATTTGGTGGACATACGGCCCTCCTTCTCCCCCCAGCTCAGTTATCCCACCATGAAGCATGCCACCCTTGCAGTGTGTGCAGGTTGACTCTCAGGATGTCAGTCAGTGGTGTCCTACTGTTGGTTGTTGCACAGTTCCCAGCAGGGCCTTGTGCTCCTCACAACAGAGCACCATTGTCAGACATCTTTGAAGTGGCTTTTCACTCCCTGTGAGGTGTGCATGCTTCAGTGTGAGCTTGCTGGGCCATGTGGGTGGGGGATGTTGAGCTGTGACTACCACTTCCATCATGCTATTACCTACACCCCCCTTACCCAGGGTGGTAGTTCTTTGTGGGATATTTAATTGGAGTGTGAGGCATTGCATTCTCCCAGGTGAGTTGTGTGGAGTTTGTGTTAAGGGGGTGTGTAAGGAAAGCTGCTTGTAACTATGGTCAGAGCTGTCAGTCCTCCTTCCCACCCAGCCAGATATCCCACCATGGAACGTGCTTCCATTGCAGGTAGTGCAAGTTGGCTTTCAGGATGTCAGGTAGTGGTGTCCTGCTGTTGGTTGGTGCCCAGTTCCCAGCAGGGGCTTGTGCTCCCCACAGCAGTACCCAGTGTCAGCCATCTTGTCAGTTGTTTTCCACTCCCTGTGATGTGAGCATGGTTCAGAGTGGTGTTGATGGGCCAATTGTGAGGGTGAGCAATATCTGTGACTACAACTCCCATCATGCTATTGCCTACACCCCCTTCCCAGCATGCCCATACTTCCTTCCTTTTGACTCTGCTTCCCTGTGGGGTAGTGTGCCTGTGCTGACAGGATGGCTGACAGTGTTGTCCTGGCATTTGTTTGGCTACAAGTCCCAAGAGTGTCCCTGTGCTTCACACAGCATAACCCAGGGTGGTGGTTCTTTGTGGGATATTTAATTGGAGTGTGAGGCATTGCATTCTCCCAGGTGAGTTGTGTGGAGTTTGTGTTAAGGGGTGTGTAAGGAAAGCTGCTTATAACTATGGTCAGAGCTGTCAGTCCTCCTTCCCACCCAGCCAGATATCCCACCATGGAACGTGCTTCCATTGCAGGGAGTGCAAGTTGTCTTTCAGGATGTCAGTCAGTGGTGTCCTGCTGTTGGTTGGTGCCCAGTTCCCAGCAGGGGCTTGTGCTCCCCACAGCAGTACCCAGTGTCAGCCATCTTGTCAGTTGTTTTCCACTCCCTGTGATGTGTGCATGGTTCAGAGTGGTGTTGATGGGCCAATTGTGAGGGTGACCAATATCTGTGACTACAACTCCCATCATGCTATTGGCTACACTGACTTCACCAGCATACACAGAATTCCTTCCTTTCAGTGAGCTTCCCTGTGAGGTGGTGTTCTAGTGGTGGCAAAATGTCTAACTCTGTTTGTTGGTTATATTTGTGCCACTGCCTTGCTGTATTTGTAGTTAGGTTTGTACATATCATGACACAGTTACATATCACTATGAGATGGCATGTATTGTGTTTACTGTTTATCTGACTGACAGACAAATCTTGGGGTGATTATCTTTTGGTTGCTGTGGATTTGCTAAGGGTGCATGGTTTGACTATCCCCTTGACAGTGATGTGTGTGTATTGTCACACAATATTGGGTATATTAGTTGTGTACTCACCAGGCTCTGGGATGTTTGATAGTCCATATACGCTCACTGGTGGTAGGATGGCCCGCACCTTCTCCTCCCAGGGCCTGAGGTATAGTGGTTTGGCAGGAGGGCCACTGCCGGTGCACTGACTCAAGATGTAATCCTTCTTTAGTAGGTCCCTGACCCTCCTGTGCACATCATACCACCTGTTCTGGATGTCTTCCTTTGTGCGCAAACATGGTGATTGTGCGTTGACCCTGTTGACGATCCTCTCCCACATCTTGGTTTTCTGCGACATGGGGGTCTGTTGGACCAATGTACCGAACAACTGGGGCTCTACCCTGAGGATCTCATCTACCATGACTTCCAATTCACTGTCTAGGAACTTTGGATTCTTCTTTGGGGGCATGGTGATGGGTGGTGGTGGTGATTGATGTGTGTGTGGGTGTGCAAGTGAGGGTGTGTGGATGTAGGTTTTGCTGGGTGTATGTGAGGGTGCTATTTGTTGAGGTGCTAATGGTGTGTGGCTTGTGTGATGGATGAGCTGTGAGTGTGTCTGTGGTTGCTGTCTGATGGTGTTCTGTGCTGGCAGGTTAGTTGAATTTGCAAAGGATCATGGTAGGGATTTGTGGCCTTTATATGGGTGGAGTTGGGGGTGTGTCCTTGTTCCATGTTTTTTTCCCCTGTATTTATTGACTTTGTCATTGCTTGTTTGGCCCTTTTTTTTGTATTTTTCCCTTTGTATTTTTTGTGCATGTAGGAGACGTTCTTCTGACCGAGTGGGACGCTGCAGTTGTCTCGTGCGAGCTTCTCCGAGTCGTTCACGCTGTGTTTCTGCTACGTTTATTGTGCGGTGTACATGTCGGTCTCCGAGTATTGGCTTCCTTCTGCTGGCTTTTGTATGCGTGTCGGTCGTACGGCTTGAGCTCCGTGCGACTCGGTCTGGTTTTCCACGCATTACATCGTACTGCGCGGGTCGGAGTTCGAGGGTACGTTTCGTTCGGGTTAATTCCTCGTGCGTGTCGGTCGGTTCGATTCGCGTGGTTTTCCGGCCGGATAGCTTGTTTCCGTGCGGTTCGGTCGTTCGGCTTGTGTTCCGTACGGGTCGGTCGTGATTCACATGCATTTCATCGTACTACCCAGGTCGGGCGACGCCGGTACGTGTCGGTCGGATTAAATTCCCGTACCGAGTCGGTCGGTACGTTTTCCGGCCCGAATCGGAATCGGCCCCTCTATGCCCTCTGTGCCTAACTATGGAAGAGTCAATTGCTCATGTATTGTTTGTGTGCCCAGCATATAAGGGTCCTCGACATAAATGGCTCAAGCCGATCTGTTTAAACCTTGGCACAAGATCTTGCCAAACAGCATTGCGTATTTTGAAAACAGATACACGCAAAGACGTAGCCATAGCTATAGCAAAGTTTCTGAGCTGGACATGGGCCCTCAGAAGAACCAGTTTGGAGGCTACCGCAGTTATTACTCTGCATTAATTAACTCGCATATAAATTTAGTGAGGTGTATCCTCTGTGTACTGTACCCCCACGAATAACCGGATTTTACATATGGTGTTATAAATTTTCTGCTAATCTTAAGAGTATCAACCCTAGCCACTATCTTTACTGGCACTAAATGTTATTAAATTTGTATATAGAATCGCACAATTTTAATGGAATATTCCATTTTTAAATGATATTTTAAGGAATTCTAAATAGCAATGATTATATTTTTCTTTTCTTTTTTTAAGGTATTTTATGGTATTTTATGATATTGTGTGTATTATTTTGTGTCTTTTATGATTGAAAATATCGAATAAAGACTAATGTTGTCTACTCTCCCACTCTCTCTCACTGACTCACTCACTCACTCTCACTGACAGACTCTCACTGATAGACTCACTGACAGACTCTCCCACTCTCTCTCACTGACTGACTGACTCTCCCACTCTCTCTCACTCACTGACTGACTGACTCACTCACTCACTCTCACTCACTGACTGACTCACTCTCACTCACTGACTGACTCACTCTCACTGACTCACTCTCACTGACAGACTCTCACTGACTCTCTCCCACTCTCACTGACTGACTCTCCCACTCTCTCTCACTGACTGACTCACTCACTCACTCTCACTGACAGACTCTCACTGACAGACTCTCCCACTCTCTCTCACTCACTGACTGACTCTCCCACTCACTGACTGACTCTCCCACTCACTCTCTCTCACTGACTGACTCACTCACTCTCACTGACTGACTCACTCACTCTCACTGACTGACTCACTCACTCTCACTGACTCACTCTCACTGACAGACTCTCACTGACAGACTCTCACTCTCTCACTGACTGACTCTCCCACTCTCTCACTGACTGACTGACTCACTCACTCTCACTGACTGACTGACTCACTCTCACTGACAGACTCTCACTGACTGACTCACTCTCACTGACAGACTCTGTCACTGACTCTCCCACTCTCTCTCACTGACTGACTGACTCACTCACTCTCACTGACTGACAGAATCTCTCTCACTGACAGACTCTCCCACTCTCTCTCACTGACTGACTCACTCACTCACTCTCACTGACTGACAGACTCACTCTCACTCACTGACTGACTCACTCTCACTGACTCACTCTCACTGACACACTCTCACTGACAGACTCTCACTGACTCCCCCACTCTCTCTCACTGACTGACTGACCCACTCTCTCTCACTGACTGACTGACTCACTCACTCTCACTGACAGACTCTCACTGACAGACTATCACTGACAGACTCTCCCAACTCTCTCTCACTCACTGACTGACTCTCCCACTCACTCTCACTCACTGACTGACTCTCCCACTGACTCTCACTCACTGACTGACTCACTCACTCCCACTGACCGACTCACTCAGTCTCACTGACTGACTGACTCACTCACTCTCACTGACTCACTCTCACTGACTCACTCTCACTGACAGACTCTCTCACTCTCTCACTGACTCTCCCACTCTCTCACTGACTGACTAACTCCTTCACTCTCACTGACTGACTGACTCACTCTCACTGACAGACTCTCTCACTGACTGACTCTCCCACTCTCTCACTGACTGACTGACTCACTCACTCTCACTGACTGACAGAATCTCTCTCACTGACTGACAGAATCTCTCTCACTCACTCTCACTGACTCACTCTCACTGACTGACAGACTCTCACTGACAGACTCTCCCACTCTCTCTCACTGACTGACTGACTCACTCACTCTCACTGATTGACAGACTCACTCTCACTCACTGACTGACTCACTCTCACTGACTGACAGACTCTCACTGACAGACTCTCCCACTCTCTCTCACTGACTGACTGACTCACTCACTCTCACTGATTGACAGACTCACTCTCACTCACTGACTGACTCACTCTCACTCACTGACTCACTCTCACTGACACACTCTCACTGACAGACTCTCACTGACTCCCCCACTCTCTCTCGATGACTGACTGACCCACTCTCTCTCACTGACTTACTGACTCACTCACTCTCACTGACAGACTCTCACTGACAGACTATCACTGACAGACTCTCCCACTCTCTCTCACTCACTGACTGACTCTCCCACTCACTCTCACTCACTGACTGACTCTCCCACTCACTCTCACTCACTGACTGACTCACTCACTCCCACTGACCGACTCACTCAGTCTCACTGACTGACTGACTCACTCGCTCTCACTGACTCACTCTCACTGACTCACTCTCACTGACAGACTCTCTCCCTCTCTCACTGACTCTCCCACTCTCTCACTGACTGACTAACTCACTCACTCTCACTGACTGACTGACTCACTCTCACTGACAGACTCTCTCACTGACTGACTCTCCCACTCTCTCACTGACTGACTGACTGACTCACTCTCACTGACAGGCTCTCACTGACTGACTTACTCTCACTGGCAGACTCTCCCGCTCTCTCTCACTCACTCACTCACTGACTCACTCACTGACAGACTCTCTCACTGACTGACAGACTCTCTCTCACTGACTGACTCACTCACTCACTCTCACTGACTGACTCACTCACTCTCACTGACTGACTGACTCACTCTCACTGACTGACAGACTCACTCTCACTGACAGACTCTCACTGACAGACTTTCCCACTCTCTCTCACTCTCTCTCACTGACTGACAGACTCACTCTCACTGACAGACTCTCCCACTCTCTCTCACTGACTGACTCACTCTCACTGACTGACAGACTCTCTCACAGACTGACAGACTCTCTCTCACAGACTGACTCACTCACTCTCACTGACTGACAGACTCACTCTCACTGACAGACTCTCACTGACAGACTCTCCCACTCTCTCTCACTCTCTCTCACTGACTGACAGACTCACTCTCACTGACAGACTCTCACTGACAGACTCTCCCACTCTCTCACTGACTGACTCACTCTCTCTCACTGACTGACTTACTCACTCACTCTCACTGACTGACTGACTCACTCCCACTGACTGACTGACTCACTCTCACTGACTGACTCACTCACTCTCACTCACTGACTCACTCACTCACTCTCACTGACTGACTGACTCACTCTCACTGACTGACTGACTTATTCTCACTGACTGACAGACTCACTCTCACTGACTGACAGACTCTCACTGACAGACTCTCCCACTCTCTCTCACTGACTGACTGACAGACTCTCTCTCACTGACTGACAGACTCACTCTCACTGACTGACTGACTCACTCTCACTGACTGACAGACTCACTCTCACTCTCACTGACAGACTCACTCTCATTGACTGACTCTCCCACTCACTCTCACTCACTGACTGACTCACTCACTCCCACTGACCGACTCACTCAGTCTCACTGACTGACTGACTCACTCACTCTCACTGACTCACTCTCACTGACTCACTCTCACTGACAGACTCTCTCACTCTCTCACTGACTCTCCCACTCTCTCACTGACTGACTAACTCACTCACTCTCACTGACTGACTGACTCACTCTCACTGACAGACTCTCTCACTGACTGACTCTCCCACTCTCTCACTGACTGACTGACTCACTCACTCTCACTGACTGACAGAATCTCTCTCACTGACTGACAGAATCTCTCTCACTGACTGACTGACTCACTCTCACTGACTCACTCTCACTGACTGACAGACTCTCACTGACAGACTCTCCCACTATCTCTCACTGACTGACTGACTCACTCACTCTCACTGATTGACAGACTTACTCTCACTCACTGACTGACTCACTCTCACTGACTGACAGACTCTCACTGACAGACTCTCCCACTCTCTCTCACTGACTGACTGACTCACTCACTCTCACTGATTGACAGACTCACTCTCACTCACTGACTGACTCACTCTCACTCACTGACTCACTCTCACTGACACACTCTCACTGACAGACTCTCACTGACTCCCCCACTCTCTCTCACTGACTGACTGACCCACTCTCTCTCACTGACTTACTGACTCACTCACTCTCACTGACAGACTATCACTGACAGACTCTCCCACTCTCTCTCACTCACTCACTGACTCTCCCACTCACTCTCACTCACTGACTGACTCTCCCACTCACTCTCACTCACTGACTGACTCACTCACTCCCACTGACTGACTCACTCTCACTGACTCACTCTCACTGACTCACTCTCACTGACAGACTCTCTCCCTCTCTCACTGACTCTCCCACTCTCTCACTGACTGACTAACTCACTCACTCTCACTGACTGACTGACTCACTCTCACTGACAGACTCTCTCACTGACTGACTAACTCACTCACTCTCACTGACTGACTGACTCACTCTCACTGACTCACTCTCACTGACTCACTCTCACTGACAGACTCTCTCCCTCTCTCACTGACTCTCCCACTCTCTCACTGACTGACTAACTCACTCACTCTCACTGACTGACTCACTCACTCTCACTGACAGACTCTCACTGACTGACTCACTCTCACAGACAGACTCTCACTGACTGACAGACTCTCACTGGCAGACTCTCCCACTCTCTCACTCACTCACTCACTCACTGACAGACTCTCTCTCACTGACTGACAGACTCTCTCTCACTGACTGACTCACTCACTCTCACTGACTGACTCACTCACTCTCACTGACTGACTGACTCACTCTCACTGACTGACAGACTCACTCTCACTGACAGACTCTCACTGACAGACTTTCCCACTCTCTCTCACTCTCTCTCACTGACTGACAGACTCACTCTCGCTGACAGACTCTCCCACTCTCTCTCACTGACTGACTCACTCTCACTGACTGACAGACTCTCTCACAGACTGACAGACTCTCTCTCACAGACTGACTCACTCACTCTCACTGACTGACAGACTCACTCTCACTGACAGACTCTCACTGACAGACTCTATCTCTCACTGACTGACAGACTCACTCTCACTGGCAGACTCTCACTGACAGACTCTCCCACTCTCTCACTGACTGACTCACTCTCTCTCACTGACTGACTGACTCACTCACTCTCACTGACTGACTGACTCACTCCCACTGACTGACTGACTCACTCTCACTGACTGACTCACTCACTCTCACTCACTGACACTCTCACTGACTGACTCACTGACTCACTCACTCACTCTCACTGACTGACTGACTCACTCTCACTGACTGACAGACTCACTCTCACTGACTGACAGACTCTCACTGACAGACTCTCCCACTCTCTCTCACTGACTGACTGACAGACTCTCTCTCACTGACTGACAGACTCACTCTCACTGACTGACTGACTCACTCTCACTGACTGACAGACTCACTCTCTCACTCTCACTGACAGACTCACTCTCACTGACAGACTCTCCCACTCACTCTCACTGACTGACTGACAGACTCACTCTCTCTCACTGACTGACTCACTCTCACTGACTGACTGACTCACTCTCACTGACTGACAGACTCACTCTCACTGACTGACAGACTCACTCTCTCACTCTCACTGACAGACTCACTCTCACTGACAGACTCACTCTCACTCTCTCACTGACAGACTCTCTCACTGACAGACTCACTCATTCTCACTGACTGACAGACTCACTCTCACTGACTGACAGACTCTCACTGACAGACTCTCCCACTCTCTCTCACTGACTGACTGACAGACTCCCTCTCACTGACTGACTGACTCACTCTCTCTCACTGACAGACTCTCACTGACTGACAGACTCTCACTGACAGTCTCTCACTGACAGACTCTCACTGACAGACTCACTCACTGACAGACTCTCTCACTCTCTCACTGACAGACTCTCCCACTCTCTCTCACTGACTGACTGACTCACTCACTCTCAGTGACAGACTGACTGACTCACTCTCACTGACTCACTCTCACTGACTCACTCTCACTGACAGACTCTCACTGACAGACTCTCACAGACTCTCACTGACAGACTCTGGCAGACTCTCACTGACAGACTCACTCTCACTGACAGACTCTCACTGACTCATTCTCACTGACAGACTCTCACTGACTCATTCTCACTGACAGACTCTCACTGACTCATTCTCACTGACAGACTCTCACTGACTCACTCTCACTGACTCACTCTCACTGACTCACTCTCACTGACTCACTCTCACTGACTCACTCTCACTGACAGACTCTCACTGACAGACTCTCACAGACTCTCACTGACAGACTCTGGCAGACTCTCACTGACAGACTCACTCTCACTGACAGACTCTCACTGACTCATTCTCACTGACAGACTCTCCCACTCTCTCTCACTCACTGACTGACTCTCCCACTCACTCTCACTCACTGACTGACTCACTCACTCTCACTGACTGACTCATTCACTCTCACTGACTGACTGACTCACTCTCACTGACAGACTCTCACTGACTGACTCACTCTCACTGACAGACTCTGTCACTGACTCTCCCACTCTCTCTCACTGACTGACTGACTCACTCACTCTCACTGACTGACAGAATCTCTCTCACTGACAGACTCTCCCACTCTCTCTCACTGACTGACTGACTCACTCACTCTCACTGACTGACAGACTCACTCTCACTCACTGACTGACTCACTCTCACTGACTCACTCTCACTGACACACTCTCACTGACAGACTCTCACTGACTCCCCCACTCTCTCTCACTGACTGACTGACCCACTCTCTCTCACTGACTGACTGACTCACTCACTCTCACTGACAGACTCTCACTGACAGACTATCACTGACAGACTCTCCCACTCTCTCTCACTGACTGACTCACTCACTCACTCTCACTGATTGACAGACTCACTCTCACTCACTGACTGACTCACTCTCACTGACTGACAGACTCTCACTGACAGACTCTCCCACTCTCTCTCACTGACTGACTGACTCACTCACTCTCACTGATTGACAGACTCACTCTCACTCACTGACTGACTCACTCTCACTCACTGACTCACTCTCACTGACACACTCTCACTGACAGACTCTCACTGACTCCCCCACTCTCTCTCGATGACTGACTGACCCACTCTCTCTCACTGACTTACTGACTCACTCACTCTCACTGACAGACTCTCACTGACAGACTAACACTGACAGACTCTCCCAGTCTCTCTCACTCACTGACTGACTCTCCCACTCACTCTCACTCACTGACTGACTCTCCCACTCACTCTCACTCACTGACTGACTCACTCACTCCCACTGACCGACTCACTCTCACTGACTGACAGACTCACTATCACTGACAAACTCTCACTCACAGACTTTCCCACTCTCTCTCACTCTCTCTCACTGACTGACAGACTCACTCTCACTGACAGACTCTCCCACTCTCTCTCACTGACTGACTCACTCTCACTGACTGACAGACTCTCTCACAGACTGACAGACTCTCTCTCACAGACTGACTGACTCACTCTCACTGACTGACAGACTCACTCTCACTGACAAACTCTCACTGACAGACTTTCCCACTCTCTCTCACTCTCTCTCACTGACTGACAGACTCACTCTCACTGACAGACTCTCCCACTCTCTCTCACTGACTGACTGACTCACTCACTCTCACTGACTGACAGACTCACTCTCACTCTTTGACTGACTCACTCTCACTGACTGACAGACTCTCACTGACAGACTCTCCCACTCTCTCTCACTGACTGACAGACTCTCTCACAGACTGACAGACTCTCTCACAGACTGACAGACTCTCTCTCACAGACTGACTCACTCACTCTCACTGACTGACAGACTCACTCTCACTGACAGACTCTCACTGACAGACTCTCCCACTCTCTCTCACTCTCTCTCTCTCACTGACTGACAGACTCTCACTGACAGACTCTCACTGACAGACTCTCCCACTCTCTCACTGACTGACTCACTCTCTCTCACTGACTGACTGACTGACTCACTCTCACTGACTGACTGACTCACTCCCACTGACTGACTCACTCTCACTGACTGACTCACTCACTCTCACTCACTCACTCACTCACTCTCACTGACTGACTCACTGACTCACTCACTCACTCTCACTGACTGACTGACTCACTCTCACTGACTGACAGACTCACTCTCACTGACTGACAGACTCTCGCTGACAGACTCTCCCACTCTCTCTCACTGACTGACTGACAGACTCTCTCTCACTGACTGACAGACTCACTCTCACTGACTGACTGACTCACTCTCACTGACTGACAGACTCACTCTCTCACTCTCACTGACAGACTCACTCTCATTGACTGACTCTCCCACTCACTCTCACTCACTGACTGACTCACTCACTCCCACTGACTGACTGACTCACTCACTCTCACTGACTCACTCTCACTGACTCACTCTCACTGACAGACTCTCTCACTCTCTCACTGACTCTCCCACTCTCTCACTGACTGACTAACTCACTCACTCTCACTGACTGACTCACTCTCACTGACAGACTCTCTCACTGACTGACTCTCCCACTCTCTCACTGACTGACTGACTCACTCACTCTCACTGACTGACAGAATCTCTCTCACTGACTGACAGAATCTCTCTCACTGACTGACTGACTCACTCTCACTGACTCACTCTCACTGACTGACAGACTCTCACTGACAGACTCTCCCACTCTCTCTCACTGACTGACTGACTCACTCACTCTCACTGATTGACAGACTCACTCTCACTCACTGACTGACTCACTCTCACTGACTGACAGACTCTCACTGACAGACTCTCCCACTCTCTCTCACTGACTGACTGACTCACTCACTCTCACTGATTGACAGACTCACTCTCACTCACTGACTGACTCACTCCCACTGACTGACTGACTCACTCTCACTGACTGACTGACTCACTCTCACTCACTGACTCACTGACTCACTCTCACTCACTGACTCACTGACTCACTCTCACTGACTGACTCTCCCACTCTCTCACTGACTGACTGACTCACTCACTCTCACTGACAGACTATCACTGACAGACTCCCACTCTCTCTCACTCACTGACTGACTCTCCCACTCACTCTCACTCACTGACTGACTCTCCCACTCACTCTCACTCACTGACTGACTCACTCACTCCCACTGACCGACTCACTCAGTCTCACTGACTGACTGACTCACCCGCT
The DNA here is from genome assembly GCA_963921515.1 of Calotriton arnoldi. Taxonomy (NCBI): domain Eukaryota; kingdom Metazoa; phylum Chordata; class Amphibia; order Caudata; family Salamandridae; genus Calotriton; species Calotriton arnoldi. The sequence goes on from CAWUFW010011702.1 coordinate 471,063, forward strand.
CTCACTGACTCACTCTCACTGACTCACTCTCACTGACAGACTCTCTCCCTCTCTCACTGACTCTCCCACTCTCTCACTGACTGACTAACTCACTCACTCTCACTGACTGACTGACTCACTCTCACTGACAGACTCTCTCACTGACTGACTCTCCCACTCTCTCACTGACAGACTCTCACTGACTGACTCACTCTCACTGACAGACTCTCACTGACTGACAGACTCTCACTGGCAGACTCTCCCACTCTCTCTCACTCACTCACTGACTCACTCACTGACAGACTCTCTCTCACTGACTGACAGACTCTCTCTCACTGACTGACTCACTCACTCTCACTGACTGACTGACTCACTCTCACTGACTGACAGACTCACTCTCACTGACAGACTCTCACTGACAGACTTTCCCACTCTCTCTCACTCTCTCTCACAGACTGACAGACTCACTCTCACTGACAGACTCTCCCACTCTCTCTCACTGACTGACTCACTCTCACTGACTGACAGACTCTCTCACAGACTGACAGACTCTCTCTCACAGACTGACTCACTCACTCACTCTCACTGACTGACAGACTCACTCTCACTGACAGACTCTCACTGACAGACTCTCCCACTCTCTCTCACTCTCTCTCACTGACTGACAGACTCTCACTGACAGACTCTCACTGACAGACTCTCCCACTCTCTCACTGACTGACTCACTCTCTCTCACTGACTGACTGACTCACTCACTCTCACTGACTGACTGACTCACTCCCACTGACTGACTGACTCACTCTCACTGACTGACTGACTCACTCTCACTCACTGACTCACTGACTCACTCTCACTCACTGACTCACTGACTCACTCTCACTGACTGACTCACTGACTCACTCACTCTCACTGACTGACTGACTCACTCTCACTGACTGACAGACTCACTCTCACTGACTGACAGACTCTCACTGACAGACTCTCCCACTCTCTCTCACTGACTGACTGACAGACTCTCTCTCACTGACTGACAGACTCACTCTCACTGACTGACTGACTGACTCACTCTCACTGACTGACAGACTCACTCTCTCACTCTCACTGACAGACTCACTCTCATTGACTGACTCTCCCACTCACTCTCACTCACTGACTGACTCACTCACTCCCACTGACCGACTCACTCAGTCTCACTGACTCACTCTCACTGACTCACTCTCACTGACAGACTCTCTCACTCTCTCACTGACTCTCCCACTCTCTCACTGACTGACTAACTCACTCACTCTCACTGACTGACTGACTCACTCTCACTGACAGACTCTCTCACTGACTGACTCTCCCACTCTCTCACTGACTGACTGACTCACTCACTCTCACTGACTGACAGAATCTCTCTCACTGACTGACAGAATCTCTCTCACTGACTGACTGACTCACTCTCACTGACTCACTCTCACTGACTGACAGACTCTCACTGACAGACTCTCCCACTCTCTCTCACTGACTGACTGACTCACTCACTCTCACTGATTGACAGACTCACTCTCACTCACTGACTGACTCACTCTCACTGACTGACAGACTCTCACTGACAGACTCTCCCACTCTCTCTCACTGACTGACTGACTCACTCACTCTCACTGATTGACAGACTCACTCTCACTCACTGACTGACTCACTCTCACTCACTGACTCACTCTCACTGACAGACTCTCACTGACTCCCCCACTCTCTCTCACTGACCTACTGACCCACTCTCTCTCACTGACTTACTGACTCACTCACTCTCACTGACAGACTCTCACTGACAGACTATTACTGACAGACTCTCCCACTCTCTCTCACTCACTCACTGACTCTCCCACTCACTCTCACTCACTGACTGACTCTCCCACTCACTCTCACTCACTGACTGACTCACTCACTCCCACTGACCGACTCACTCAGTCTCACTGACTGACTGACTGACTCACTCTCACTGACTCACTCTCACTGACTCACTCTCACTGACAGACTCTCTCCCTCTCTCACTGACTCTCCCACTCTCTCACTGACTGACTAACTCACTCACTCTCACTGACTGACTGACTCACTCTCACTGACAGACTCTCTCACTGACTGACTCTCCCACTCTCTCACTGACTGACTGACTCACTCACTCTCACTGACAGACTCTCACTGACTGACTCACTCTCACAGACAGACTCTCACTGACTGACAGACTCTCACTGGCAGACTCTCCCACTCTCTCACTCACTCACTCACTCACTCACTGACAGACTCTCTCTCACTGACTGACAGACTCTCTCTCACTGACTGACTCACTCACTCTCACTGACTGACTCACTCACTCTCACTGACTGACAGACTCACTCTCACTGACAGACTCTCACTGACAGACTTTCCCACTCTCTCTCACTCTCTCTCACTGACTGACAGACTCACTCTCACTGACAGACTCTCCCACTCTCTCTCACTGACTGACTCACTCTCACTCACTGACAGACTCTCTCACAGATTGACAGACTCTCTCTCACAGACTGACTCACTCACTATCACTGACTGACAGACTCACTCTCACTGACAGACTCTCACTGACAGACTCTCCCACTCTCTCTCACTCTCTCTCACTGACTGACAGACTCACTCTCACTGACAGACTCTCACTGACAGACTCTCCCACTCTCTCACTGACTGACTCACTCTCTCTCACTGACTGACTGACTCACTCCCACTGACTGACTGACTCACTCTCACTGACTGACTCATTCACTCTCACTCACTGACTCACTCACTCTCACTGACTGACTGACTGACTCACTCACTCTCACTGACTGACTCACTCCCTCTCACTGACTGACTCACTCCCTCTCACTGACTGACAGACTCCCTCTCACTGACTGACAGACTCCCTCTCACTGACTGACAGACTCACTCTCACTGACTGACAGACTCTCACTGACAGACTCTCCCACTCTCTCTCACTGACTGACAGACTCACTCTCACTGACTGACTGACTCACTCTCACTGACTGACAGACTCACTCTCTCACTCTCACTGACAGACTCACTCTCACTGACAGACTCTCCCACTCACTCTCACTGACTGACAGACTCACTCTCTCTCACTGACTGACTCACTCTCACTGACTGACTGACTCACTCTCACTGACTGACAGACTCTCTCTCACAGACTGAGTCACTCTCTCACTCTCACTGACAGACTCACTCTCACTGACAGACTCACTCTCACTCTCTCACTGACAGACTCTCTCACTGACAGACTCACTCACTCTCACTGACGGACAGACTCACTCTCACTGACTGACAGACTCTCACTGACAGACTCTCCCACTCTCTCTCACTGACTGACTGACAGACTCCCTCTCACTGACTGACTGACTCACTCTCTCTCACTGACAGACTCTCACTGACTGACTCTCACTGACTGACAGACTCTCACTGACTGACAGACTCTCACTGACTGACAGACTCTCACTGACAGACTCTCACTGACAGACTCTCACTGACAGACTCTCACTGACAGACTCACTCACTGACATACTCTCTCACTCTCTCACTGACAGACTCTCCCACTCTCTCTCACTGACTGACTGACTCACTCTCACTGACAGACTGACTGACTCACTCTCACTGACTCACTCTCACTGACTCACTCTCACTGACTCACTCTCACTGACAGACTCTCACTGACAGACTCTCACAGACTCTCACTGACAGACTGGCAGACTCTCACTGACAGACTCACTCTCACTGACAGACTCTCACTGACTCATTCTCACTGACAGACTCTCACTGACTCATTCTCACTGACAGACTCTCACTGACTCACTCTCACTGACTCACTCTCACTGACTCACTCTCACTGACTCACTCTCACTGACTCACTCTCACTGACAGACTCTCACTGACAGACTCTCACAGACTCTCACTGACAGACTCTGGCAGACTCTCACTGACAGACTCATTCTCACTGATAGACTCTCTCTGACTCACTCTCACTGACTCACTCTCTCACTGACTGACTCACTCTCTCTCACTGACAGACTCTCACTGACTCTCTCTCACTGACAGACTCTCACTGACTCTCTCTCACTGACAGACTCTCACTGACTCTCTCACTGACAGACTCTCACTGACTCTCTCTCACTGACTCTCACTCTCACTGACTGACTGACTCACTCCCACTGACTGACTGACTCTCTCACTCTCACTGACTGACTGACTCTCTCACTCTCACTGACTCTCACTCTCTCACTGACTGACTGACTCTCACTCTCTCACTGGAACCACTGCCTGCCCTTAAAAAATATTTTTTGACCCATTCACAAAGGGGAAGGGGTCTTGTGGGGACCCCTTCTCGTTTGCGGATGGTTTACCACCTACTTGAAGTAGGTGGTAAATTGCGAGTGTTTTGCGACTGCAATTGCGGTTGTAAAACATTCATATATACAGATGCGATTTGCTATTAGGAAGGGACGCCCCTTCCTAATAGCGAGTCGCAAACTGCATTTGTGAATCGGTAAAATTTACTGATTCGCAAAATAAGGTTTGTACATGGCCATGCCCTAAATTGCGGTCGCAAACGGGCCGATTGCCCATTTGCAACCAAAATTTGGGGTCGTACATCTGGCCCCAGATACCCACCCTAATTCAGGGTTAGGGAACATATTTCTTGGTCCTGAGGAAATGCTAGAGATCCAGTACTGGACCAACATAGCGTGAAACATGTCAACCTGAATAGTGAAACCACAATAGTTTACTACAACCCACTCACTGAGTAGTGGCATATCATAACTTTGCGCACACTACCGCGTCTTAGTTTTTAACCTTACCGAAGGGTCTCTGAATAAAATTTTATTTCCTTCAGGTAATTTTAAGATCACACTCTCCACCTTACACATTATACCCCACACACCTGCATGCACCATCACTGCGGATACAAGAAAAGATCTCCGACAAAGAGCCCTCTCGCGGGGCCCATGGGGCATTGCAGCGTCGGCCCCACGAGGAGCAAAACGCCCGAGGATGAAGCAGGACACTCACATGGGTGTGTGAGGGCAACACTTCCAAATAAGGAAGATCCCCCTGGAACCATATATTTCAACCACACCTTTTCTTTAATGTTTTCTATACCCTCTTTACATAGGATCAAGTACCCACACTGATTAGACGTGTCAATTATAGTGAGGAGCACGGGTACTGGACCTTAATCTGGCTCCTAGTCCCCCTCTTTTTGATTCATACTTCAGAATAGCTGCATTCATCCACACGCACCCACGTAAATACTCGTGTTCTTCGATAATAGTTTAAACTATCTCACACCCCCAGTCAAAGACTTCTGTTAGTCTCCTTCAGATATTACAATTAAAAATGTTCTTACTTTCATCCACGTACATTGCACGTGATTCATGACGTGTCATTTGAAATGGGAGGATCAGCAGTCTTGATGCAGTGCCAACACAGAGCAAGTTTTGACTTACTTATAACTAAATTGAGCTTTACTTATGTTTGTTGTCAGTTATTGTGTACCTCTTTTCTTTTTTGAAAGATAAGTACTGGGTTGGACATTCAATTATTGCACTACTGTGTCAATGTTGAGTCCTGAAGTCCCGCAGCCCCACACTATCTGCCTGAAAAGCCTGTGACTGCTGCCATTGTTACCACTGAGAGTCAAGTCTTGAAGGGGTTGTACTTGGCCCAGTTTGCAGATTCATAGTAGGATGGCCTCTAGGACTTCAGAAGCAAACTAAGGGTGAAGCCAAGTAGCCCTGTTTTCCAGGGTCTGCTATAACAGGGTCTGACAGTCAGGTCCCTTCTTAGTCCCACTTTCGCCCTTATAGTTTTTCTATCAACCTGCAACATTGTAAAAGTCAGTGGGATCTTCTGGGGCCTATGCTTCTTATTAAAGGTGGTTTGGTAATACTTGTGCTGCTCTTCCAAGATCTTTGAAAGGCATAATACACTCTTTGCTCATCATGTTAAGGCTAGCTTCAGGGTCCTGGTGGGCAGTGATCCTCCTTCCATCAATGAAAATATTATGCAGAAAGGGGTAAGAGTTTGGGAAGATCTTGTAAGAGGACAGCAGGGTCTTCTGCCTACACCTTCATGGCATCCACAATTACCTCTAAAGGCATACCTTAGGGTCTTTGATTACGCCACAGCTCGGGTTAGCAGTCAGGCCTCCTAGTCTTGAAAGAGCGCTTAAAGTGACCCCACTTGTAGTTTTTGTCCCAATAGCCACAGTGGACCTCATCTCTCTTCGGAAACTTGGCAGGAAATTTCATTCAAACTCTGGGACTAGGTTTGGGAAAACTACTCAGTGGTTGCTTGTTGGACTTAATCCCTAGGGAATTAGAAGATTATCAAAGGTTTATCTGCTGGCTGTTTGGAAATGCTAACTGACTTATGTGACAATCACTAGACTGGCCCTACTAGTTCACCAAACCGGTAACTTAGCAGTCTGCCACCATTGCCATAAGCTAGTGATCAGGACCGTGTGTGTTAGCAATGTACTGACACATTAAGAGGGAAAACTTTCAAAAGGTGCTGAGAGAAGTAAGTTAAACAGTACCTTAAAAATCGCTGTCTTATTTCTATTCACCCAGCATCTTAAGTTCTTGGCATAACTTAACATCTAAGACAAGACAGGTTTCATGAGCCTTATACCTAGTCTTTTTTTAACTTGTTCCAGCATTGGCCATTGTTGAGACCAAATAGCATTTTATTTTCACATAATCGTATGTACCACCCACATCCACCTTCATGTTTTGAATGAGAGTAAATTGAAAAGCGTACCCTGTTTGACTTACTTAGGGATTTGCTTCCGTGACAACTGAAAATGTAAATTTCAGGTCTAGAAAAGTTATTGTATTGTGGCACTTGTGCTATAAAATGATGATCCTCTAATATGGTGGTAGAACCGTGTCGTCTGATCTTAAAATGTGTTCAAAAAAAGCAATAATGGCTTCGTCATATGGGGTGGAAATACAAGGAGATGCTAATCCGTCATTCTGAATAAGACTTGGGCATCCTTACCCAGCTCCCTCAGAGTAGTCTTCTAGTCAAGTTGTTAGTCAAATAAGAATGTGATAATCTTGTTGCTGTGGCCCATTTTTGAAAAATTAAAAACTATCTTGGAATTTGGGTATTGTGGATCCTAGAAATATATAAACAAGGACTATTACAGTGATACCCAAAGTATGGCCCGGGGGCCACTTGCGGCCTTCTTGACCTTTACATGTGGCCCCCCTGCTAAACAGCAGCACAAGCTACTGTTTCCTTGCTGAGCACTAATATTCAGAAAAAATATTAATAAACGGGCAAGCATTTATTTGCAGGTTAAATGAAGTTATGAAGTAACTACGGTGGAGTCCTGCACCACTTAACTTTAGTTAACCTGCAAATTAATGCTTGCCTGTTTATTTAAAAAATTTTTAGACCTCCTTACACATGCACCCAGACCCCCTACCGCCACCATGCTGGCATCAGTGCGGCCCTCGGTCACACCACAAACCATACTTTGTTGCCCCCGGGCAAATGTATACGAGTACACATGGACTATTGGATGCTTTAGACCAGAGGTCTTCAATCTGTGGGTCACGACCCCCGGGGGGGCTGTGGAGTCCTGGGAAGGGGGTCCCGCATTCCCCAGCTTCACTTGTGCCTGCAATTGAAAATGTTTGCTTTCCATTTGGAAAAAGACAGCTGTCCTGGCACGGCTAATTTAGATCCTTATCAGATGAAGTTTCATCAATTGAGTGTCTTGTGCGTGAAAAGCCTTGGTGCCGGGATACCTGCTTGTCTGAATGAAATGCATATGTGCACTATTAGTTAATCTGCATGTGTAAATGGTGCTTGGGAGCCAGTTCTGGCTTTAATTGATCGAATCATTCCAAGCTTTGGGATGACAAAGATTTGGGTTTTTTGAGTGGTAGTGCAAAGAGTTAACAACTGGGCTGTGATGTGCATGCTTTTAATTGTAACTGCATTTACACAGCCTTAGTACCCCCAAGGAGGTGTTGAAGGGACAGTTATGTAAAAAAACAAATTGCATTACATACGCACTGGTATTACTAAAATCTACATTTTGGAAGCACCATTTTATCGTAAAACCTTTTGCGCATTTTGTAGCAGTCTATCTTATGCTGTGTGTAATGCAAGTATAAAATAATGACTTACATATTCACAGGGCTTTCTGTCACCTGCTGTGACCTTGTAGCACTAAAAATACACGTCCCTATTCTCCACTGCACAAATCAAGATTTAATTTTGTGGCTCTCTGGTTACACCCAGACTTCTGCAGTGCATTTCCTAATAGAGGTTTCACAATGTTCAACAGTGCATTTCCCACTGAGCAACAACTTTTAAAAATTTATTTTTCATTTACGCTGCACATTATTTTGTGAAAAACGAGCAGAATATTTTGGGGATTATTTATGAGAGGCTTGCATCGCCACAGCATCACTTTTTTTGAGGCTCCGGCGGCGCAAGCGTCTCAACCATACCTATGAGGCGGTGCAAAGCCACCTGCATGGCTTTGCATGGCCTCATAGATATATTACATAGCAGCGCAAGTCACTGCACTGTCTTACTCTGCATAAAGGAGGGGTTCCATGGGCTTTGCGTGGGGTTCCCACACAACACCCATGGATTTTGATGCTGTCCCATATTTACAAATTCACGTAAACCTGGGGCAGCTCCAAAAACAGATGCCTCCCCAGCGGAGGCGTAATGAGGAGAAATGTTTTCATTTCGCCTCGTTTTTTAGGTCTCGCCTATGCAGCGTGCATGCGCTGCTTAGGAAAAAGACCTTTTGCAATCGATTCACTTTTCACCCTAAAAACGTGCACGCGTTGCATTGCTTTCAATGGCAACGCGTGCACGTTTGGCGATTCCCTTGCGGGAGCGAGCAGCTGGCGCCATATGTTATCAATTATCGCGCCTTGCTGCTCGCTCCCGCAAGGGAATCGCGCAGGCCCCCTCCTTTCTCCCCTTGCTGCCGCGCGAGGCGTGCGCGTGCGCTTGTTTTTAAATTTTACCAGTCCCAAACTATCTACTACAGACAAACACCCCAAGCTCGCGGCTTTTCTTGCATAAGTGGAGGAGGGCCGTGGGGCACCTCAGTGCTGATATGGAGCGGCGCGGTTCTCTTCGGTCCGCAGCTGTTCGAAAATCATCAGTTTCGAAAATCAGCTAATTCCCATTGAACACAGCGCACCGGTTCCTGCTTCCCCCACCTACAAGAACACCAAGCCTATCTGGGTGAAGTTGTCGATCTCGGAAGAATGAAAGATGCAGTTGCGTGTTTCATGGCGTTTAAATTTAGGAGATCAGTGGCACAGATCTTCACAGCAGGTACTCACCGCGTTATTGAGTATTACAGAACCAGACTTTTGTTGTGACCCGTCATGGCACCCAGCTCCATGTGTGACGCAGACAGCTGTTACTTACACATTAGGAATCGGAAGGAGGTTAAGCTGGTCTCTGATCTGCTGCTCTCCAGCTCATCACACATTTCTCATGTTTAAACTGAAAGCCGCCTTTCAAACAGTCTGAGGTAGGCACTAAATAATTATTTAACAGCCCGCCGCATTTGTCAGTGATCAAGGAGTCTGGTGCTTGCTCTACGGGCAAACAAACACCACTGGTGAAATGCATTCCAATAGAATCGCCTAGCTGAGGGCTGCCTTTCTCTTCAGGCTAAATCAGCCATGAAAATAAACAATTTACAGTGCTTCTAAATTAATTACAGTTTTCACTTCATCTTTAAGGAAGCAATCGCTCTTGCAAGAGGAGAAATGCATTGCGATCTTAGGTGTGAGACAAGAATAATTATTCGCAATATTTACATGGACTTTGCGGTCATATCACTCGCCTGTTAGAATAAAAACAAAACTTTTCACATCCATTATCCAACACGGAAATTCTGCACATTGCTTACTGTATCCGATAACAGCGGTCTCCCTTCCCTACTGGTTTTCTTATCTGCACTCGGATACATTTTCTGGCAATCTTGTGACTAATTTACAGTGCATGTCAACAAATCAAACATGCATTTGCAATGCAATAGGTCTCGCATTTACGCGAGTTTGAGCTATTGGCATTGTAAATGGCAATGCCTTTTATTTATGTTTTGGTTTTTAAAACATAAATAAAAGGCATTGTCATGTACAATGCCAATAGCTTAAACTCTCACAAAAGCGAGACCTATTGCATTGCAAATGCTTGTTCCTCTTTCCATGTGTGCTACATTCTGCAGCTCACATACAAAGAGGAAAACGCCTCTCAGGATTGTTTTTGTGAAGGAAGGTGCCCCTTCCTGTACAAAAACAATCCTGCCTATGTTGGTGCTAGGCAGCAAGTTGTGCGCCAACACAAGGGATGAGGACAGGAATGCACCGTATTTTATAAATACGGTGCATTCCTGCCCTTTCACATTGGCATAGGGCAGCGCAGCAAGAAGACTTGCGGCACTGCCCTATGCCAATTCCTCATAAATGAGGCCCTTTGTTTTTAGCAACACCTTTGTCTACACCCCCACTGACCTTTGGTTTGCTGAACACTGTTTAATATTATTTCCCCACCGTGAAAGTTATTTGCTGTGGAATTGGGGGCATTTATGGTTGTGATGATGAGGAGTACCAGGTTCTAGACATTTTTGTCAGAAGGGGGTCCTTACGCCTAAAGAATTTTGACAAGGGGGTCTCGGCATCAAAATGTTTGAAGACCTCTCCTTTAGACGAACCTGGGGCAATAAATCTTCATTGGTTTAAATTTGCCTGTGAAACCCTAATGGCCTTGGGAAACAAACATCTTGGTCGAATCCTGCAATGATTGAGCCTTTGGCAATTATACACATTAAACTTGCTAATTATGCATGCTTTTTTGCAGCAAAATTTGAAGGTAGAGTACTTCAAACCAGATGTACAAAGTCATTTTGCGTTCACCAACCCTGCGAATCTTTGTGTTTGAAATCACAAAATGGCTTTTTTTGTATGTATTATACCCATTTTGCAAGTCAGAAAGGCATTTCAAACTCACACGAAAGTTTTTCCGACCCATACCAAAATTCAATTAGGAAAGCGCATGAAAGTAGCGTTTCCTTATAATTATGATTCGGTATGGTATGCATCAAAGTTCTGCGATCGCATTTGTAGTTCACATTCATTGAACAGTTACCAACTCTTCAAACAAGTTGGTAAGGTAGCTCATTCGCAAAAAGGTAGCTGTCCATGAGTCAACTGCCTGCACCCCTGATATGTTCCCAAATGGGAAACTTAATTTTTTTAAGCTGTATTAAATCCTTTAAAGAATACTGTCTGCTTTAAAAAACTATTTCCCATTTGGAAATGTAAACAGAGGGATGGTGGTCTGATGTTCCTTTCATGATAATTAAGGCTGTTGTGTTAGCAATATTAGTTTATAAATAAAAAGCAGAGGCCCACCTAATGTTTGCAGTAGTACTCGTGGAGGAGGCATGACAATTTCATGATTACCAGTCCAGAAAGCCAAAAATATAGGGGTCATCTTCAATGTTAAGTTGTCCTTTGCCGACCACAACAATCAGGTGACATCCTCCTGCTTTTTCACACTAAGAACATTCTCCCTGTTATCCCTACAGAGCTGCAGAAAACAGTCACTGTAGCCTTCATAATCTAAAAACTAGGGGGCATATTAGCAAGACCCACGTTAAAATTATCGCCGTTTTAGCGGCAGGAAACTGCCGCTAAAACGGCGATAATGGGCTTGCTAATATGCGTTATAGAATTCCAATAGAAGCCCAGGTTAGATGTCCTGCACATCTAACCTGTGCTTCTATTGGAATTCCATAACGCATATTACCAAGCCCATTATCGCCGTTTTAGCGGCAGTTTCCTGCCGCTAAAACGGCGATAATTTTAACGTGGGTCTTGCTAATATGCCCCTAGATTATTAAAATGCGCTGTATTTGGGCGCCCAGCAACGCCTAAAAAAATAACTTCCGATTTTTAAAAATGAGGCAGCCCCCATATTGATTAAACTCCCTAAATGTAGCTCATTTTCGCAAACTATCATCAGTCTGCACTGGTTGCCAGTGAGTGAGCGGAGCAAGCTTAAAGCCTTGTGCTGGGCTCATAAGGCCCTTCACAACATTGGTCCTATCTTTTTCCAAAACGTTTTCCCAATGGCAAGCACCTACTCTCAATCTGCACTCCAGATCCGCTAGAAGGGCAGTTATTCCCATATTCAAAAAGGCTTGTTGGCAAGGCAGATGCTTCTCCTACTCCTCATGTAAAAGGTGGAACTCACTGCCTGGTCATCTCAGAGCCCAGCCAGACCTGGTAAAATTCAGGAAGCCGCTGAAAACCTGGACTTTTGCTACTACTGCTAGTTATACTCTCCACTCTGTCTATATTGGGCTGTTACTTACTGTTGCTTATTTACTATCAAATTAGCTACATAAATGTTCGTAAACTCTGACTTTGATTGTACTTTACAGTAGTATATCATGCTGTGTGTGATTTAAACCATGCTAACATATCCTGCTCACATAATGGATTTCAACTAAGGGGCCGATTACGATGTCGTTCAGATACTCTTCCGACCGAATCGGTTCCGGAATCGTGTTTTACCGAATCGGGTTGTGCGAGTCCGACCGACCGAATATGATGCTTCCCAACATCGTCCAGTCGGACTCGTATTGACTTCAATGGGAGCCTCTGTTCCGAATGAGAACACAGGCTCCCATTTAAAAATGGGGTGGTTGGAGAAAACCTTGCACCCTGTGGTGGGCACCCCATGGTGCCTGCCATATTGTGCATGGTTGGAAAGAGGGGTCCCTTGGGTATCCCCACAGGCCCCAACTGGATGCCTCCGCATGAAGGGGGGCCTGCTACGGGCCCCCAAAGTCAGATTCCAACAGCCGTTTCGTGTCGGGCTGACCAAATCGGAACGGCTATCCGAATGAGTCATTGTAACTGCTCACTCGAAAACCGTGTCCATAGAGCTGTACAACTCAGCTCCGAAAAGCCTTTCAGAAAAGATTCGGACAGCCTGAACGGTTTCTGGGCATCGTAATCGGTCGTTGGGAAATGTATACGATTCGGTTGGAATCAAGGGTTCAGAATCGGATTCTGTGATACCGAATCCCATTCTGAGCGCTTCCGACCGACATCGTAATCAGCCCCTAAGTCCTTTGGTATGCACTAGCGAGGAGGGAAGAGATTCAAAGCGATTTGTGGAGGAGTGGGAGAGATTTCCACGGCCTCTGCCGTAAGTGCTCTTTCTTCCGTGTGTGAGCACTATACTTTTCCTTTTCTTCCCTCTTTCCGCCCAAGTTATCTCTCTGGATTATAATTTCTCTGTTCTTCCACTAGTTCATCTCCCGCAACCTCCTTTTTGAGTTGTTTGATCTGGAAGTTAATATATTCTAGAGATAGGTGAGGGCTGCTGACAGGCCTGTATTCCCTTTGCTCAGTTCAGGCTTCAGAGATGCTTGGGGGCGTTGTGGTCTCGGCAGGATCCTCTACTCTGTACCCAGCTTAGATCTTTTACAATGATTTAACCAGTGTAACTTTGTTCCCTGAGGATTTCAATTGCCTCAGGACACATTACTTTTTCAGTGGCTTGGCACTCATGTTTCTCTACTTCTTCAATTACTCCAGTAAGGCTATTTATCCTGCAGATACTAATAAAAGCTGAACTCTATCATCATACAATAGCATCTTCCTGAGGCCCAGGTACAAACTGCACCATCATTGCCAATGTCTGCATCAGAACCCGGGACTTGAAGCTGCAAAAGCCACAATGCACTCTGAAAATGAGAATGCTGTGGGGTCCCTAGTAACATACTCCAGGTAGTAGATCTGCATTGGAAAATCATCCCTAAGTCTTCTGAACTCGCGAGCTATATGTGTAACAACCGTCAATGCCTAGCTCAATGTTGATGTCAAGGGAGCTGGCATGGGGCTAGTTTAAGAGCAGTACAACACAATTATCACAGCTGTAATAAAGATGTGAATGTCAAGTCAGAGCACTTTATCAATGAAAAAAACACAGTTGGAAACTAAGTTATGGTTCTTGCCCAAACGCATAAAACCACTGACGTTTGCAAGTTATGGTATGCAATGGTATGCACAAAACACACACAAAACACGCACCATAACTTAAGTCTTCTGCAATGTTTAACTTTTTCTAGATTGCCTGTTTCTACAGTACCATTTGCATAACGGTGTTCCATGCATGGCAAACAACTTCAGTTATTGTGTGAGTTGTGTGCATTGTATCCCATAACTGCACGTTTCAGTGGCTTTGCTCATTTGAGCAAGAACCATAGGTCAGTTTCTAACTGTGTGTTTTCAGTAAGTTTCATGTTTTTTTTTTTTATGATGCAGTTAATTTCCAACCCATGCAGCATAGGGCCTGCCACCAGGCTCTGCGCCCTATTACATGTGGCCAGCCAACAGCTGCTGCACATGTCCTAAGGCCGTGCACAGTGGAGGTTGGCCACTAGGACTGGCTTTTGGCCAGGCTCTGTGCCCAGCTCGGTATGGACAGCCAATACTCGCAGTTCACAACCTACAGCAGTACACAGAAGGAATTTGCTGTGGCGCCTGGCCTGTAGTCAGGCCTTGTGCCCTACCTGCTGCTGACAGTCAACTCCTGCTGCTTGTAAGGGTAGGCCCATAGTCTGGCTTTTGGGGCCATGTTTGGTTTTATTTGTGGCACGTTTTTTAGGATTTATGGACCCTGATTGAGTACTGCAAGCCCAGGGCAGGCTTCATGTCTGAGTACTGAGAATCGAGGGCAAGCTCTTTAGATCTATGCCTCATGCTACAGTGTTCTGTGGTTCAGAAGTGTTGTTGGTAAAAGAAGTCCAGATGTAGCCAAGTAGTAGGTTACAACAAGGTGGTTTATTAAGTCCAGTTACAGATGATGAAGATGGTAAGTAAGATAGCTGATAGCCCAACCAGAAGCAGCCTCCCTGCTGCCCATCCTGCATACACCAACTGACACTCAGCACATCACCAGGCACCCATGCATTCCATGACATCACCAAGCATTCCAACACTCATCCTAGCTGAGCAGTAGGGAAGAGGAGAGGCGACAATTAAGTCACAACAAGAAGCAATGACTGTAAACCCCTGGATGGGGAGACATGGGTTGGTAAAGCTTGCTGTGAGATTGTGATACTTAGGCATGAAATTTCCCCTGTCCGCAGATCCTTTTTGGGGTTTGCAGGATCTTAACCACCTAGAATTGGGGCAATATTTCTAGTGTAGAGGTACCATGAATCCCAAAAAGAACCCAAGGAAATTGCAACACCTTTTAATGTTTTGGCAAACTAAACCATCGGTGGCCTTCTTAGATGCCCCACATGGGGAGGGACTGTCAAAGTGTGCTCAACCTGCCCCCTTCTGTGGCCTTTGCGAGTTGTTTGCAGGATGCTGAAACCATTCCCTGCGTCCTGAAACAGCAGCTGCAAGAGAATTGAATTTAAAAAAAATTACAATGGCCAAAATATACTAAAGTGTTAACCCTTAAAAGCCCACCCGACAACTTTTATAAATGCTTATATCTCAAAACTAGTAAATGCAGTAACACAAAATCGCTGAAAGCACAATTTCCGAGTACAATTCTACTTTAATACAAAGTTTGGTGTAAATCCATTTGGAGGTTTCGGCTGTATGCACAAGCAAACTTTTCTATGAGACTAAAATGGGAAAGTACATCTTTTTTTATCCTCTCGTTATTTCTTTTTTCTCTACATGAAAATGCATGGTATTGGGCATGACTACCCGTAGCTGTGAGAACTTTTTGTTTGCCAAATTTTGTGCAGTTCCATTCATGGAGGTCACAAGGTATAGACAATTCATTTTCAATAGAAAGTGCATCCGAATGATAACCACGCAGTGGTAAATATATTACATGTTTTGGTCCTGTTATTTCACAAAATTAAGTGGGATAAAATCTATATATCACAGGAACTGTGAAATATGGAAAATATTTCATAGTTGCCTGTGAAATACAGGTTTCACCATTATAAAGAAAGCCCCAAAACCACGCTGCAGAGCTACAACATTGTCAGGGCTACTAGGATCATGCAGCATGGAGGATCAAATTATGGAGCATAGTTATCTAATTTATGTGGCAAAAAATGCAAATTATGTGGCACATTCTTTGGTAGTATTATATGATCAAGTTGAGCTAAAAACAGCATTGTTTGTGAAATGTGAACATTTTGCAAATTAGGTAAATGTAGCAAAACTTACCTGCAATGTAGTGACTCCCGATGTACTTCTTGTCATATAAAGACTTTGTAGGAAACTGGCTCACTATATATTATACCAAAGTAAGGTACAGGGGGATGTTCTCAAGAACGTGCGATAATCATCGCCAAAATAGGTTAACGCAATTTCTTATATCGCCGTCCATCGCGGGAAAATAACTCTGTGCTAACGTCTCATTCTAAACACGGCGGTAACATGCGATAGTGTCCCGATAACTCGTCAAATGTCCGCGATAAAATCACCGGGACGGCGATAAAAATCTAAAGCCTAATGTGAAAAAAGTTGCGATGGGCCCAACTGCGATAAAAAATACAGCGATAAGCAGCACCAGGCCTGCAAGTCCCACAAGTCAGGCGGGAAAAACCACTATAAAAGCGCCAACAAAAACACAAACAAAACCCAAACAACTGCGAAGCACCATGGAGGTAGCCGGAGCGAGTACAGAGGACAAACAGAACCTCACAAGCCCCACGGAGGACCAGCCTGGGACCTCGGGGTCAGGGAAGGGCAAGGAGAAGAAGAAGAGGGACCCGCCTTACAGTACGCAGGAAAACCTGATCCTCATTACGGAGGTGATAGAACACCACCACCAACTGTTCATCACCTCCACTGTGTCATTGGCAACTAAAAATACATTATGGCAGTCCATCTTGGCCAAGGTGAATGCAGTCGGAGTGAAGAGAAGGGAAGTGGACGACTGCAAGAAGCGCTGGACTGATGTGAAGCGCAAAACCAAGCTGAAACTCGCAGCCAACTTGAAAGCAGCAATGCAGACTGGAGGTGGGAGTCCAGCGACACACCAGGAGATGGATGAGATGGAGGAAATGGTGACCCGAGTCATCATTGGGGAGACGGTGGCAGGAGTTGGGGGACCGGACACTGCACAACATGACCTGACCCAACAGCAACAGGGTGAGTAACGACCAGGGACTGGGGGGATGGGGGGAGATGGGCACAATGGCACACATGCACAATTAAGTATAGCACATCTGCGGACAAACCATGCCCAAGAGTCACAACTCCGACCAAGAGCCCAAGTTACCCAAGTCTGCAACATCTCAGCACTGTATAAGCACACAAGTGAAATGGATAAGGGCCAGCCAAATCAGAGCTGAAGGGGCAACACACCCACAATGCTGCACACACACATAAGAATCAGAGCACCTCAACATTGACAACAATGTGGTACAAACTGCAACACTTTCACAACAGAACAGAGGACACAACTGCCGCCGCTTGTGTGTAGAAAATGGTCATTCGCATTTGGCATAGCAGGAAACTGTGAGATGACAATGTACAAGTACAACCTCACATCCCTGATGGTGTAGAAATGTCAACTGTCCCGCATCACATAGGCATCTCCTCACAAACAGTCACAATGTACATTGTCATGCCGTCTGTAAGTAAAATTGTCCAATGCGTCAACATACATGTGAACACAATGTCAATCTGCATCTCCCCTTCACATTGCAGAGGGAGAATCAACACCTCCTGCAGAGCAGACCCAACAACTCAACACTGATGATGAAGAGGACCTCCCCAACATCAACACCGACACCCTCCAACAGCCCATGGACAGCTTCGGCACCCCACCTCCAGGAGCAGTGCAGCCCAGCTGCATCGAGGAGACCCCACCCCCTGCACAGACCACACAGCAGGAAGCACCCACCACCACGGCTGGGTCCCAGGACCCCCACGACCAACACATGGCATTCCAACGCCGTGTGTTAGGGTGCCAGGAGAAGATGGCTGATCAGCTGCAGGTGGGGTTCGACCTCATGTCAGCCAAACTAGATGCCATACATGGGTGTCTATGTCCCATCAAGGACCACTTACAGTCCCTAACGGACACCCACTGTCTGCTCCATGCTCTCCAACAATCCATTGCTGACATCGCTGGAGTCATGACTCTGAGCCAAGAACAACTGTCTAGTCAGAGTGGCTCCAGCGATGTCAGCTGGGAGTTGGGACACATGCGGAGGATCATGTTGAACATGGAGCGGATGCAGGCGGAAAGAATTTTTGCCACGGCTGCACACCAGCGAGATGCAGCTGTGATCTTCCATGCCCTGCGGATCCTCGTCATGGCATTGCTGCCACAAGGCCTGGCGTGGATGAATGCTGCTGCTACTACTCCATCCACATCTCCGCCCCCTGAAGTGTCAGTGCCACACAGTGATGCAGACTAAACACCACCACCCACATGTGAGGCACCTGACACATCAGAGGACGAAGATGATGATGAATCTGGCTTTGTGGTAAGAATGAAGTGGTAGCATTCATCTCCGCCATATGGCCTGTTTCAGCTTGGTTCTGCCCTCTGCATCATGCCCTGGAATAACACCTTCCACTGTCCCCCGATACACTCAGCGACACTCACCTTGGACCTCGACAGGGACTGCCATATTTGGTTTGGTTACCAATGACACAGCAATCACACTGCGGACTGAAGGCTTCCTCTTCCGATGAACTTGTCAATACCTAAAGGACTCTGGCTGGCCCTCCACGGGGCAACAATGTAAAGTGGGGTTTACATGGCTCTGTACTGCTCCAGCTTCAACACTCCACTGAATGCGAATAAAACATTCTAATTCACACAGATGTGTCGTGGCTATGAGCAATCAAGTATGAAAGTATGGATGAATGTAGGGACAGTGATTCCACAAAAAGGTACTCCCTGGGTAATGCTATCAATGCGCATGTATGGCCGTGACCCAGATAGGCAGTGAGACACACAGTGTCATTCAAATCAACACTCATCACAGTTGAATCCAAGTGAAGGTGCGTAGACTTTATTAGCATATGCGTGTCAGTACGGGAAAGATAAGTGCCACAACATGCAGACCAATGCAGCAGTATGTCAGGATGAGGAACGTTGCCAAGTGCTGCTGTCCACTCCGGGGGAGTGCCTCACCTTTCACAGATGTGTGTTAACCCGCGTTGTTGTCCGCTCATGTATTCGGAGTCCAGGCGAATGTAGCCATGTCCACTGTTGTCGTGGGACATGTGACCAGATCTCCAAGATCCAACAAGGTGTTGGGACATGTGCAATGGGTTCCAATCTGTTGTGGCTGCAGGTACGCAGTTACTCGTCCATGAAAGCAATTGCAGCTCCGTAGGCTATCATTTCCAACATGAGCTCGTTGTCGACTTCATCAAACAGGACGGCGAGGCAATCCATTAGCAGGTCCGGACAGATGTGCTGCATCCACCCCCTTTCACCAATTAGCACTACAGCCCAATAGGGGAGTGGTTCAATGTGGTCACTGCACACGAGGAGTTGTGCAATCTCCCAGGTCCAGCTGCCAGCATGTATGCCAAGTATCAAGGCATCCCATAAACAGGTATCACGGTGACACTCCTGGTCGTGGGCCAACAGGGGGTGCACACATATGTCAAAATCCAGTTCAGCTACCGTCCTGTTGGATAGGCAGACATCCATGGACCACTCTAATATGCACGATCGACAATGCAACACAGGCTGAACGCAGGTGATGTTGGCAAGGCGGAAGCTTAGCCGGTAACTGATCCGCAGCACTGCCAATGGCAGTGCCCCCAGTAAACGCAGCATACGTGCACGGTACAGTTCCACTTGACAGGGGTTGTGCATGTGTCCGGGATGTTCTGCCATTGCGTTAGTGGCTCTGGTTGCAGCGGCACTGTTCTGACCTGCGCCAGTTCTGTGGATGAAATGCCACAGCTCGGATCAATAAGTTGTTTTAGTGTGCAACGGTTGTACGCCTGGGATGGTGTGGGAGTAAGTGTGAAGGCCATTCCATGCAAGATAACTTCGAGCAAGGACTTCTGTGTGTGGGGTGTGTATACGTTGGTCTTTCGTCAGGCTGTGCGTAGTGTGGGAGTCGTCATCAGCTGCTATAGTATCTGTCAGGGGGTGCCTGGCACATGCAATTCCGAGGTCGGAGCTGCAGATGTGCTTCCGCCTGATAGTTCAGACAAAGGAGCTTTCATTCCTAATGTTAGTTTCTCATCTGCTTGCATTCAGGATATGTGAAGTGGCTTGTTGGGGGTGGGGTGGGATATGTGCGACTTTGGGATTCATGTTTGACATGTCTTGCATGTGGCAAATGAGCGGCATCACTGTGTGTTATGTTGCCTCACAGCTGCTCCTCCCTCCCCCGAGCCTATTTACTTGTGTGCGCTGCACGGTTGCATCACTTGCACTCCTACGGCACACCATTGTCATGCCTGTCTATGCATGTCCACAAGCCTGACAACGACACTGTGATGTTGGCCGTTGAAGGTGGGCGGCCACGTGAGTGTAGGGCTGTGGGAAGGATCGGGCGGACACAGATGTAGAGTTCATGCCTGGCTGAACTCGTGCTGCGATTAAGGCTAGGCATTTGGCTCATGCTGCGGCAATACAGATACACACAACACTTGGCATGTATGAGCCAAGACCCCGAGCGGTCTTGCGCTCCTTCATTTCTCTGTTCGTGCGAGCCCGCCCTCCGAGTGCATGCTACATTGCAACATTGTCGATTGCGGGCTGGGTGGCGCCGACACTACAACAGTGACACACTCATTAGTTACTTCCTTGTCCAGGCCAGAACTGAACCACGCCCAGAGCCCCGGGCAAATCCTTCACACCCCTACGCTGGCTTGTCGTACGCCGGCCCAGCCCACTCCGCTTACGCTTACAGGGGGTCGACAAAGCTACCTGTCCAAGGTCTTACCCACTGCCTGAGGTGACATGGTTGCATCCGCTGTCTACAGCACAATGTAATGTGGTAGAGCCCGAGGCCATCATGCATACATAATGACCACATGGACACACTTAGATAGATAGTGGAACTGGCTACGGGCACGTGCGCCCGGCCCCTTTTTATTACCAGGGTCACATGACCAGTGACGCCTGTGCTGGATGGGTGTGGGGTGAGTGTAAGCCAGCCCTCGGGGAGTGGTTGGTGCTGGCAACAACTAGAACAGTGATCATCGGATCACACACACAGATTCAATCATAAAGGGTCCATGACTTGTGGTGCACTGAGGTAGGGGCACCAGATCTGAAATCAAACACACAAGATTCAATCACAAAGGGTCCATGACTTGTGGTGCACTGAGTTAGTGGCACCGGATGCACGGCGGCCAGCAAGCGCCTACCGCCACGTGGCGATGACTTGAGCTGCACTGAGGTAGGGGCACCAGAGCTGAGCGTGCTAATGTGAAGAAATTGTTAATGAGTTGGTCCCTTCAGGATATTCCTGCTGCAGCTGCAGTGGGGTGTGGTACACCTGCCTCATCTTCATCATCATCGTCCCAGGTCTTCCCCACTGCCTGAGTTGACATTGTTGCATCCGCAGTCCACAGCACAAAACTCAATCATGAAGGGTCCATGAGTTGTGGTGCACTGAGTTAGTGGCACCTGAAGAGCTGAGCAGGGTATCAAGCTGATGATGGCATCCAAGACAGGTGTGAGCAACTTTGATAGGCTGGCTGTGAGACTCCTCCGACTCTGGCAGTTGTTGGTTGGAGGTGGTCCTGGCGGGGGTGGCGGGTGTGCAGCCAGCGATGATGGCGTGTCCTTGCAGGTCAGGATTGGATTGGATTTGTGAGCCCTGCTGACCGCAGTGTAGGCCGGAGGCAGCGGTCAGCAAGGGCACACAGCCACGTGGCGTTGACTTGAGCTGCACAGAGTTAGTGGCACCTGGAGCGCTCAGCGGGTGTGCAGGCAGCGATGATGCATCGTCCGGGCGGGCCACACTGGAAGCAATGTCTGTTGCCTACTGGACTGCGCCATAAATAAATCAAGACTCAATTTTAATTGGGGGACCTGCTGAGACCACAGTGTAGGCCGAAGGTAGTAGTCAGCACACACATGACTCCACGGTGCTGTGCCGCTGGGTGCGCTGGGGGCCTGTGTCGTGGAAGCCAGCGATCGGCTGAGGAGGCTGGCGGTCATGGCGGCGGACTTGTGGCAGGGTGAGGGGCGCCGCCCTGGCAGACGCGTTGGCCATCCGGGAAGTGAACCACGCCCAGAGCCCCGGTCTATTTATTCACACTCCTACGCTGGACTGGCATACGCCGGGCAAGCCTACTCCGCTTACGCTTACAGGGGGGGCGACACAACTACTTGACCGTAGTCTTCCCCACTGCCTGAGGTGACATGGTTGCGTCCACTGTCCACAACACTACACACACCGGCAGTATATGTCCACATGGACATGTCTGTGCTCTACATACTGAAGTCTGTCCAGCACATCACCGCCACACTCGGCATTGTGTACATTCTTATTGATGGGTCACTTGCCTCCTTCGCACATACTTGGTTCCCACCTCTCCCCACATTCTGCAATTGTGTGGCTGAGCGGCCATGCCGTTTTTGGAAGGTCAGCTGTCTTGTTCTGTGCTGCCTCAGTGGTAGTCCAGGGGGGGTCCTGGGGGTGGTGGCGGTGGGTGTTGTGGCCCTCTTGGGTCTCCGAGCTGCATGGTCAGTAGCTCCATGACATGTGTTGGTCTTCAGATGTGGCTCTGGGCTGGGATCCCTTTCATGCTGAAGGTTGTTGTCCTGCTTTACACCAGTAAAAGGCAGGTGTTAAATCCCTGCTGCTAATGCGCCTTATCACCTGTTTTGGGGTCGCATCGCAGATCTGGCTGGTCGTTGAGAATATTGCGAAGTGGTGTTTTTGCACGGGAACGCCTACTCTGCATATCATTAGTGTTAGTTGTCGCTCTCATCCGTGGCGATGTTTTTTGCGCCATCTATCGCTGGAAAACTGGCGATATCGGCAGTTTGCACCAGCTTGAGAATAGGGCGATAAATCTATCGCCACTTTTGCGGCGCTAAAGTGCCGATAAATCGGCGATAAGTCCTTGAGAATATGCCCCACAGTGTGCACAGAGTCCAGTGGAACCCCAAAGGTTTGCAGAAATAAAAGTAGATAATACCTTACTATTTGTAGTAGTGTTGGCGAGCAGTAAGGCTTTATCCGAGGGTAGTGCTAAGCATTTAATGTACACATTCAGGCAATAAATGTCACACACTCAAAGACTGAACTCAGACCAATTTGTTTGTATAAAAAATATTATTTAGTTGTATTTTATTTTCTAGAACCAAGCCAGGCCTGGTACAGGTAAGTGCAATTGAACTTTGCAAGAATAATGCAGTTAAATCCAGTTTGAATGCAATTGGATTGGTTACAGGTAAGTCATTTGTTTATAAAACAGTTTGAATTACTTTTCAGTTACTTTTCAGATTACATTTCAGGTTACTTTTCAGATTACTTTTAAGTTACTTTTTCTACTCAGTGTGATATCCCTAGATATCACACTGGGATATTTCCTACAGAAAAGGTAAGTAAATCAGTTTTTGAACATATGCAGTTTTTTTAAGGTTTCTTACAAACCAGCTCCACACTTAAAAAGATTTTCACAAGAAAGCTGTCAATGCAGTCCTATGGGAGAAAGCAGTGTTATCGACTTAACGGTAAGTACTTAGGTTTGGGAGTTGTTTTCTGGGGTTAGAACCAGTGTTCGCCAGAGGGTCAAGGATGCACTCTCAAAGCACCCTCAGTGGCACTAGGGTGGCCGGGTGCAGACTGCTGAGACCCAATGTTGTCTAATGGGGGGTAGGGGGCATCCGGTTGGTGGCTGCTCACGAGCAGGCCACAAGGTTGTGGGAGCAAAGCTCCTGGACTTAGGCTCAGGGAAAAGGGGGATCCGATTTAGCACACAAGGTGCACCCACAGCGGCGCAGGGGCGGCCGGGTGCAGGGTGCTGTTTTGGTGTCGGGTGCCCTGTTGTTTTCAATGGGAGTTGCAGGTTTTGGATTTTGGCTGCAGGCTCGGTCCTGGAAGTCTTTTGGGAGGAACTAACAGCTGGGCAGGTAAGTTGGAGGGCTCGGGGACGTAGGTGCACTTCAGGTCCTCTTCTCCAGGGGCGCAGGGCGGCTGGATGCAGGGGTCTCTTTTGAGGTAGGTTTTCGCCTTACTGGGCCACTTGCGGTTGGGGGGATCTCTGTGCAGAGGCTGCAGGCGAGGTTGGGGAGTCCTGTAGGGGTTAACCCACGGTGGGCTCGGACTCTGGAGTGCTGGGGGACCTTGCTGGGACCAGTAGGCCACTCGGACTCAGGCCGTAGGCGTCGGGGGCAGTGGTGGCTCCAGGCGTCGGATTTCTTTCTCCTCAGCAGGCTCAGAGTCTGTCTTGGGAGTTTCTTTTGAACAGAGCTGCTGTTCACAGGAGATCCGGTCTTTGTTGAAGGCAGTCAGTGCTCCCAGGGGTTTTGGAGGTTTCTGGCTGCAGGACAAGGTGACTTTTGGCGCAGGATTTCTGGAAACTGCAGACGGGCCGGTAGGGCTGGGGCTAAGTCAGTTCTTCTCTGCAGTCTCCTCTGCTGGGTGTCTTCTTTTGTCCTTCTTCTTTGTAGGTTGTGGGAATCTCCTTCTGGGTTCAGGGCTGGCCCCTAAATACTGTATTTAGGGGGCGTTTTAGGGTTCTCGTGGTCAGTATCCAATGGGCTACTGACCTTAGGGTGACTACCCCCTTGGTGTGCTCACCCCACATGGGGGAGTGGGCACAATCCCTCACACTGATTGGAGAGTGCCTGCCATCTGCAAGATGGTGGGCACTGAAGAGTGGGCTTCACCTCATCTTTCCCACCTGAGGGGTGGGGTTGGGGGAGGTGGGCACACCTTCTGGGCTGTTCTACTTTTTCCCGCCTGTCTTCCCGCCGAAATGGAGGGGGAACAGGATGGGGGCCTGCTCCTGATAGCAGGAGAGACTGGGGGTCGTGATACAAAGGCAGAAAGGCCTTTGAAGCTCCCCCGCCACAGATGGCTCTTCCTGACCAGGGGGAGGTGTGAACACTTCCGCCCAGGAAAGGCTTTGTTTCTAGGCTCAGGGAGTGAAGGCTCCCACCCCAGGGGTCCAGAAACCTATCTTGTGGTGGCAGGCTGGTGTTTACCAGTCAGGAAACCCACCAGAGGCTGGTCGTTTTTCAGGGGGCATCTCTAAGATGCCCTCTGAGTGCATTGTATAATAAATCCCACGCTGACATCAGTGGGGGTTTATCATGGTGAGATGTTTGCTACCAAACTTCCCAGAATTCAGTAAAGCCATTATGGTGCTGTGGGAATCACTGACAGAATATCGACTACGAAAATATCGAGGTACAAAAATATCGACATAAAAATATCGTTGTCCAGAATATCAAAGTCCTATCTACATAATGGTAAGTACAAAAATATCGACACAAAAATATCGTTGTTAAAAATATCGTTGTTAAACATATCGTTTTTTTTAATGTTTAAAAAACAAGGTAAAATAAAGGAAATAATACATATAATTAAAAGAAAATAGTTAGAATTATTAGAAAATGTTTAAAATTATAAGTAATACATATAATGTAAAAATAAATTAAACATACATATAAATAAAATATAATATATATATATACATACACCAATAACATAAAAATAAAAATAAAATATATATATAATAAATTAAAATATTAAAATAATTTTAATCTTTTTAAAATACAGTTTACACTACATTAACTGAAACAGTAAAGAAAATGTTGGATAGCAGAGGGGATAACATTACTATTCCCACTCCAGAGAGTGCAACAGTAGGAAAAGTGTTGGATAGCATAGGGGTAAAAATTACTATTCCCACTCCAGAGAGTGCAACAGTAAGGAAAGTGTTGGATAGCAGAGGGGTAAAAATTACTATTCCCACTCCAGTAAGTACAACAGTAGGGAAAGTGTTGGATAGCGTAAGGGTAAAAATTACTATTCCCACTCCAGTGAGTGCAACAGTAGGGAAAGTGTTGGATATCGGAGGGGAATAATTTACTTTTCCAACTCCAGGGAGTGCAACAGTAGGGAAAGTGTTGGATAGCGGAGGGGTAAAAATTACTATTCCCACTCCAGCAAGTGCAACAGTAGGGAAAGTGTTGGATAGCGGAAGGGAATAATTTACTATTCCCACTCCAGCACTTGCAACAGTAGGGAAAGTGTTGGATAGCGGAGGGGTAGAAATTAATATTCCCACTCCAGCAAGTGCAACAGTAGGGAAAGTGTTGGATAGCGGAGGGGAATATTTTACTATTCCCACTCCAACAAGTGCAACAGTAGGAAAAGTGTTGGATAGCGGAGGGGAATAATTCACTATTCCCACTCCAGCAAATTAATTAACATTAATTAAAAAACTATTAATTAATTAAAAATAATTTACCTCACTCCATATTCCCCTATAAATGACACCCCCAATACCGTAAAACATGACACAATTAACATCATTAATTAACAATTAATTACTCAATTAATAACAATTAACAAGCAATTTATAACCAATTATTAATAAATTAATTCACACAATTAACACTATAAAACATTAAATAAATATTTAATAAAAAATATTAATAAATGTATTAAAATTAAATTACTTCCCACCCGACTCCACTATCAACCCACAACCCACTGCTAAAAAAATGACACAATTAACACAATTAACAATAAATAAATTAAAATTAATAACCAATTAATAACTAATTAATAATAAATTATTTACCACAATTAAGATTATAAAATATTAAATACATAAATATTGATTAATAAAAATTATTAATTAATTAATTATAATTAAATTACTTCCCACCCTACTCCCCTATAAACCTACAACCCGCTCCAAAAAATATAAAACAATTAACATAATTATTAATTAATTAATTAATAAAATTAATAACCAATTAATAATTAATTGATTTAATAATTATTTAGAAATACTAATAAATAACATTTATTAATTCCCTTATTATAATTAAATTTCTTCCAACCCTATTCCCCTATGATCCCACAACCCGCTACGGAACTCAAACACAAAATTTATTTCAAATAAAATTAATATTCAATTTATTATAATTAAATTACTTCCCACCCTATTCCCCTATAAACCCACAACCCGCTACGGAACTAAAACACAAAATGTAATTAACATTAAAAAAATTCACACATACATAAAAAAAGCAATACTTATACAAAAAATTTAAATCACATACTTTTATAATACATACTAAAATACATCACACTAATATAAAAATCGATATTATAAACAACGATATTTTTACTAACGATATTACTGACTTCGATATTAACAAAAACGATATTTCTTACCTTACTGTCGATATTCTGGACCACGATATTCTTGCAGTCGATATTCTTGCTCTACGATATTTACAACTCGATATTATGGTAGGTCGACATTAACAACTCGATATTCTGTCTGTGCACCGTACTGTAGAGTTCGTAATGACAAACTCCCAGACCATATACTCTTTATGGCTTTACTGCACTTAAAATGTCTAAGAATGGACTTAGACACTGTAGGGGTACAGTGCCTTATGCAACTGTACCCTCACCAGTGGTAAAGTGCACCCAGCTAAAGGGTTGTCTTACCTAAACCATAGGCAGTGGGTTGCAGGCATGGCACACAGGAATGTGTGCCATGTCAACTCTTCACTTTTCTCTGCACCAAAACATGCAGCCTGCAATGGCAGTGTGTGTGTGTTAAGGCACAGGAACTCTAAGGGTGGCAAAATATGTGCTGCAGCCCTTGGCGGCTTTCCCTGGTCACAGTGCCCTTGGTACCCATGGTACCTTTTACAAGGGACTTACATTTGGCCAGAGAGGTGCCAATTGGGGGTACAAAGGTACAGTTTTGGGAAAGAACACAGGCCCTGGGAACCTGATTGGCAGGGACCCAGGGCACATCAGGTCAAAGTGCATCAGAAATCTGGCAAGCAGTGGGGGTTACTGCAATAGAAACCCAGCTTCCTACATACTTCTGATGTATAACATTCACATAAACATTGCAGTTATCAAACAAAATAATAGAAAAGAACCCATGTCTTCTCCCAAGCCTCTAGATCAGGGATCTCCAACCTTTTCTGTAGTGAGAGCCACTTCTGCTCAAGGAAAGTCCTTCCTAGCTACCAGCATATTCTATCACTATAAAATACTGATAATATGTATTAACATTACACTATGACCATCATAAGCAGGATTATCAGTAGTGACTGCCCAAGCATTCCAGGCGAGGTTACCAGCAGAACTTCCAGGAAAACGTTTATCAATATTAAATGCCTCCATCTGAGTAATGCTGTAACAATCAAATCATTACATGTGGCACAAAACACATAATGACAACAGTAAGGGGCCGATTCCGATTCGGGCCGGAAATCTCTCCGACCGAGCCGGACCCGGAGAGATTTCCGACCGAATCGGACCCGTGCAGCCCGACCGAACGAGTACGATGCGCACGTATGCCATCGGACTCGAGTCGGTCGGACTCCCATTGAAGTCAATGGGAGCCGGTCGTACAATGCGTACGCGGGCTCCCATTGACTCCAATGGGTGCGAGGCGGACAAGGGCGCCCCCTACAGCATGTACGCGGCAAAGCGACTCGCGCCGTACACGCACAGGTAGGGGGACCCATGGGTCCCCCTGTGTGTGACTCACGCGGCTACGCGTACAGGGGGGTCCGACACGGACCCCCAAAGTACGGCTCCGACTGCTCTTTCGAGCCGGAGTGCACGGCTCGGTCGGACTGCTCGCGGCGCGCATCGTACTTACCCGGCCGGGGAACGTCTCCATTGCGCGGTGCGAGTCGAGTCCGAGCGAGTCGGTCGGTGCGGTTAGACACGGTACGAGTCGGTCGGAGCGGTCGGGACGCCCAGACGAGTCGGTCGGCGATTTCGCATCGTACTCGCTCGCCCGGACGCGCGTACGAATCGGTCGGGAAATAGGGCTCCGAATCGGATCCGGTTAAGCCGAATACGATTCGGAGCCCTACCGGCCGAGATCGGAATCGGCCCCTAAGTCTTCTCAACTCAAATTGAATTATCATTCAGCTAGCAACCACAACCACACACCTTAAATTACGCTGCCCTGGATCCATACTCTGATCTCCTCAGCTCTTAAGTTGATCATGCTCCAACTAACACATTTTCACTCTAGCTCCTGAAGTCACACACTTTGGTTGGTCAGCACTAGTTACTGCTGCTACTATTCTTTAATGTCACACGTCAGATGTGCTGTGACTGACAGAGCAGGGTGTATATTATGGGCAATCTGCTTATTAGTTAGCTTTGAAGTGGATCAAGATGGTCATGTGGCAGACCCCATAAGCCAACACAGTGTTAGTTTGAGTGTTATCATAATGCCCTGCCATTGGTTTGGCTGGCTGTTACTCTTAAGGTTCTACAAACAAGAGGAACCGGGAGCTTATGAAGGTCCAACACAATTGCTCCAAAAAGTGAATTATGAGTGAGGGTGTGCAGTTCCTATTAGACAACAGGGACAAGAGAAAGCCAGGTCACAGGAAAAAGAGCTCCATATAGGAGCAAGTGCCCTCACACACCCCAAGAGGTGTCATGCTTCATAATTTGGGCATGCTCCTCATCGGCCCGGCGCTGCAATGCCCTACAGGCACCCTCTAGGGGGCTTTTTTGTACACAACTGTGAAATGCACCACCATGAAGTAGTTTCCAAATGATCTAGTCCATCCAGTCAATTGGTATCCAAAATATTCTTTAATCTTCACAAGAATTTTCTAAAACCAGCCAACGTGTTTCGTCCTACCTCTGTGGACTTCGTCAGGGCGTATTTGTTGGTAGTATTCCTCTATGATAGATATTATCGGTTCCAACAATGTTGTTATTCACCTTAACACAGAAGAGACGCCGACCGCTGTAGCAGAAACTGGGGCTTATCAAGGTACCGTTGCAGTATTACAACACACCTTGGAACCTCACCCTTGACTTTGGAGGAATTGGGCACATGAACGTAATGCCAATGTTGTGAATAACAACATTGTTGGAACCGATAATGTCTATCATAGAGGAATACTACCAACAAATACGCCCTGACGAAGTCTTGGAGGAATTGGGCACATGAACATAATGCCAATGTTGTGAATAACAACACTGTTGGAACCGATAATATCTATCATAGAGGAATACTACCAACAAATACGCCCTGACGAAGTCCACAGAGGTCGGACGAAACACGTTGGCTGGTTTTAGAAAATTCTTGTGAAGATTAAAGAATATTTTGGATACCAATTGACTGGATGGACTAGATCATTTTGGAAACTACTTCATGGTGGTGAATTTCACAGTTGTGTACAAATTAACTTTGGTCAGTTTGATCACTCTCTGGAAACAGCGGGAGTAGTGGATGTGCACACCAAAACAATTGGAAATTATTTCGCTATGGACTAACAGTGGGGGAATGTTGAGGGAGGTGCGGCTGCTATATAGGCTTGCTGTTTCAATTTTGGTTTTTACCCTCTAGGGGGCTCTTTGCCGGAGATCTTTTTTCATGGTGAAGTGAGGGTGTGTGGGTTGTGTAGTGTAATGTGGTGATTGAAAGTGGTACGAGGCAACGGAGTCAGGGTAGGTTCGAAATAAGAACACAGCTCCGCGTCAAAGACGCGACGAAGCATTCTGCTCCGCGTTTGCCATCTGGGGCGAGTCTATCCTTATTAAGGGTCACTT
This sequence comes from Calotriton arnoldi, assembly GCA_963921515.1. NCBI lineage: Eukaryota > Metazoa > Chordata > Amphibia > Caudata > Salamandridae > Calotriton > Calotriton arnoldi. The sequence goes on from CAWUFW010011702.1 coordinate 501,850, forward strand.
TTCCCGATCAGGTCCAGGTAAATTGCCTTGTGACCTGTTGTGTGACTGTCTACTACTTCTCAGTGAGTTCTACACTTAGATTCTAGTCACTAAGTAGTGTAGGTTTGCAACACTAGGTCCTGAAGAATTGCCAATTGATCCTTTTGGACAGCCAGAAGCAAGAAACATGTTGACCACTATATACTACTATGTGTTGAGTTGAGCTCAGTAAAGACCATTCTATTTGAATTGAGCACCACATTTTTAGTTGGGGTAGTGTGCTCTTTTTCATTGAATTAAGCTATCAGTAGGTCCTGAGCTACTTGTCGGAGACCTCTACTCTAGATTTACACTTGTATTCCCTAATTATGTGCTTGGAGTGTGGCCTTGCACTCTGCAACTTTTATCTAGGGCTGATGTAGGGAGAAATGGGTTTTTGTGCCTGATTTTCCATTGCATGCTGAGCGCCAATATCACATGGCCTCGGATTTTTGGCTGAGTGAATATGCATAGTCCTACAGTGTTGAGAGTGGAAGAATGTGTGGATTTACTAATGCAAAGAATGCTCCTGGATGGTACTCAGATTCCTACTCAACCAATGAGGGATTTGATGGCTACACCACCGTGGGAAATACAGTGAGCATGCACTACAGGTATTTCCTCCGCGGATATCGCCTCTAAGGGGCCCATTAGGATGGTGGGCGGACTTTAGTCCGCCCGCCACCCTAGCGGTGCTGGGACCGGCCGCCAGTGGTGCGGCAGTCCCACACCGCCACCCTGGCGGTCGCATTCCGCATCTTTGACATTGCGGCGGGTGCTGCTGTAAGCAGCACCCGCTGCAATGCCAAAGAGGCATGTTGTGCATTGCCATGCACAATGTGGCAGGCACCGGCGATGCCTGCCACCTTGTGCATGGCAATGAAGGGGGGTACCATAGGTACCCCCCAAGTGCAGGCCCCCACCCCCTCAGCCTCCCCGGGGGCCTGCAACGGGCCCCCAAAGCAATTTTCCGCCAGCCTTTCCATGGCGGCAAAGCCGCCATGGAATGGCCTGTGAAACCCAGCATCATAATATGGATGGCGGTGCCTTCTAGGCACCGCCACCATATTATGCCCTTGCTCCGCCCGGCCGGCAATCGGAGCGATTGCCAATCGCCGGAAAAGCGGCGGACGCACTTTGCGTCCGCCGCGATACCCCCCGCCATAATAATATGGCGGGGGGTAAATCTAGTTGGGATGGCGGGCGGATCGCCACCGCCGAACCGGCGGTGGCGATCCGCTCGCCATCCTAATGACCCCCTTAGTTTTCCCTGCATTACAACACAGCCAGATTTACCAGCTGCAAGTTTGGTTCCATGGAAATACCAATACTGCAAAGTGTGATATTTTCTCGGGGTGAATCCCCAACAAGTTTGTAAGATAATGAGATATAAAATGCGGTATCGGATTATGTACATCTGATTAATGCATATATTGCCTATTTAGGACTTCTTTTCTCCATGCATAATTCGACAGGTAATACCTGGGGAAAAGCGCACAGGGAAATAAACTCTGGATTCATGTTTTAAGACACCACAGGCCAAACATACTATATTTTTATTGCATTGTGCACCAAAGTACATGGGTGTCTATTTATGTGTAGCATAGGTTTTGTACTGTAAAGGTACCTTTTCAATACAAAACCTATGCCTTGACATGCTTTAAAACTGTTCTCACTATGCACACGTGCTGTTCAGTGAAGCACACATCTGAAGTTTGAAAAGTTTCAAGACATTTAAACAATACTCTAACTTTACATCTACCTTGAAGAGGTGTAAATTGTTGGAGAAAATTCCAATGTCAGTAAATAGGGTTTTCTGTCAAATCCATGAGTGGTTGCATGGGAATACCCATTGTACTACACGTGAGAGGTGCCCTTTTTGCAAAGTAGCACAAAGCTACCCAAAGCACTGCTTTGCTTTACTTCATGTCTTCTTTCCAACGCAAACGTTTTGTGCTGGAAAGCAAATCCTAAAAAAAAACACTTTGCACCTGTTTGCGTCATTCTAGGTGCAAAGTGTGAAATCTATCCCTACCTGTAACGCTCATGGAGGTGCAAATTTTGGAGCAGATTTACAAGCCCCTTGCGACACTTTTGCGTTGCAGTTGCGTCACTTTTGTGACGCAGCGGCGGCGTAAACAATGCGGCCAATTTACAACGTGATGCATCTAGGGAGATGCGTCACGTTGTAAAGCCTTGCATCACATTATACCTGCGTCAGGTATAATGTATGCAGGGTAGGCATTCCAAAGCAGGAAAGCCTCGTAAAAGTGACGCAGTGAAATCTACAAGATTTCACTGCGACACTTCTGGGACGTCACTGCGTCAAAACCTTACGCCTGCTTGAAGCAGGCGTTAGGAGTGACGCAGTACAATAAGTAATGGCCTCAACATGCATTGCTGGAGTTGCGTTGTGCTTGTGACACGTCTCCAGCAATGTGTAACTTTTCGGTCTATGATGCGTCAGAATTTCTGGCGCATCTGTCAATACTTGCGCCATGGCGCGCAGTATTGCAAATACGGCGCATACATGGTGGCGCAAGGGTATCGCAGGCGCAGGGAAACTGATGCATCTCTCCAGATGCGTCAGTTTCTTGTAAATCTGCTCCTAAGTGCCTTAATCGAGATTACCGGTCCAATCATGTTCTGGGCTCCTAGTTACCCTTTGCGTATTTTCTAGGACGGCAAATGCATAATACTGCATTCTAAAACCCAGATAATATGGGATGTGTTAATTCCCGAGTGGGGTATTCCTACACCTTTATTGGTGCCGAAAATTCTAAGGGGTTGATGAAAATACTATGCAGAAACTGCTCAACTCGTGATATTGCTTTGGAAAAAGCAAAGCTATATATAGACCCCCACAAGGTGCTTACCGTCAAATGAACCAGCAGATGGCAGAAGAGGACAAGCAATGATCTCAGTCGAACGCGTCTGTAGGTGTGAGGAGCGGTCGAAGTACATATAAAATATGGGCACTAGAATCCAGTGAATATGGGACCGGGGTCAGAGACATGGCTAAAAAGCATAAACATTCTATAACTATTTTGCTAGGCTTTCACTTACAGGTAACTGTATATAAAAAGAATGCACACACAATAAATGAAAATTAACTGCAACTTTAATTTATTTGTGGGAAATGCATTTTTCTGATAGGAACACTTGGTGGTTAATGTGATCATTTCAGATAACTGTGGGTGTAACCAGAAGTCACTGATTTGAATTCTGGTGAGTACATCTATTTAGATTGTGTCGATTTATATTGCTAAGAGGTGCAAGTATGTGAGAGAAGTCACTGTGAATATGTAAGTCATTAATGTGCAAAAAAATGTATTACACAAAGTATAACAAAGGTTGTATCAGTATAAATGGGCTGTTGCAAACATGTTTACAGTGCTTTTGAAAGTTATGTTTTCAGTAATACGGTGACTGTGTCTAGTGCAAATCTTTTTATAGGTTTTCATTAAAAGGACACATTCCAGATTCTATCAATTAAAGCATAAAATGATTCCTTTAGATTTACTGGGTAACTTTTGCACACATTTACATTTCTTTCGGGAGCAGGGACTCTGGAAGGAAGGTTTCCTTTTACTTTAGCTGCCTCTCCCTTCTCTCACTTCACAATAGAGGAGACCTCCTTCTCCCCTATTAGCCTGCAGCAATGCAACCGTTCAGGGGCAGTTGTTTGTTAAATAAAAAGTATGGAACTGTTTTGATTAAATTAATAAACTTAGGACCGCTGTTTCCCCAGTTCACCTGACCACTTCGACCTCTGTTACAGATGTCTGGGCAGTTTCTGGGCTGTGGGCTCAGCTTGAGTGTCATATGGTTTGGGTTATGCTGGACAGTTGCCCTGAATTGTAATGAGATTTGTGCTGGGCTGTTGACTAGGCAGGTTTAGGCTCCAGGAAGGGTCAGACTCTGGATTGAGCTGTCGACAAATTGGAATGGGTGGACCTTGGACAAGGCTAGACTTTCGACAAATGAGATCGTGTTTATGGGCATGGCCTGATGTATAGTTAGCAGGCTTCCCAGGTCCATTCGTGGGCAGCTGGTCCTCTTCAGGTTTTTGCCTTGCATTCTGGGACTTCCAGTACTGCTTTGTAATGGGATAAATCAGTCTACAAGTCCCAGAGTGCAAATAAAGCACCAGACTGGGGCAGCTTGTCACACATGGACCTGGGCAACTTGACAGGGCTGCCGATGCCCAATGCAGTGGCGCCTCCATGCACTCTGGCAAGACTCCTGAATAATCTCCCCCAATGAGGCTATTAATCCTGTTTTAACTCGAACGTGTGGGTAACCACCCCCTCTCAGCGTACCCTGTACACCTAAGGATTTGGCACCACAACTTCGGCAGAACAGAAATTGATCAAGCTGAATTGTAAAGGATCCTGTATAAGAGGCCTTATTTTGCGATAACCAAATATGGTGGTTTCTGGCGAATCACAGGTCTTGCTATGAGTGCATGATAGAAGCAATGGGACAGCATTTGGGGAGCCTGGCTGCCTGAACTGACCTGTGGGGGAAGCAGCAGACATCTTGGCGGTGCAGTGGCCCCTTGAACATCGCATTGCAATTGCTTTGCATTGCCAATGGCCATTGGTTTAATTTTTTTCCAGCACAAGATGGACATGCCCAGAAATATTGCAGATCACATTGCACACCAATGCATTTGAGGGATAGCTGGCATTCAGAAATGTCCCTAGGTACCTTGTGAGCTTAGTTTGGCACATCTTTAAATATATATCGCACTATTACAGTTTTTCTGCCCCCAACATTTCACATGTGGTTGCTCCCTGCGGCAACTTGTAATAATACATCTCAGAGATGACCCAAATTTATTTCAACAGTCATTCACTTTTGTGTTCTCTATACTGGTTATCACGTGTACTTTCATTTTCTTCACAGAAAACCAAGATGAAAAATACAATGATGTGCTTTGTGTTGCCACCCCCTTAGTAGTGAACTGTTGGAGAATGGACCTCTCTGAAGGGTCGCACCAAAAGTTTGCCATCCTCCTCCTGTATTTGCTGAATTATTTTGTTGTCCTTAGGACTCTGAGCATTTTACCACTGCTGACCAGTTCTAAAGTGCATGTGCTCTCTCCTCTAAATATGGTATAATTGGTTTACATCTGTTTAATTTACCTGTTAAGTCCCTTGCAAAATGGTATACCATATGCACAGGGCCTGTAAATTAAATGCTACTAGTAAGCCTGCAGCACTGATTGTGCCACCCACACACATAGCCCTTTAAACTTGTCTCAGGCCTGCCACTGCAGAGTCTATGGGGCCGATTCCGATCTCGGCCGGTAGTGCTCCGAATCGGATTCGGTTTTACCGGATCCGATCCGGAGCCCTATTTTCCGACCGAGTCGTACGCGCGTCCGGGCGAGCGAGTACGATGCGTATTCGCCGACCGACTCGTCCGGGCGACCCGACCGCTCCGACCGACTGGTTCCCGGATCGTACCGCTCCGACCGACTCGCCCGGACCCGATTCGCACCGCGCAATGGAGACGTTTTCCGGCCGGGTAAGTACGATGCGCACCTCGACCGCTCCGACCGACTCGCGCCGTCCGACTCGAACTCGCTGTCGGAGCCGTACTTTGGGGGTCCGTGTCGGACCCCCCTGTACGCGTACCCGTGCGAGGTGCACACAGGGGGGACCCATGGGTCCCCCCTACCTGTGCGTGTACGCCGCGAAGCGCTCGCGGCGTACTCGCTGTAGGGGCGCCCTTGTCCGCCTCGCACCCATTGAGGCAATGGGAGCCCGCGTACGCGTTGTACGACCGGCTCCCATTGAGTTCAATGGGAGTCCGACCGACTCGTGTCCGGTGGCATACGAATGCATCGGACTCGTTCGGTCGGACTGCACGGGTCCGATTCGGTCGGAAATCTCTCCGAGGCCGGCTCGGTCGGAGAAATTACCGACACGAATCGGAATCGGCCCCTATGTGTGCAGTTTTACTACCACTTCCAACTTGGCTTTTAGAACCCATTACCAAGCCATAAAGTCTCTTTTTATTACACATATGTCACCCCTAAGTTAGACACTCGGTAGCCAGTATGTCAGGGTGCTGTGTAAGTAAAAGGTAGATGATCTACTTTGGGAAACATCCATTACCATGCAGTCATTACAACAACCTACCTTTACAATGCAACTGTTACAACGCAACTGCCTTTACATCGCATGCCATTACAATGCATGTGATTACAACGCATGTCACTACAAAGCATGCCATTATAACGCATACCATTACAACGCATGCCATTGCAACGCATTATAAGGTAAGTAATGGAGATTTTTTTAGTATTAGGGTGGGTATGGGTTTTGGGGTACATGGGAATAGTAATTTTTACCCCAACACTTTCCCTACTGTTGCACTCACTGGAGTGGGAATTGTAATTTTTACCCCTACACTATCCAACACTTAGTAGTTTTTACCCCTACACTATCAAACACTTACCCTACTGTTGCACTCACTGGAGTGGGAATAGTAATTTTTACCCCTACACTATCCAACACTTACCCTACTGTTGCCCTAAAAGTATTATGTGTTGTAATGGTATGCGTTGTAATGGTATGCGTTGTAATGGAATGCGTTGTAATGGTAGTTTTTAAAAATGTGTTGTAATGGCATGCGTTGTAAAATCCTGCAATATAATGGTAGTTGTGATGTAAAGACTGCATTGTAAAAGCATGCGTTGTAATTGCATGTGTTGTAACGTCATATATTCATCTACTTTTGAGTTTTGCATACCCTGGTAGTGAAAAGCATGTACATTAGTTTTTCACTACTGTGAGGCCTACTTCTCTCATAGGTTAACATTGGTAATTCCTTAATACACCTTCAAGCTGTAATTCCTGATCAGAAAGGAGTAGCCTGGTTATGTTTTATATCTTTGGAGTGGTAATGATGAATTATTTTTACTGGTAAAGTTGGATTTAACATTACTATTGTAGAAGTGCCACTTTTAGTAGGTGGCAATTTCTCTGCTCTTACAGCTCTGTGTGCCTGCAGCCTGTCTCCAATACATGCCTAGAGTGGGTGACAGCTACACTTTGTGCATTTCCTTTAGACAGCCACAAACACAGGAAGGTTAGGTGTGTATGAGTAATCATGGGCATTTTGATGGTTCTTCCTGGGCAGGAAGGGAGGGAGGGGCTGACGCGGCTGAATAGGCAGTACCCTGTCCCCACACAACTGACTGATTACCCCCCACAGTTAGTCTGCAGCCAGGACTGGGAAGAAAGGGCTTCTGTGCACTTCAAAGACCCTTCTTTGAAGTCACCCCCACTTCAAAGGCACAACTGGGTTTAAGTACTGGGGCTCCGACCCCACCAAATCAGACACTTATGGACCTGTAACTGAACTCTGTCAGAAGAGCTGCTGTGCTGCATCTAGGACTGGCACTCTGCTGGACTGCTGATTAGGAAGACCTGCTTTTTTGCTGTGCTGCACTGTTGCCTGCTGCTCTCTGACCTTGCTGAGGGGCAGCTGGACTCTGTTGCAAGTGAAGCGCTTATTGGCTTGCCTCCTGTTGCTTGAGAGTCAGGTTAATCAAAGTCTCTACCCCTGCTCCTGTGCCTGGTTCACTGGAAGTGGACCCATATACTTGCACCAGAGAAATCAACACATCTCCAGTCTGCGTGTAGCAGAACCGGTGCATCGACCCTGTTGTGAGAGTAGAATCGGCACATCACACTTGGAACCGCCACATTGCATCCGGAACCTCCGCCTCGGAACAAACACATCCCCGCCACTGCATGGAGAAGATCGACGCATCGCCCCTCTGGCGTGGATTGACCCGATGCATCGCATTCAGAACTGCCGCGCTTGAACCCAATGCTTCATTCAACAGACCCGACGCATCACTGCCACTGTCCAAAGAAAATTGATGCATCACCTCAACTGCAGGCTCGGCATCGACACATCGCTCGTCTGCACCCCGCATCTCGCTGTTGGGACCCAGGATCAAGGAACTCCATTTACCGGGCATGCGTGGCTCTTGTCCCTGCCCTGCGCTCCTTTGCGGTCAGCCTGAACTGTTGACTTTTCCCCAATCCAGGGCGACCAGTTAACTCCATTGGAGCTAATTGTTTCTAAGAGCTAGAACCACTTTCATTCTTTTAAAGTTCATATCTCAACTTCTAATTTTTGGATATTTGTCGTTTTGGTGTTGATTTACAAAATTATTGTCTATTTTACTACACCAGTTTTGAGTCTTTTTGTGGTGTTTCATTGTGTTACTCTGTGTGTGTGTGTTGCACAAATACTTTACACATTGCCTCTTTACATAAGCCTGACTGCTCTGTGCCAAGCTACCAGAGAGAAACATGCTCAACTGGAGAAAGAGCAGGCTCTGGCTGAGAGAAAATAAGCTGTGGAAGAGAGGAGGCTGGACATGGAGGAAAAGAAGATGGCACTTAAGCTGAGCCTCAGAGAGCTGGACATTAGAGCCCTAAAAGTGGGGTCCAGTAGCAGTAATGGTGGAAGCATACCTGCAGTGTCCACTAGTGAATCAAGAATCTACATACTCAAAGACTTCATGCCCAGTTATGTGGTGGGGATGACATGGATAAGTGGCTTGCAGCCTATGAAGTGTCACTAAGAGCGCACAAGGTCCCAGAGTAGTCCCGGGGTGTAGTTTATGGAGGTACATGCCTCCAGTGGTGAGGGATACACTCTTAACACAGGAAGTGGGGGACCAGACATGTTACAGTGCAATGAAGTCCATCTTAGTCAAGAAGCTTTGAATGACCCCTGAAAAGTATAGGCAATGGTTCAGGGGCAGCCACAAGATCTCATCACACACATCCATTGCTGTTGATTATGCTAGCAAGGGCTGGGTGAGGGGCAGCAAGAAAGATGATTATTCATGGCTGTACAACTTGATTTTGAAGAAGCACATGCTTGATATTTGTTTTCCAGAGCTGCGTTAACACCTGGTTGATAGCAAGCTTACTGACCCCAGGAATCTTGCTTAGGAGGCGGACATCTGAGTCAGCACCAGAGTGTGCAGAAAAGTACCTGGGAGTGACCCCAAGAAGGGTGGTTCAGGTTCTCCCCAACAGAGTGAGAGGGAGGTCAAGAAATACACAGATAGGCCTCATGGTAAGGGGGAAGGCAAGGGTTCCCATGTCCCTTCTGAGAAGAAGGAGGGAGGTTCTGGTGGGCGGTGGCCTAGGACGCCACAGTTCCAACCCCGCTGCTTTGGGTGTTCCCAACTACGACACAAGCAGGGGGCTCTGTCTATCCAAAGAAACCACCCACTGGTGGGAAATCTGCATGGGTGGCCAATGAGGCCTTATGGGAAAGTAGTTCCCAGGGGCGGGTCATAGACTATGCCATGAGCTTCCTCAGCTGGGAGATAGACTTAGGGTGAGTTGGTGATCCCAGTGGTGTAACAAAGGCCCCCGCAGGGCCCCTGAGCTCCAGGGGGCCCCTCAGCACAGTAGGCTGGCCCTAGAGCTCAAGATTGAGTCTGAAGGTGCCCCTCCTTGTACTTTGCAGGGGGGGGCTGGAGTTTTGTTACACCACTGGGTGTTCCCTGAGGATGGTAGTCATTCCTTCCAACAGGTGGGAGTGAATGGAATCCCAATGACTGCTCTGATGGATGTGGAAGAGCTAATCTCCCCAGAGCAGTACACCGGCCAGGTGTGTAGAGTGACTCTGGCCTATGGCTAGGACTTTTTCAGCCCTATGGCCCTGGTGTCCCTAGAGTAGGATCGGGAGGTGACCCAGAGAAGTGTCATAGTTAGTTCCCAGATGCTCATTGACTGACTTCTGAGGAATGAGTTGCTCCCAGTGTCAGGAGAACTGGAAGGGGCGGTACCCACAGGTGCCTTGACAGTTTATTTTTCTGGGGGTACAACTTCCAAACGGAGAGTACAGAACCCCAGTTGGAGGGGTAGGTAGAGGAAGGACTCACCCCTGACTCCTGTTCAGCCCAAGGGTACAGACCCTGAGTTGACGGAACAATTTCAGGATACCACCCCTGAAGTGGTGGGAGGTGGAGTGGGAAGGGATGCACGGGACCTAGGGCTATTGCCCCACACTCTGAGAAACCACAGTGAACAGAGGCCCCTGGATGGCCTGGGGTCTGGCTCTTGACACTGACACTGTCAGTGGCTTGTGTTGTTTTCTGTCCTTGTTAACAGAGTTGTCCTTGGGTTGGTGACAGAAGTCAGACCAAAGGGGTGGAATGGGCCACATCACTTTGTTGGCCATGGTGGTACTGTCTACTTACTGGGATGGATCTGTGAGCAAGGTGAAGGTAGGTGCTGCACAGATGGGGCCCACAGATAAGGAGAAGGATTCCCCATGGGTTAGCTAAGTGGCCCTGGAGAGTATAGATAGAAGGATCCAACTGGGTTCAGAGAGGCATAGAATTGGCAAGTTCCCCTGCAGCACTGGGCAATTGTCCCTGTTCTATCGCCCTTAGCAAGGAAGTCCATCAAGATATTGATTAGCCTACCCTGGCTTTAGGATGGAGGGGGGTCTTGCTGAAAAATGGCCCTCTCTAAATGGTCACTCCAAACATTTTGCCATCTTCCTCCTCTCTTTGCTGAATTATTGTGTTGGCCTTGGGTGTCTGAGCACTTTACCACTACTGACCACCGCTAAAGTGCTTGTGCTTTCTCTTCTAAACATGGTATCATTGGTTTACACCTGTTTGGCATATTTCATTTACTTGTAGGTCCCTTGTAAAGTGGTATACCATATACCCAGGACCTGTAAATTAAATTCTACTAGTGGGCCTGAGGCACTGATTGTGCCACCCACACAAATAGCTCTTTAAACGTGTCTCAGGCCTGCCACTGCAGTGCCTGTGTGTGCAGTGTTACTGCCACTTCCAACTTGGCATTTAAAACCCTTTGCCAAGCCTTAAACTTCCTTTTTATTACACATAAGTCACCCCTAAGGTAGGCCTGAGGTAGCCCATTGGGCAGGGTGCTCTGTAAGTAAAAAGTAGGACATGTACTTTTGAGTTTTGCAAGTCCTGGTAGTGAAAAACCCCAACATTAGTTTTTCACTTCTGTGAGGCCTACTCCTCTCATAGCTTAACATTGGGAATTCCTTAACACACTTTTAATCTGTAATTCCTGATTAGAAAGGAGTATCTGTCTCATGTTTTATATCTTTGGAGTGGTAATGATGAATTCTCATTACTGGTAAAGTTGGATTTAACATCACTATTGTAGAAGTGCCCCTTTTAGTAAGTGGTCATTTCTCTGATCGTACAGTTCTGTGTGCCTGCAGCGTGTCTCCAATACATGTCTGGAGTGGGTGACAGCTACACTTTGTGCATTCCCTCTAGACAGCCACAAACACAGGAAGGTTAGGTGTGTCTGAGTAATCATGGGCATTCTGATGGCTCTTCCTGGGCAGGAAGAGAGGGAGGCGCTGACACACCTGAATAGGCAGTGCCCAGTCCCCACACAAAGGGCTGATTACCTCCTACAGTTAGTCTGCAGCAAGGACTAGGAAGAAAGGGCTTGTGAGCACTTCAAAGTCCATTCTTTGAAGTCACCCTCACTTCAAAGGCACAACTGGGTATAAGTACTGGGGTACTGGGGCTCTGACGCAACCAAATCAGACACTTCTGGACCTGTAACTGTACTCTGTCAGAAGAACTGCTGTGCTGCATCAAGGACTGACACTCTGCTGGACTGCTGATCTGGAAGACCTCCATTTCTGCTTTGCTGCACTGCTGCTATCTGACCTTGCTGAGGGACTGCTGAACTCTTCCTTGCAACTGAAGTGATCTCCAAGGGCTTGTTACCTTGTTTCCTGTTGCTTGAGATTCATGGCTATCAAAGTCTCTACCCCGCTCCTGTGCCTGGTTCAGTGGAAGAGGACACAGATACTTACACCAGAGAAATCGATGTATCTCCAGTCTGCATGTAGCAGAACCTGTGCATCGACCATATCGCAGTGTAGAATCGGCACATCGCACTCAGAATCACTGCATCGCATCCGGAACCACTGCTTCGGAATCAACACATCGCTGCCAATGCGTGGAGAAGATCGACACATCTTCCCTCCAGCGTGGATTAATCCGCTGCATCGCCTTCGGAACCACCACGCTCGGAGCCCGCACTTCGCTCAATGGACCTGACACATCACCACCAGTTCCTGAAGAAATTTGACGCATCACCTTGACTGCAGGCTTGACATTGACGCATCGCACTTCTGCACCCCGCATCTCACTGTTGCGACCCAGGCTCAACGTACTCTGTTCACCAGGCCTGTGTGGCTCTTATCCCCGTCCTATGGTTCATCACAATCGGCATGAACTGTTGACTTTGCCCCGGTCCAGCGCGACCAGATAACCCCATTGGCGCTTATTGCTTCTAAGCGCTAAAAACACTTTTATTCTTTCAAAAAATCATATCTTATTGGATTATTGTCATTTTGGTCTTGATTTATTTATAAAATTATTGTCTATTTCTCTAAACCAGTGTGGAGTCTTTTTGTGGTGTTTTCATTGTGTTACTGTGTGTGTGTGTGTGTGTATGTGTGTGTTGCACAAATACTTTACACATCGCCTCTTTAGATAAGCCTGACTGCTCTGTGCAGAGCTACCAGAGGGTGAGCACAGGTTATCTTTTAGTGTGTAGCTGACTTACCCTGACTAGGATTGGGGTTCCTGCTTGGACAGCGTGCATACCCCTCAGAAAACCAATTTCTAACATGAACCATGGTTAAAAGTGATCACTTTTATACCCTAATTATGAGCTTAGAGAGTGGCCATGCATGCTGCAACTTTCTTATTAGTGCTGATGTGAGGGTGCAATGGGTTTTTGTGCCTGACTTTGCTTTACAAGTCAAGCACAAATTGCACATGACCTCGGCAAGAAACATGTTGACCACTATATACTACTATGTGTTGAGTTGAGCTCAGTAAAGACCATTCTATCTGAATTGAGCACCACATTTTTAGTTGGGGTAGTGGGCTCTTTTTCATTGAATTAAGCTACCAGTAGGACCTGAGCTACTTGTTAGAGACCTCTGCTCTAGATTTACACTTTTATTCCCTAATTATGTGCTTGGAGAGTGGCCTTGCACTCTGCAACTTTTATCTAGGGCTGATGTAGGGAGAAATGGGTTTTTGTGCCTGATTTTCCATTGCATGCCGAGCGCAAATATCACATGGCCTCGGATTTTTGTCTGACTGAATATGCACTTTAAAACAGTGTTGCGAGTGGAAGAGTGTGTGGATTTACTGATGCAAAGAATGCCCCTGCAGGGTTCTCAGACTCCCAGTGAACCAACGAGGAACTTGATGGCAACCCCACCCCGGGAAATACTGTGACTATGCATTACAGATATTTCCCCAGTGGATATTGCTGCACTGTTCGACCTACATTATAACACAGACAGATTTACCAGCCACAAGTTTGATCCCATGGAAATACCAATACTGCAAGGTGTGATATTACCCAAGGGTTAATTCCCCCAAAAGGTTGTAACATAATGAGGCATAAAATGTGGTATTGGATTATGTGCATCTGATTAATGCATACCTTGTATCTTTACGACTTATTTTCTCCATGCATAATTTGCCAAGTTATGCTTGGGAAAAAGTACACAGGGAAAAATCTAGTTTTAAGGCACTACAGGCCAAACTTACTATATTTTCATTGCATTGTGCTCTGAGGTACAAGGGTATCTATTGATATTTAGCATAGGTTTTGTACTGTAAAGGTACCTTTTCAATAAGGAAATCTATGCCTTGACATGCTTTACAACTTTTCTCACTATGCACATGTGCTGTACAATGCAGCACACATCCACAGTTTGGAAAGTTTAAAGACATTTAAACAATGCTCCAACTTCATGTCTACTTTAAGGAGGTGCAAATTGTTAGAGAAAATGCCAGTGTGAGTAAAATGGGTTTTGCATCAAATCCCTGGGTGATTGCCTGGGAATGCCCATATACTACCAATGAGATATCCCTTTTTGCAAAGTAGCACCTAGCCGCCCAAACCACTACTGTTCTTTACTTCAGGTCTACTTTCCAACACAAAAAAAGTTTTGTGTTTGTAAGAAAGTCCCCCAAAACACTGTGCACTAGTTTGCGTCACTCTAGGTGACACTGTACCAGCACAAAGTGTAAATAAATCTGTCCCTACCTGTATCGCTGATAGAAGTGCAAACTTGGGGGCATATTTACATGGAGTTAACGCCACCAGAACGTCACTTTTTCCGACGTTCTGTTGGTGTTAACTCCTTCGCCTTATTTATAAGGCGGCGTTAAGCCATTTAACGTGTCCTTAACGCTGCTTTGTAAATAATGCCCCAATTCTTGCAGCACTTAGCGTGAAAGGGGCCTGCAATGGATTTTGCAGTGGGCATTCCGCCGCAACACCCATTGCTTTTTTACAAGGTATGGGGCAGAGCCAAAAATACCTCCAGGGAATACCTGGTCTTAAGCAGGCGATATGAGGAGAAATGTTTTATTTCGCCTCGCATTTTGCTCTTTCCACATGTGCTGCATTCTGCACCACTGCAGCACACTTAGATAGAGTAAATCGCCTGTGAAGATTGTTCATGTGCAGGAAGTTGTCCCTTCCTGCACATAAACAATTGTCCCTGCAGCGCAGGCACCCTAGCAAAATGGCTCTAGGGTGTCTGTGCTGGCGCTAGGTAGCTTTTTTTGCAGCAGCGCTAGGGATAACACAGGGATATGCCACATTCTTGTGAATACGGAACATCCCTGTGTTTTGAAACTGTCGGAGCTCAGCGTTAACAATTTTGGTGTAACACCGTGCTCTGCCAGTTTCTTGTAAATATGTCCCACGGTGCCTTAATCGGGATTACAGGTCCAATTGTGTTGGGGGCTCCTAGGTCCCCGTTGCATATTTTGTAAGACTCCAGGGGGGAGATTTACTAAGATTTTGCGCCGTGTTTACATCAGAAAAGTGATGCAAATAGGCGAATTTTTTTTTTTCTAATTTACTTTCCAGCGCTAAACTTGTTTAGCGCTGGAAATAACGTAAAAATAATGCAAAGCAGTGCACAGCGCTGCTTCGCATTACTTTGCGCCATAGGGGTGTACCAAGCGTGGTGCATGGGCCTTCCTATGCAACCACCCAAGGTTTCTCTCGCTAAACCCAATTTACTAAATACAGTAGATTGGGTTTAGCGTGAGAAACTGCGCCCTTTTAAACTAGGCGCAAGGAAGGAGAAATGCTTTCATTTCTCCTTCCTTTTCCGACTTTGTATGTATGCTGCACTGTGCAGCACGAATACAAAGTGGGAAAAGCTTTGGCTCGTGTCTAGGCATAGTATTTTGTGCAGGAAGGGTACCCGTCCTGTACAAAACCTATGCTAGACTCTCACACACACTAGCGCTATGGCGCTGAGGTGTGTGCGTGGCACACAGCAGTTGTAATCAGCGCCGGTGCTAGGGAGGTGGGAGGAGAGAGCCATATCTTTAAAAATATGGCGCTCTCCTGCTCCTTCCCTGTAGCGCAACGCAGCGCAGTCTCGTGGGGGCTGCGCTGTGTTGCCTGGAGATTTGGTAAATCTCCCCCCAGGTGTGCTAATGCTGCATTCCAAAATCCAGATAAAGTGGGATGTGTTAATTCCCGAGTGTGGTATTATTTATTACACCTTTACCGGTGTTAGTAATTGTAAGAGGTAGATGAAAATACTGGGCAGAAAACTGCTCGACTCGTGATATTCTACAGCTATGGGAAAAGCAATGCAGTGAATAGACCTCCGCGAGGTGCTTACAATCAAGTGAACCAGCAGATGGCACAACAGGACAAGCAATAATGTCAGTTAAATGCATCTGTAGTTAAGAGGAGCGGTCGAAGTCAAAATATAACATGGGAACTGGGGTCCTGAGTACAATGAGGGCGAGCCAGTGAGTGTGGGAACGGTGTCAATGACGTGACGTAAAAGCACAAATATTCTATAACTATTTTGCTGGCCTTTCACCTACTGATAGTATATAAAATATAAGGCACACACATTAAATGAAAAATCACTGCAACTTTAATGTATTAGTAGGAAATGCAGTTTTCTGGTAGGAAAAATTGCTGGTTAATGTGATTATTTCAGATGTTTGTGTATGTAACCAGCCGTCACTGTTTTGAATACTGGTGGGTACATTGGGGAAATAGTGACGTCTATTTATATTGCTAAGCAGTCCAAGTCTGTGACAGAAAGCACTGTGAATATGTTATCATTATTGTAAAAAATATATTACACAAGTAAAACCAAGGTTGTACACAGTATAAATGGGCTGTTGCAAAAGATTGTGTCCAAACGTTAACAGTGCTTTCAAAAGTTATGTTTATTTAGTAATTCGATGACTGCGTCTAGTGCAAATCTTTTTTATAGGTTTCCATTGAAAGGACAAATTCCAGATTCTATCAATTAGAGCATAAACTGGTTGCCAAGCAGCCTTTAGATTTACTGGGTAACCTTTGCACACATTTACATTTCTTTCGGGAGCAGGAACTCTGGAAAGAAGGTTTGCTTTTACTTTAGCTGCCTCTCCCTTCTCTCACTTCACAATAGGGGAGACCTCCTTCTCCCCTCAGTGGCGTAGCTAGAGGGGGGGGGTTGGTGGGGGCAGACAGCCCCAGCCAGCACGAGTTTTGGGGGTGCCGTCTGGCCCCTCTCCCCCCGCTCTTACCTGTGGCCGTCGCGGCCCCATGAATCATCAGCAACCCCTCCCCCTCCCCGCTCTTCGAACAGGTCGCCGCGGGAGGCAAACGCACGGGCCGCCATGGGCGGCCTAAGGCCTAGCTACGCCACTGTCTTCCCTATTAGCCTGCATGCAATGCAACCGTTCAGGGACAGTTATTTGTTAAATAAAAAGTATGGAACTGTGTTGATCAAAATTAATAAACTTAGGACCGCTGTTCACCCAGTTCACCTGACCACTTCTGTAGTGTAGCTCCTATTTCCCTAATAGGCTCTGCGCATTGGAATAATATATCCTATAGGTTTGACATAGGACTAAGGTCGGTATGTCCCTATCGAGTATATTAAACTTAATTACTTGTGCCAGCTAGCTCAGAGGCCACTAGAAACTCCTTGACAACAAGAAGGGAGTAGTTTCTGGCAGCCGCAAAACATGACCAATATGTTTCCCTTTTAGAATCAGAACGTGTCCCAGAGTCGTGGAAACACTAGATAACTATTTCACTCAGCTCAGTCGTGCATGCTTAGTTTTCCTCAGAGTTACACAGAAATAATAGACGAGTGTTTTCAATAAAAGATTTATTGAACAGTCTTGTTTCTGGTGTAAATATAATGTGCTGTTACGATCACAAGACAGTATGCGAGATAAATAATGTACAGGGTGAGCAGTAGAAATAAATAATACTGCGATAGCATTATCTTTTAGTACATATGCTGTTACATAAATAACACAGACTAAAAATGCGAGTACTCATACGATGCGGTGCTAAGCTAGTTCTACCCCAAGGTACCTAACCTAACCTAGGTGTAGGACGAGGTATGAAATAGGTGAAGTATTCCTTACTATGGTATTCTAAGAGTATGTTTAGTCTAGTATGCCTAGTATGCCAAGAGTCCCTCTAGGTTCTTATCAGCTCCATACCTGAAGAATGAGAGAGGTTGGAATCTCTTTGCCAGACTCGAACTCCAACACCCCGCAAGGGAAGTCAGATCACTGGAAGCTGGAAGCTGGGCTCTCTGCGTGCAGGGAATGGCAGCGTCTTCTCAGTGCGTCAGGCCGGGATACGGGCTCCTCTGAAGTCGAGGTCTCCTCTAGTTTACAAGGGCTAAGGAAGGTATATTTATACCTGAGAGTACCTTAGGAATGTTAGCATTGACGTGAATTGGGTATCGAAAGACGTCATGGATGAACCCCTAAGGAATAATGGTTCATGCATAATATATGAGGCCTTGAAGAAATCAATAGTCCTGGGCTAGGGAAACTCCCGCAGCCTAAGGGTCTGTTCTTCATGAACTCGTTGTGACGTTAGGGTGGACGGATGTCAGAGACCATGCCTGTATTTGGAGTGCACGGTTTAATGCCTAAATAAGGCCTGGGATTCTATGCCTATATAAGGACATGATATTTGGAAAGCCTGTTATGGACACCCTAAGGAGAATACAACACTTCGACCTCTGTTACAGATGTCTGGGCAGTTTCTGGGCTGTGGGCTCAGCTTGAGTGTCATATGGTTTTGGTTATGCTGGACAGTTGCCCTGAATTGTAATGAGGTTTGTGCTGGGCTGTTGACTAGGCAGGTTTAGGCTCCAGGAAGGGTCAGACTCTGGATTGAGCTGTCGACAAATTGGGATGGGTGGACCTTGGACAAGGCTAGACTTTCGACAAATGAGATCGTGTTTATGGGCATGGCCTGATGTATAGTTAGCAGGCTTCCCAGGTCCATTCGTGGGCAGCTGGTCCTCTTCAGGTTTTTGCCTTGCATTCTGGGACTTCCAGTACTGCTTTGTAATGGGATAAATTAGTCTACAAGTCCCAGAGTGCAAATAAAGCACCAGGAATGGTGCACCTTGTCACACATGGACCTGGGCAACTTGACAGGGCTGCCGATGCCCAATGCAGTGGCGCCTCCATGCACTCTGGCAAGACTCCTGAATAATCTCCCCCAATGAGGCTATTAATCCTGTTTTAACTCGAACGTGTGGGTAACCACCCCCTCTCAGCGTACCCTGTACACCTAAGGATTTGACACCACAACTTCGGCAGAACAGAACCTGTTCATGCTGAATTGTAAAGGATCCTGTATAAGAGGTCTTATTTCGGATTATCAAAGATGGTGGCTGCCGGCGAGTCACAGGCCTTGCTGTGAGTGTATAACAGCATATTGGAATCAAAGGGACAGAATTTGCGGAGCCCGGCTGAAATGACCTGAGGGGGAAGCAACAGACATCTTGGCAGTGCTATGGCCTCCTGAACATCACAGTGGTTATTGGGTGACCAAGCCATGAGACTAGTAGGGCTGCATTGGTGTGGTGCTGTGAGAGGCTGGCATGGTATGTGATGTACACTTATGTAAGTGGACATCCTGCACCAGTCCAGACAACCTTTATGGTGATCTAGGAGGTCTTAGACCACCTTAGAAAGCTCTCTAAGTGGTAGCTGTGGAGAGCAGCCTTCAGGCTTAGTCCAGAAGGAGTGTAAAGCAGCTTGTTTTACCAGAATGAAATCTTATAGGTATAGAATAAATGAAAAAGAACCACACAAGGTAGTTATAAAAATATGTATTTATTATATAATACTCACTAACATGTTTAGATATCTCCTACCCAGAGATATACACAGTGCACACAATACTTTGCATAGAAATTACGTAAATAGCACAGAATACACAGTGAACCCAGGGGGGACCAAACCATATATTAAGAAAGTGGTATAAGAACCATGACTCGTGTCAAGACAATGTCAAGAGGATGTAGAAGTGCCAAGCCCCCAAGGAACCACCCAAGGTGAGTGACTAAGAACCCCACAGAGATTGTGTGCAGTGTGGGAACACAACTGCGTTCTCCCTACAAATCAAAGTGTAAGTCGCAGTTGCAATTTTAAAGAAAAGGGACCCTTCCCAGTGGACCCTGAAAAAACCCCATGGAAGACAGGTTGGAGAGCCACCCCACCCGTGGATACCCTAGTACCTGCACTACCTATACCAGGGAAGCCGGGTGCATAGGTGTGAAGTTGTGTCGGAAACCGCTGTCGAACCCAATGGAGGACTTCAGGAAAGTGGCGCTGCTGGAGAATGAGAAAGTGTCCAGTGGAATCCGAAGGTGAATTCGAGTTGAGAGCTACCTGCAAGCAGAGGGGACAGAGTCTTTGTCACTCAGGAGTGACCCGGAGACTTGGAAGACGAATGCCCACTGATGTAGGGTGTTGCAAGACAGTTGACGGTGACCTTGACTCTGCAGCTGTGAGGACCAGGCAATGCTGAGGAAGACGTGCATGAGCTGTCCCAGGTCGGATGTCGAGAGCTGAGGGGTCGGTGTCTGCCGAAAGCACCAACAAGCCTTGGCAACTGCAAACAACGTGGAAGTCGAAGAAGGTGCAATGTCTGGACCAGCAAGGTCCAGGGGACTCACCACATGCAGGGGAGCCAGGGCAGGTCCTGAGCAATCAGGGGAGCCCAAAAGAAAGAACGGTGACCCTCAACAGGACCCACAGGCCAAAGGCGCTGGAGTCACAAGAGGACCCAAAAGATGCAGTCCGCGATGCAAACGATGCAGTGTGGATGAAGATTCTGGTCACTGGAGATGCTTGAGTTTGGGGCTACTTGGAGCCCGAAGATCTTGGTGGAAGGAAGCCAACAAGCCTTTGCAATGACAAGTCGACGCAGCGCACAGAGGTTCAGTTCCTGCAGCTCCTACGAGGGATACTGGCCTCAAATTTGGTGAGAGGGCAGGGCAGGCCTTGAGAGATGTGGAGAACCATGACCTGTGTTGCTGAGTCTTTCGGAGTCCGTGGGAGCTCAGGATCAGCAGACCGGTCAGCTCCGTTGCGGTGCCTGCAGATGCACGGAAGTGACTCGTTCACTCCAAGGGATATTCCTTCAGGTGTCTTTGATGCCCACAGGTCTTGAAAGGTTCCTGTATGGTGCACAGGCACAGATGATGCAGTAGACTGGAAGGGAGATGAAGTCGAGCCCAAACGAAGTCCAGCGAAGTCCAGAGTGCCCAGACGGTAGAAGCTGAAGTGGTGTCTGAACTGAATCATGTCCCACGACGAATCTAGGGACCCACCCACAGGTAAGCCCTTAAGTACCCTAAGGAAAGGGTTGGGACGATTCAGGGTTCCCTCCCAGGGAAGGAAATGGACAGTGGGGAGGATACTCTCATGTCTTTTGTCCAGTTTGGAACCAGAGTGGGAGCCAACGGCTCCCAGAGCTGGATTGAACTGGACTATGCAAGGAGGCACCAAATGTGCACCTCATGCAGACTGAGTGGCGCTGGCAAGTGCACCCACCCGGCCTCAGTACACTAAATCCTGTCTGGGAGGTGGTCACACCTCCCTGTGACAGGATACCAATTGTTCTGCCTTCCCCTTCTTCAGCAGCAGGAGGGCAGAATCGTGTCTCTGGTCGGCAGCAGCCATGTTGAGCTGTCCGTAGAAGACTGGCACAGTGAGCACTGAGAGCCTAACGGAGGCCTGTTCCAGTGCTTGGAATCATAACTCCCACACCGTTTATGGTGTGGGGGTATGATTCCAACATGCTTGATACCAAACATGATAGGCTTCGTTGCAGCCAGTTTAGAGATGATCATCGCGTAATTATGCGGTGTCCCTCTATATGGTATATGGCTGCTTCACTTACAACACGGGAAAATGGACTCCGTAGGCTGTAGGGGTGTCCTGCTCATGCAGGAGCACCCTCACACTTAGAACCAAGCACCCTGCCTTCAGGATTGCAAAGGCCTGCTATAGGGGTGACTTATAGGTTTTAAGTGCAGTGACCCTAGATATAGGAAACCTATATCTTTCATAAGTGATGCTAGCACCAGCTTACGCAGGCTGCAATGGCAGGCCTGTAGTTACAGTTTGAATGGTCTCCCATGGGTGGCATAATACATGCTTCAGCCCATGGGGGACCTCTGGGGTACCTATGCCCTGGGTACCTTAGTACCATATAGTATGGACTGACAAGGGTGCCTCAGTATCCAATCTGGGATGTACCTAAGTACTATACATAACAATTCAAGGGAGAAAGCAGAGAGACTGGGGTCCTGGTTAGCAGGATCCCAGTCAGACTAGTCAAAAACAGCTTAGCACCAGGCAAAAAGTGGAGGTAACCATAAAAGTAGATCCTACTTTCGTACTCAATCCCCTCCCAAACGTAAGGAGATGAGACTAACCTTGCCCAGTTGAGTCTTCATTTTCTAAATGGAAATATCTGGAGAGTCCATCTGCATTGGCATGGTTACTCCCAGGTCTATGTTACACTGTATAGTCCATCCCCGGTAGGGAAATGGACCACCTCAAAAGTTTGGGGTTTTCACCCTTCATCTGTTTAAGCCATACGAGGGGCTTATGGTCTGTCTGAACAGAGAAGTGAGTGCCAAACTAGTATGGCCTAAACTTCTTCAGGGCCCAGACCACAGCAAAGGCCTCCCTCTCTATGATTGACCAATGTTTCTCTCTGGGGTCAACCTTCTGCTGATAAAGGCTACTGGTTGACCCTGACCCTCTGCTTTCAGTTGTGATAACACAGCCCCTACCCCCAATTCAGATGCATCTGTCTGGACAATGAAAGTTTTACAGTAGTCAGGACTTTGCAGAATGGGAGCAGTGCACATGGCCTGCTTGAGGTCATCAAATGCCTTCTGACAGCTTACTGTCCACTGAACTTTCTTGGGCATTTTCTTAGATGTCACATCATTCAGGGGAGTCACTATGGACCCATATCCCTTCACAAATCTTCTGTAATACCCACTCAGGCCCAAGAAAGCTCTGACCTGAGTCTGGGTAGTTGGAGCAATGCATTCTATTATGGTCTGGATTTTGCTCTGTAGTGGTTGAACTTGGTCTCCACCTACCAGGTGGACCAAGTACCAGTGGCGTAGCTAGGCACTCTGCCGCCCGTGGCGGTCCCTGCCTTCTTGCCTTTTGCTGCCGCGCTGGGGGGGGGAGGAGGGGGGCGATGATTTTTGCGGCTGCCGCCGCCCCGAAACTCGTGCCGCCCGGGGCGCACCACCCCCTCCGCCCCCCCCTTGCTACGCCAGTACCAAGTACACAACCTTGCTCTGCCCAATCTGGCACTTAGTGGCCTTGATAGTGAGACCTGCTTTCTGCAGAGCCTCCAGAATATTCTGGAG
The DNA here is from genome assembly GCA_963921515.1 of Calotriton arnoldi. Lineage (NCBI taxonomy): Eukaryota > Metazoa > Chordata > Amphibia > Caudata > Salamandridae > Calotriton > Calotriton arnoldi. Next base: position 524,674 of record CAWUFW010011702.1, read on the forward strand.
GTGGACCATGTGATCCTCCCAGGTGGAGCTAAAGACAGTCATATCATCTAGATATTCTGCACTATCAGCTTCCAGGCCTGTGAGAACTTTATTCACCAACCTCTGGAATGTGGCAGGTGCATTCTTCAAACCAAAGGGCATTACAAAAATTAATAGTGCCCACTAGGGGTTGAAAATGCTGTCTTAGGCTTGGCATCCTCAGCTAGTCTGATTTGCCAGTAGCCAGAGGTCAGGTCAAATGTACTCAGAAACTTGGCTGAGGCCAAATTATCTATAAGTTCATCTGCCCTGGGACTTGGATGAGCATCAGTCCTAGTGACTGCATTGAGGCCTCTGTAGTCTACACAAAACCTCATTTCACTTTTTCCACCCTTGGTGTGAAGTTTGGGTACTAGGACTACTGGGCTGGACCAAGGACTATCTGAGGGTTCAATTACTCCCAACTCCAGCATCTTTTGGACCTCTGTTCTGAAGCAATCTCTGATATGGTCAGGCTGCCTGTAGATTTTATTCTTAACAGGTAGACTATCACCTGTGTCCACTTCATGGGTACACCAGGTGGTTTGACTGGGTGTCAGGGAAAACATATGCCTGAACTGATTGAGGACTTTCCTACCATCAATCTGCTGTTGATCAGTGAGGCTGCCTGCCAAGGCCACTCCATATACTGATACATCATCAGGGTTCTGAGAGAGGAGATCAGAGAGAGGGTCACTCTCTTCCTCCTGTCCCTCATCAGTTGCCATGAGCAAGCCCATGTCAGCCCTGTCAACAAAAGGTTTTAGTCTGTTCACATGAAGTACCCGTAGGGGACTTCTTGGAGTGCCTATGTCCACCAAGTAGGTGACCTCACCTTTTTGCTCAAGTATAGTGTGGGGTCCTCTCCATTTGTCTTGGAGAGCTACTGGGGCTACAGGTTCCAACACCCACACTTTCTGGCCCGGATGGTAAACAGTCAGGACAGCCTTTTGGTTATGCCAAGCTTTTTGGAGTTCTTGGCTGGCCTCCAGGTATTTGCTGGCCTTCTTCATAAAATACTCAGCCATCCCAGAATGAAGGCCAAGTACATAGTCCACTATGTCCTGTTTGGTAGGTTTGAGAGGTAACTCCCATCCCACCTTCACCAGACACAAGGGACCCCTAACGGATGTCCAGACAGCAGTTCAAGAGGGCTGTAGCCAACACCCTTCTGAAGAACCTCTCTGATGCAGAGAAGGCAGGGTAGTAGGACATCCCATTTTCGCCTAAGCTTTTCTGGGAGACCCATGATCATACCCTTCAGGGTCTTGTTGAACCTTTCAACAAGCCCACTGCATTAAGGATGGTTGGGTGTGGTGAATTTGTAATTCACTCCACCCTCTTTCCACATTGCAGTTATGTAACTTGACATGAAGTTTGTACCTCTGTCATTTAGAACCTCCTTAGGGAAGCCCACTCTGGAAAAGATTCCCAGGAGGGCCCTGGCCACTACAGGAGCTATAGTGGTTCTAAGGGGAATAGCCTCTGGGTACCTAGTGGCATGGTCCATCACCACTAGGATATAACTGTGCCCAGATGCAGTTGGAGGGTTCATGGGACAAACAATGTCAATCCCTATCCTCTCAAAGGGAACTCCAACCACTGGAAGTAGAATTAAGGAGGCCTTTGCGATGCCACCTGAATTACCACTGGCTTGGCAAGTGGCACAGGAGAGACAAAACTCCTTTGTGTCTTCAGACATATGGGGCCAGTGAAAGTGAGGGACAAGCCTGTCCCAAGTCTTACTTTGCCCTAAGTGTCCTGCCAGAGCAATATCATGTGCTAGGGTAAGCAGAAAACCTCTAAACGTTTGGGGTATGACCAACCTCTTGGTGGCACTAGGCTTGGGGAATCTACCCTCTGAGTAAAGAAGTCCTTCCTAGTAGATCCCATGGGACCCACTGATATTCCCTGTGGCCTCAGTAGCTGCTTGCTGTCTGAGGGGTTCAAGAGAGGGGCAGGTCTGCTGCTCCAAACTCAAATCAGCCCTGGAAGGGCCCCCTTCCCCCAAGAACTCAGCCTGATCAGGCCCAAGTTCTTCTGGGGCAGTACCTTCACAGGAGCTAAGATCATCTCCCTGAGACTGATCTTCAATGTGAGTCTGTGAGGAGGGCAAAGACTTACCCTTCCTGCTCCTTTTCTTGGAAGGCACCTGGTCCATTGTTCCAGGATCTAGGGCCTGTTCAGTGGTAAGCTGTTTGGCCTGAGCCCTGGTGACAGCAAACTCACTTGTAGAGATGCCCAACATTTCTGCATGAGTCCTGAACTCTACTTCAGCCCAGGATGAAGTTTCTAGATCATTTCCCAGCAAACAATCTACTGGTAGGTCTGAGGATACCACAAACTTCTTAGGCCCAGTTACCCCTCCCCAGCTGAGGTTCACAAATGCCAAGGAATGGTCAGTCCTGACATTGCTAGCATTGGTCACTTGGTACACTTGTCCAAGTATGATCTGGTTAGGAGACACAAGTTGCTCTGTCACCATAGTGACACTGGCCCTTGTGTCCCTGTAGGCCATTGCCTCTTTTCCATTTATTAAAGGTTGTTGTCTGTACTTGCCCAAGTTAGTGGGACTTACCAGTAAGGTGGCAAGATCTATGCCACCATCACAGACCAAAACAGCCTGAGCTGGAGTCCTGACTAACCCCACCAATCCCTTGGTTGCTGTACTACCACTTGTACTGGAGCTAGGGGTGCAGTTGCCTTAGGGGCAGTGGTAGTAGGAGTAGTTTCCGTGGCCTTTGGACAATTAGCATCCTTTGTCCAATGGGTCTTCACTTTACAGAAGTAGCACCAAGGTTTCTTGTTTGCCTTTCTTTGAACGTTGTGACTCCCCCTCCCCAGATGCAGGTTTTTGGGGCCCTTGGGAAGACTCTTTCTTATCTTTGCCCTTGTCCCCACACTTATCCTGGGATTTAGAAGAATCTTGCTTCTTCTGGTCACCTCCATTGCCCTGGTTTTTCTGCTTCACCCTGTTGCAAACCCATTTGTCTGCCTTTTTTCCCAATTCTTGGGGAGAGGTCAGATCAGAGACCACCAGGTACTGGTGCAAAAGCTGGTTCTGACAATTATTAAGGATCTGCTCCCTCATAATCAAATTTTACAATCCTTGCTAGTCATGCACTTTGCTTCCATGTAGTCAGCCTTCCAGAGCCTTAATGGCACTATCCACAAAATCTACCTAGTCCTGGGTGTGTGCTTTCTGGGTGTCTCTGAACTTAATCATATACTGTTCAGTGGTTAAGCCAAACCCATCTATGAAAGCACTCTTCAGTACTGAGTAATTATCAGCATCCTCTTCTCTAACAGTGAGGAGCTTATCTCTACCTTCGTCAGCAAAAGAGAGCCACAAGATAGCTGCCCACTGCTTCTAGGGGACCTTCTGGACTTTACAGGCCCTTTCCAAGGCAGTTATCCATTTGTGGATGTCATCCCCAACATGGTAGGGAGGGACTATTTTGCTCAGGTTCCTATGGTCAAAAGAAGTTTCTCTAACTCTAGGGACACTGTTGCTGCCACCATGGGACTCTAGTCCCAATTTATTCCTAGCTTTCTGGACTTCTAGGGACTCTTTGTCAAGGGCCAACTGCTCTCGCCTGAGCCTAAGCCTAGCTTTCTCAAGTTCAAGAAGTTGGTATTCCCTATCAAATGAGTTCTCCCTCTTACTAGATATGGGGGTCCCTACTGACTGTCCTGAAGCATTGGATTCTGCAAAAGAGGATCTAGACCTCCTTGGTCTACTCTGCACCCTCCCAGGAGGAACAAAGGGGGCTCGCTCAGGGCCACCTGCAGTATCCTCAGAGAGATCTGAGTTTTCCAGGGAGGACTCATTAGGTTCCTCCTGGTCAGGGTCAGCCTCAAGGTCATAGAGGGGATCCCCTCCTGTCCTATCTTCTGTCGCCTGCCCACCCACTCTGTCCTGTTCATCTGACCCACTAGCTCTCTGTAGGTAACAGTAACACCTCTAGGAGGCGTTGAGTGTTGGCATTTTTCCCTGCCTTCAGCTTTCTAGAGGCACACAGTGCTTTCAGTTCATCGAACAAAGGCTCACTGTATCTAGAGGGCAGAGAGACACTGGCATCTCCTTTAGAAGACATACTAAGTGTGGCGTGGTGTTGCACCTATCTAACCTAGTGGAAACTAAACTCTCTGAGGTTCGAGAAAGGGTGTGCTAGACCCTTAACTACCCAACCCTAAGTTCACTAGAATTTACTGTTCTAAGCTTGTATTATATGTGCCTAGTATTAGTGATGGTTTTGCACTTAATCACACCAAGATTTATCTGGTAAAACAATGCAGGCTTGAATGCCAACCGCTGCATACCAATGTGAGAGGCTGGCCTGGTATGTGATGTACACTTATGTAAGTGGACACCCTGCACCAGCCCAGACAACCCTTATGGTGATCTAGGAAGTCTTAGACAACATTAGAAAGCTCTCTCAGTGGTAGATGTGGAGACACCCTTCAGGCTTAGTCCAGAAGGAGTGTAAAGCAGCTTGTTTTACCAGAATGCAATCTTATACGTATAGATTAAATGAAAAAGAACCGCACAAGGTATTTATAAAAATATGTATTTATTATATAATACTCACTAACACGTTTAGATATCTCCTACCCGGAGATATACACAATGCACACAATACTTTGCATAGAAATTACGTAAATAGCACAGAATACACAGTGAACCCCAGGGGGGACCAAACTATATATTAAGAAAGTGGTATAAGAACCACGGCTCGTGTCAAGACAATGTCCAGAGGACGTAGAAGTGCTGGGCCCCCAAGGAACCACCCAAGGTGAGTGACTAGGAACCCCATGGAGATCGTGTGCAGTGTGGGAACACGACTGCATTCTCCGTACAAATCAACGTGTAAGTCCCGGTTGCAATTTTAATGAGAAAGGACCCTTCCATAATGTGGTTGCTTGCCCATGGTTTACGAAGGAGACCAGCCAGTGTTTTACCCACACTGTCTCCATCCTCATAGCACCTAGCACCTGCCTCCTTACCGAGGTAGTGCATTTCCCTTAGGGCTGCCTCTTCGTAATCCTCCAATTTGCATTTGAGGGACGCTAATGTGGACGGATGCTCGGTTTCAAAGAATAGGAGTTCAAGTGTGTGGATGTCTTGTTCCAGTTGGGTAAGTTGCCTGTGCAGTGCCCATAGTACTCCAACTCGTTTAGCAATACATACCCTACGGACCACTAGATTAAATGCCTCCCAGAGTGTGGAGGGAGAGTCACCGAGTGTTGGTTATGTCTGAAGTATTCGATTATGGTAGTTCTGATGTCAGGTCTAAATACCTGGATCCGAAGTGCATTGGGGGGAGTTTCCAGGAGAAAGGGGTAGGGAGAGAGTTTCAGCAGTACCAGTGCATGGTTTGAGAGCATCCTGGGAAGATGCATTGCATTCTTGGCCCAGGTGGCAACATCTCTTGTGACCAGCCAAAAGTTTATTCTTGACCAGGTATTGTGAGTGGAGGCAACGCATGTGCCTTATTTACTAGTGCCATGTGTAAGTCGCCAAACATCTATGAGGTCGTTATCAGTCATAAGTGCATATAATTGTGCGGCAGCACCAGGATGTGAGTGGCACGTGTCACTGGACCTATCTGTTTGTGAATTGAGTATCACATTATAGTCTCAGTCCCAAATCTTCGCACCCGGGCCCATGGTACCTATCAGGCATCATACTTCAGCAAAGAAGTTGGGGTCATCCAAATTCGGGCCATATATGGAGGAAGGATGATAGGGTGTCCCTGCAGGATGGCTGCCAGGATGAGGAACCTGTCCTGGGTATCGCAAAGCGCCTGGCCATGGTATTCCTTTTCGAATGAACACGGCAACTACCTGCGCGTAACTGGAGTAGACAGAAATGCAATATTCGACCAACCAACCCGGACACAGGTGGGGATGTTTCGTATTGTAAACATCTAACTCCTGTAAGAGGCAAATGTCAATATGGTGTCTTAAGGTATGCAATCACTAAGTGTGTCTTGCATTGATCATCTACACCCCAGACAATCCAGATTAACCACTTCATTGCAGACATTGGGCATCTAGAAAAGTGTATGTTCCATACTGTGTCTGTGTGACTGATGTGAAACAACCAAATAATACCTGTGTGACCAGAGGGAGTAGAACAACTTGGATGAAATAAACAACAAACATCTTATATACCACACATGCATCTCCCACCTCAACTGGCTGTATGACTCTCACCCACCCCCACCCGACAAACCATACCAACAGTTTGGAAGCCCATAGGGAATCATCCCAAGAGGGCACCAAAAGGATCAGGAGTACTCCCCAGCCAGGAGGAAACAGCCAGATGGCCAGGGGAAGATAGGGATGAGTTTATGCAAGAGGGCATTATTGTCAGCCTTATACATGGTGGAGGTTTATGAGGGCATGCCCTCTTCCAGACTTATTTGTCTTTATTTTATCAGGCCCGCAGTGATGGTCTGGGTCATGTGGTAATGCTAGGGCCTCAGCGTCACATGCTTAAGTATCAATTAGTCATTTTCACTGAGGTGGCTAGCACCAGATCCTTCAAGGGGAATGCGTGCATTTTGCCACAGAGCATGACAAACCATGTAACAACTTTGTTGCATCCCTGGGGTCTGTGAAGTAATGGAGTTTTTTGTTGTGGAAGATGCGGAGCTTAGCTAGGTAGAGCAGAGAGTAAGCAATTCCAGTTTTCTGAAGAAGAAGTTTGAATGACAGGAAGTTCCTGTGATCAGCCTACACAGCAACGGGGAAGTCCGCATAGAAGGAGATAGTGACCCCTTGGTATTGGATAGTCTGGCGTTCTCTGGCAAGATGCATAATGTTATCTCTGTCCCTGTAATTCAATAGACAAGTGACAATCAGTCTCAACAGAGTCCCTGGGTGGGGGATGTGGGCTCTGGGAGAAGTGTGCCTGCTCCACTATAAACAGAAGGGAGAGTTTGTCTACAGAGGGTAGAGCATTGTCTCTACGTATGTGTCCATCTTGTCCATCTGTAGATTCAGGAATTACTAGGATGTGGAGGTTGCTGCGCCTTGAGTGCGCCTTGAGGTACTTGTTCTTGATTTTTATGACTTCCAGCACCTTTTCCAAATGGAGGAGCTGTTCCCCCGTGGACCCATGTGTGTCCTCAATGTCTGAGGTGCGACGTTCTAACTGGTCTATGCGTTCCTCATGCTGGTCTATTTTGTCCTTAAGGTTACCAAATCTGTGGGTAAGGAGGTCAATTATGGAATAAATAATGTTCAAGCTATGCTTGGGATCCATAAACATAGTTTTGATGTCCTGTGTGGCTGTAGCTCCAGCAGTCTCAAGCACGACTTGTGCATGCCCCCCATCTCCTGTTCCATATTTAGTGAAAGGCATCTGTTTCGAATGTCAGTTTGGGTTGTTTGTTATCTTCTTTGCCCATAATGCCTAACAGTGTGTTATGTCTGCCACCACACATCCACGGGTGAGTCCTGTGGCTGGACAACATGGGCGCTTTTGATCGTGATGTTCAGGATCCCGCCACTCCTCAGTAGTAAATACTTGGGGGGCACGATCAGACCCAGGCTCCAGACATAGCCCAATGGCCTCAGTTCATGCTGGTTCTGTAGGTCACCCTGCTGAAGAACGTATCACCCTACCAAGCAATATACCAGAAGTAGGTGCCGCCGTGCGGAGCCGGGGGAAAGAGCAGTGCCAGCTCGGTTATGTCCCCCAGTACTGGGTAATCAGGGAAGAGAATGTTCAGGTGGAGTCTCCAGGGCTGAGTGCAGCAGTTTCACATGAGCCTCAAAAGCCAGAACAGGGGGGTCCACAGGCAGCCGCCTTCCCACGTATTTCATATCTGAAGGAAACTTGGGTCACAAGGTGTGGTAGACACGAAGTCACTATCCCTGAGGCCACCTCCCCTCCCCCTGTAGCCTCCCATGTTGGGTGTGTTCTTAATTAGCAGCAGGGGTCCACGGGTAGGCCCCCTCCAGCGCAACTCTCAACTCTGGTGTACTGGGCCTGAATTATCTAAGGCGCATGGCTGATTCATCTCAGGGCAGTCCCCTCCTCCACTGAGCCTGCCCGTCCCAGGTGTGGCACCTCCTGCAGCCCTGGGGACACACACACAGCCGCAGCGGTCCACCACATGCCACGTCTCACTGGCTGAGGAGGGTGGGAATGGCTCCGCAATGAGTCTGGGCCCCCAGGCCTCACATACCACACAGCGAGATCCCGGTGGGCCAGCCCCAGTCCAGTACCGAAGCCACCACCCCCATCTCTTAGCTCTTTTTACACACTCTCAGAAAAGGATTTCTTTGTCAAGGTCCCCAATGTAACACCCTGAACAAATCTCTACAACAAGGGTCCTTTACCTTTACACCGCAGCTGAAAACTCCAACATCAGGCCAATTCTCAAAAAGAAGAACCTTGACCCTTCCAATACTTCAAACAACAGACTCTTAGCCAATCCTCCATTCCTGAGTAAGCTTAGTAAGAAAGCAGTCTTCAACCAACTCACCAAATTTACGGAAGGGAATAACCTACTCTCAGAACAACAATCAGGATTCCTCCATAAATCAGCACTGATATCCATTAGAGAAGATCTCAAAGTCACTCTGGGCAATAACAGGGTAGCACCTCTGATGCTTTTGGACCTATTGACAGCGTTTGACGCAATCCACCACCACACTGTGATACTTTGGCATTCACAGAGACACTTGAAATGGATCACTTTGTACCTTATAGACAAACAATGCCTGGTACCAATGCCTCCATTTAACTCTGCTTCCCACAGCCCACACTGTACATCTCAAAGGTCTCACATATCTCCCCAATCCTGTTCAACATCTACCTGATCCCCATACCAGATCTGATTGAATCCTTCAATTTTACCTGTTACAACTATGCCGATGACACACAAATCCTTTCAAAAATGGACAATCCAGTGGATCTTCACACCTCTAAACTCATTCCCTGTCTCCACACTGCTTACAGATCGATGACGACTAAACACTTGAAATTCAACAACACTAAAAACGAGATCGTGATCTGCGGATAGTGGCACAGCCAACAGACCACTGCTATATGGCACAACGAACTTGAAGCCCCTGCCAGTAATAATGAGAAGTGAGAAAACCCAGTATCTCCATGGACTCAAACCTATCTTTGATCCTCCATGTCAATGACGTTACAAGGAACACTTTCCATACTATAAGAACACTGAAACTTATCCTCCCTACTACACATCATCCTGACCTGGGTATTCAGAGCCTACCTGAAGCTGTAGTAGTTTTCTTACCATGGAGCAGGGGGCACCAAGGTACAGGCTATTTATCATAACTAATTATAGAAATGAATTGGACTTTGAGGGATGACTGTTGCAGGATTCTACAGAGGGGTGGCACAGGAGTTGAAGCAGGCTTGGTGCTGTCAGATCTTCTGTATTTTCCACTAAACAGGACTTTGATGCCATTCCACTTTCAATCGAGTGAGGAATCGGTGGATCTGCCAGCCAGCTGATGCAGTGCTGGATTGTTCTGAAAACTGTTCTGCTACTGTTGGTGGCTTCGTTGGATGACTCTGTGTCACATATTCCTTAGTTTCACATAACATAGGAAGGCTCCCTGTGCCTCCATTCAGTTGGAGGATTGTGTACTTTGTGCCATATAACATAGGTATATTTGCATTACATTGTTATTTATGGGTGTGCACCACGAATACTAACCCCAGAATATTAGGACAAAATATTGAAACAAATATCGACAGGTAGGTTAGTCTAGATTTTCTATACCTATCTTCATTTATATGTACTTACTTGGTACATATATCTTCAAGCTACATAGATATGGAGTTAGGAAGTCTGCAGTTCCCTACATGCGCTTGCCTTTCGATATTTTGTCCCTTGATACTCTGCGTTTGATATTCTTTCACCACAATATTCTGGGGGAAGGAGGTCGATATTCAGTAGTACAATGTTCTTTGTGACATATAACATAACACTGTTGTATTTGTATTTATTAAAAGGGATGGGATTTTTTAAACAGAAAGAGAATGGGTGGATACCAGTCACAGCCGGTGCAGGTAAATGCGGTGGGGCAGGGAAGGGGGGAAGTCGACAGATGAAGGAATAGGGAAAATAAAATAAAAAAAGAAAACCACTTACCTTGAGCTCGCCGCATCACCGACTCGGTGATGTGGCGAGCGCAAGGTAAGTGGTTTTATTTTATTTTATTTTATTTTCCCTATTAAGTTGTCTGTCGACTATCCCCCCCCCCACCCTGCCTCCGCCCGCCCCACTGCTCTTACCTGCACTAGCCATGACTGGTGGATACATTTGTATTTGATTATGAACGGTGATTATGTGTGAGGCAACGATGGCTGTAGTGTACATCCATTGATAATATCACAGGGTAACTAGCATGGAGTGCACTTGGGAGATTCTGAGATCAGCTGCATTGGTCCTTGAGTCAAGTTAGTTGTGCAAGAAAAATAGAGGTATACTCAGGTCAGAGGTAGTGCGTTCATTGGAGAGGGAGGTAGAATGAAGGATCAGAAATGAATGCACGTCTATAGTGGTATATGTATAGCACAAATATAGGCCGAGTGCCTTGTTGCACAGAGCAGTGGGTGTGCACTCAGAGATATGACTTGCGATCATTTACAAAGAGGGAAGACTGATTGAGGTGATAGTTTTATTAACGGAGAAAGTCTACATTCTATCTTTTTATTTTTGAATGTGTATATGTAGTGATATTTGCATAATGTAAACCTGGGAGGAGAGCTATGATGAACAGGATGTTTAGATACCATGAAGAGATGTTGGTTTGCTAACCGGATAGTCTGTAGGGAGAACAGTAGGAACAGTGGCGACTCCTCTGCAATGGCAGAGGAGCGTTGCCCCACTGCCTGGCACACAGCCAGCAAATGTAAAATAAAACAATGCTCTTGCATCGTTTTATTTCACATTTACCGGCTCTGCCAGCGGTGTTGGGAGGGGTGGGGCTTGGGCATGGGAGGAGGGAGGAGTGCTATGTGCACTCCACTCCCTAAGTGGAGCCGACCAAAAAACACATGCGCACTTTGGGTTTCTCCAACCAAGCTGCATTGAGCAGCCTGGCTGGTGAAACCCCACAGACTCCCTGGTCTGAGCAGGGCGTCATCCCTGCCTGCTCAGACCAATCCCCGTGCTGCTCAGCAGCACGGGAATTGGATGGGAGTCTGGGACCCTGGGGCTGCTGGTTTCCCAAGAAGAGGAGAGGTGGCAAAAGCAACGCAACGCTTGAGGCGGCCGGCCGCGGCGGCAAAAGGTACGTTTTATATTTGTTTAAATATTGTATCCACCCACGCGACGCCTCCCGCACGACCCCACCCACCCCACCACCCTTTGTTTATGGCGGCAGCCGCTGAGAAGGAAAGGTTTTGGGAAAGGTTTGACAGGAAGTTGTCATGGTCCGCCTTAAAACCCTGGTCAAGACTAGGTAAATTTCCCTGTTGCTTTAAAACAGCCAGCTACCTTGACGAGGGACCTGTTCGTATGTGTCTTGGTAGGTAGAAGAGAGTTAATTTTCTAAAATTGATCACTTTTTCTGTGGTTAGTGTGTGTTAAGGAGGGGGTTGTTTGTTTGGAAGGGAAGATAAGGGCCTACCTTTCTAATATTCAATATTTGTAACCTGGCTATGGTGGCAGAGATGAGCATTACAGTAGCATGTGCCTTCATTCGGATAGGAGTTAATCTCATAGGAGTATTAAGGATCTGTAAAATCATAAAAAAGCTGAAAATTTACTCCTGATCTAAAAAGTTTATAATGCAATCCTGGGGCCCTATTACATGTAGGGTACACTTTCCCTGTTTGCGCCATGGTGCACATAAAACCAGGTGCACCAGGTGCACCAGGTGCCGCCGAGTGCACCCAGGGCAGCCGCAAACTCTTGCTGCCTTGGGGGCAGCGCATTCAAGTGAAAAACGGAGCGGTTTAACACAGCGGCTCTGTATTTCACTGTGCAGGTAGCAACCCGCCTTCAATTTTAAGAGGAGAGGGAGAAGTCCCCTTGCAGGCGGGTCCAGTGAGTCACTGCACCCACCTGCACAGGGATGTCTGGGGGCTCCATAGGACCCCCTTCACCCTCTTCTGAGGGCTGCCAACAAAGAACGCAGTGACAGTGCATCACCTTTTAAGTGGCGCACTGTCAGTGTGCCTCCTGACAGCTTCTTTGCCTTTGTGCCCGCGACTATAATACGGTGCAGGCACAAAGGCAAAGGGATTCCCTTATTTGCATGGCCCCCCATGCAAATAAGGGAGCACTCTGTATTACAGAAAGGGCTGCACAACCATGTGCATTCCTTCCTATAATACCAGAGTGCCCAGGGGCGTGCAAAGCGGGCGTACATGCCGGTTGCACCCCCGGGGTACTTTCCATAATACGATTCCTGATCTATATTAGTGTAAATTGGCAATTTTACACGGGTCAACATAAGGGAAATATGTGGATTCTTTTTTAAAAAATTGTAAAAGAGGAACACACAGTGATTTCTGAAAAAAAACATGTTTACAGCTACATAAAAATATTACTCTTTTCACTTTGCTCCTGTCCTATTACCATAAACGTACAAATATGAGCTATCTATGGGGTGATGTGTTCCCATTTTTGTTAAAACTATGATGGTAATTGTTGTTTTTGGGGATTATTTTTCAAGTTACCTAATCATGGTTTGACAGCAGGGCATGAAACTTTCTTTATTTTTGTTGATAACATATATTTGCATACACCTTTTACATAATCCACAAATTCCTCACATATTTGAGGTAAATGCATGCTAAGGTTTAAATTACAAATGGATATAAACGTGTGGTGTCACAGGATTCATACATGTGAGCTTTCCTGGCTGGACTGTGACCAGGGGCGTAACTTCAGGAGGGGTATGGAGTGGAACACCTCCCTAATATTTCTCAAAGTCTAATTGTATCCCCAGGCGGCCTTGTGATAATCTGGTTGGTTTTTATTAGGTCGAGCTTTCAACCACTTGTATATATTTCAGTATAAACTTCTGTATGGCCTTAAACTCCGCACACGCTTTTCATTTATTTGTTTCAGTGTCCTTTAAAAATCCTTGCTTGCTAGTGGTCAGTCCTGCCTCTTTGTCCCTACATTTGTCTTTGTTTTCTCCCACTGGAGCAGGGACCAAGTAATGTATCATTACGCTTTGCTTACATATCAGTACTTTGGGGGACATTTTTATAATTTCTTTCCTGCTGGCGCTACACTGTGGGTGTGTGTTCAGCTGCGGCGCCCGTATTTTTATTGCATTTTCCCTCCCGCCCCCGGTCCCCTGTTGTTGCTGCCATCCTTCCCCTACCTCCTGCTCAGTTGCTTGTTGCCCCATTACTTGTGGTGTTTTATGCATGACGCCTGCTTGTTTTTTGCTCTACTCGTGTATAGGTCTCTGATTAAGCCACTCATTTGTTTGCCATTGCTCCCGCTACTCGTCCCTGCTTTTAAGATTATAAGATTTTTTTTAGCTATAATATACATTTGCACTTACTCTGTAGATGCTCGCCACACAGTTGTTTTGTTGTGCTTACAGGGATGTGCTGAGCTCGATAGTTATTGGTTGGGGGAGAACCTATCAGATAACAAGGGGGCAGAGTCTGTAAGAGCTTCTAAACCTTTCAAATCGGCCTGCAGTGCGGATGCTCAGCAGATGCGCACAGCAGGTGTGCTGATGGCACGCCAAAGGCACACCTAAGACATGACCATTTGCGTCCATCCACGTCCGATCGGGGCTGGAGGCCAGTCATAATGATTGAACTCTGGTCTATTCCTTCTACGCAATCTTTTTGCATGCAACTACCAGCTTGAGTCCTCCCTCTTGCAAAAACTGGGCAACCTTGGTTATTTAAACCCGAACCCTCTGGCTGCTGTACATTTGGAACTGCTGTTGCCTGCCATGACCACCACAGATAGTGCCCCTGGGAGGACTCCCAAGCCTCAACGTCTGGCTAATAGCCTCTCTATCATTTATCTGAACACATGTTCCTTGCATAAGGTCCAGTTCGAGCTATTTTCTCTTCTTGAGTCAGAATCCCCTGATATTTTATTTATCACCAAAACCTGGTTATCGGAGGAATCTACGCCTGACAGCCTAGCTGCCATCCCTGGTAACTACTATTGACTTAATGCAACAAACTATTGGGGAAAAAAGGTGGTGGGGTGGCAGCAATAGTTAAAAAACATCTTATTTTTACTAAACTTACCCCATACCAATTCCAACGGTGGATAATATTTTAATTAAACTTGACTCACCTGCCACCCCCTTGATATGTGTGCTTGTGTATGGACCCCAATGTTACATGTTGCAGGTCCCCCAACTTCTAGCTGAATTTTTAGCCTCTTGGTCATTGACTATGCCAAAATGTTACTTCTTGGAGATTTACATTTTTGGGCGAATGAGGAAAATGGTGGCCATATTTGCAAGGATTTGGCTGACAGTCTTAGAAGCTTAAATTTTGATCAACAAGTGTACAAACATACACACACTAAAGGCCATACATTAGATCAGGTTTGGTCTTCCAACCTAAGCATAGTCAACCTTACGGTCTCCCACTGTACATGGTCGGAGCATCATCTGATAAAGTTTAATATGAATGATCTATTGTTCTTGAAACCTTCCCACCTGCCCGGGCATCCTTTCCAGGAATTGGAACCACGTCAATCTCAACACCTTCTATGATGCATTACCATCAACCCTACCTACTCACTCTGAGAACTCAGATGTCTTGGAGGAGGAAATCTTGTACTGGCTCAAAGTAGCCAGCGATACCTATGCCCCTCCTTCACAAATTTAAACAAATTTGTCACCATGAGGCTTCGAAACGGTACACTGACAAATTAAGGAAAATCAAACTTGAATTACGCCAGACTGAATGGAACTGGCAGAAGGCGTACCTGCCTGAAAAAAAGGACATCTATGTCTCCTGGTTAAAGGAATATAAAAAGTTAATCTGGGAGGCCAAATCCTTATATTTTCCCAACAAAATTTTAAATTCTGAAAATAAATCCAAAGCATTTTCGGAATTCTTGCAAAGTTATCTAGCCCGGATACAGAAAAACCCTGGTTGCTCCCACTCAATAATGATGTGATTATCTAAACTCCTTTTTATTGATAAAATAATGAAAGATAGCATTTCCCCTAGTTCTTCTTCTAGTGCTACTCTCCAGGAAGACAAAAATCCTATGATGTCCGTCTTTTCCACCTATTACCAAAGATCGACTTTTGGACTTGCTGAGCAAAGTTAAATCTGGATCCCCTGAAGATATCTGCCCCCTTGGATTTGAAAAACTATTTTCTCCCTGTTTGCGGACCCAGTGATGTCCTTACTCATTTTATCCTTGAGCCAGGGCACTGTGCCCCTTGCCTTCAAGAGGTTGCTAGTAATCCCTCTGTTAAAAAACCTGGAGAGGACCCTACTATTTTTTAAAATGACCACCCTATATCCTTACAACCCTATTTGGCAAAACTATTAGAGGCTCATGTCGCCCAACACCTATGTTCCTTTTTAGAGGCTCTGCTATCCTGGTCTCCCATCAAGCAGGATTTCGTCCCACCCACTCTATTGAGACTGTAATTGTCTCGGTAGCTGATGATATGAGGGAAGAAGCAGATAAGGGCCGGGCCAGGTACTGGTTTTCCTGGATTTATCTGCGGCCTTTGACACAGTGGACCACACTACGGGGCCGATTACGATGTCGGTCAGAAAGCCTCCGACCGCTAGTCGGAAGCTTTTCGACTGTGGTCGGAGGCTGTCTAACCGACACGGTCGGTTTGCGGTTCGATCGCCAAATTCCGACGTCGGCGGTCGGAGCGTGAACCCGTCGGTCATCCTGGCGCGGTTCTGACTGGCTCTCGGATTCTTCCAACTGGTCGGAACCGCAGTGTAATCCCGTATGGATAGCATTTCTGCCATCGGGATGACGATGTTCGTTTCCTACAACCTTTCCGTGCCAGCCTTTCCGACATGGAAAGGCTGTCGGAAAGTGACTTGTGGGGCCCCTAGCAGGGCCCCCTTGCCTCCGTGGCCTACGGTTGGTGTCCTAGGGAGTACCTACGGTGCCCCCCTGTAAATCCCTGCACTGTGTGGCAGGCACCATGGGCTGCCTGCCACACGGTGCGGGTTTTTACACATACCCCCATTTCTTCATGGGAGCCTGTATTACGGCCGGTGTACGGCCGTAACACAGGCTCCCATAGAGAAATGTGAGTATCCACAGCATAATCAGGCAGTTGGAACCGCCTACCGGAGGTCGGTCGATCCCGAGATGGTGTCGGTCAGAGGCAACTCCGACTGACATTGTAATAAGCTCCTATGCTGGTCGACTGTGTCGAGGCTGTTGAGCACGGCACTAGACTGGGTAAAATCCTTTCTCTGCGACAGATCTCAGTCAATCCGTTTATTTTCCTTCTGCTCCACAAAGGTTCAACTAAACTGTGGAGTACCTCAGGGCTCTGCGCTATCCCCCCCATCTATATAATCTCTGTATTTGCCCTCTGGTACATGTTCTACAGAAGTGGAGAGTGAAAATTTATAATGATGCTGATGACAAGCAGCTGCTCTTCAGCATCGAAAATACATTGGAATCTATGGACTTATTTCAAATCACTATACTATATATTAGGAATTGGATGATTAGTCATCAACCTAAATTAAATTCGAAGAAAACTGAAATTGTGACCACTAACAATAAATTTCACAATTGAAATCCCAGCTTCTGGCCCCCAGAGATGGGTTTGCTGGCCACTCCCAAAAAAGCAGTTAAAAGCCTTGGAATCCTCATTGATGAGGATCTCTCTATGAAGCCGCAGATAGAAGCAGTGCGTTCATCATGCACCTTCTAACTCCTAAGATTAAGAAAATTAAGAAATATTTTACCTTTGAAGCCATTATCTAGATAATAATGGCCCAGTGATGTCTCACATTGATTATGCAAATTCTCTTTATTTACGACTGCCAAAAGAATTAAGGGGCATATTAGCAAGACCGGCGATAAAATTATCGCCGTTTTAGCGGCAGGAAACTGCAGCTAAAACGGCGATAATGGGCTAATAATATGCGTTATAGAATTCCAATAGAAGCCCAGGTTAGATGTCCTGCACATCTAACCTGGGCTTCTATTGGAATTCCATAACGCATATTAGCAAGCCCATTATCGCCGTTTTAGCGGCAGTTTCCTGCCGCTAAAACGGTGATAATTTTATCGCCGGTCTTGCTAATATGCCCCTATATTAGAGGCTGCAGACAGTACATAACCAAGCAGGGAGGTTGGTTTGGCATCAGCCAAGACATTCTCATACTAAGCCTATGATGAGAAAGTTGCACTAGCTCCCAGTTTTCCTGTGGGCCATTTTTAAAACTGGTTGCAGTGTTTATCAATCGCTTTATGGAAAAAGTCCAACCTTTGTGTCCTCCAGAGTCCAAAGATATATTCCAAAATGCAATCTCACACCTGCCCACCTTAATCTGTTACTTGTTCCTAAATTTAAAAAGAAGTGATTGGTTGGAGCCAGGTTTTCTGTATTTGTCCCACACCGTTGGAACTCTCTTCTCTCTTCCTCCCGACATAAGAACTACACTGTTTTTCCTAGATTTCAGGACACTTTTAAAAATCTGGCTTTTTGAACAAGCTTAAGGATAGATCTTGACCTTGTTGTTCCCTCTTTCTACTCATGCACACTTTACAAATGCTGTGTAGCATAACATAACACCCCAGAGCCCCTACTGCTTCACCCAGGTGCCCCGGATAGGTACAGTAAAATTGTTGATGTTCCTACCATGGCGGGAGAACGCAACCCCTCCTTGTGGAGTCCCTGTAGTCCACACCGCCTGTATGAAAGATCCCCGGGGCTTGAGGCCCTACCCTGCAGCATTATCGACCACTCATATCTTCTGTATAGCATATTCCACTGTTTGTACGGTCCGAAGCACTTTAAAATACTGGGCGCTACTCTGAAAGTTGTTCAAATTAGGCCCCAGGATCAAATGGAACCGAAACGGGGTTCTGTGCCAGGCAGCATTTGCCCATCGATAATCACACATGCTATTTACCCATGTGTAAATTGTCATTTCCCGACATTGAGGCATTGGCTGCCAACTCTTCACCAAAGCTCGGGTGCGTGTACCTCTGCAGCAAGTTCCTTCCACAGTTTGCCATGAAGCGCTGCTGTTTTTAATAGGTTGTATTTATTGAACGCCCTTCCTGCTACCTCCTTGGAAGGAGGTATTCCGTGCCACCTGCTAGCAAGCAGCTCGGGGTGTTAGGGCTTCCTCCTCTAACAACAAACCAGCAGTCACTAAACCCTGCCTCTGCCGGCTGCCTCGAGTGGCTGTCACTTAGTGCAGAGTTGAACCTAGCTGACTTCCCCGACACTCACCCGCCCCCTCCCGCACACAGATACGCGCCTTGCCTATCGCTTGCAGCGCTTTAACCTTACACCCAGCATTTGCTGTAGTGTCCAACAAAAGAAAATTTGACTCCGGCTGTTATACAAGATCGATATTGGAGCAGTTTTTAATTTGTGGGGTGGGGAGGGGGGTGAACTTTGTGCTCGCCGGTCAGATCCCGCTGTACATTGGACCCTCGTGGGTTTGGAGTGCTGGGGTGCCGGAAACATGCCACTGAGTAGGCATGGAGGAAGGTTCATGCTGAAGTACCATTGGTTTTGATAGGCTTTCTTAGCATACTAAATGCCAAATGGAGATGACTTCCTCGCTCCTTCCCTGTAGAAAGATTGTTCTGTTTTTCGCTCAAATCCTAATGTTGTGCAGAGGGCAGATCCATGAATCCAAACCAAGTGCAGCACCGTCCGTCATTCTTGGTCTGGGAAATGAATGAGGCGCCTTCCTGGAGAAGGAGGCATTGCTCGAGTATTACATAAAACCAAGTCCACTGGAATTATGAGGAAGGGGTTGACTAAATTATGTAACATGAAAAAGCAAATTATGTGGCATAATGCAGCACATTTCATGATAGTATTTCTTCATTAGTTTGTCATTTTTACTCAATGATTTCACCTCATTAGTACCATTTGCTTAACAACCAAATACAGCAATAAGCAACTAAAATATAACTAGTCAACTTTTGCTTCCCCTGTGGCAACGTTTTTATTAACTTTTTATCCTTTCGTGCTAGAAATTTTTTTTTGTTAAAATCCTCAGATTGTGCAGCATAGGATGGATTGTGTGGCAAATTAATAATAATTATGCAGAGAACACAGCAGCCGCAGAATTGCACAATTCCATTGGCCCTTGATAATGCTCATGGTACATGGTACATGACTGATCTTAATTTTCATTTAATTATTATGTGCTTTAAGTGTCTTCCTTGCGATACAAAAGGAGATGATGGACGGAACGTTTGAGCCAATCAAACACTCACCCCCAGTCAACTGATCTGGGTTTAATCCATCATCATTCTTTAGCTCACTCCACCACCCCAGTTCAGACATGGCCATATGCAAATCAGTCTGACCCTGTGCCTCATGGGAACAGTCCAGCCCGAACTGCCAAGCCATGTCTTCCCTGGACCGGAAACAGGCATCCTAGGACCGGTTTCTGGCATTCCAGCCGTCATCAGCCAGGCTTGCTTGAATCCAGTGGCAAAGTGAGCAAGGGACCCACGTCTGGGCATACCCCCGCCAACTTAGGGCGAACAAAGCGATACAAAAGGAGATGATGGACGGAACGTTTGAGCCAATCAAACACTCACCCCCAGTCAACTGATCTGGGTTTAATCCATCATCATTCTTTAGCTCACTCCACCACCCCAGTTCAGACATGGCCATATGCAAATCAGTCTGACCCTGTGCCTCATGGGAACAGTCCAGCCCGAACTGCCAAGCCATGTCTTCCCTGGACCGGAAACAGGCATCCTAGGACCGGTTTCTGGCATTCCAGCCGTCATCAGCCAGGCTTGCTTGAATCCAGTGGCAAAGTGAGCAAGGGACCCACGTCTGGGCATACCCCCGCCAACTTAGGGCGAACAAAGCGATACAAAAGGAGATGATGGACGGAATGTTTGAGCCAATCAAACACTCACCCCCAGTCAACTGATCTGGGTTTAATCCATCATCATTCTTTAGCTCACTCCACCACCCCAGTTCAGACATGGCCATATGCAAATCAGTCTGACCCTGTGCCTCATGGGAACAGTCCAGCCCGAACTGCCAAGCCATGTCTTCCCTGGACCGGAAACAGGCATCCTAGGACCGGTTTCTGGCATTCCAGCCGTCATCAGCCAGGCTTGCTTGAATCCAGTGGCAAAGTGAGCAAGGGACACACGTCTGGGCATACCCCCGCCAACTTAGGGCGAACAAAGCGATACAAAAGGAGATGATGGACGGAACGTTTGAGCCAATCAAACACTCACCCCCAGTCAACTGATCTGGGTTTAATCCATCATCATTCTTTAGCTCACTCCACCACCCCAGTTCAGACATGGCCATATGCAAATCAGTCTGACCCTGTGCCTCATGGGAACAGTCCAGCCCGAACTGCCAAGCCATGTCTTCCCTGGACCGGAAACAGGCATCCTAGGACCGGTTTCTGGCATTCCAGCCGTCATCAGCCAGGCTTGCTTGAATCCAGTGGCAAAGTGAGCAAGGGACCCACGTCTGGGCATACCCCCGACAACTTAGGGCGAACAAAGCGATACAAAAGGAGATGATGGACGGAACGTTTGAGCCAATCAAACACTCACCCCCAGTCAACTGATCTGGGTTTAATCCATCATCATTCTTTAGCTCACTCCACCACCCCAGTTCAGACATGGCCATATGCAAATCAGTCTGACCCTGTGCCTCATGGGAACAGTCCAGCCCGAACTGCCAAGCCATGTCTTCCCTGGACCGGAAACAGGCATCCTAGGACCGGTTTCTGGCATTCCAGCCGTCATCAGCCAGGCTTGCTTGAAGCCAGTGGCAAAGTGAGCAAGGGACCCACGTCTGGGCATACCCCCGCCAACTTAGGGCGAACAAAGCGATACAAAAGGAGATGATGGACGGAACGTTTGAGCCAATCAAACACTCACCCCCAGTCAACTGATCTGGGTTTAATCCATCATCATTCTTTAGCTCACTCCACCACCCCAGTTCAGACATGGCCATATGCAAATCAGTCTGACCCTGTGCCTCATGGGAACAGTCCAGCCCGAACTGCTAAGCCATGTCTTCCCTGGACCGGAAACAGGCATCCTAGGACCGGTTTCTGGCATTCCAGCCGTCATCAGCCAGGCTTGCTTGAAACCAGTGGCAAAGTGAGCAAGGGACCCACGTCTGGGCATGCCCCCGCCAACTTAGGGGCGAACAAAGCGATACAAAAGGAGATGATGGACGGAGACGTTTGAGCCAATCAAACACTCACCCCCAGTCAACTGATCTGGGTTTAATCCATCATCATTCTTTAGCTCACTCCACCACCCCAGTTCAGACATGGCCATATGCAAATCAGTCTGACCCTGTGACTCATGGGAACAGTCCAGCCCGAACTGCCAAGCCATGTCTTCCCTGGACCGGAAACAGGCATCCTAGGACCGGTTTCTGGCATTCCAGCCGTCATCAGCCAGGCTTGCTTGAATCCAGTGGCAAAGTGAGCAAGGGACCCACGTCTGGGCATACCCCCGCCAACTTAGGGCGAACAAAGCGATACAAAAGGAGATGATGGACGGAGCGTTTGAGCCAATCAAACACTCACCCCCAGTCAACTGATCTGGGTTTAATCCATCATCATTCTTTAGCTCACTCCACCACCCCAGTTCAGACATGGCCATATGCAAATCAGTCTGACCCTGTGCCTCATGGGAACAGTCCAGCCCGAACTGCCAAGCCATGTCTTCCCTGGACCGGAAACAAGCATCCTAGGACCGGTTTCTGGCATTCCAGCCGTCATCAGCCAGGCTTGCTTGAATCCAGTGGCAAAGTGAGCAAGGGACCCACGTCTGGGCATACCCCCGCCAACTTAGGGCGAACAAAGCGATACAAAAGGAGATGATGGACGGAACGTTTGAGCCAATCAATCACTCACCCCCAGTCAACTGATCTGGGTTTAATCCATCATCATTCTTTAGCTCACTCACCACCCCAGTTCAGACATGGCCATATGCAAATCAGTCTGACCCTGTGCCTCATGGGAACAGTCCAGCCCGAACTGCCAAGCCATGTCTTCCCTGGACCGGAAACAGGCATCCTAGGACCGGTTTCTGGCATTCCAGCCGTCATCAGCCAGGCTTGCTTGAATCCAGTGGCAAAGTGAGCAAGGGACCCACGTCTGGGCATACCCCCGCCAACTTAGGGCGAACAAAGCGATACAAAAGGAGATGATGGACGGAACGTTTGAGCCAATCAAACACTCACCCCCAGTCAACTGATCTGGGTTTAATCCATCATCATTCTTTAGCTCACTCCACCACCCCAGTTCAGACATGGCCATATGCAAATCAGTCTGACCCTGTGCCTCATGGGAACAGTCCAGCCCGAACTGCCAAGCCATGTCTTCCCTGGACCGGAAACAGGCATCCTAGGACCGGTTTCTGGCATTCCAGCCGTCATCAGCCAGGCTTGCTTGAAACCAGTGGCAAAGTGAGCAAAGGACCCACGTCTGGGCATACCCCCGCCAACTTAGGGCGAACAAAGCGATACAAAAGGGGATGATGGACGGAATGATGATGGATTAAACCCAGATCAGTTGACTGGGGGTGAGTGTTTGATTGGCTCAAACGTTCCGTCCATCATCCCCTTTTGTATCGCTTTGGTCGCCCTAAGTTGGCGGGGGTATGCCCAGACGTGGGTCCCTTGCTCAGTTGCCACTGGATTCAATCAAGCCTGGCTGATGACGGCTGAAATGCCAGAAACCGGTCCTAGGATGCTTGTTTCCGGTCCAGGAAGACATGGCTTGGCAGTTCGGGCTGGACTGTTCCCATGAGGCACAGGGTCAGACTGATTTGCATATGGCCATGTCTGAACTGGGGTGGTGGAGTGAGCTAAAGAATGATGATGGATTAAACCCAGATCAGTTGACTGGGGGTGAGTGTTTGATTGGCTCAAGCGTTCCGTCCATCATCCCCTTTGTATCGCTTTGGTCAGCCCTAAGTTGGCGGGTATGCCCAGACGTGGGTCCCTTGCTCACTTTGCCACTGGATTCAAGCAAGCCTGGCTGATGATGGCTGAAATGCCAGAAACCGGTCCTAGGATGCTTGTTTCCGGTCCAGGGAAGACCTGGCTTGGCAGTTCGGGCTGGACTGTTCCCATGAGGCACAGGGTCAGACTGATTTGCATATGGTCATGTCTGAACTGGGGTGGT
The DNA here is from genome assembly GCA_963921515.1 of Calotriton arnoldi. Lineage (NCBI taxonomy): Eukaryota > Metazoa > Chordata > Amphibia > Caudata > Salamandridae > Calotriton > Calotriton arnoldi. The sequence goes on from CAWUFW010011702.1 coordinate 548,021, forward strand.
GGAGTGAGCTAAAGAATGATGATGGAATAAACCCAGATCAGTTGACTGGGGGTGAGTGTTTGATTGGCTCAAACGTTCCGTCCATCATCCCTTTGTATCGCTTTGGTCGCCCTAAGTTGGCGGGGTATGCCTAGACGTGGGTCCCTTGCTCACTTTGCCACTGGATTCAAGCAAGCCTGGCTGATGACGGCTGAAATGCCAGAAACCGGTCCTAGGATGCTTGTTTCCGGTCCAGGAAGACATGGCTTGGCAGTTCGGGCTGGACTGTTCCCATGAGGCACAGGGTCAGACTGATTTGCATATGGCCATGTCTGAACTGGGAGTGGTGGAGTGAGCTAAAGAATGATGATGGATTAAACCCAGATCAGTTGACTGGGGGTGAGTGTTTGATTGGCTCAAGCGTTCCGTCCATCATCCCCTTTGTATCAGCTTGGTCGCCCTAAGTTGGCGGGGTATGCCCAGACGTGGGTCCCTTGCTCACTTTGCCACTGGATTCAAGCAAGCCTGGCTGATGACGGCTGAAATGCCAGAAACCGGTCCTAGGATGCTTGTTTCCGGTCCAGGAAGACATGGCTTGGCAGTTCGGGCTGGACTGTTCCCATGAGGCACAGGGTCAGACTGATTTGCAATATGGCCATGTCTGAACTGGGGTGGTGGAGTGAGCTAAAGAATGATGATGGATTAAACCCAGATCAGTTGACTGAGGGTGAGTGTTTGATTGGCTCAAACGTTCCGTCCATCATCCCCTTTTGTATCGCTTTGGTCGCCCTAAGTTGGCGGTATGCCCAGACGTGGGTCCCTTGCTCACTTTGCCACTGGATTCAAGCAAGCCTGGCTGATGACGGCTGAAATGCCAGAAACCGGTCCTAGGATGCTTGTTTCCGGTCCAGGAAGACATGGCTTGGCAGTTCGGGCTGGACTGTTCCCATGAGGCACAGGGTCAGACTGATTTGCATATGGCCATGTCTGAACTGGGGTGGTGGAGTGAGCTAAAGAATGATGATGGATTAAACCCAGATCAGTTGACTGGGGGTGAGTGTTTGATTGGCTCAAGCGTTCCGTCCATCATCCCCTTGTATCGCTTGGTCGCCCTAAGTTGGCGGGGTATGCCCAGACGTGGGTCCCTTGCTCACTTTGCCACTGGATTCAAGCAAGCCTGGCTGATGACGGCTGAAATGCCAGAAGCCGGTCCTAGGATGCTTGTTTCCGGTCCAGGAAGACATGGCTTGGAAGTTCGGGCTGGACTGTTCCCATGAGGCACAGGGTCAGACTGATTTGCATATGGCCATGTCTGAACTGGGGTGGTGGAGTGAGCTAAAGAATGATGATGGATTAAACCCAGATCAGTTGACTGGGGGTGAGTGTTTGATTGGCTCAAGCGTTCCGTCCATCATCCCCTTTTGTATCGCTTTAGTCGCCCTAAGTTGGCGGGGTATGCCCAGACGTGGGTCCCTTGCTCACTTTGCCACTGGATTCAAGCAAGCCTGGCTGATGGCGGCTGAAATGCTAGAAACCGGTCCTAGGATGCTTGTTTCCGGTCCAGGGAAGACATGGCTTGGCAGTTCGGGCTGGACTGTTCCCATGAGGCACAGGGTCAGATTGATTTGCATATGGCCATGTCTGAACTGGGGTGGTGGAGTGAGCTAAAGAATGATGATGGATTAAACCCAGATCAGTTGACTGAGGAGTGAGTGTTTGATTGGCTCAAACGTTCCGTCCATCATCCCTTTTGTATCGCTTAAGTGTCTTCCTTGGCATTGTGTGGTGTCGGCCATTTGTTGAAGCATATGTAAGGGGACGTCTCAAACAGCAGCTTCCTCTGTAGGTGGCGCCCTCTTACAGCGAAACAATTATCACCCATTTTCCACCCACTTCAGCTGTCTCTACTGCTCAAGTCGCCTTGGTATATTCTCTGCAAACTAAACTTCTAGGAAATTTCCACCCACAAGTGACTAATCAAAGTTTTTCACATATTGCATTTACTAGATTGTGGTCGTTTTAATAGGATAACCTAATTGCTTGCACACTCTTATTCCCACAGGTGGGGCACTGCCACAAGGTGTTTTGAGAATTTGTGTCCATATTCATGTGAAGGGTTGCAGTTTTTGACAAGAACTATGGGCATTTTAATTAGATGTTTCCTTTATAATAGAACTACAGTCAAATGAGCATAGTTAATGCCTTACTTCTGCTTTGAGGTCTGCATGCCTGTGTAGATTATTGAACTGAACTTTATGCAGAAATAATAGTCTGAGGGCCTTCTCCACTTTATTGTAATGGAATCATTGCTCCTTGAAAATGCTATTTAGTTGGTGTAAAGGTGAAGTCTGGAGTTGTATGTTACAGCTGCCCCTGCCTGCATATATTTTACCTTAGAGTCACAGCTCCTCCCCTCCCCAAACCTACGCGGGAATTCTGACTCAGATACCATCTAGGTGCCAGCTCATTGTGCCTGCCAGTAGAAGGCTATGATCTGGCTTGACACTCAAAGTGATTCACACTGTAATCTCAAGGGAGTACACCACCATGCCTATCTGTTGTAGGATTGTCTGGTTGGAGGCATTCTGTGGTACCTTGGTGTTACAGCTCTTTTAATCTGCTCACAGGGATGAAGGCTACCAACTTCGTTTCTTCCATCCTACATGTTTGAAACCCCACAGTGCCCCATGTTTGAGCCTTCTTCCTCACTCTGTGCATGCATAGTATGTTGATGTAGTGAATGGATGACATCCTTAATTTAGTGCAGGTTTTATCTAGGGACTCCCCACTAGAAGACAAATCACCCAACTCCCTCCATTGGTCCACCCACGAGCTGTCCTTCCAACAACCATCTACATCCGTCCGTCCATTTACCCACCCACTATCTTTCCAACATCCACCTCCGTTCGTCCATCTATTTCCCATGCAGGTGTATAATATGCAAATATAAATATGTACTTAATGGGGATTAAAGATAGGTGATATGTATGCACTAGCACTACAACCTTTTCAGGCTTTCACATCAGCATATTTTGATGCTGTTGTATGCTGAAGTCGGCATATCTTGATGACGGCGTATCTTGATCGGCATATTTTGATGTCAGCCTATCTTGACTTTAGCATACCTTAAGTTTGGTGTATCTTGACGTCAGCATATCTTGACATCAGTATATATTTGTTTCTACACATCCTGATATAGGCTATCTATTTTGACACGCTCTTGCCCCTATCTATTCACCATGCCACATAATTCCACTACACAAATCCACTCCACCACACACAATTCAATCAATCAATCAATCAGGGAATTGTAAGCGCGCTACTCACCCATGAGGGTCTCAAGGCACTGAGTGGGGGCGGGGGGGTCCGCAGATCTCTTTAGCCGAAGAGCCAGGTCTTGAGGGTCTTCCTGAACGTGTTCAGGGAGGGGGCGCGTCTGATGTCTGCCGGTAGCTCGTTCGAGGTCTTGGCTGCAATGTGAGAGAAGGATCTTCCGCCTGCTCTGGCTCTGTGGATGCATGGGGTTTCGGCCAGTGCGAGGTTGGAAGATCGGAGGTTTCTTTTGGGTACGTGGAAGTTGATTCTGTCGTTGAGGTATTTGGGTCCGTTGTTGTGTAGGCATTTGTGGGTGTGAGTGAGGATTTTGAAAGTGACTCTTTTCTCCACGGGGAGCCAGTGGAGACTTCGTAGGTGTTGGCTGATGTGTTTGTGTCGGGGGATGCCGAGGACGAGTCTGGCGGCGGTGTTCTGTATTGTTTGGAGTTTGCGGTGTAGGGACTTGTTGATGCCGGCGTAGAGTGCGTTTCCATAGTCCAGTCTGCTGGTGATGAGTGCGTGGGTGACTGTCTTCCTTGACTCAGGGGGGATCCACTTGAAGGTCTTGCGGAGGATGCGGAGGGTGTTGAAGCAGCTGGAGGTGATGGCGTTGACCTGTCGGTTCATGGTGAGTGATGAGTCGAGTACGATGCCGAGGTTCTTGGGGTGGTCTGAGGGGGCAGGTGGGCTTCCAAGGGCGGTCGGCCACCAGGTGCTGTCCCATGCAGAAGGGGTGGTACTGAGGACGAGGACTTCTGTCTTCTCGGCATTGAGCTTCAGGCAGCTGTTGGTCATCCAGACTGCGACGTCTTGCATTCCTTTCTGGAAGTTGAGTTTGGCAGTGGTGGGGTCTTTGGTGAGGGAGAGGATGAGCTGGGTGTCGTCGGCGTAGGATATGATGTTGAGGCCGTGTTGTCGGACGATGGCTGCGAGGGGGGCCATGTAGATGTTGAAGAGGGTGGGGCTCAGTGATGAATCCTGTGGGACTCCGCAGGTGATTTTCATGGGGTCGGAGAGGAACCCCACTAACAATTCCAATCCAAGCCACATAATTCCACTCCACATCACATACATCCACCCCACTCCAAACCAAAATACATAGGTAAAAGGCATTGTCATTTACAACGCCAATAGTTCTAACTCTCGCAAATGCGAGACCTATTGGCATTGCCAGTGCTTGTTGTTAGCGCAAGGTTGCTGAGTGTATGTCTGATGTAAAATTTCACTCTGTCGCCACAGGGCTCTGCCTTTCACTCACATGCTTTTTACCAGGATGACACCAGTAGCACAATGCAGAAGGCGCTCATGTTGAGATTCTAAAGGCACTGCTTCAGCCAGTGATGTCCTGTTCTTCACTTTGTTCTTCATAACAGTAGACTTTCTCGCCCATGTTCCACTGCATATGTTCTGGGCGCATCTATCACCTTTACACAGATCAAGGCAAGTCATCTTATTTATGACTCCAAGCAAAGCTTTAAGTGGGGCCACATGCTCAAATACAGCCCTAATTAAAAAATGAAGTTGAAATATGTCCCTACGGGCCCTGTAATCATGTCTTTAACTTTACAAGCAACATAAACTGTAAAAACCCTTATGGTAATCCATGCCAGAGATGCGTTCCTGTTTATACTTCACATATTTTACTTCTTCTTGCATTCCCTAGGAGTATTTGTTTTTTTCTGATGTGCATCTGTGTTTTTTTTTTCTATGAGACATAGGTCTTCTGTATAACGCGTAATGTGTAACAAGTTACTTCATGGTATCTAGGTGAGCTCAGGTGGTGGGTGGGTGATTATGATGGGACATAATTGGGAGCTCTGGAGATGAGCCTGAAGGCAGTGCAAGATTCTCACTATGCTATCAGTGGGTAATAGGCAGTGGCGGTCAGTAATTTTGGCAGAAAGGGTGGTGGTGGGGCCACTCACATGTAGAACATATACATTCACTCACTCACTCATACCCATGTTTTCACAAACGCGCACACACACACCCATTCACAACACTCACTCACAACAAATTCATTCATGTATCCATAAGCGCACGCCTGCACCAAACGTTCAGAAACATAAAACTTACCTGCCCTGCTGCTCCAGAGAGGAAACCCTCAGAGGTCCCGGGAGGGTTGGGACTGCTGTCTTCTCTCATTGTCTGACCTGGGGTCAGCCAATGAGAGATGGCAGCAGTCTCTCACTCATCACAGAGTGGGATGGGGTCAGTGAGAAAGCTGCCCCCACCCCACTCTGTGAGGAGGTGTCACCGACTGACACTCAGTGCTGGACACTTGAGGGTTTAAAACTGAAGCATCCAGGTCCGAGGCAATCAGTGATGCTCCCCTTCATCATGAGGAAGAGGGCCTCAAGGCACTTTTGCCAGGCTAAGGAGGTCATGCCCATAGGGCTGTGAAATCCTCAGGTATCAAAGTTAAGCTGAGGCAGCCAGGACCCTGTGAATTTACCGCATGTCTTTCTCCTGACTGCCTGACCTAAACAAGAGGACTGTCTGTCAAGCTGACCATTGCTCAGCAAGACAGACACTCTCTTTCTCATGAAAAAGTTAAGGGGGCGGGGCCCCTTCGGCCATATGGACGGGCTGCTTCTGGTCATAGAGATGTTTAGACAACATGCACATCCAATCCTTGGCTTCTATCCAGAGCGCACAGAGCGATGGTCACATATGTGCCCAGGGATGTAGCTTCAGGAATGAGGAGGTGTTTGGGGCGGGACACCTCCTAATAATTACTAAGTTGTTTTGTTTTGGCAGTATCAGTCGTATTGCCTGTCTGCAGTGACTGTTGCTGCAGACTAGATAGAGGTGGAGCCAGCCAACATATTAACAGGGAAAATTGAGCCAGAACCGAGCCAAGGGCCGGGCTTCGCTCTAAATGCCTATGCTTGAGTCGAGACATGAAAATATTTGGCATGTAAGTCATGCAAGAAACATCATGTAAAAATATGATAAATTTCACTTTACAAAAAAGGTATTTACTTATCAGGCAGATGTTTGACCTTAGTACTACAGATTGTATCACCGCATTGAGAGGCATTTATTCAAATTAATAATTTTAAAACATAAACTTAAAACTATTCATGCCTCTCCCTCCTTGACGACAATGCCACTACTGAAATGGGAGGCAAGTCAATTGTCATGTGCACCCCATATGTGGCCTAGATTCTTATTTTAGATGGTTTTGTACAGCATGCTTCTTTAATTCACCCATTTGAAGGTACACTCATTTGTGGTAATGAAGAAAAAGGAGGTTTGGTGACATACTATATTTGCCGAGGATCACAAATTTCTCTCAATCAGGGAAGCCGGGCTCAAACCCAGATTTTCACAGTGTGAAATTCGGCTACTATATGGATATCCCTTTCTTTCACTCATTTTACATCAAAGGCAGTACACTGTTGTTAATTAATTCTTGGTGCATGAGGTTAGAAAGTTGGAGCAGGCAAACGCCACATGAAAGCTTAGCTCGTGTTCAGCTCGAGGTTGCAAGAGAACCTTGAAATGAGCTGGGCATCTTCCTTGAGATTTCAGTAGCTTGCTCACCTGTAAAACTGGTCTTAGGATTGCAGAGTGACCTGTGAAGATGTGTGTGATGCGCAGGCAGGGTCACAGAGACTGGGCGCCTGCCAGACACTCACTTCACATCAGTGCCAACTGCGTTGGCTTTAAGTGAGTCGGGTCCTTCCAGGTCCCAAATGCGTCAATAATTAAACATTTTGGGATGAGTCCCTATCAGGTCCTCAACTCATGTCCTTTACGAGCAAAAACAATGCTCAATTTCCCAACAATGACTCTATAAAGCCTTGAGGAAATCCTTAAAACGCTGCAGTCCATGTTTACATAGCATTTTAACCTCAACGTGCATCTATCATTCCCTAAGAGTATTTATTTTTTCCACATGTTGTGTTTCTGTAGTTTTTTCATGCAACATTGGCTCTTTTATGTGAATTGAGTCGCTTCTAGGTTTGTAATTGAGTTCCGTTTGTGTGTGGGCGTTCATGACGGGATATAAGTGAGAGCTCTGAAGGCAGTGTACATTCCTCACAGTGCCTTTTATTGTAATATAAAGGTATTCATACTCCATGCACATGCAATCTGGGCTACTAAAAGGCCTACTATCGCTGCCCAGCCTAAGCCTGGTCTGCTGATGTTTGGTTTGGGCTCATGCTAGCTTGCTCTCCTGGGCCTCCCTGCCTTACATTGCTCTGAGGAGGAACTGGACTACAGCAGACAACATAATCCGGACAATACTACAGACGTTCTACACAGAATTGTGTTACTTTCCCAAATAACTGAACACTAAACCCCTAACCCTGTGAATTACCAACGTTCAACGGCATTAGCCCGCACTATCCTTTTTAGTTGGCTACACCTCGTTGTTTGTTGGGAAATCCAGCCTTACACCCTCCCTAACATTATTGACTAAGCTACTCTCCTTACTGTGACTCATTTCCTAGTAGAAACTCATGCCCTGAGTGTAGTCCAGATCTGTGTAACGTGGTCTGCACATTGCACATGAAACCAAAGAGCAAAGTGATTCGATGCCTGGGACCCGCCTCCACACACTCCCACAACGTATGTGTTGGAATGTTTGGTCTCTATCGTCACGGCTCTAGCTCCAGGAATACAATTTGTTTTGAAACCATCTTGAATGGTGAGTAATTCTCTCCACTGAACTTCAGCAGAACTTTTCTGAATCATATGCTTCCAATCTGCTGACTTTTCAGTACTGTGAAGTATGAAACCAGGGCCAATAAAAGGAAGACCCCATTGGACTGTGAAGCAAAATTTCACAAGTTCATCAAAAGACATTTACCATTTCATCCTTTCATCATCCTTCCATCTTCTATCCTGACTGTTCCATGTATTCGCCCACCCATCTGTCCATCCGTTCACCTTCCCATCCACCTATCCATCTACCGACATATCCAAGTGAACCTGTTTCCATCCATCCATCCTTTCACTTTCCTTCCCCATCTTTTCACTCATCTGCCCATTCTTCCACATATTAACTCTATCGCGCATCGTTCCTCCATCCATTATTTCACCCTTCAATCTAGTCCTCCTTTTACCTTTCCTTCTTTTCATTCTTTAATCGTTCCCTCATTTCATTCTACCGCCCTACCTCCTTCACAATTACTTCCGTCTTTCCTTCATGTTTCCTTCAATCCTCCTCCCATTATTTCTACCCCTTTCATATTTTATTTCTCTCATCCTTTCTTTTTCTTCCTTACCTTTCACTCTCATGCTCACTTTTCCATTTGTCCCTCTCTTTATGTTGTTCCCCTATTTTCATCCACACTCTCGCTTCCCTAGCACTCCTCTGTCTTGGTATTCTATACGCGTTAATGATGAGCATTTTAGTCTGCAGACACGCAGACAGAAGAGGTACATAAGCCACTAATGAGCCTTTTGGCGGGGCCTAGTTCACCAGCCTATCGGGCCCAGTGGCATCCCCTGCTTAAGCTGCTGGGGTGGGTGGCACACTGCGCCTCTGATACCAAGAGACGACTATGGCACTATACGACAAGAGGAGCAGCATGGCCTTACCTAGCCAACATGAATATTTAATCACGTGTTAGACACAGCAACACAAAGGAAGGACTGCACGATTACAGAAAAAAAAGGTAGTGCTTTGCCAACACGGGTTGCATCACATTACAACTAAAACAGAGCATAATGTGCACTAGTTAGTGGGACATGAACAATTTCCACCCAGGTAAGGTTGTCCCAAAGAACTTATTTTTGTGTGTAGTCAAAATAGTTACTCAGGTAACTGTCTGAAGAATAATGCTGGCTAAGTGTACGCCTTTTCATTAAAAAAAAAGTTCCACATCAGAATAACACACAACAGAATAACACACATTGCAAATGTAATACAAAATTTAGTGTTCCTGTACATAGGGAAGGAAAGGGCAGGGATGGGTCAGGGAAAAGTCGGCAAGGAGCAGGCAGAGGAGACGGAATACTACTTCTTACCACCAATGCTGCCCAAGTGTTTTATACTGAGGCCAGACCACCTGCCAGAAAGAGTCATTTAAGCAGAACTGACTCATTTAAATTATCAAATCGAAAGCCTTCCTGGGTGAGTCAGTCAAGCTATTAGTAAACCCCAAACATCCACGGAGTCCTAGAGAGGAGGAATGATGGGAAAGGAAGCAGCCCAGGTCAACGATGACTCGAGAACTGACCCCCTACTACTCCTGGCCGTCACACTACCTTCTCTGTTCCTAAACGTAGACCTCTCCTCTAGTAGCTGACTTTAAGCAGTTTATTGTTTCGACTAAAGATTTTCGTTATTTTGTATTCAGTCAGCTCTGGTGCTTGTAGATGAATCCCCTACATTCTTGAGTACAAATGCAGTGTACTGTGTGTTCAGCTCTGTGATGCTCGACCTTTGTTCGGGTGAGAAGTACGCCTACCCACAGAACGATTAGGCCTGGGCGAGAGTTTAATTACTCCGGAGAAATCAGAGAAATTTCGGCAATTTCATTTTACCCAAGTTTTCCACTTAATTACGTGATTACACCGGCTCGCAGAATTCAAAATAATTTAGTCCGAGCACAGAACTACTGTTCATGTTCTGTTGCATTTAGAACTATTTTCTTAGTGCAAAATGCATTCTCGGGTCCATTTTGAATTTGACGGTGCATTTTGCTCTATGAAAATAACGCTAAATGAAGGGTTGAACGTTTTGTGTTATTCCACTTAACCTTACATGATTTTGCTGTTAATTCGCGTAATTACGCTTCAGCCAATTGTACAAGTCACTTAGGGCTCGTGAATTCACAACAGATAGCTTAACCATTGTACATCATTCAAGCTCTGATGTACAAAGCTCTTTTGCTAAAGCAAAAACTTCGCTTTGCAAAATTGCGAGGTTTGTGACCACAAAAGGGCTATTCTTAATGTACAAAAGCCCTTTGACGAGTCACAAAATTATTTCCGACTTGTAAAAGGGCTTTTGCAATCCTTTCCAAAAGGGGCACCCCCCTCTTACTTCCGATTCATGCAGGAAAGTATCAATGGGTTAAGACTGCAGTTGCAAATCATTGATGAGTTACTGACTCCTGAGTTGGGGACACTCCCCTTTGAGAATAATATTACAAGCCTCGATGATATAAGGAAAATTAGTAGGTTCCTTACACAGGAAACTAAAATACAGGAAGTCCTTGCTATGGTGATATCCCATATAGATTACGCTAATTCGCTATACTTTGGCATTCCAGCTTATCTCACCCACCGTCTTCAACTGGTACAGAATCAGGCAGCAAGACTGATTCTTCAGGAAAATAGGCTTCAACATGTCACTCCCCTTCTGAGGAAGCTGCATTGCTCCCCATAACTCAGAGATGCGCCTTTAAGGTGGGATGCATTATTTTTAAGTCCCTGAGTGGTAGAAGCCCCAAATTCATTGACAGTCTTATTGAAAGATACACTCCGACCCGCAATTTGCGATCTGCCCATATGCATTTTCTGACTCTACCTTCCTTCAAACTGAAGCGTTTCAGTGGAACAAGGTTTGCCATACTAGGCCCCAGATATTGGAATTCCCTACCTCTAGAAATCAAATCCTGCACAGACTTCATGAGTTTTCGAAGGCTCCTAAAGACATGGTTATTTAGACAGGCATACGAGTAACATCCCAGGACTAAAGCATCCTTTAGAGTAGCGCCATGAAACCAATCTGGTGTACGTGCGCTTTATAAACAATTTATAACATAACATAACAACACCGCGTCACGAACACATGACCCAACACCTGCGAAACCTCCACTGGCTCCCCGTCGAGAAAAGGGTCACCTTCAAACTCCTCAACCACGCCTACAAATCTCTCTACAACATCGGACCCAAATACCTCAACGAGAGGGTATCCTTCCACGTGCCCAAGAGGAACCTCCGCTCCGCCGACCTCGCCCTGGCAGAGGTCCCCCGCATCCGCAGAAACAGAACTGGCAGGAGAGCGTTCTCCTACATCGCTGCCAAGACCTGAAACGAGCTCCCCGTGAACATCAGACGCTCCCCAACCCTGCACACCTTCAGGAAAGACCTCAAGACCTGGCTCTTCGACTGATCCAGAGCTGCCCCCCCACCCTCCTCCAGTGCCTTGAGACCCTCTCGGGTGAGTAGCGCGCTTTATAAACCTCTGATTGATTGATTGATTGATTGAATGTGGTTCGTACAGATCAATATTGTTGCTGAATATCAAAGCCAAGGTGCTGGCAAAGGCATTAGCGGCTCAACTCCAAACAGTGATTTCTACACTAGTACACCAGGACCACACAGGATTCATGCCCCTCACCTCAGCTCAACTTAAGAGGACTATACGGAGTTCTCTACATGATTGAAGCAAAACAGACTGTGGAGGCAGTGTTGCTCAATGCGCAAATGGTATTTAATAGAATCGAATGGCCATTCATCTTCACGACCCTGCACAGATTTGGATTTGGGCCGGGCTTTTGGGCATGGGTTAAACTCTTATACCAAAACCCACAGGCTAGGGTAAGAGTCAATGGAGTGGTATCTTGACCAATCCCACTCAGAAAGGGTATGAGACAGGGCTGTCCACTCTCACCAATGATTTTTGCCTTTGCACTCAATCCCTTGGCAGCCTTGGTCCGCAACGACCCGTTAATATCATGTATATAAGGAGGGGGCGATTGGGAAGACCTTACATCGCTGTATGTGGATTATATACTTCTATATCTGGTTAACCCCTATAGGTGGGTGCACAGGGTGCTCCACATATTCCAACTGTTCAGCAGGTACTCCGGATACAAAATGAATTGGAATAAGTCTCTCCTCTTCTCTCTGATGGGAGGAGTCCCCCCGAGACTAGCCGAGGCTACCCCACTAATAGTTAGGGACAATTTTACATATCTGGGTATTCAAATATCTAAGAAAGGGGACGACTTCCTACTACATAACTAGGGCACCCAGTTTTATGGTATTTTTTTTTTTTAACATTTCCTTCTGTATTTATCCATATTTGTTTTTTGGCCGTCATATTGGTATTTTTCCATATTTATTTTGTGCTTTGAGAATAAACAAAGTTGTAAAATGGTACATTTCCACATTTATTTTATTCTTACTCACAGGTGAATGCCTGCCGCGTTTTAGCAAATTAAGCAGTCTCATATAACAAAACACTTCACCCACAGGTACATATCAGCTTTATACTGCAAATATGTTAACATGCTTGTATTTTTTGTATGAAAAAGAAGTATTTTATTTGTCACTCTATGCATACAAAGAGATAACAACATTTGTAAGCAATAACACAATCCCCTTGACGTCAGGGCAATTACAAGAATCAAGAAACATGCTATACAAAATGAATATAATAGGCATAGAAAACTCTTAAAAATTGCACATCACATCGAGCTAGAAATTTTCCATTATTTCCATTCTTTCCATATTCTATTTACTTTGACCATAGAACCAACTCTCCCTGCATACATGGTTTCCCGATTAAAATTTTTATTCATTTTACGTATCCATTGGGAGAGGGTTGGGATTATTTCTGATTTCCAATTTGCCAAAATTAATGATCTTGCTACCAAAGCGGCAATAAAAATAAATTGACGTTGGGAAAATGTTAAGAGGGTCTGAGCTTCAGCTAAGCCTAAGAGAGCTGTGTTCAACACTCCGTCCATCATCCCCTTTGGTTTTGCTGTGTTCGCCCTAAGTTGGCAGGGTATGCCCAGACGTGGGTCCCTTGCTCACTTTGCCACTGGATTCAAGATAGCCTGGCTGATGACGGCTGTAAGCCAGAAACCGGTCCCAGGATGCTTGTTTCCGGTCCAGGGAAGACATGGCTTGGCAGTTCGGGCTGGACTGTTCCCATGAGGCACAGGGTCAGACTGATTTGCATATGGCCATGTCTGAACTGGGGTGGCGGAGTGAGCTAAAGAATGATGATGGATTAAACCCAGATCACTTGACTGGGGGTGAGTGCTTGCAATGTTCAACACTCCGTCCATCATCCCCTTTGGTTTTGCTGTGTTCGCCCTAAGTTGGCAGGGTATGCCCAGACGTGGGTCCCTTGCTCACTTTGCCACTGGATTCAAGATAGCCTGGCTGATGACGGCTGTAAGCCAGAAACCGGTCCCAGGATGCTTGTTTCCGGTCCAGGGAAGACATGGCTTGGCAGTTCGGGCTGGACTGTTCCCATGAGGCACAGGGTCAGACTGATTTGCATATGGCCATGTCTGAACTGGGAGTGGCGGAGTGAGCTAAAGAATGATGATGGATTAAACCCAGATCACTTGACTGGGGGTGAGTGCTTGCAATGTTCAACACTCCGTCCATCATCCCCTTTGGTTTTGATGTGTTCGCCCTAAGTTGGCAGGGTATGCCCAGACGTGGGTCCCTTGCTCACTTTGCCACTGGATTCAAGATAGCCTGGCTGATGACGGCTGTAAGCCAGAAACCGGTCCCAGGATGCTTGTTTCCGGTCCAGGGAAGACATGGCTTGGCAGTTCGGGCTGGACTGTTCCCATGAGGCACAGGGTCAGACTGATTTGCATATGGCCATGTCTGAACTGGTGTGGCGGAGTGAGCTAAAGAATGATGATGGATTAAACCCAGATCACTTGACTGGGGGTGAGTGCTTGCAATGTTCAACACTCCGTCCATCATCCCCTTTGGTTTTGCTAAGAGAGCTGTGGAAGCCTTAAAGGGGAGATCGATTGCCAATAGTCTTCTTACTTCTGAAAAAACATTTTCCCAGAAGCTTGCGATTTTAGTACAAGTAAATCCCACATGTGGCCAATCTCCTAGAACTTGGCAGCCTCTAAAGCAGCAAGGATTAACTGCAGGATAGATTTTATTAAGTTTGGCCGGAGTAAAGTAAATCTGCCATTTACTAAAAAAGGCCATCCTCCTTAAGTTAGCTGCTCTCACTGCCTTACAACTCATTTTATTAAAAAAAACGCCATTGCTGAAGATTGAAACGATAATTAATTGATTGAGAAATTTTTTCCAAATGGGTTAGGACTATTTGATCGTTCTGCATAGATTTGAGCAGCCTGTACCAATTCCCAATTCCCCGAGTTTTCAGTATAAAATGAGCTTTACTTAATAGTAACCCTTTCGAATTAACCAAATTCCTCAAACCCACACAAAACTTATTTATCTGATAATGAAGGAAAAAAAGAGACGTCTTGATGTTGTTATTAAACGATCTAATTTCCTGCCAGGTTCTAAATCTATCATTTAAAAAAAAATCCTGAAGCTTAGAGAAACCAAATTTAGCCCAGAGATCGCAAGTCCGAGTGGACATGTGTAAACCGAAAGGGAGGCATTCCACTAATCTCAGCTGTGGATGTAATCAAGGGATATTAAATGTCTCCCAGATCCTCTGGAATTGAAAAGCCACTAATTTAGGAAATTTATATTGCGATCTCTTTGAAAGCTTCGGAATTCGTAAAAACGGTGCTAAAGCAATCTCCATTTCGCCTAACATTAACTCAAGAAAAACATTTGCGGAAGACATTTCTACCAAGTTGTTATAATTAAGCCAGTTGATCAGTGAAGCTTGGTAATATAAGCGCATATTAGGAAACGCCAGACCCCCATCTATGACTTCTAATTGCAAAGTTTCTAACTTTAACCTGTGTTTCTTACCCTGCCAAATAAACAATCTCAATTCTGAATTAATTTGCTCAAAAAAGACTGAGGTACTTTAACCATCAGATTAGAAAATAAAAATAAGAACAGGGGAGTATATTTATTTTAATGAGAGCTACTCTGCCCATAATAGTCAGAGGGAGATCCTTCCATTGAGAAAGCAGGTTTCACATTTTATTGAATGTAGGAATATAATTAAGCGAGAACAGATCTTCCAAGTGCGATGAAAAAAATATTCACAGATACCTTATAGAGTGAGATCTAAGATGTTGTCCCTGCATCGAAAGGGGTAAGACAGCTGGCAAGCAGTTGAAAAGAAGTGCCTCTGATTTTGCTTGATTGATTAATAACCCCGATAACTGTAAATTCATTTATTTTAGCCAAGACAAGTCTGATATTATCTTCCTCGGCTGCCAAGTACAAAGCCATATCATCGGCAAAAAGCTTCAGCTTGGCTGAACCTGAAATAGGGGGTAAAATAGAATGATCTTGCCTTATTGCACAGGCTAGCGGCTCCAAAAACAAGGAAAACAATATTGGAGAAAGGGGGCAGCCTTGCCGCGTCCCACGGCTGATGGAAATCATGCCCGCACTTTTGCCATTTATCACTATGGACGCCTGAGCAGCTAGATATGGGTTACTTATCGCTCGACAGAGCTCAGATGGAAGCGCCAATTTATTTAAGATTGAGAAGAGAACGTTCCACTGAACTCTGTTGAACGCTTTCTCCGCGTCCAACATCATAATGACTGCCTTCGTCTTATTGGTATTGAAATAATCAATTGCTTGGTGTAAATAATGAGAGTTAGTAGCTAAAAGTCTACCTGGGATAAACCCATTCTGGTCACCATGTACAAGAGAGGTGGAGACTAGAGATAGGCGATTCGCCAGAATCTTTGAAAAAGTCTTATAGTCGTTATTTAACAGGCTTATTGGACGATAAGAATGAACCTCCTCCTCTGCTTTGCCTTTTTAACAAAGCTAACTACCACAGCTTGCGTAAATGAAGCTGGGATCAACTCGCCTTCCTAAATTCCATTAAATAAAAGCTCCAAAACAGGGCTGAGCTGAGGTAGAAAAAGCTTATAAAACTCAATAGGGATCCCATCGCATCCGCATGCTTTCCCAGAGGGTGAAGACATCACAGCGTTTTTTATTTCTTCTTCTGTAATTTCTGAAATTAAGCTATCTTTCTTTGCCTGTGACAATGAAGGGCAGTTGATACCTTTAAGCCAGGTATCCGCTGCCTCTACTGAGCTATTGTAAGGATCAGAGTAGAGCTTCTTATAGTGATCCAAAAAAATGGCTGAAATTTCCTGAGGATGGGAAGTAGATCTACCAGTAACTGGGTCCTTTATCAATTTAATAGTATTTCGATTAACCTTGCGTTTTGCTGACCAGGCTAAATATTTGCCTATATGCTCATTCTCCTCATACCTTTTCTGTAAAACTACGTCATGTGCTAGAATTTCTTTGGAGACAAAAACTTCTTGTAGATTATACTTAGACTGAGACAGCTTAATTTTATTTTCCCTGGAGGGTGCTGCTAAATATTGGGCCGTCAATCTAGAAAACTGATTCTCGAGCTGCAACTTTTCTTCCTTCTCTTTGCTTCTCTTGTATGCAGTATAATTTATTGCTTCCCCTCGAAAAAAAGCCTTCAAAGCCCCCCAAACTGCAAAAATTGAAGCCGTGTTTTTATTACGTTTCCAGAAATCCTCTAAAAGCAAACGTACATTTGCCACCCAATTCTCGTCAACTAGAAGAGACTTATCTAATGACCATCTAAAGTCGGTTTGGACTTGAGTTTGAATTGAAAATTGAACCGAGATTAATGCATGGTCAGAAAAAGGATTTTCAATGATCTCTGATTTGGTACTTAAAAGAGCGTGTGAGACAAGAAAAAAATTGATTCATGAAGACCAGTGATATCTCTTTGAGTGGCAAGTGTACTTCCTCTCATTGGGGAATTCATCGCGCCAGCAATCAACCAGCCTCAAATCACATAGTAGATCTCTACATAGCCTGATAGATTTAGGTTTAGACTGAGATTTTCTGGGGTAGTGACGAGTCAATAGCTGGATTAATTAACAAATTAAAGTCTCCTCCAATGACGAGATATCCTATTTGAGCAGAGGCAAAGTCGTATAATGTCTGAAGTGACTCTGTTGAGTCACCTATTGGACCATAAAAACTAACAAAGTTGAATGTTTGGTTGCAGATCTTCATTTGCAACCAGAGCCATCTTGCGTTATTGTCCTTCTGTACCATTGTAATATCTTCCTGAATCTTTTTGCTGACTAAAATAGCAACGCCCCTAATAGCCGCATTTGCAGAGGCAAAGAATTCATATTGAACAAAGGCAGGGGTTTTATCCCTAGGCGCGCCATCCTTGTAGTGAGTCTCCTGTAAAAAAATTATATCAGCTTGGAAGGTTTTAAACCAGGCCAACATGGAGCGGCGCTTCAGTCTATTATTAAACCCGTTCACATTACAGGAAATAATCTTTAACAGTCTAGAAGTCATTTAAGAATAAGAGAGAGAAAAAAAAAATATATATATATATATAGTTTCTTGATCCTCTACATTCCCATCAGAAATCCGCTACATTTTATGTTTTCACCCCCCTGCCCTCTGTGCCCCTCACACCCTTCCTGCCCCCTACCCTTCGTGAACCCCTCCTCCCCGCTCCCATGGGTCTCCTCCATCATGGACCCTCCCCGCCTGGGGCTTGCTGAGGCGACCCTCCCCCCCTCAGTGCACCTAGACCCCTCCCGTCTCCCCCATGTGGTCCCTCCCACCTCCCAACATTGGGGTGCTGTGACATGGCACCCAGGTGGTAAGCCAATCGCTGGCGATCTGAAAGCGCAAAATAAAAAAGGAGGAAACAAAAAAAAAAAATTCCCTTAGATCAGCGTACAATTCATTAGACTATGACCAAAAAGTCAATTTGAAGCTGCCTTCCCTGGATGTTGCAGAGAATAAAGGAGCTCCTGTGCCTCTTGAACTGATTGGAATATATGGACTTTCCCTTTATAAATTACTTTCAGTTTTGACTGTTGAACTAGTCCTGCAGGGGCCCCAACTTGCTGAAAACCATATATCATGCCTTTAAATTCTTTTCTCCGCCTAGCCGAATAAGCAGACATGTCTGAAAATATTTTGAACGAAAAATTGTCACTTGTCTGATACCCCTTATCATGGATTGCCCAGGTGAGAATTTTCTCCTTTATTCTAAAACATGCTTGTATTTAATGAAATCTCATCCTGTTTTTTTAACTCCCCATGCTGTCTACCTGCTCAGCTTTTGTCTGGAATTCATGAAAGGCACCATGGAGTGTCTCTCCCAAGAAGCACAATTTTCAGTATTTTTCTGCTTTTAGAAATAAATACAGACAGCAAACACGTTGTTTTCTGTCTGTATCTATCTGTAAAAATAAGTAAAAATGGAAAATTGGGAGCCTTACACAACTTATACCCACAAATAGAGCGACTTAAAAGTGACGTGGCACACTGGAGGAAACTACCAGTGTCTTTGATGGGCAGGGCGGTTTTATTCAAAATGATGTCCTTGCCTCGACTACTGTATGTATTGTAAAACACCCCATACAGAATACCGACAGAGGTATTTTTCAAAATATAGACAGTAAACTGCGTAAACTCCTGTGGGATGGAGGTAGTTCCAGGATGGCGTTGCGTAAACTCCAGAGGGGTGTCTATGAGGCAGGGCTATCAGTCCCAGATATTAGGAAGTATTACTGGGCCTCACAGTTGATCACAATTAATGTCTGGGTGTTCACAGATCGTAATGATCTGGCCTTTCAAGTAGATCAACTGGCGATGGGAAATAGGGGCTATCCAGCAGCATTCTACCGCAGGAGCAGAGAAAACCAGCTCCCCTTCCAAACGCAGACAGTGGTTCGAGCTTGGCGTGAGCGACCAAATATTTAGGTTAGGGGGAAGGTTGACCGAAAAAACCCTGCTGTGGGATAGCGATCAGTTAAGGGAAGGAGGGAACTTAAAGGGATTCAAACAGTGGGAATTGCTGGGCGTTGATTGCCTGGGGGACATTTGAGGGGACAGGCACGATAACCTTCGATAACCTGAAAAGGTCCAACTTGTTGGCACCCCTGTATGAGGGCTTTAACCGATACTCTATTAGCACACTGAATGATCCTCCACTGCTTCTGGCTTAAAAAGAATGACTGAAATGAGTGCATATTCTTTGGCAGATGGCAAGTATGTTGATGACTATATATTCTTTTTTATAAAGTCCTGCAAAATCAGGTTGATTCAATATGCCATGCCAAACATAGGACTCTGAAATATCCATCATCTGCCGTGGCCTTGACGATATACCTGCAATTGTCTGTGGCAACAAATCCAATTCTGAGACCTCTAGGATCAAAGACATTCAAATACCTTGCTGTTAAACTCTTCCAAGCTGTTTGCAGCTGTATGAGATTTCTCCATGGAGCTACTGTTGCATGCCGCCGAACGCCCTTAAAACTTTCTTCAGTGGTGAGACTTGCATAACCCCTACAAAAGAGATCCTGTGTGCAGTGATACACATGTAATTAGCTGCTTGACAACTAATCCACATATCTGTCGTCAGGTGGATAGTATGAACAGCACTCTGCTGCAAAGTTTGGCCAACCAGTTGCAGCACATCATGATGGAGCGCTGGAACAGCAACTCTGGAAAAATAGGTCCAGCTGGGAACCTTCCATTTCAGGCAGATGGGCGCCACAAATTTTAAATATCCCATTCCTTCGACAAAGAAAAGGGGATGAGGTCCAGCACTAACATTTTAGCCATCTTCCGATTGAACAAATGCCATTGTGTGGTTGTGTTTCTAGGGGCTCTCCTGCCTAAACATGCCCATAATAGTAACTTGGATTTTTTTTTTCTTTTGTGGTGTCACTGACACTGGCGATTTCCAGAGAGAATCAGGTGGTGGTAGACTCAATGTGCCTCTTGGGGGAATCACTGTATGTGGCGGAGGTGTCTGCATATGAGTTTTGTGCCATTTGGAGGTTGCTGATGCAGGTGATGCTGGCACACCACAGCGGACAAGGCTGCTTTCTGTAATGGAGTCATCCTCTTCTTCCTCATGACCACCTTATTCTTCTATTACTGTGCAGTCAGCTGGTTCCCCTCTACCATTACCACCACCACCACCAGCTATCGTTTTCTAAGGTGTTCCTCCCACCGGAATATGTGATGTTTTCTGAGAGGGGGCGCTTGGCCCCTAGTACCGTAGTGCAAACCTGGCTTACCTCAATGAACACCTGCATGGCAAATGGAGCATATTGCAATGTTATCCTCCTGCTTGCTAATCGTAAAGAAGCCCCAAGCTGGGGAGGATAACTTTTTCAGTGTGCCACTGTCTTTGCATGAAGAACTGGAGGTAGGTGGCTGTACCATCTGCCTCTCTGTAGGGCAAACTTCGACTGTGGCAGTGTTGGATGCAGGTCTCAACAGGGGCCTTACAAATATGGAAGCCGGAGGTAGTGGAACCACATCCCTCTGAGCAGATTGAATAGGAGGGATCATCTTGGTGTCCTCTGAGCCACCCTCCACTAGCTCGTCCTCATCACTGTCACTTTCTATAATTCTAAGGCGTACAGGAACTTTTCTTTTCCCTTGTCTCTCGGGACGGGTCTCAGACTCAGTTGGGGGTCCAATCCATGTCCAGATCATCAGAAGTGGGGCTTGGAGAAGATGATTGAGTCCCCTTCCTTTTCTTGCTGGAGATCGTAGAGCCAAGGATTGAAGAGCAACATCTTGTTCAGCATGAAGGTCAACTTCCTGTTCTGCTCCTATTTCAGGAAGAACTGTTGTTGGCTGTGGCTCCTGTTGTCCACTTTTCTGCAATGATTGGGTACTAGTTTGAGAATGAGACAATTCCAGTTCTGACTCACTGTTTGCCGCCATGACTGCAGTGGCTGCATCACTGAGAGACATGAATTTGGGCTTAGCCTTAGGTTGGGGTGGTGATGGGGGCGTGCTTTTCCCAGCCTTTTGCTGCCCAGAGGAGGGTGCAGCAGATACACCACGTTCGCTTAAAAAGGTGGAGACCGGCACACCAGTGATGGCAATATCCTTCTTTTTCTTCTCCTCACTGGCCAATTTCTTGGCAGAAACATCCTTCTTTGGAGCCATCTTCAAGTTCTTTCTTAGCTCTGGCAGTTGTCACTTAGATGCACAGGTGGAATCAGAGGAGGACCCAGCAGGTGTGCATTACTGCCGGCCTTCTGTCTGGCTGTTCTGTGCATGATGATGTCTCTTGTGCACCAAAAGCAAAGAAGAAAATATTTGAGTGAAACGTAGCATTTTCAGTTTGAGTTTACAGACAATATAATTTAGTGAGGTCACATCACAAATAATTAAAAATAGTGTATCCATTCCAAACCATAATATTATAATATTTCAATAACATTCAGAACAAAAAGTTTACTTTATGTGGCTCTAAGGCCTATGAGATGCCTGTGGCAGGCAAGGGGTGCAGGGAGAATATGGAATAATCCTTAAAGAAATTATTGCTGGTGTGTGCCCATGGTCTATGGCAGGTGGCGGATGCAATCCTTAAAAATTAGTGGTGGTGTGCACATATGGCAGGTGGCGGATGCAGGGGAAATATTGAATAATCCTTAAAGAAATTATTGCTGATGTGTGCCTATAGAAGGCGACAGGTGCAGGGGGTAAATGGAATAATCCTTTAAAAACTCATTGCTGGTGTGCACGTATGGCAGGCAGCAGGTGCAGGGAGAATGCAATAATGCTTAAAAAAATTATTGCTGGTGTGCACCTATGACAGGCGATGGGTGCAGGGAGGAAATGGAATAACTATTTAAAAAAATTATCGCTGGTGTGCGCCTATGGCAGGCGGTGGGTGCACTGGGAAAATAGAATAATCCTTGAAAATGATTGCTGGTGTGCGCCTATGGCAGGTGCAGGGGAAAATTGAATTATACTTAAAAACATTATTGCTGGTATGAGCCTATGGCAGGCAGGGGGTGCAGGGAAAAATCTAATAATTGAAAAAAAAATATTGCTGGTGTCTCCTTAGGGACTATGAAAAATTCTATATGAGGCAAGGTGGCACGGGGAATATGGAAAAAATGCATAACAAAACACTGTACATACATATTACAATCATCCTCAAGTACATTAAACTCACATCAGGGAAAAATGAAAAATGAAGAAAAAACAATAAGGCATAGGCCTCTTCTATCAATGTTCGTAGAAAACGGCTTTGAAAAGTGGAAGAAAAAGAACACACTGGGTACACAAGATGGAACATTGCCACTAAGGACAAAAACATGGACAACAAAGAACGCATGCAGGCCTATGGCAAAAGCAAAGCACTCTGACTACAAAATGTCGGCCGGCCACATGACTACCAAGGGCAAAGGCAGGGACAACAAGAACACATGCAGGCCTATGGAAAAAGCAAAGCACACTGACTACAAAATGGGCTTTGGCCACATGGCCACCAAGGGTAAAGGCATGGACAACAAAGAGCAAATGCAGGCCTATGGTAAAGAACACACTGACCTCACAAAACAAAATGGCCACCCTGCCACATGGTATGGAGAACAAAGACAAAATGGTGCACACATGGGCGCTGCTCACACAAAAAAATGGCCACATAGCCAGCAAAGAAAGGAGTTATGGTAAACAAAGAACAAATCACTACCATTAAGTAGGCAATGCCAAAAACAAAAATACTTTAACGCTTGGCAGAAAAATGTAACATACAAAAAAAACACACATTTTGCATTTAGTCCAAGGTACTCAATCAACAGATGTTTATAAAAAAAAAATATATATATATATATATGTCCACCGTTCTCCTTTCTCCTACCGGTTCACTGTTTCTCACAGAACCAAAAAAGGCACGAACTCCACTTATTCAGTGCAATCTTGATTTATTTTATGTGCATAGCCGCCATGACGCGTTTATATATATATATATAGCGTTTCCCGTACCTGCTATTAGCCCCCAGCAAGGGCCAGGTCCCAGGGGAATTGTAATCGGGGAGGGGGATGCATGCAGCCCACATCCCGGGCTGCTTCCAGCACCGAGAACTGCCACATCCAGGGGCACTGTCGATGTTCACAAGAGGATGCACGCAGGCCACTACCCCGTGCAGATTTCCGCCCCGGGTACCCCATCTCTTGGGCCTAGCCTTTTATAATATTGGGAGGGGGGCATGTGGCCCCCCTCCTGGGCTGATTTCAGCCCAGAGAACTGCCATCACCCGGGGCCCGGCCATGAAAAAAGGGGGAGGGGGCAGGGCAAACAAATGAGAGGGTCCTGATCCCACAGGGCCGGCTCCAGCTATATCCCGGGATGCCCACCCCCAGAACATTGTGGTTTCCTTGTCCACATTGGTGTAGGCATGGATACCTGTGTTTGCTCTTGCTTGGCAGGAGAAATTTTAAAGCTCCCGCCAAGCGAGAGCAAACACTAATCCGCTCCCAGCAGGCAGGAGCATCAAAAATGCTCTCTCCCACAGGAAGTGGACTTTTCATCTTTTTACCTGCCTGCACTGAAGCAAGCAGGTAGACAGATGGAAAATTGCCCCAGCACGCAGGGAGCAGCATTTTTAGCTGCTCCCTGTGGGCAGGCGAAATGCTGGCTACTTTTGGACACGAGGAGCTGACTGGGGCCACGGGGGCATTGGGGCTCCAACAATGATGTAGTTGGTGCCCGGGTGGACTTCTGGACACCCACCCTTTACTGGCCAGGCCCCAGGGGATGGCGTCCTTGAGGCCAATATTTGCCAAGGGAGGGGGACTGTGTTCCCCCTCCCCATTTACAGCATGGCAGAACCCCGGGAGATAGGGTCCCCGGGGAGTAAATTGGCCTGCGAGGAGAGCTGCGTGCCACCCTCCCCCATAAATTAAGTGATAAGCCCCAGGGATGGGGTCCCCAGGGCCAAATACAGCCTGGGGAGAGGGCTAGGCACTGCCCTCCCCTAAACAAAGTGGGGGGCCCTAGAGTATTGGGTCCCCGGGCCGAAATCAGCTTGGGAAGGGGGCTGCTTTCCCCCCTTCCAGGTTGGATGCCTTTGGGGACTTGGTCACAGGGCCAACGCCCCGGGCATGGCCTTTGGGGTTGGCTGGATGTGGGGGGTTGGCTGCAGGGTGGCGGTTAGATTAATGTATGGTAATTAAATATTACTTAATGTTAAAAAAACATAGAAATTCACTAAAACAACCAACGGTTACTGAGACATTATAGTTAGGAAATAGAATTTTAAAAACTTAGAAATTCACTTAAAAGCAAAAGGTTACAGGGACATTATAGTTAGGTTCAGATTTTATACACACAACACCATAGAAATTCAGCAGTAATAGTTAAAGTTATCTCAAGTAACTCTAACTCATGCACTAAGGTAACTATAACTCGCATCTTCACCATGCACTACTAATTATGGCTAACATCAATGGCTCAATGAAGCTGTTGACACTGTCTTGCCATCTACCCACAAACATGTGGGTAGGACGTACCCTCCCGCTCCCTGGTTTAATGACGTACTCCAATCAGAAAAGAAGCAGTGTAAAAACCTAGAAAGGACATTGGAGGAAACAATATGATGAGGAGGCTAAGTCCGATTATATGGTAGCTTTAAAAAGATACCACGCCCTTTGCAAATCAGCATGTGCCACTTATTACACTGAAAAAATCACCACTGCCCAACAAAGCCAGAAAACTCTTTTTAAGATGGTGAAAGAATTATCAGGCGTTAACAACATCATGCCTGCAACATCTCTCTCCCAAAGTCAGTGTGACGAGCTAGCTGTTTTTTTCATGCAAAAGGTGGACAAAATTAACCTAAATTGGCTGAAAAATCTATGAACATTGATTCCACTGTATACTTAGACTCACCTGTCACTCTTTCAGTGAAGGCAACCCCTCGAGCAATTAACAAGATAGTTGCTGCTAAAATCAGTGCATAGCCGCTTATGGATCTTTCATTCTTTTTGACAGCATTGCACTCCATCAAGTCTGGATCTCCATTGGATCCTCTTCCACCTGCTAAACTCAGATTTTTGGATGCCTCTGTTTTAAATGTGATTGTTGAGATCCTTAACACCTCACTGAGAGACGGGATCGTACCGTAGAGGTGGAAACATGCTTTGGTTCTCCCCCTGCTAAAAAAGCCAATTTGGATCCCGCTAGCTGGTCGAATTACCACCCTATCTCTCGCCCAAAATTTTGGAAAAACATGTTAACGCCCAACTCTCAACATTGATTGAGATCCACTTGTTTCTTCATCCTTCACAGTTTGGCTTCAGGGCAGCTCATAGCATGGAGTCCGCTCTTCTAAGCGTAACTGAATGTCTTAGGCAGCACCTTGACTCCGGAGGAACAGCTGCGCTTATTTTGCTTGATCTGAGCGAAGCCTTTGACATGGTGTCTCATGCCATCCTGAATGGCAGACTTGAGTCTCTAGGCCTTGAAGGTTTGGCCTTGAGATGGCTTGTTTCCTTCCTGAGTAACCGTTCCTTTCAGGTCTCCTCCACCAACGTGAGATCCAAGCCCATAACCTTGACCGCTGATGTTCCACAGCGTTCACTTCTGATCCCCGAGCTCTTTAACATCTACGGTCAACCATTAGCGGCCCTAATAGAGAAATGCGGGCCGACTCTTTTCTCATACGCCGATGACACAGATCATCTTTTCCCTATCATCGGCTCAGTACAGGACACATCTTTGCTGAATCTAGGTTTGAGGAACATCTCTCTATGGATGAATAAGAATGCACTTAGGCTCAATGGTGATAAAACAGAGGTATTGGTGCTGGGGAACAATGTTGCTCTATGGGGTCCCAGACACTGTCCAGACTCATTAGGGCCTCTGCCCACCCGGTCAGCTACCACAGATAATTAAGGTCACCACCATCTGCTTCTCAACCATCAAATGGCTGAAACAAAATTATGTGGTTAATTCCCTTAGCAGCTCAAAGAACTGTTATTCAGGCGCTGGTCATATCCAGACTGGACTAAAGCAATGTGCTGTATCTGGGGCTGATAAGACCTCGATACTACGTTTGCAAATGCTGTGCTCGGATGTTCTTTTGTCTACCTCGGAGAGCATCTGTCACTCCTCTGCTTCAGAAACTGCACTGGCTCAGGATATCTAAGCGTATCGAGTTTAAGGCTCTGTGCTATATTTTTAAGGCCAAATATGGCCTAGTACCTCGATACATTCAGGAGCTGGTTACTCCTTACTCGCCCACTCGTACACTGAGATCTTCTAGCCAAGCGTTGTTTTCTATACCTAGATTTCGTCCCACCTGCATGAAGGGCCACTCTTTCGCCTATCTAGGTCTAAATTGTGGAACTCTCGGTCGGCCGATCTCAGGAACTCCCACTCTCTTTTCACCTTTCCTAAAAACCTGAAAACTTGGCTCTTTTAATGTTCTGTCCCAGGAATGCCTATCTTCTGCTACCTTGTGCTGGCAAACCCCTCGGGTAGCTGTGCGCACTATAAATCTCATAAATAAATAATAAATAAATGATGATCCCACATGTTGCATCAGTTATGACATCTTCTATAACATCATTGTTAATATCACTGAAACATTTGCTGTAAAGTTATTGATTAGAAAACCATGCATGGCGGGGGTATGAGTTATAATTAGTTGAGATAACTTTAACTATAACTGCTGAATTTCTGTGGTTTTGTGTGTAAAATCTGAACCTTACTATAACATCCCTGTAACCTTTGTTTTTTATATATATACATACTTTTGTTTTTTTCATTTTAGGGCTTTACCAAAGTCTCTGCTCCACAGGTACAGTGGGTGCAGCCACACGTGAGGGCGATCTCACACTATATTCATTTCCCCAGTTCCTTGTCCAGAAACCAGTCGCGCACTCACAGCGGGTTGATTTTTACAATTTAAATCGCCACAAAAAACCCCAACAGATGCGTTAAAGCGTACCAAATCCTCACAGTACCTATGTAATGAAATGCGAAATATCCACTGCAAAACACAATCAAATGAAGTATGCTAAAAATAACCAAAATTTAAGAGGGAGACGCATGCCTGATAAAACATTCTGAATCCATTTCTTTGGCCCATTGAGCATAAAATGAATAATCGTTATAGTAATTCATTATGTAATATATTCTTAAATGGGGGTTGCAAGTGAATAAGAAATAATAACATTTTGCCACATAATTTAAGATGGCTGCCACTGTTCCCAGTAATCATGTAATTCAATGTCCTTTTTGGATTGCATATAAATTGTGCTGCCTAATTAGAAGCTGAATGTATTTAAATAACATGATGGCACCGGCATCACCGACATTGGCAAAGGCTGAGTGCCAAAACTAACTGCTTAATTTCACTGGTTTGATCGAGTCAAATCTGGGCCTAACTATAGCATCCCTGTAACCTTTGGTTTTGTCAGTGAATTTCTAATTTTTTTTTAATCCTATTTCTCAACTATAACATCCCTGTAACCTTTGTTTTTTAGGTTTTTTGTTTACATTAAGTAAGATGCCCATCGCAATGCACAGTGGGGTGGGGCGTTGAATGCAGGGCCTGGCATTGTGCTGCCCCCACCCAAGCTTGTTGCTCCTGCCCCCCTCCTCCTTGCCATCCATTGTCCAAGTCCTTGACCCTGCTCACTCATTACAGTCATGAGTGGCCGTTGTTCTGAGACTGTCCTTCCTGTCTGCCCTAAAGAGTTAGCTTGCTGCCGCATCCACCTCCTCCCTACCCTATGTTGTCTGAGTCCATGCACCAGCCCCCTCCCTCCTGCCCCGCATGGTCTGATGTGCTGCCACTGCCCTTCATTTTTCTTGAAGTCCCTGCCCACTACTCCTGCCCTCCGTTGCCCAATTCTATGCCCCACCATTGCCTTCCTGCTTAGCCTCTGTGCTTAGCTTGCTGCCTCTACTTTCCTTCGCCCTGCCCTTAGATGTCTGTGTGCATGCCATTGCTCCCTCCATTTTGCACACCATATTCCATAGACCTGCTACCCTCCTATCTACTCTGAGCGTTCTGGTGAGCGCCCATTACCTAGCATGGCCAAATAGCTGCCACCTGTCCTTGCGATCTTCAACCTGCCTGTCCAGGATTCATGCTCTTAGCTCCTCCCTCCTGTCCTCCATGGTCCATTTTGCTGCCACTCCCTTCTGCCCCCATGTTCTGTTGTGATGCAACTGCTCCTCCTGCCTGCCCTGCGTGGTCTGTTGTGAAGCCCTTTCCCCTGATCTCTTTTGTCTTTCTCCAGCCCCTAGCCCTCCATTCTGTCCTCCATGGTCTTTTGTGCATGCCCCTGCCCCCTCCCTCTTGCCCACCATGATGATTGTGCTGCTTCTAACTCTTCCAATTGCCATGCATGGTCTTCTGTGCTGCCACAGCCTCTCCGATCTGCCCTGTGTGGTCAGCTTGCTGTTCTGACCCCCTCCTACCTTCCCTCCATTGTTTGTGTGTTTGCCATTGTAGTCTCATTGTTGCCATCATGGTGTGCTGTGCTTCTAGTGCCCATACCGCCTGCCCTCTGTGGTCAGCTTGCTGCTCCTGCCCTGCCCCCTTGTCCCCTGCCCTCCGTTTTCCATGTGCAGACCCCTATCCCCTCCCTCTTGCCTTGTCTGGTCTGTTGTAGTGGTCCTGCCCCTCCCTACTGCCCTTCATGGTCCATTATGCTGCAACTGACCCTCCTGCCTGTCTGGTATGGCCAGCTTGCTGCCCTTGCCCCTTTCCTCTCTGCTCTCTGTAATCCATGTGCATGGCCCTGTCCCCTTCCGATTGCTTTCCATGGTCTGTTGTGCTGGACTGCTGTCCCGCTTGCCCTGTATAGTGTATTGTGCTGCTGCAACCCCTGACGCCTGCCCTGTAAGGTCAGTTTGGTGCCCCTGCCCATCTCCCTCCTGCCTTCTGTTATCCGAGTCCATGTCCCTACCCCATTCCTCCAGTCGTCCGTGATCCGATGTACCTTACTTGTCAACATGCTGAACTTGACAAGAGGGAGATTTTGAAAAAAAAACAGAGGAAAGGATTTTCCCCATAGACTTACATTGAAAAAGAGGAGATTTTAGGCAGGAGACAGATAAAATGAAGCCATTTTGGGCTTAAAAACATCAGGAGTCTCCCACCTGAATTGGGTCTGTTGGCATGTATGGTTGTACTGCCACTGCCTCTTCCTTCTGCCCTCAGTGCTATTTTATATTTACACAGGCTCTCTTGCCTCTACTGCATGGTTGGTTTGTTGCCCCAGCCTCCCTTTGCCCTGCCCTCCATGATCCAGATGGAGCGCAAATTGCTCTGTTGGTTATAGAGGTGCATTATAATCGTGGATAATCTGCACCCGCATATTATCTTTATCGTGTAACATCTGTGTCATTAGATTGTGTATTGTAATAACGTGCAAGGTGAAGTGATAGGCATATTTTCTTATAACATGGAGAAATCAACATTGCAATTGCATATGATTAGATGAAAGCCTTAATGTGAAGAATTTTACCTGTGACTAATGAACGTTATAATTTGCATGCTTATGTAACGCATTGATTTAAATGTGCTCAGTAATAATGGTCATGTATACGCGTGCTTTATGAAATTACGTGCTGTTTCTGATGTTGGCCGAATTCTGTAGGCCTAATGTGTATTTCTCCCTGCCGCTCTCAAGTCAGGGTTTCTAGTGGAATTCATGTGTATGCAGAACTTGTTCTTTCTCACGTTTCTCATTGCAGGTGGAGAAACGCATCTTTGTTAGTTAGAATAATGTCTTTGTTTTAGGAGTTAGGCTTAGGGAGGAGAAGATACATTGAACGGCGATGCTGATAATGTGGGATGGTGTTCTTTCTCACCGGAGAGAACTGGGAATCAAGGTCATCAAGCCAAGGCCTGGGAGCATCGCTGCCACATGAAAAGTTACATACGAGGAGGTGTTTTGCATGGATGGGGTGATGTTGCACAGCCTTATGGGAAGTCTTGCATCAATTCATGTATTTGAGTTAGGGACAGAGTCTGGGGACTTCTGCCTTGCCTTGAGAGGAGAGAGCATCATGGAACGAGCTCTGTAGCTTTATGCTACTTGACCCATTTAACGTGAATAGTCTTCTTAGGAAGCCTTCACGTGCTGACAACTTTTCAACCCTTGCCTTGAGGAAAGCTAAGTAGGGATGTCACGTTAGCGATAGAGTAGGGACAGACTAATGCTTTGTACACACGAACCTCCAATGAGGGGGACTCTTGACATTGGAGCTGTAATTTTCTGTGTACTGATTCTCAAATTAGTTATTCTGTGTATGCTGCATTGTCTTAACTTCACCCGTAGGTTTGGCTTTGTATTAGTTCCAATGTATTTCTACCCCCTCATTTTGAGGTGTTTGTATGTTCAGCTGTTCTTGGCTTTGTAATAAACTAGCTAAACTTTGAATCGAGAGTCTGTGATTCTTCGGAGGCATGGTTCATTGGAACAGTAATGTATAATTGGCTAACGATAATTTCCTCCCCTCCACACTTTCAAGCAGACAAAAAGAGACATCGGCCAGGGGTTCCAGAGTAAGTCTAGAATGTGGAACCCGGCTCCTTCAGTCCGTTGTGCTGCTACTGCCCCTCCCGCCTGCCCAGGGTGTTCAACTTGTTGCCTCTGCACCCTCTTCCATGAGAGGGTCTTATTCCCATAGAAATTGTGGTTAGTGCTCTAAACAACTAAAATGAGGACATATTTTCTGAGTTCTTAAATAGCGACAAAACACTTTTAAATAATTTGCTATATTTATGTTTTTTTATCCAGTTGATCACTTGATTATATGTTACACTTAAAGGAGAGGATGTGGCATTACGGCAAGAGCTGCAGACATTACAACTGGGGAACCAGGTTCGCGTTTTGGCGTCAGCTCAACATCCTGTGATTCTGGGCAAATCACTTAATCTCCCCATGCGTAAAACCAAAATGAATGTGCCTTTGTGTAATGTAACTGATTCTCAGGTAAAACCATCCAATACCTTCAGGTCAAGTCTGCGCTATGTAAAACTGCAAACAAATTAAGTGTTTTTCACACTTCTGTCATTGGGCTGTACTTGAGCTAGATTTGGGTGATATTTGTACTATATTTGGGCTCCTTTTTCTCTGGTGGCCATCTTGGGAGACGTATTTGTTATGAAGCTCCCTAATTTCCACATTTACTGCAGTATCTTCAGTAGAAAATGCTTCCAGTTTTCCATTTGATTCCATCGATATGGCGTTCAGATGTGCCACACTTTTGGCATAAATTCAGAATGTTAGCACTCTAGTTGCTCATTAGAACACTGTAGTAAGGGGGCGTGGCTTGAGCGCCGAAGCAAGATGGCGGACTTCGAGTGAGCTCCGATCGGACGCGGAAGCTCCGGGTTCCGTTGGTGCCTCAAAATCTACCAATTTTAGACGCAGACGGTGGGTTTCATGTAGGAATGCGGCGGTGAGTCCAGCGACCGCTTTTTACCAATTCTCGCATGCACGCTGAGCCTGGAGGCGGCGGCGGTGAACTTCTCCTCATGAAGTCGCGGGCGCCATTTTGAAATGAGGCGCTCGCGTTTTTGAGCTGTAAACTGCCAATACCACCACAGACCGGGAGGAGTGAAATGCCGGCTGCTAGGGGTTATTGCTAAAGGGAAAAAAAGTTTATATTGCTCAGTTAGTGCCCACAGAATGTCTGCAATGCTGGGTAATGGCGGTAAGGAGAGGTGCAGTGCTGAATTGAAGTGAGGAAGGCTATTGAGGTCATTATATTTATGTGACTACAAGCAGGCATAAATATATTTGGACTTTTTGTCTGGTCATCATTCACCATGATTTGCGGAGCTATCGAAGTGGAGGGTGTACCCATGGATGTCATCATCATAGGGTCTCATTAAAAACGTCCTCTTACATACCACAGTGGTGTTTTTACTGGATATCCTTCTTATGTAAACAGAGCGCTTCTGCTTACCATCCATCATCAATGAATGTCATATTATTTCCCGCGCACACTGCCGTCGCTGTGTTGGGTAGTCCCTACTGAAACGCATCTTGCCGATAAAGTCAGTGGTGCCTCTATTTGCCAACGAGTGTCTGCGTGTCTTTAAATAATGTGTGGGGAAATGTTCTAAATGATGGAGCAGGATGGAGGTCTTTGAGTGAGCTTTGATCGAACGCAGAAGTCCTAAGACCTGTTCGTGCCTCAAATAATACCAATTTTGAGCACAAGTAGTGGTCTTGATAAAGGGAAGTTGTGTGCCTGCATACTCTTGTGCCGTGACTGGGTTAAATACTTACAAACTGGATTCTGACTTTTGATAATGTTCCATCTCTATAATCTGTGGCAGATATGTATATTGTGACAGAGGAAGAATTCTCTATATAAATTATCTTGCACGGCCACCTTCTTTGTCTTTTTGGACTGGGGTCTATGGGGCGCATTCGTCCACTGTTAATTACTACAACTCGTTCCATTCCAAGAACCACAATGGCGACTGATCAACACTCCTTGTCTCGATCATCTTCTTCAGGTGCCAAACCAAAGAGGCATAAAAATGACCCACCCTCTCCTATTCATATCTCACAAAACCCTGTTCTGGACTCCATCTTAGAGGAGGTTCGTGGTCTACAGCCTTTCATGGTAGCTACTAATGAAAAGTTAAAGCAAATTGAGGACCGCGGGATAATTATGGAAGGCAAAGTACTGGAACTTGAACAACGTGTTGGTGATCTTCAAGATATTTCTACTAGAATTCCTTTATTAGAACAAGAAATACAAAAACTCAAACTTCACACCGAAGACTTGGAAAATCGCAATCGTAGGAACAATCTCCGCCTGTATGGCCTACCAGAAAATATTGAAGGTTCAGACATGTTATCCTTTCTCAAAAAATTTCTTCCGGAACTCTTAGACCTTCAATCTTCAACTCCTCTAAACATACAAAGGGCACATCGCTTGGGTCGTCTTCAACAGAACTCTAACAAACCACGGGGCATCATCATGCTCTTTTTAGAATTCACTGAATTGATGGATGTCCTGAAAGCTGTTAAAATTAAACGACGCCTCACATGGTCAGGCCATAATATCTTCATTTCTCAAGATGTCTCCACTGCAACAAACGCGCGCCGTAAAGAATTTCTGGCTCTTCGCCCCAGATGAGACAATTGAACATTCAATATGGCATTTTGCATCCTTGCTTGTGCAAAGTCACTTATGAAGGGAGATCGCGGTCATTTGATGAGCCTGCTAAACTGAGTCTCTTTCTTAATAGTATCTCTACTAGGAATATGGAAAACTAATGTGTCACTTTTTTCTTCAATCACTAGTTAACCTGCTTTATAGATCCATATGTGTAGCTCTGTATTTCTCCTTGTTTATTTTTCTTTATAATATCATTCCTTTTTTACTCTTTATCTTTCAGTAATATTACCCACTATTCAGTATTGAGGTTTACCATTTTTTATTCTTCTCTTCTTTCTTCGTTAACTTGTTCCGCTGTTCTTGCTGTTGTCGCCAATATGCTCCCCGCATTTTGGTTTCTTGCTTCTCTGCAGATCTGGGTTCTTTCCCTTGATCTGTTTACTTTCTTTTCTTCTCTGCTCTTCTC
The DNA here is from genome assembly GCA_963921515.1 of Calotriton arnoldi. Lineage (NCBI taxonomy): Eukaryota > Metazoa > Chordata > Amphibia > Caudata > Salamandridae > Calotriton > Calotriton arnoldi. The sequence continues at coordinate 581,536 of CAWUFW010011702.1, forward strand.
TTCCTTCTCTTCTTTATTCAATTTGTTTTTCCCTACTCCTTCCTTATTGTTTTCAATGGTGCTGTTTTTATATTTAAATTTTGTCTATATGATCGTTTATTGTACATTTTGGTCTCTGTCTTTATCTAATGAATGGTGTTTTTTTACTTTCAGTTGTCCTCCTGAAGTGTATCATATTCATTTATGTCTTACTCCTCCCTCCTTCCAATATGTGTAATGTTGTCACGTGGAATGTTCGTGGTCTTGGTAATCCCGTCAAAAGACAAAAGGTACTTTCTCATTTGTCTAAATTAAGCTCTCATATTGCATTTATTCAAGAAACGCATTGCAATGATGTCGAATCACTTAAATTAAAAAGACAATGGGTGGGTCAAATTGTTTATTCTCCAGCTTCTAGTCGGAAGGGAGGTGTGGCTATCTTATTTCACAAGTCTATTCATGCACAAATTTTATCTACACAATGTGACAGTGATGGACGCTGGGTAATGGCTAAGGTTGCTATACAGAATAAAGTTCTTGTCCTATTGAATATTTATGGTCCTGTCAAACCTGACCCAGATTTTTGGAAAAATATTAAAATATTACTATCTTCCATTGACAGTCCAAATATTATTGTTGGGGAGACTTCAATCAATGGCTCGACCCATATTCGGACAGGCAATCCAAATGCAAATTTAACCCTGATAAAACCCATAAATCATTTCAATCTGCCATTGCTTCTCGTTCATTATATGATGTGTGGAAGATATGTAACCCTGATTCCCTTGAATTTACTTTTTTTTCGAATGTTCACCATACTCGATCTAGAATTGATTATATTTTAGTCAGTAAACTCCTACTCCCATCCATTCAATCCTCTAAGATTGGTTCTATTTTTATCTCCGATCACGCCCCTGTCTCCTCTTCCCTAGATCTCTCCCTGGGATCCCCGAAATTTGGGCGTTGGAAACTTAATAATTTTTTGCTATCTGACAACACTTTTGTAAATGAAGCCACCACTTTCATTAATGAATTTTTTACTTTCAATAATCCCTTACACACTTCCATTACTAATAACTGGGATGCTTTTAAAGCTTCTTTCCGTGCTTTTGTTGTCTCCTACTCGGCAAGAAAGAAGAAAGCGGCTAAAGCCAAATATGACGTATTATTACAGCAACTTAAATTATTAGAGCATAATTACTTTACTTCGCCTGAATCCCCATCTGCTCTCCATGAATTGATCAGGGCCAAATCTGCTCTTGTTAAAATTGCCACGAATGATGCATGCAATGTTCTTCTTAAAATTAAATCTAAATACCATGGTGGTCAAAATAAAGCTGGCAAGATGCTGGCCAATTATTTAAAAATTAAATCTGAACGTAAAAATATAGGCCCTATCCTTAATGAAGCTACTAATAATCTAGTGTCGTCGGATGAAGACATGGCTTCTGTATTTCATGATTATTACCAATCATTATACTCTGATGATACAAACCCCTCTGATCAGAACCTTCATACCTTTTTTCTGGTCTTCCTGGCCCCCTTCGCTTCCTGATAAATTTGAAGTATTAGAAAATCCGGTTACTTCACAGGAGATAATGGAGGCTATTAAATCCTTAAAGAAAGCTAAAGCACCGGGGCCGGATGGCCTCTCTGTTGAATTTTTTCTACCTTCTCATCTATTTTTGTGCCCAAACTTTTGGACCTTTTTAACTCATTTATTGTTGACACCAAAGCCTCTGGCTCATTTATGGAGGCCTTAATCGTCCTCATTCCCAAACCCGATAAGGATCATTCCCTTTGCAAAAATTATCGTCCCATCTCCCTAATTAACTATGACTGCAAGATATTCGCCAAAATTCTCGCCACTCGACTTGAGAACATTCTGCCATTATTGGTTAAAACAGATCAGGTTGGCTTTGTCAAGGGCAGATTGGCTTCGGATAACGCTCGCATGTTTGCTAATGTTATCTCCTTTGGTAAAAAATATAAAACTCCATTAGCAGCTTTATCTTTGGATGCTGAGAAGGCCTTCGACCGCATAAATTGGCAATATATGTATAGTACACTAAAATGGTTTGGTTTTGGGTCAAATTTTATTTCCTATGTCAAATTGTTATATTCTGTCCCCCGAGCTAGTATTTTTGTTAACAATCATTTTTCTAAGTCTTTTGTGTTATCTAGAGGCACACGCCAAGGATGTCCTTTATCCCCATTGTTATTTGTACTGTGTCTTGAACCTTTCCTGGAACGGATTCGAATTAATCCAGATATTTCTGGATTTTCACACAATTCCATAGAAACCAAACTGTCAGCATATGCTGATGATATCCTAGTATACATGTCTGATCCTAACTCCTCCCTCCCCCATTTTTGGATGAAGTTCGATTATATTCCAGTATTTCTGGTTATAAGTTGAACTTTTCTAAAACGGAAGTTTTACCCTTAAACTCTACCTGTTATCAATATATGTTTAACAATACTAAATTTACTTGGTGTCCCATAAAGATTAAGTATCTAGGTATATGGTTTTCATCTACACTATCTAAAACAATTAATTATACGTTTAGTGCCTTGATTACCAAAATACAATTGCTTCTTCTTTCCTGGTCCCCCTTTTTTTGTCCTGGTGGGGTAGATTGGACACTATCAAAATGATGATTGTACCTCATATCCTATTTACATTGTCCATGTTACCTTTTCGAATTCCTGCTTCATATTTTTCACAGATTGACTCTATTTGTACAAAATTTTTGTGGAACAATAAACATCCGCATTGCTCTTCGGAAACTTAAGCGTCCTAAGATGGAGGGGGTGTTCGTTTCCCAGACTTTAAATCATATCATTCTGCATTTTTAATTCGTCAAAGTTTTGCTTTAAGTTATGATTTTGTTGATATCCCTATCCCTCGTTGGATTATTTTCGAACGTTCCCTTCTAAAAGAGTTTTCTTTTTGGGATATAATTTATATGTCTAATTGCTCCTTCATAACAGACAACCCTATTTTAAAATATTCCCGACAATTATTATATAATACCCTCTCTGATGGTTTAGACCCATATCGGTGTTTTCTGTCCTCTACCATTTGGTATAACAAATTTATTAAATATAAATGTAAATCATTTTACTACAAACATTGGAAGGAGAAGGGAATTATCTTTATCCATCAATTTATTCAACATGATTCTATTCTCCCCTTCCAGGAACTACAATCCCAATATAACTTACCTGACTCTTTTCTTGATAATTATCATTTAATAGCAACTGCCCTGCAGTCTTTTTTATCCTCCAACAATTACCCTTTAGCTCCTACATTGCTTACATCCCCCTCGCCTTTACATAACATTCCTCATGACCATACGCCTAAGGCTGCTTTTATTTATAAGCTGTTGTTATCTCATATTTCTGAGAGACCTAAATCCCCGGTTGAATTACTTTGGGAATCAGACTTATCTTTATCATTACCTATTCCCTTCTGGGACAAATTATGGCTAAAGCTCTTTAAAACCTCTGTTGCAGCTCGTATAACCCAATCCCTGTACTTCATTTATAGTAGAGTTGTTATTACCCCTGTTCACATAGCTAAGTTTTCCCCTACTTCCTCTTCAATGTGTTGGTCTTGTTCTGTAAATACGGGGACTTTACTTCACCAACTCTATGAATGTTCAAATGTTTTTAGATTTTGGCAATCTATTTGGTCTAAATGTATGAGAATATTCCAATGTAATATTCCGTTAACAATGCAAAATGTTTTCCTAGGTTCCTCCTCACCTGCTTTTGATGTATATAATAATATTACTTTGTTGTTTGATTTATTTATCGCTTTAGCATTTAAAGTGATTTTGTCCTGTTGGAAAGACAATTCTAAAATATCTTTATTAACTTGGTGGAACTTTGTTTGCGATGAACATAGAATTACTACTGTTTCCTCTCTTACCTTGTCTCAGAAAATTAAATCTGATCTACTTTGGCTACCCTTTACTTCTTATCTCTCTGCACATGCACCTACACCTTAATCTCTAATTCTTTTCTAATCTCTAAAATTCTTTATTCCCCTTCTCTTTCTTTTCTTTTCTTTTTTCTCTTCTCTTCTTTATCTTTCTTTCTTCACTTTTCTTCTTTCTTGTTTCCTCTATCACTCATACCTTTCTCTTACAATTTTTCATTGTAATTTATTTATAATGTGTTTATTGGATTATTATATGTTCTCTTTTTCTGAAAACTTAATAAAAATTATTGAACAAAAAAAAAGAACACTGTAGTAAAATTGCTGATCACCAGGAGTTAACTGACAGTCTGCAGCTGGTGTTGAAAGTGCATGTTTCCGTCTGCTTGTCAGAATATTTTAATGAAATAGAAGAGGAAGATATTTGAGAACTCCCTTCCAATGTGTCCTAATTTTTCTTTCTACAGCACTAGCCATTTCTTCTATGACAAACTGAACCCCCTCTTTTTGTTCCTTTCAAAATTAAATGTTTTAAGTTTTTCCAAGTGTCTGTCAAAATGGCTTCAGGTGTGCCATGCTTTTGTCATAAGTAACACTGTTAGCACTTTAGTTGTTCTTTAGAACACTCTGGGAGGCTGCAGTAGAACATAAGGGAATCAACTGACAGGCTGCTCCTGTTGGAAGTACATGATTTACTGGGAATGTCAGACTTCATATTCATGTGGCTGAGAAATATAATTTACAGAAAATATGCTCTCATTTTAACTTCTGGAGCACCTTCTATAACCTCTATGGGTAAATCAATATAAAACAATTTTCTCTCAAACATGATTGTGTGGGAGCTTGCCCTGCCGCTCCTTCATAAAGGTTATAACCTTTAAGTGGACGGTTTCTATACGGGACTAGAGTTGTTCAGTGAGTTGTACAAAGCTGGCACTGTGGCCTGTGTTACAGTTCATTGTCACTGCAAAGTTTTGCTGCCGGAGCTTGTTTGTAAGAAGCTCCAGAAATCCCATAGTACTGCGTTGCATTCCAACGAACTGCTTCCAGTCAAGTTCTTGGATTGTCATGATGTGTATGTGCTCACTACAATTCAGGATGAGAGCACTTCCTCGGCACGGTTTGGGGTAGGATGGTTGAAATTCACAAGCCCACCTGTATACTTGATTGCAGCAAGTAAATGGTTGGAGTGGAGAAGAACAACCATGTTCTTCAGCCATACAATGCTAGTCGCAAAACTCACACTTGGTACAAGAAACTGTTTGCCAACAATGTGTATTTTGTTTATCATCAGACATCCCCAGGAAGACTCATGTCTTTCCTTGACTTTCTGTTGTCTGTCATTGAAAGTCTTACTGCTACAGAAGCAGCAGCATCCAATTCATATTCTCTGGAGGACGTGGCAAGGCTGAAGAAGTGACACTTTACTAATCGCATTCCTGCAACACCTAAAACACTCGACTGTATAGTTGTTGTAAAGTCTGCTCTAAGCATGGAAAGAGGCAGGAGAATTGTATTTACAGTCCCCAGTGTCCATCTCACCTAGCCCTGTGTTTTGCTGATTGCTTTACATCGTACCATACAAACGTGAACTATTGGCAAATTGATTGAGGTGGAGCTGCCGTTACGTAAACCTTTCAATGGCTGTGCATGTATACATGCCTTCCATAGGCCACTACTTCACTAGGCAAACAGCTATAGAATTTTTGTGCCTCTACTTGATGAAATCATGGAGTTGCTTATGGCCTGCTCGACACCTTTATCCACCGTCACACATGTCTCGGTTTGGTGGATTCCCTAGATGACCACTGGGCCCGGGACCATAAATGCATGTGCCCCCTTGCAAACCAGGTTGTTTTGTGATAGATAATTTTGATTTCTTCGTAAAATGTTTTTGGCCCTTCCCTGTCGCGGGCACTAGGCCTACCCACACAAGTGAGGTACCATGTTTTATCAAGAGACATGCCAGGTGGATGGAAGTTTGTGGCTCCCTACAGAATACAGAACGTTCCATCAAAGAAATGTGAGGAAAAAGTGTATTTTTTTCTCAAAGTTTGAGGTTTGTAAGGAATTCTGGGTAAAAAAAACATGATGAGAGCCACGCAAGTCAGCCCCTCCTGGATACTCCTAGGTGTCTTGTTTTGTACAGGTTGGCTAGGTTTCCCTAGGTGCTGGCTGATCTAGTGTCTAAAATCTAGAGCTACCCACATTGGAAACAAAGGTTCTGTTTTCGGTGGAAAAATGTGATGTTTCCATGTGGCGGTTTGGGCCATTTCCAGTCGCAGACACTAGGTCTACCCAAACAAGTGAGGCATCATTTTTATTGAGAGACTTGGTGGACTGCCAGGTAGAAGGGAGTTTGTGGCTCCCCGCAGGTTCCAGAACTTTCCATCACAGAAATGTGGAGATTTTCTTTTGTCCAAAGTTTGAGGTTTGGAAGGGGATCTGGGTTAAACATGTGGTGAGAACCATGCAAGTCAGCCCACCATGGGTCCCCTTAGGTTAAAGGAAGTTTGTGGTTCCCTGCAAGTTACAGAACATTACATCACAGAAATGTGAGGAAAATGTGTTTTTTACTCAAAGTTTGAAGTTTACAAGGGATTCTGGGTAGAAAACATGGTGAGAGCCAAGCAAGTCAGCCCACCCTGAATACCCCTAGTGTCAGGTTTTCAAAAATGTACAGGTTGGCTAGGTTTCCCTAGGTGCCTGTTGAGCTGGGGTCCAAAATCTAGAGCTACCCACATAGGAAAAAAGGCTCCTTTTTGTGGTGGAAAAATGTAATGCATCCATGTTGCATTTTGGGCCATTTTACCGGGAGACTTGTGGGAGCATAAAATAGTAGAACATTTGTTATTACCAAATTGGATTTTGCTGCATTTGTGCCTTTCAAATGTAAGCCAGTGTATAAAGAATGTGACATTTAGAAAATACCCTCTAAATCATACGATGGTACGGGTACCCACAAATTCAGAGATGTATAAATAACCACTGCTCCTAAACTCCATATCTTGTGCCCATTTCAGAAATACATAGGCTTCCTAGATGCCCATTTGTAACTCTGCCTATTTCGCTATATGAATTGGTGAATCACTGACATAATATCGACCTACATTTTTATTGACACAAAAATATCGACGACACTAATATCGATACCCTATACTTAATTAAAAAAATACACTATTATCGACCCCAAAATATCGTCATCCAAAATTATCGTTTACAGTAATATCGAATACATAATTATCGTTATCCAAAATATCGAACATCCTTTAAAAATATACATGTCCAAAATATCGATCACAATAATATAGACAGCAATATTATCATTTTTGTAAAAATATCAACAACTCAAAAATAGATAAAACACACAAAATTAAACACCATAAATATAGTTAAATAAATAAACATACACTGCATATAAAATACAAGCAAATATATAATTTTAGAAAATAGTAAAACATATCTTAAAACATTAAATGATAAATACACTATTAATAACCATTTAAATGTTATACTTACATTATGTACACACATTTTTTAACATCACATATAATATAATACACATTTAAATAATTCAACAAGTGAAAAAAAAAAAACTGACTCTTAATTAGCGTTTCCCATATATGGAAAACAACTACCAAAACAATAAATATCAACCAATAAAAACACACAATATTAAAATGAACCAATGAGGTTAACCAAACAATTAAACAAACACTATATAAAGAAGGAAAACTTATTCTTATTTTATACCTTAAACCAAAAACAATAAGGAAGTCGAAACTCTGCCGGATTTCTACCAGAAGCAAGGACTTCATCAAAGAAAAAACTATTGCATTCTTCAAAAAGTAAGTAAATTACCATCTATAAAATAACAGTAATGCTAATCTTCATAAACTAATATTTATCATATTCAAATAATTAATATATATCTTTTTTCTATTTATGTCTCCTTTACAGATAATTATCAAATCATCAAAAAAATAACAGATCACCTCCTAAAACCATCTTACTAATAAAGTAAGTATTCAGCAAAATGCCTTTTAAAAACATGTAAAACACCAAACCAAACCCCAACTCCATCCCAAACACCCACCCCACCCCATGTACAAATTTAACAAAATATGTAAAAATATGTTTTACTCTTCCTACAGAAAAATCAACAACAAAACAGGATTCAACAAACAAAGAAAGAACATCTCCATTTAAAAGCATCTCAAAACCAACATTGTAAGTATATTTATAAGAATGTGTATTTATTAAGACATAAACATGTATGATATTCATTTTAATAATTTTAATATACATTTGTTGTAGAATTTACCACATCACAATGACAGAAGGCGCCCAATTTATAACATCCCAAAAGGAACATTTTTGCTATGTTACATGGGTTATGTCTATATCCAGGAAAAGCAAAGTGGACTAAAAGTCAATTGGAAATGTAGCAAGTACTATTCAAATAAATGTTATGGTCGGGCATCAACTAGAGAAACAACTGTTTTGTATACAAGGGAGCATAACCACCCTCCAAATGTTACTGAAATAGACATTAGGAATGCCCTTGATGACATTAGAGAAGCTAGCACTAGCTCACAGAAACCTACCAGTCAAATACTGAAAGAAATGCTGCCTAGAGTACCTAAACATGCTACTGGGCAAATGCCCTCTATTTCTTCATTAAAAAGAACTATAGCTCACACCAAAAAAGCCACAACAACTACCACACCTACTCCAAAAACCTTTGAAGAGGTGGTAATTCCCCCAGAACTATCTATAACTCATAATGAAGAACCCTTTGTTCTCTATGACAACAAATGCAAAGAGAAAAGAATAATTATGTTTGCTACTGCAAACAATTTAATAAAGCTTCAACAATCAGAAACATGGATGATGGACAGGACTTTTAAAATCTGTCCCAAACCATTCTACCAATTATACACTGTCCATGCCCTATATCAGAACACCAACATCCCCTTTATCTACACCTTGCTACCCAATAAACAAAACTCCACATATATGGAAACACTAACTAAAATTAATTATTTTTCACAGAAAATAATAATAGATTTTGAGCAGGCAATGATAACTGCAATTCTAAAATCCTACCCACACACATCAATTCAGGGATGTTACTATCATTTCAATCAGTGTCTATGGAGACACCTTCAGAAATCAACACTGAGGGGCTCATTACGATGGCGGAACGATTGCCACCGCCGAGCCGGCGGTGGCGATCGTTCCGCCATCACATTGAGATTTAACCACCACCATATTAGGATGGCGGTGGGTATCGCTGCGGACGCAAAGTCCGTCCGCCGCTTGTCTGCCGGTGGCAATCGCACCGATTGCCTGGCGGGCGGAGCAGGGCCACTAATATGGTGGCGGTGCCTAGCAGGCACCGTCTGCCATATTAGGATGTGTGTGGCCAGGCGCCTTTCCATGGCGGCGATGCCGCCATGGAAAGGCTGGCGGGGATTGGGTTTGGGGGCCTGTTGCGGGCCCCCCTTGTGTGGTTTCCATGCACCAAGTGGCAGGCACCGCATGTTGCCTGCCACGCGGTGCAGGGAAATGCGGTGCAAGCACTTTCAACATTGCGGACGGTGCTGCAGTCAGCAGCACCGCCCGCAATGTTGAAAGCCCAGGATGCGCCCGCCAGTATGGCGGGCGCATCCTAATTTTCAGAGGTGGGACTGCCGCATGTCTGGCAGGTGGTCCCAATCACCACGATGGTGGCGGGCAGACCAAGTTCGCCCGCCATCGTAATCAGCCCCTAAGTGTAGAGTATGCGACAAACAGTTCATTCGCATTCCAAATAAAAAAACTTATTGCACTGGCCTACGTCCCAGTAACTGACGTGGCCGAAAATTACAACCTTTTACTAGAAAGTCCTTACTACCAGCAACACAAACAAAAATTAAGTCCCCTCCTAGACTAATTTGAAGATACCTGGGTGGGGAGACTCCATAGATCAGGCCATAGGAGACAACCAAAATACCAAATTCCATGGTGGAATGTCTACCTTAGCACACTAAACCAAGAGGCAAAAACCAACAATGCTGTTGAAGGTTGGCATAATGCCTTCCAAGCATCAACAGGACGAGGTACACCTACTCTACACAAACTCCTACTCTCCCTCCAAAAAGAACAGAGCTACCAACAGCTAAGAATGGAGCAATCTGTTACACAAATCAGGCCTAAACTATCCAAACAAACTAAGCAAATGTTTGAATACCTACAACAACAAGTCAAACTATACCCTACAACAAGAGGCCTAGAATACTTAGCAATATTTGCCAAAAGCCTACTCTAAACTCTCAAAGCAGTGTAAAATGTATAATAATTTTCTGTTTAAAATATTAAAATGCATGCAAAACAATTTTATTTTTTCACAAAACTAATTAATTTGTCTAATATATTTTTATTAAAAAATAAATATATATAGACACATTAATTAGATATTTGAAAAAATAAACAACAACAATAGTAAATTTCATAATATTTCCCTCCCACAATAAATAATTAAAATAACTTACCGTTTCCGTAGCTGTAGACAGAAAATCCCACATCTTGTAAAACAATCCAGGTAGCTCATAATCCAAATAGATAAAAAAGTTTCCAAAAAAAAATGAAAAAATCCAACTGTTCAAAAAAGTAATCTTCGGTCCGTAAATCCACAATCCAGAAACCATAAAAAACCCGAAAAAGTTTAAAAAAAAAAAGAAACGCTCCATAAAAACCCGAAAAATTAAGGGAGTGTAAAATAATTATTAGTTACTAAAACTAATGTACACTTCCTTAATTAAAAAAAACGCAATCTTCCGAAAACCGCAACTTCTTTCGAATAAAACCTGTAAAAAGACACACAAACATTCCCACCCACACAAACATACACATAGGGGCCGATTCCGATCTCGGCCGGTAGGGCTCCGAATCGGATTCGGCTTAACCGGATCCGATTCGGAGCCCTATTTCCCGACCGAATCGTACGCGCGTCCGGGCGAGCGAGTACGATGTGTATTCGCCGACTGACTCGTCCGGGCATCCCGACCGCTCCGACCGACTCGTTCCCGGGTCTAACCGCACCGACCGACTCGCTCGGACTCGACTCGCACCGCGCAATGGAGACGTTCCCGGCCGGGTAAGTACGATGCGCGCCGCGAGCGAGTCCGACCAAGCCGCGCACTCCGGCTCGAAAGAGCTGTTGGAGCCGTACTTTGGGGGTCCGTGTCGGACCCCTGTACGCGCATAGCCGCGCGAGTCGCACACAGGGGGACCCATGGGTCCCCCCTACCTGTGCGTGTACGGCGCGACTCGCTTCGCCGCGTACACGCTGTAGGGGCGCCCTTGTCCGCCTCGCACCCATTGGAGTCAATGGGAGCCCGCGTACGCGTTGTACGACAGGCTCCCATTGACTTCAATGGGAGTCCGACCGACTCGAGTCCGATGGCATACGTGCGCATCGTACTCGTTCGGTCGGACTGCACGGGTCCGATTCGGTCGGAAATCTCTCCGGGTCCGGCTCGGTCGGAGAGATTTCCGGCCCGAATCGGAATCGGCCCCATAATATACAATATAACAGTATTACAAACATTATACACACGATAATAAGACATATCCTACCATACTTTAAATTTTCTAAACTAGGCCTAAAAAATTAACGATACTTAAATCGTCAAAACCTAACGTACGCATAAAAACGCCATAACTTCTAAAACCTAACTGTACACACACTAACTACAACTTAACTACCTTCAAATTTAATTAAAAATGTAGTTTTAATAAAGAAAAGTAATCTTACCTTGCTCGACGTGAAGTAGCTCCCAACCGCGACCTTCTCCCCTTCGAAATAACCCAAAACAGCAGCGAGCGGTTACAAAATACAAGCCCCAAACAAATATGGCAGCTTTAAACATATAAAATATTTGCATTTTAATTTAAAAAATTATATTACGTGATATAAAAATTACTATCATGTGTAATTAAAATATTACAATTTGTATCTTATTTGTTTAAATGTATTATGAATTTTTTTGGCATTGTAAAATTATAATAATAAATATTATGAAACACATAATATTTAATATTATAATTCCATGTATTTACATGTTACATACAACATTTATTAAAAAAATATTTTTTTATCTTTAAAAAATGTCTACTTTAGAAATAAAATGTATACAAATTAAACTATGTAATAATTATTAATATTAATATTGTATATATTTATATTAATAATTAACATTTATTATGTTTTTTTAATGTAACTAACTTTATATTTAAAAATGTATTTAAAAAATGTTAAAACTGTCATATTATTAAGTTGTTACAAATATATGTAACTAAATAAAAAACTGTTAATAATACCAAACTAAAATAAACAACTGTTAAAAATATATATTTATTTTTAAATGTATCTAAAGAAATGTGAAACTACATTATCTGATGTTACAAAATGTACTCAAGTGTTTAAAGCAATGTACTAATGTATTAAATAATTTTTCATTAATTATTACATGTAAAAATTTACATATGTACAAACTAAGGGGGTGATTAGGATGGCGGGCGGATCGCCATTGCCGGCCAGGCTGCACTTGGTGGGTACCTATGGTACCATCCTCCATTTGCATGCACAAGGTGGCAGGCACCGCGCGGTACCTGCCACGTTGTGCATGCAAATGCACACAATGGCACTTTGGCATTGCGGCGGGTGCTGCTGTAAGCAGCACCCGCTGCAATGTCAAGAATGCGGAATGCGACCGCCAGGGTGGCGGCCGCATCCTAATTAGCGGTGCGGGACCGCCGCACGTCTGGCGGCTGGTCCCAACACCGCGAGAATGGTGGGCGGACTCAGGTCCGCCCGCCATCCTAATAGGCCCCTATGTTGTTTTTGTAAAATAAATATAATGTCCTATCTTTATGTATTGATTTATTTTACATATTTTTAATAAAAGATATATATTTTTTGATTTAATAATATTTTACGATAAATAAACATCAATAAAAAAATGAAAACGTCTAATTTATTGTCTACCATTTTATTAATGTTATATTCAATGTTACATATTAAGTTTATTTTTATTAAGTATACTGTGTAAAATAATATGTTTTAATTAAATATATATACAATGTTATGTTTTTCCTTCACAACTGTCTTATAATTATAATTTGATACTACTTTAAACTGTAATAATTTTTTAAAACTATAATTAAAAACACATTTAGCTAAATTACTATTCCCACTCCAGTTAGCATAAATACAGGGTAGGTGTTGGACACTAATCTTAAATAATTTACTATTCCCACTCCAGTTAATATTAATTAGGGGTAGGTGCTGGACACTAAACTAAAATAATTTACTATTCCCACTCCAGTTAGTATTAATTTGGGGTAGGTGTTGGACACTAAACTTAATTAAATTACTATTCCCACTCCAGTTAGTATTAATTAGGGGTAGGTGTTGGACACTAAATTTAATTAATATTACTATTCCCACTCCAGTTAGTATTAGGGGTAGGTGCTGGACACTAAATTTATGTAATTTACTATTCCCACTCCAGTTAGTATTAATTAGGGGTAAGTGCTGGACACTAAACTTAAATAATTTACTATTCCCGCTCCAGTTAATATTAATTTGTGGTAGGTGTTGGACACTAAACTTAATTAATTTACTATTCCCACTACAGTTAGTATTAATTCAGGGTAAGTGTTGGACACTAAACTTAATTGATTTACTATTCCCACTACAGTTAGTATTAAATTGGGGTAGGTGCTAGACAACAAACTTAGGAGGTCATTACGATGGCGGACGAAAAAAAAACCGACCGCCATGGTA